>JAPXFQ010000269.1:1200000-2400000 GCA_028564705.1 Apricaphanius iberus
CCAATATAGTGAACTAGGGCTGCTATGAGTAAAATTCTCGACAAAATATGTTGCAATCGACATTATAGTTTTTGTTTTTTTTTAAAGCTGTGTTTTTCTCTCAAAACGGTTGCCGTTCCTTTATCTGCTCTGTCTGCCTTTTTGCCCCTCACGCACATGCGCAGTTGTGGCATTTGGTGTCAGCAGCAGCCAGCAGCTGCAGCTGAACCAGAAGCAGTGAGCCGACAAATTAGCTCAGAAGTTCTGGACAGGTTTATTGAATTAAAATAGAGGCATGAGTAATGCCAAATTCACTAAGTAGAAGCTGCTTCCACAGCAGTACAGCAGTGTTGTTTGAGCTTCTTATATTACAGGAGCTGCTTTCACCTGCAGTAACACATTTTACACGTGATCCGATTAGTTGACTAATTGACAATTAAGTAATGATTAGTTAATTATCAAAATAATCCTTTGTGGCCGCCCTACAGTGAACAAAGGTTGCTAGAGGCAAGAAATCACAAGGACAAAAAATCAAACTGGAATAGTTACATTTTTTGGCAGATGAGTACTCGACAGATTCAGAAAGATTTGAGTTGCGTTCAAGCATCAGAGGATTCAAGCTTGCAACTAAATTCGTCACACCTGTAAAACACGTCGGAAGATGACAACAAAGCACCTCCGAGACACTACAAAATATCAGGGAAATGGCGCTACTGATTCATAACAAAACATTGGTGAAATGAAGGAGTTTTATGGCAGATAATGACTTATTTAGAGGCTGCCCTCTGGCTGCCCCAACAACTCCCATAAAATAGATATACGCTGATTGCGAATGGAACTAAATGTCTCCCGAAGGACTTCAAGCGGCACTAAACTTCTCTGGGTGAGTAAATTAACATAATGCATGCTATAAATAAGGTCCAGGTTGAACACAAAAACAGTAATTCACCATAAAGCGCCTGGTCTGTGGTTGCATTTTGTTAGAGATTCACTGACTGCGCAGTCTGCTCCTTTCAAATAAAAGATAACATCAGTGTCGGAATCTCCTGGCAATATCGTGCATCCAGAAACTCTTCTCCCTTTTCAGCATACGACTGTTTTTTATCTTACCCTGGGGGTCAAATATGTAACCTTCCTGAAGCGTGGTCTGGGGCTGCAAACAGCGGCCGGCCCACACTATGGTCACCCCTGCTGTAAAGGATTAAAACAAACAGAAAACATCCAATTTCATGGATACAGTCAACAATAACTGAATGGTGTCAACATTCAGTATCTGTGATGCATTAACATCATTAACTCCTGGACAACAATTAAGCTGCACTGCTGCCAAAACCCCATTAATAACACATCAGAGAGCAACACTGCTGGACTGTCGCATGTTCAGAGCCTCCAGTTTAGTCTGAGGTAATCTGACACACACACACACACACCGTTCTGTTTTCAGGAATGTGCCCAGCTGTTCTTCAAATGACCAAATAAATTGAAAAGAAAACATCAGAGACCCAGGATTTGGAGGGAAACCATGGCAACCACTGATCTACTACTATGTTGGGGACTGCTAGAGTAAAGCTGAAGAATACGGCAGGACTCGTCTGTGTACTTAACTAAACTCCACGGTGAGTATTTATCGGATCGGGAAAGAGTCGCTCTCTGAGTGCCTCATTACTTTGCATCTTGGCAACTTGTCAGCGCGGCAGATTAGAGATTTTGGCAGAGCGGAACGTCAAAACACATCAGATTCTCCACTGTGTACCTTGGGTGAAACATAATGAATCTGTCAGAGCTGTTTGCCATAATTTGCCTTTTTTAAATATCTTTGCCAGTTTACAACATGAGAAAAAAAAAAAAAGAGCGCCATCAGGTTTGGAGTTAACGGCCGGTAATGGACACTAGGAGCGTGCTGCTGAGGTTTCATTTCGACCCGTAATGACTCGTGTTTGCAGCTGTTTTGTGTGTTATTTATTTGCCTTGAAAACCCCTTTTCCTCCATCCAGCCAACACAAACTGAGGCCATAATGGAGCCAGGAATGTACTCGAGATCTGTCATGGAGCGAGGTAGACTGCAGCAGCTTTCTGTCAGTCAAGTGTTATTCTACTTTATTTATTTGCTCCCTTTCCCCCTTCAGCTCAGCGTGTGCTGTTTGGGTATTTTGGATGCATGCGGAGGATTTGACCACGCCATGGTAACAGCAGAAAGGTGGAATCTAAGTAAATAAGCTCTCTCTATTTTCAGTCTATCATTTCTACCAGGCAGCCCTACTTACATTGGGTGGATGACTTTAAAAACCAAACATTTACCCTCCAACATTATGAGAATATGGAAATTTAGTAAGAAAATAATGACCCATATTTATTAAAAGCTAGGGAGGGTATCTAAATAAAAAGTTTTTCTTACTGGGGTTCTAGAAAAAAGTTATCAGTACTCAGTAACTTACCTGCAGTAAACCAACGTTATTTTGCAGACAGATTAGTCTGAAGATTCCTGAAATATTTGTTTGATCTTTGCCAAGACAAATCATCTCGTCCATCTGATCTGTTAAGAATATGCCGGAACAAGTCCAAGTCAACCAAGAACTGAGTTGGTACACTCTACTGTGAAATATTAGCTTTGGAAAATAAAAATAGTCAACACTGGATTAGAAAAAGCAGAGAGTGCGACTACAGCCCGTTGGGGGATCTGAACTTGGAAATATCTCTATTTGCAAAGAAAAAAACAACAGAAAGTTGTGGCTTAGATACCGAAAAGAGTGCAAACCAAAAAAATAATGTTGCAATCTTTTTAACTGAGGTTTGCCGACTCCTGCTACGTAGGGTTTTCTTAGCCAAACTTTCGTGGTTTCTAACCCGGAAAAGTCTTTGCAAAAATATGTCCAAGTCAATCAAGAAAGGAGTCAGAACCTTCTGTGGTAAAATAATATCTTTAAAAAATAAAATGCACAAATTCTAATATTTTGGAGACAAAAATTTAAAGATGATCAAAAACTAACATATTTACAAAATAAAACAGGTTTAACCTGTGGCTGGTTGTACACAGTATAGTTACTTGACCTCAAAATGTCAAAACAGGTTGATTTAAACTAAAATAAAATATGAACAAATAAACTTTTACATGAACTGTAAGAGTTTGTCTACGTCTGATTTTTTTTTGTTATATTACGTTTGCTTCTCATTCAGCTAAGTTACTCACAGCGAGAAGAGAATACAGAAACTGTACTCAAGTAAGAGCAACAATACTTCAAAATAATATCGTACATAGTAAAAAGTATAGTGCAGTAAAACTACTCCTGAAAGTACATTTTTGACCAAGAAGCTACAAGTTGATAGCTACGTCTAATTAAAACACTGACCTTAGTAAAAGCAGAGAGCATTTAGCTGCTTAGAAATATTTGTATTTACAAAAGAAACGGAAAACAACTTTGTACCATCGTGTTCCATAAAAGCTGGAAGCCAGGAGCGTTGTGTAAAGCACCGGAGTGCAGGCTAGTTACCGCAGCAGATAGCGTGACTAAAATAACCAGCAAACATCAACTTGTTCTACTCCCACTGTTGCTCCGTCACGGCCAGAACACCAGAGCGGTTTACTTTTTGGTGTTTCATAGTAATGCTAAATTAAAACAAGCAGAATGAATAATGTCATCTGTCAAAGCCATTAGACTCAGTATGTGTGGTTCAGAGTACAAAAAAAAACAGATGTCATTTTTTTTATTTAAATAAATGAATAAATATAAAATTAAACAGATTATGGTAACCTGACAGGAAAGTAAAATCAAATAATAGTCATGGAAGAAGCAAAAATCAGAATTATCCCTTGAAGTTTGGGGTAAAATTGGTCTATAAGAGCTGAGGTTTTCCTTCTTCCTGACTAGAAATCTAACAAAGTAATGGAGTAGCAACAGAGTCTCTAAGATAAAGTGCTTTTAACCAGCAGACTGTAAAACAGAACTCATTCTGCCTTTGGTACACGCTGCTGAAGCAAGCCAACACAACAGACTTCTCAGAATGAGCACACCCTCACATCCAAACCTCATCTCCCTGTCTGCAGACGGCCTCCCCGGATAGAGTTTCCAGAGAGTGATGTGAGGGGATTCACCCCATCAGTCGTCGTTCTGCTGACTGCGTCAGAACCAAACCCGGGAGCATCTCTGTTACGGACACCTCGGCTCAACGCATCAACTTAATCACTGCTGTCTCACGTTCCAGCTGCGTTAAACCGTCCAACAGGATGAACGCTTAGCCGACACCCCCACCCCCAACCACGACCTCCACCTCCTCCATCATCATCCCCGACGGAGATCAGAGAAAGAGCTTACCTGGAAGAAAACAGAAAGAGAGAAGGACAGAGGTAATCAGGGTTAGTCAAATAGCATTACTGAGTGTTCGACTCTGCAGATGCTGCTGTTTGCTTTTAAGTGCAACAGTTCAGTTCTGGAAGGTAAACTCAACGTTCACAAAGAGCAGGCCAGGAAACATGTCAAACTACTCCTCCAAACATTGTTCTGCACAAACCCATGTGTCTTATTATGGGAGCAACATAAATCTGAGCCCGGAAACCAACATATCACTCAAGTATAATATAAACAGGTGCATAAAGTGTTCGTATAGGAGCTAATCTGTGTTTCTTCCTCTATATTCTCGCTGATGTGTGATGAGCAGCGATGAACAAGTTTACTCGGCAGTGGCAATCTGATTAGGGCTGGGTAAAACTATTCATTCATCAATGCATTGCAATTATTTGTTTCTCAACTTAATATTGATTAATCGAATCCTATGAAACAATTCAGTCCACTGGCCTGTGGTGGCGCTGTGGGAAATACTCCAGTGAGAGTGTTCAGCATTGTACAAAACATGTACAATATTGTAGTTTGTTCTGCTAAATTACCCATGACAGGACACATGACAGGAAACACTCTGGGGTCAATTTGCTGTTAAACATTGGTACTACTGCACACATTTTAAAATATAGTCACATACTTAATTACTTGTGGATTTAATTATTGAATCGATATCAAAGTTAATAAATCAATAGTGAATTGAATCGAAATTGAATTGAAGCCCCAAGAATCGAAAATGAATCGAATTGTTAATTCCTAACAATAGCCAGCCCTAAATCTGATTCAGGAGAAAAATAAAATTCCCGTATTGATGAGCAGGAAAAAAAAAAAAGGTTCGATTCAATTCAAGTAAAAATCCTTTATCCCAAGTGAAAACAAAAGTTGACGTAACTCAAATTTGGGAAGGACTGATCCTCCCAAACTTGTAAATAAAATAATAAGGATGCAACGATACACTTTTTCAGACAGATACGTGGAGCTGAGTACTTGTCAATACACCAAAGCTGATATTTCTACCACACAAAAACATGCAATGAATTGTAAGGCAGGTTTTATTTTCTTCTCTGCTTTTTACAACAAACTATGGTGAATTAGATCAAAAATAATGATAATTACCTTGAAACAAAAATGTCAAGCGAAAAATAGACATTTTTCTTTGACATTATTGCAGAGTTTAGACATTTAAAGTATCAGTTCCTGTTATTAGTTAACTAACAGATATAAGTACATTAGAATGGTATTAGCCCAAATACCATCCCTATAAATAAATGAATGAGATAATAAATAAAAAAAATGTTTAACAAATAAAAAAAGTTATTAAATATATGAGAAAATTAAATTGATAGACTATTTTTAAAGTAAAATAAAGAATAAATTAAACAAATTTTGTTAAACAATTCAATGTAGAAAACATTTGAAAATTAACTAGAAATAATAAACAAAGATTTATAATGAATAAATATTGAATATGGATATTAAGATATGAGAAAATACATTTGAAGTTAAAAATACCTATGACAGATGATAAAAAGGGGAGAGCCGAGGCACTCCGTACTAAATAAAAGTCCTTTATTAACTTATGGGAAATGTGGACACGTTTCGGTCCCATGCGGCCTTCTGCTGGCCTAGTGAGTACACAGATCACAGGTATTCTTAAAAGCACAGTCTAGTCATGCCACATACTTGAAAATGTAAACCAACAGAATAAAAACCCTATTAACACAAAAATTAATAAAAAGATAATGGACCTAGAAAAATCTTGATAATACACATGGTACCACCAACAATAAACAGATCATACATAAGAAAGGAACAATCCAATACCCCCATAATTATGAGGTTGACCAGAAAAACAATAAAAATCTTATATTAAAAAGACAGTAAACAGTCACAAGATGCATGGATGGAATATATCCGCACTCAATAAAGAAAAAATTCATATAGAAAATATCAGTATTCCGTCCACACATCCTAATAAATAAATAAAGGATTTTTATTTGGTGCGGAGTGCCTCGGATCTCCCCTTTTTTCATCTTTCCTGGATATCCCTTTATGATCCTAGAGATCATCCGTTACTGAACATTTATTTCCAACTGTGCTCACCTTTTTAATATCCCTAAAAAAGATCTACATTTGAAATACATATTTAAATGTATGAATTAATAAATAGCAAATTAAAGAAATACATTTATTTTCTATTTCTTAATTGATCTATTTTTATTTCTTTTGGTAGGATCAGTCCTCCATCCAAGTATCTTCAAAAACCAATTGTGGATGGTGAAGCTGTTGAGGGTAAGGATCTCCAGCAGCAGTCAGTCTTGCAAAGACTCTAAAGAGGCCTCTGACTGTTCAGTCAGAGGCCATCAGCTTCATAATAAGCCAACAGCTCACTATCCAGGCAGAAGAGACAATATTCCCTCGTAAAATGTTCTGGATGACACCATCAATTATCGGAAAGCACTGCTAATCCACCTCCTTTGCTTTTGCCGCTCCCTTGAAATCTGTGTCTGGCCGTACGGTAAGGTATTACTTACTATTACTTAAGCTTTTGAGATGCTAATCAGCTCCTCCCAAAAAAACACACAAAAAACAAACCCACATTCTTGCCACTGTTATGAATCATAAAGGCCATCAGAACATAAAAAAACAAATGGTAAATGGACTGAACTTATATAGCGCTTTTCTAGTCTTCTAGACCACTCAAAGCGCTTTACATTGAAGCTACATTCACCCATTCACACTCGCATTCATACACCGATAGCCAACATGGCTTGGTAGGACGATGTAGAATTTGGGGGTTAAGTGCCTTGCCCAGGGGCACATCGACATGTGACTGGAGGAAGCTGGAATCGAACCTACGACCCTCCGATTGCAAGCCAACTACTCTACCACTGAGCCACAGTCGCCCGAAATCATTCCCCAAACAGAACCAATGTAGCAGAGTTGCTCCAACATGGTGCCACCATGAGCGGTGCTATTCTGGTCCAGATCTAGATTTGGGATGCACTGTGTTTTGCTGTGACTCTACACCGTTTACTGCGAGACCACAAGCAGCTGTTTTCTGATATTTTAAGCAACCCCAATAAATGAGCTCTAAATGTAGCCGACATTGGTTTACAATGACAAAACTAAGCAGTAGTTCAGATCTCTCCAACATTATTCCCGCTGTATTTTAGCCTTTATGAAGGTCTCTTTATGCAAGGTTTCAGAATGAAAAGAAAGCCTTCCTCCCCAAATGTTTCACTTACTAAAAAAGTTGAAAAAAGACATGTTAGGTCTGTTTTAATCAGTTCAGCGGTTAAAAACAATCAATGTATGCAACAAAAGCTAATATTGGAATATTACGTTTCTCCAGCCAACATGGGAGTAATGGAGAGAGGCAGTTCAAATTGTCACTAATATAGAAAGCGATGGGAATGGAGTTAAGATATTTTAGTCAATCAGTGGATGCATAGCTTTTATTACTGGGCTTCATTTGTTCTGAAGTCTCCAGACATTCTTCCTGAATAAAGATCGAGGGAAAATCATGTAAGAGTTGAGACGGCAGCAAGAAGCATGACTAAAACCCCCTCTGGGGGAGGTTAGCAGTCCCAAATGCATTTTTATTTTCCTTCAGGAAAAAGGTCAAGTATGTAGCTCAAGCTAGCTTTTAAAATGAGTCACGGGTCACAGCCCCAGAGAGGCGTTATTTCAGCCTATATTGCTCCAAAAATCAATGAGAAACGGGGAAGAAAATCTGAATGAAGGAGCTAATTTTAAAATTTTGACAATGTTTCCCTAATTGGAAATCAGACCAGTGGGGTGCAGCGACACAGACGAGCCTGTGAGCAAAAGCACAAAAATAAGAGGGGAAAATCACAAGTCCATGACGTCGTACCCTGCCGTACTGCTTGCTTTTGGAAATTAATTTACAATGAAAACAAGAATTAGATGCAGAAATTTAAATGTATACACCAGTTATACACAAAGTGAGAACCAAAGCTTTATGCATATCACCACTAAGAGTTGGTTAAATTATTTTTAGCAAGGTCCAATCAACAACAGGATGGACATATGAGCATGGCATGATACTCACAAAACTTTCATATGGACAAAGTCTTCAGTCAGAGGCATTTTTATGTTTGTTGCAAGAGTACCTGAACACATGCAGAATGTGTATGCGCAGAACTCAGAGCGCAGTAAAACGCGGAGGACGTGACACCAAAACAAACCAGAAAGGACAGCCAAGCTATCACTAAACTCTGCTATCTGGGAACATTAATGGTTTCTAATGCAGCTTTAGTAGAAGTAGAACCAGAACTTTGTCAGCGAATGCATCTTTCAACAGCAATAAGCTGCAAAACACGCTCTGCTCTGAAATGAATGACTTACCTGAAGCAATGCCAAGCTCAATGGAAACATCACTGATGCTGGAGAAGAAACAGCTGATGTTACCACGGCTACCAGTAGCATCACAACACATCAAACTCCTGATTCTGCCCATGCTGCATTCAAGTACAGCTGGGAAATTAGCATTCAAAATATCAAAGCAACTTAAAAGTTATTTAAGCATGTTTTATTCTCAAATATAGTCCAAATATTATTTAACAAATTTTAAACATTAACACTGTTTTCAAGTGGTTATATTGTTTTCTACTCTGGCTATGTCCACCTATACTATTTTATTCATTTAGGAAAAAAATCAAATCGAATATCCAGCGAGTTCTATTCTTTCAACTTTTTAAGTTCTCTACCATGATACAGTCAAATTAATTTCAGGAACTAGCCATACTTGCTGAGGTCCACGGTACACCCCTACCAAAGGTCCTTCCTGCCTACAGCATCACCTGCCACAATACTTGGATGATATGAGCGACAACATTTAATTTCCATCTGGGTACAAATAAGTATTTTCAATATGAAATTGATTTATAATTCGTGAATCTGTTGCCATGGTTATGTTTAGTTGTTTTTTGTTTTGTCTAGGCTTTCTCTGACATCATAAACACCTTATTGGTCATTCAAACAGGAGAGTTTGCATAGATTTAATAAAATCTACACTAAGATGAAACCCATGCATCTAATTATTTTTTTATACAGAATCCTTGAAACATTAAAAACCCAAAATTAACATGGTGTTCAAGCTCATGAAAAGCTTATGTAATGCAGATAACCTCTGCAAAGTGAGCCATATAACAGCCAGCACTCTGGCAGTACATGTCAAACAAAAAGACAAGAATCAGGCTCCATGGAAGCCAACAACTGTTCCTGGTTTCTGGGGGGAAAAAAATGAACATGTCAGATTGAAGGCTTGTCTTTCAGAGGAACAACCTGCAAAGGGTGCAGATGACAGAACACAGGTTCTGATTAGAGCTGACAGGAAGCCAGCCAATTAAAGATCACATCTATCTGCCCTTTCTACTGCCCACGCCTTACAGTCTGCTCCTGGAGAGTGGGGGCTGCTTCAGTCAGTCAAAGATGATTTCGAGAAGGAGAAACCTGTTAGGAAAATGACTGGGAGATTTATTTCTGAGCTGTAAGCAAGTCATTAAATACGGCCCGAACCCCTCCTAAATCCAGCAAATGGCTGTCCAAATGTTAATTTGCTCAACAGCCTGCAGATGATGCAGAACACAGCTTTCACCTTCTCCCACCATACATAATTCATGCCACTGACTGGTGAGGCAATGCCACTTTCATGGACAGAGCTTAAAAAGCGGTGCCACTTTCACACATCGACGCGAGCCAGCAAATCCACACCAACTGTGCCGTAGCACCCGCAACACAAACGACGCCGGCGTGAAATGTCCTGACAAGAGTGGAACGAGGCTGCTCGCATTGCCGATGCTGGCACCGAGAGTCTTCATGTTGGTTAACAAAGAAGCGTTCAAAGGACGTCACAGGACGCAAAGAGATCCAACAACTGTTGGAAGAAACAAGAAAGCAGAACTATTGAGTTCAACTTCCTAAAACACAATCATCAGGTATCACAAAACATTTATGAGGCAGGTAAAAGGACTCCTGCCTTCTAAAACAGGAATGAATGATGGTATCCGTTGTGACAGAAAAAACCTTTTTAAAGGGGGACTATGTCAAATTTATGTGTGGATGTTTGCAACGTTATAAAACTCGGCATATATTTTGTACGTTCCTTGAAATCGCCAGAGGTGTTACGCTCTGCCAGATGTTTGTGTGTGGCTTACAAAATAAAGATTGCTTGCAGATTTATGAAAAGGTAATAAGGGAGCTAAGGGTGATAACTAGCATGAAGAAGTCCTTTCAGATGGCGCAAACATTTTCCTCGAGCGAAGATGGGGCAGGCTGTATTTCTCTTTCGTTATTCATCATGAAGCATCAGGCTTGTAGCTACAGCTAGTTAGCGCTGCCAGCTACAGATAGATAGTACTAGCAGTTAAAGCTAGTTAGCCAAGAACACGGTCATACACGCCCCTGGCTACGACGACACACTATGGAGGTCGTTGCTTGACAAACACTACGCACAGTGAATAATTAGGCTGTAAATGTTTAAAAAAAGGTATTGTTAAGAATCGAAAGTGTAACATGTTGAATCGATCCAGAATCTTCTTGAATAGAAATCGATATTCTGACGTGAATCGATTTTTTCCGGCAACCCTATTAACAAGTTAATTTTTTTCAGCCTATGAACGCGTACCTCCTCAAGGAGCAATAGATGACAGAAAGTAGGTTTTGATTATGGATGCACGGATACTGATACTGGTAACGGCACAGATTCTAATGTACATGTATCGGTATATGTTACAGTTAACTGATACCATGAACCGATACTCAAAATTTGGAAAATCTGCAATAAATTCACAAAAAGATACATTTTTTACAGACATTTTATTTTTGTGGTAATTTTATATTTTACATCTGTTGTTTTACCCGTTATTTTTTATATTGACATCTTTTATTATGTCTTAGTTATAGTACTAAAGTCTGGTGCCTTTAGTCTCTTCAAGAAAGGAAGAGACTAAAGGCACCAATTAGATGGAAGTTATAAAGTGTATTAATTCAACAATAGCATCAGATCATAATCAGGTATTGACAGATACACATAATCCAAGCATTGGAATCGGGACTGAAAAAGTCGGATCCGTGCACCCCTAGTTTTGATTGAGCTGAGAAACGTTTTACAAGAAGTGCAGCTCATTGAATACTCTAAAAAATGCCTTTAAACAAACACAGCAGTCTGTTTTGTTGTTCTCTACACGTCCTTGTGTTCAAAATCACCATAAGACCATCATAAATAAAATGGCCTTGCGATATAAAGCATCTAGCGCCCAAATGCTACAGTGACTACTGATTATATCGACAATAGAGCAACATTCTGGTGAAATTATCTGGGGCTGATGTTTGGCTTACCAATCACAGTTATACGCTCTCCGTTGGCAGTTAAAAAATTGGGCTTTACTCTGTCTGTCGTTTCCTAGATGACTGAGAACCCTTGTGTCGACAGATAATGGTGTTGAAACTATCTGTTTAGACATAGACGGAGTAGTATAAACTCAGCTTAAGGGGTCAAATGGAGAGTTGGGCATCATTTGTCTTCTGGTTGATTTGTCAAAACCGCTACGGAAATGATGGTATCCTTAATAGGGCTGGGTATAGATTCAAATTTCAAGAATCGACTCGATTCCGATTCTCAAGATTTGGAATCGATTCGATTCAATCTGATCCAATTTTTTTACTGATATCTTAATTATATGCCAGAAATTCAATGACTTAACACTGGGGGAGTAACAGTTCACCATGGAAAACTGTATTTACCCTGTCACACACAAAACTTAAAATGGCCGTCTGGACTGTTCCTTCCCATTTCATCTTTAAAAAGGGCAAACTATTCTAAAAAATAAAATCGATTTCTATAAGATTTTTCGATAATTTCAACACAGCTCTAATCCTTAATGGGCATATATAAACCGAATCATAGGAATTTCAGAATTTAAGTTATGTATTATATCTATATGTAGACAGAAATGCAAACAGGATGAAAAAATGCTAACGGGCTACATAACACACTAGTACTATTACACTAGGCTTAAAGAATGTTTACAGTTCCCTCAGTGTGGTGGTTTTGCTACGTCTTCAACATATAGGTCTAAAAGGACTGTTCAGAGCTTATCTGAACTGGATTTATCCATGGAGCTGTGCTTCTCGCCTAGATAAAGACGGTAAAATGGAAACTACTGCTAACAACGTCATATGACATAGAAACTATCCCTGAATCAGTCCGTCATGTTTCTTTTCTGAAGTACATTCACCGTCTAGCAAATGGTTGTTCACTATGAGCCAGGTTCTGGTTCTACTGGAACTTCTTCTCCATTTAAGGGGGAGTTTACCTTTCCTCTGTCGTTACATATATCACTAAAAGGAGTGAAAGCTTCAAATCAATGATATGATGCAATCAGCAGGGTTTTAGGTCCAAAATGTGTTGGGGTTTTTTTAACCAGCCCAAATTCATTCAGTTTTACTGCATTGTTAAGTTAAATAATTAAATAGATATACTTGACTTGGAGTACATCTGTCTGAATAATGTTAACTGTAAAGAGCAATTTGTTCTAATTTGATGCTAGATACATTTAATGAATTCAAATATTTTAAAAGATGTCACTATTCTTCAGCAATATTTGTACATATTTCTACAATTTTGGTGATTGAACTGAAAACACCTACTGTAAGCAAGATGAAACCTACATAAAATTAACAATAAAACCATTGCTAAAAACTGACATTGCTTGTGAAAAGCTTAACATGTTAGTCACACTAAAACTGTTTAAAATATATAAAATATTTTCCATGGTACTGTGTGACCCATTTTCACTGGATTCATCCACAGAAACAGCTTTTAGCTCCTTCTCTGTACCAAACTGATTGAAACCCCCTCTGATTGATCTCACTGCCAAAAGGCAACTATGCCACCACCATACGATTCCTGCTTTCCTCTTGTACGACAACAAACCAGTGTGAGAAAGAGAAGTCAACAAGGAGCTAAAAGTTATGCCTCAAGAGAGCCTAAGACTGCGACACGGATTTGTTGCACCGAGCACGTTCCCGATATCGAGCCTGACCAGATGGCCGCCTTCGCAGGAGTGAAATTCCGCTTTGGATGGTGAGGAGGAGTGACAGGTCTTGGAATCTGCATCCACTGTAAACATTCACAATGTCTCACAGAAGCCAGAACACAATTTAATATTTAATCTGACAATATGACACACAAGAGGGAAGGCTATTCTCCCTGAGCATGCAGTGGAGATTGTAATTGTTCTAGCCATAAAACCTCAGAAACAGCTTTGTGTGAAAGGCTCCATACCAATGCCAGAACAGATAAACATAATGGAAATATAGCTGAAGGGTCTGGACAAGAAAGGCACTCAAATAATTAACATTTCTACCTCATTCACTACCATCAAAAGCCAAATTAAAGCCAAATAACTCCCAACTTTTTTATTGACATTTAATAAAAATATAAAGGAGCAGTTAGGGCTGCCGGTGTAATAGAATAGTCTAGCAATTATTCTGATAATTAATCGAGAAATCAAGAAAAGATTTGTTGCAGCTATAAAAATGTAGGATTTAAACAGGATTTAAAAGAGCGACATGAAAAAAAAAGATTAATCTGCCTATTGTAAGGTATTTACAGACATTCATCTGCAGTTGCAATTCCTAATTTGGGTTATTTACTTTTGCAATGCTGAAATAAATACCTGCTGTCGATTCAAGGTCAAAAACTGGCTCGCAAGCCCACAACGTACAGTGGATGCTTTAAGATGTGAAATAAAGGCACTCTGATGTGTTTTCCTCAGTTTAGCAATATAATTTTGACAATTTTATTTCTTTTCTGCTACAGTGTTTCTCCTTTTCGCTACTAAATGAGCTCATTTCTGTTGGAACACCATTAAAGCAGTGGTCCCTAAAAACCATCGGTCTTTGGGGACCACTTAATATCAGATCGCCCTTGTCACAGACAGGGCTTTGAGGTGCTGCTTAAATTAGATAGAATAAAAATATATGACCGGCATTAAAACTAGGTAATTTCTAAATATAAATTAATGTAAATCCAATGTGTGCTTTTAACTTAATTAGCAGCGTAACTGCATTACCAATAACGTTACACAAATAACAATCCTCTCTAATGCTTTGGTCACTATGGTAATGTTTAAACATGTCTTTAAAAAAACATTGACCACAAAACAAATATAAAGTGGATGAAATATACAACTCACTACAACACTGAATGACTAGGATTTCTGTTGCTGTTTTCAACGTATGTGGCTGTTTTAAAGGGATAGTTCGGAGTTTTACACATGAAGTTGTATACCATCCTTACCAGCAGCATAGTGCAAACACATTGACCAGAATCTGTGATCTCCTCCAGGTCAGAGGTCTTGCCTTTCAAAGCTTTTCAAGAAAGGCCTGGCTAGTTGCTGGGGTCATAGAAGAGTGCATTTTTTTTTTAGAAAATATATGTGTTATGAAGCCTGATAAATTGCATCACAAACATGCTAGCCAAACTTCACAACTCAGTATTATTTGGCACTATTTTCTGTCCATTCCAATCAATACACACCTCAGCCAGTGTCAACTGTTTCGCATCTCCCAATCAGTTGTTTCATTGAGCTTAAACTCGAATGACAGCAATAAAAGACGGCTAAAGCAAGACCAAGTAAAATATAGACACGTTGAAACGTGACGTCACGCACCCAAGCCTCTGCCTCCCAGCTTCTGGCTGGAGGGTAGAAAGACTGATCGCCCCCATTGACTACCGTTGTTATGAACTGAAAGTTGTCAACATACAGCTAAAAGAGAAGACGCCACTAATCAACAACTTTCCTTTTCTGGCGAAGGAAAGCACGCGAGTATCTTGGAGAAACTAACTCCAAGGGACACCAGATCGCCGATCAGGTGAATTGCAAGCATTAATGAAACAAACCCACTCTTTTACCCTCAAAGCCTGCCGAAACATTCCCTGAGTTGCAGACCTCTGTAAGAGGAGAAACGGGAGCTGAAACCTGCGTACAGTGGGACCTGAGGCCCCCCCCCCCCCATCTACACGGAGAAGCCTGGAGAACTTTAATCGTTCTATAAGGTCTCTTCTGGGCAGAGGCAAAATTAGTTTAGGATAACTACGATTTAAGGGTTATGTTTTGACTGTGGTTTTGTTACTGTGTATAAGATATTATCGGCTATCTATTTGGGTAAACCATGCCACTCAGCCTGAAGTTTTAAGCAGTGTTTTAAAAGATTTTCTGGACCGATAGTCCTTTTATATCCAGCAATTTGAGTTACTCAATCCAACAGGAGCTTCCTTATCTTTGTTTAATGTATTGGAGTGGCTCCAAACAGCATCTCGTGAGTTAGCGGCTACAGGCTAAGATAAGCCCACATGTTTTGGTTAGGCCAGCATTCCATAAATAGACTAAGTCGATTGTTTAAGACCAGAAAAGTAATCTTATTAGCTATGTGTGAACCACCCTTAATGGATCAATGGAGATTTACCGCTTACCTATTTTGCTAGCTTGGGGGTTTGTTTTTAGCAGTGACTGTTCACGTGACCTAGACATGTGTCATGAGTAAGTAATAGCTAGACGTAACAGACAATCGACTTATAAAAAAAAAAAAAAAAAAAACATTCGATCCATGTTGAGAACCTCTGCTTTAGCATTTTTGATATGTTAGCATAAGTTAAGTAACTGGACAGAACGTCACTGTGAACCAGGGCATTGTATAACTAAAATAACTCTCTGGGTGGACAGGCGGTATAGTTAAATTAAATTTAACAAATACTTTTTAGTACTGAAATTACTCAAGTAATTGTTGCAGTTCTACAAGCAGTTTTTGGATCAGACTTTTTTCTTGTAAGGCTGATTATTTCTGTCAATTGATCCGTGACTTCAGCTTCATTAATCAACCATGCATGCTCAATCTTTTAGTCTTTGACTCAAATCCTCGCATGATCCAGAGCCTTACACTACACTATCACCACTGCAGGGAGAAAAGGACCTTTGCCAACAGTGTTTTTGGGTACAAAGTTAATTACGTCCTTCAACTCAGCTGAGGACAAGTCCTGCTAGTGGTGACGGCCAAAGGGCAAGCGGAGAGGGAGCAGGACTAAACGATAACACCAAAAACAGTATTTCTAAGGGACAACTTGTTAACTCAAAGGCTCATTATAGCAGAATATGAATCATTCATTCAGCATTTCAGAAATGTCCTTTTTTGAGTCAAATTTAATTTCTTTTCGAAGCCATCATGACATTTGGAATTTGTCCTTATCTGCGCCGGCAGTGCAGCCCTTCAGGGGAACTTTAAAATCACTCACCTGACACCTCGCCTGGTACTCCTCATGTCACTATCTCTCTTTCTCTGCCTCTCCGTTCACTCTGTGCTCTTCACTTCTCTCACTGAGAGCAAATCTTAAGACAAGCGGTTTGATGTTCAAAGCAAAGGGGCTTGAAAGCTTTCCACCAACCACCCAGGCTTTCCCCTTCAAAGAAAAACATGAATTGGCTGAAGAAAATTATTCGCAATGGACAGAGGGGAGAGTTCTCCCAAAGGATGAAGCAAACTCTTCGCATATAATATGACCCTGTAAAAACTGCTCTTATAAGCATTAAGACAACTTAACTGAAGAGAGTAAAAATTGTTTTCATCTTTATTCCTTGAACAAATAGTAGTTCATTAAGTAATCTTGACATAAGTCTCTGAGTAAAAGCAGAAGAAATTGCTCAAATTTAAAACAGAACAACTGTTTCCTGGAGTCACATGTAAAAATTTTTGTCCCAATGGAAAACAACAGAACAGGGGTGCATTAAAAATATAGTCTTGTGAATTTCAGTTGCCTGCTGTGGAGATTCACTGCTTTGAAATTATCTGTAAATCCTTTTAGCTATGCAAGATAAATCTAGGCTGCAACAAACATGCTGTAAAATATTTCATGTACATCCTATGGTAATATATTAAACAACAGATTTATTTGAACATTTCTTCATTTCCTTTAAGCTCTAGATTGCGTGTAAGCCCTAAAAGATTAGGAGTTATTTGCCCTGTTTCTGATTACAATGCATCTAATGTAAATACAACTGAGGAAAAACTGCAGAATATGTGAGCCAAGACAGTTAAACCAATCAGATTTTGGATTGCTGGAAAAAAACATTTTTAACAAAAACAAATGTTCTGCATGATGTGATTAGTTTATGGAGTGTGTAAAGTTCCAAATGAAAATAAATAATAAAAACTAAAGAAGTAACTTTAAACATTGTATTGGCCTATTTTCACACCAACAGGCTTATA
Organism: Apricaphanius iberus; assembly: GCA_028564705.1. NCBI lineage: Eukaryota > Metazoa > Chordata > Actinopteri > Cyprinodontiformes > Aphaniidae > Apricaphanius > Apricaphanius iberus. The sequence continues at coordinate 1,217,604 of JAPXFQ010000269.1, forward strand.
AAGAATTTATTTAATAATGTATTTAATTAATTATTGACAATTGTTGAATATTGTTCAATTAATTCTATATAAATCTATTTTTTGGACAAACGTCCCATTGTATTTAATAACTAAATCATTGTAATCCTGCACATTTAACTCACTGATTAAATACAGATTTCAAATGTCAAATATAGTTAATTCAGTTCTGGAGGTTCTTTCATGAAGGTGGGGATTTTGAAACCATCAGATTTTTAAAGAATTATAATTATAAAATGGAAATTAAACAAGATATTCAGGTTTGGTCAAGTTTATACTGGAAACATAGGCAAGTGTACCTTTTTTTCTTAAAGGGACTATGCATTAGTTTAACCACAAATAAAAATATAAAACATTAAAATTTCTTCCTCATATAAGCTCCAGCAATGCCCTGGTCAGTAGAATGAGCCCTGGCCTTCTCACCACGGTTGCCTCTATATTTACTTAAATAGCGAATGTTTGGGTTGAAAAAACAGATTTTCTGAGTGCTTTCCGGGGCAGCATGCGCAATGACGTCATGTGTGTTAACTCAGATTTCACCTATATTTATATAGGTGAAATCTGAGTTAACACACATGACCAACAAATTTTCATTAAGAACAATGAAAACACAAGAGAATTGTGCAGTTCACTGCAATCCATTTTATTGGACCTAAACACAATTAACAGTGTAAAATGAGCGTAACAGTGCAAGATATTTGTGCAGAATAATTTTTAGCCATAAAAATACAAAATGAGGTAGAATTCCACACAAATTAATGTACAGCATATTAACAAAAATATCTCAGCCCAAGCTTCTTTTGCCAAAATACATTTCCTGTGTTTTTTAAAGGAAAAATATCACCTTTATATGATTATTAGCAGTAAAAGGCATGTATTTTTATAGCGCTTTTACTCAGTCCCTAAACACATCGATGATGGCAAGCTATGCCATAGCCACAGTTGCCCTGGGGCACGCAGTGTCCGGCAGAGGCGAGGCTGCCGGACACTGGTGCCACTGGGCCCTCTGACCACCACCAGTAGGCAACGGGTGAAGTGTCTTGCCCAAGGACAAAACGACTGAGACTGTCCGAGCTGGGGCTTGAACCAACAACCTGGTTTCAGTCCCGATACCGATGCCGCACTGTATTACATTTCTTGATAAAGATGCCAGAAAAAGTGAGCATGACTCAACGGACAGTTGTGACGAACACCTAAAACAGATAAAAAGTCGAACTCCCTCCTCATGGACCAATGAGCTGAACAAGAGCGGATCAAATGTTTGACGCATGAAAAATGAAGCCTATCAAACAGTTTAGTTATGAATGTCTACATGAGGACATGTGTGGCCTTGGAGTAGACTTTGGTGTGATCAGCCTGCCTCAGCATCTTTGACTGGAGCCTGAACAGTGAACACTTGAACGTAGCTAAGCGGGACTACGTTTCATATCAAACTGTCCATCAGAGGAGCCATCAACGGGAGTTAGTGGAGCATGTACAGTACCTTAGTTTATGTTTATGCTGCCAGCTGTCAGTACAGCAACTCAACTCTGCATCTCCACTTCTATCAGTCACTTTTAAATGTCGACACTGCTGCTTTCTGCTCTTATCTACTTATCAGGTGGCTCCTTCTTCCCTCAGTCACTTTGCCTCTTCTTATCTTTGCTGTGTGTCCCTTGAGTGTTCTCTATTTGCAGACTTTCTTCCTCCTACCTCTCCTTTGTTTGCAGTTTCAAACTAACTTAACTGCACTTAACTTAAGGATATTTCAGGATTATTTTTCTTTCAGTCAGCATAGTGATCTTTTCTCCATTTTCTTCATTCCAGAGTTTCTACACATCGCTAAACAAGATGGATCCTAGTACTCTCTAGATCTCATTAAATATACAGGTAAATAATGGTATTTCTGGACTTCCTTCCATGTTCCCCCCATTAGTAGTTCCCAGTGTTAAGAGTTTTTCCTCCCCACTCACAGTATGTTGACCCAAGAGGAATGAATGACTAGATGGAATCTGCAGGGTTTCCTTAGAGAGAAAACAACCAAAATAAATAATGAACTAATCTTGAGGTGTTGAATGATAACAAGGATCAATTGGAATGGATGTATGTATGGTGAACTTTTTAGGACAGGGGTGTCAAACTCATTTCCAATTTGGGCCACATTAAAATAATGAATGTCCTTAAAGGGCCGGTTGTGGCAGAAAGTATTGATAAAACAATTTTTAACAAACCACTGAGATATAAATTAATATCTGTCTCAATAAGTACATCCTTAAGTTTGACAAGTAGTTCTTAAAATTAAATGATATTGAACATCTTTTCACAATGATTTGATTTAGGACTATTCAAATAAACCCTGATTTGAGTGATAAAATAGTTTTTAGGTGCATATTAATAGAACTTAAAGGTTCTATTTATAGGATCTACTAGAGTTTAGAGGGCCACATACATGACTATGGCGGGCCGGATTAGGCCCCCGGGCCTTGACTTTGACACGTGTGTTTTAGGACATCCCCAGACATCAGAACAAACAGCCTCAGAAGACAATTGGAAAAAAAATCTTATTGCTTTTCTTTGAAAAAGTCGTCATGCCTCAAGGGCATCAGACTTGAAGAGTCTCAGGAAAAGAAATGCAGCCAAAAAAATTGTCCTGCAGCTAAATTATTGTGCAATACATAGGCTACATGCATTTATGAATATTTCAGCTGCTGTGGCCTGGACACTCCTGCTTGTGGAGGCTGAAGCCGTGCTCCACTGTCACACTGGAATTATGAGTGACACTTAGCCAAAGTTTTTAAATCAGGGAGCATTTCTCTAATAGGATCAGAATTTGGTTGGATCCTCTGAATGACTAATATTGATAGCTCGAACAGCATCCACAGAATCCAATGTAGATAAGTGAACGGAAATTACTTTTTGAAGCCAGACGACTGAAAATTCCTGGTATTTATTTTTAAGACATTTATTTTTAGGAAATTTGTGTGCGTTAACGTATGAAATTTTGACACAAAAACAAGTCGTCTTGTTTTGCTGCTGCTTCATTGTGTGACACCAAAGGTCACTGAATCTGTTGGCACACGTTTGTCTTCTGTTGCACTACGACAGTCCTGATTCTATGAATGTTACCCTTTATTGGTTGGCACCCCTAGCCCGATGGTACAACAAATTAAAACAAACAGTTTTACAGTGCAACAGTGCAAGAATTGACCCTCACGTGAAATCCTCTTTCTGCATTAAACTGGCCTTTAAAATTTAAACCACTCAGGGAAGCAAGTAACATGAAATCACCAAGTGAGATTTTAAAGTAAGTGTACTGATGAGAAATGTTTCCTTCAAAGCAAGACTTTGAGTCTTGTTTTTATTGCAATTGGATTTCATCACTAGTGTGATGAAATCTCAATTTAAATTGTCCTCCAGTGATATTTCGGTGATGGTGCACCTGACGAGCTGTGGCTGAAGGGGCAAATAAAAACAAAAAGTATTTTTCTTTTTCTTTATCATACTCCCTTTGATTTATTTCTATGCTCCAAGGCTAGGCAGAGAAGGAAAGTTTTCTGTGCCGTCATAAAAAAACTCAACACAAAGCTTTTTCCTGGAATACACGGAAGCCGAACTGATGCAAGAAGCTCTGTTTGTTCGAAAAAGGTGAATTACCATCAATGGTTTGTTTAATAAATTGCTTAAAGATGGAGGGGGAAAAAATCCAGGGGGAACTGGGTTTACTTTTAGATGAAGGATGTAGACATGTATAGTGCTTAGAGATGTGTATAATATCTTTGTATTAGTAACTGATGCAGAGAACACCAAATACTGAGTTTTGTTCACTTCCAGTTTAAAGAGGAAATAGGATGTGAAGTGAGACTTTTGTCCTTGATGAAGGTCCAATAGGGAACATTGAAAGTAAATTCACTGAAAGTAGAAAACCGGTAATATTCACCAAGTATGTGTATCCTGACCTCCTCTGACAACAAAAGAGCCCCAAGGTGGTTCAGCCTGGAATCGTTTCACTACTTTCTCGAGTGGCGAACGGAGCAAAATCAAAGTTCAGCGGACAATTCGCTCGTGACAATGGGGTCATCGCTGTCATTCGGATTAGAAAAAAAGCATTTTTCTCTACGTGATTCCAGCTCCCTCCATCCTTTATCTCAAAACCATTACCATCAACCTTAACGCCCTACTTGAGGAAAAGCTCCCGTTTTTATCTTCTCCCCCATTTATTACGTCAAATACCACCACAAGCTGATGGAGTCAGCTGAAGTGGTCTTTAGCTCACTTTTTTCACTCTCGACCATTAGACGCACATTCTGTTGGCAGCAGAGGACATAAATTCAGACCTTGGGATAATGGAGTCAAAAAGGGATAATTATTGTACCAGTGAGGTTTTCTTATCCTCTTAAGAGGTTACAAGAATACAACCTGTGTAGCCGAAGCCTCGTTCAAACAAACAGGTCAAGCAACCGTGAGGTCCGAAAGTAGCATGTGAAAGGACAAAAGAGGCAGCAGGTTTTGGTTGTGCTGACAATGTGTTCCCCACAATCATACATTTCTGGAGCTCTCAGATGGCTGAAAGTATCAGTACCTGAAAACTTTCTCTTACCAATTATAATTCAGGTTTCAGAGAGGGAAAATTTGATTTTTAGATCACCTTGTCACATTAGACCTGAATCACTGGTTAATAGTATCTTACTGCTGTGCTGGATTCCAACTTTACCAAAAAACTTTGTATGGACACTGAGTATTCAGTTCTGAGGATTCAGCCTCCAGAAAAACATCTAAACCCCATTAAAAGTTAACTGAGGGAAAAATCCAAAACCTCATGACAATAACATTTGTAGCAATTCCACTTTTTGATTACGCATACTCAGGTGAGCATTTCAGCTCCATGCAGAGTGGTAAGAAGTTGTGAGACTGTGTGTTCAGTCCACAGCAGGGGAACTATTCGTAGTGCAACCGTGCAATTCCACTTTTTATATGTACTGATTTTAAACACTTCTTAATCAGTATCTTTACGTCACTTTTTACATCACAATCACACAGCAGACTGCCTTAATGGTTTCCCATCAGCTGATCTAAACCTAATTTTCTCCTCAGTGGAAACACATCCAGACATTTCTGCAGTTGTGACCTCAAACTGTACAGTCGTCGCCAAAAGTTTTAAGAATTACATAAATATTGGAAATTGGAAAAGTTGCTGCTTAAGTTTTCATAATGTAATTTGCATATACACTCAAGAATGTAATGAACAGTGATCAGATGAATTGCATAGTCCTCCTTTGCCATGAAAATTCCACTGCATTTCATTGCTGTCATTAAAGGACCTGCTGAGATCATTTCAGTGATTGTCTTGTTAACTCAAGTGAGAATGTTGACGAGCACAAGGATGGAGATCATTATGTCAGGCTGATTGGGTTAGAATGGCAGACCAGACATTGCACCTCAATCAACAATTTATAGGATTATCAAGAACTTCAATTCTGGTTAAGTCCAGCAAGCGACAGGATCGTTTCCTAAAGAGGATTCAGCTGCGGGATCGGAGTGCCACCAGAGCAGAGCTTGCTCAGGAATGGCAGCAGGCAGGTGTGAGGGCATCGGCACACACAGTGAGGCGAACACTTTTGGAAGATGGCCTGGTGTCAAGAAGGGCAGTAAAGAAGCCACTTCTCTCCAAAAGAGACATCAGGGACAGATTGATCTTCTGCAGAAAGTAGGTGAATGGACTGCTGAGGACTGGGGCAAAGTCATATTCTCCTGTCTCCTGACCTGTGTCATGCCAACAGTAAAGCATCCTGAGACCATTCATGTGTGGGGTTGCTTCTCATCCAAGGGAGTGGGCTCACTTACAAGTTTGCCCCAAAACACAGACATGAATAAAGAATGGTACCAAAACACCATCCAGCAACTTCTTCCAACAATCCAACAACAGTTTGGTGAAGAACAAGGCATTTTCCAGCACGATGGCCTGGAAACACCCCAGATCTTAGTCCCATTGAGAACTTGTGGTCAATCATCAAGAGGCGGGTGGACAAACAAAAACCCTCTAATTTTGACAAACTCCAAGAAGTGATTATGAGAGAATGGGTTGCCATCAGTCAGGATTTGGCCCAGAAGTTGATTGAGAGCATGCCCAGTCGAATTGCAGATGTCCTGAAAAAGGAGGGCAGACACTGCAAATACTTACTCTTTGCATAAATGTCATGTTATTGTCGATAAAACCCTTTGAAAGGTATGAAGTGCAGAAGTGAATCGCAGAAACAACTGAAACAAAGAACGAAAAGCAGTTTAGCAGCAAACTTTGTGAAAACTAATATTTGTGTCATTCTCAAAACTTTTGGCCACAACTGTAGTTTCCATACAAACTGGACGGTTTAAAACCAAAGTGGATATGGAGAATAGAAGGACGGTGCTAATATTGGCAAAGAATTACTTCCACAACCATCTACTAAATAAAAGCCCTGAAATGTTCATCCTCTAACGTCTACATTAAGTAGTACTTCAAAAAGAAACAATGTCAAATTATTTGCTGTTCCACTTCAGTCAAAAAGAGGATCTCAACCGGTGAAAAGCTCCATTCCTCCATTCAGATTTCCCCATTTTGCTGTGAAGGATGCATTTAGCGACTAAATAAATGCTCTACTTAATCAAAGCAGCTTGTAAAAGATCTACACGTAGTTTTCTTGTGCTGAGCAGTATCAATCAGAGCTCATTTTATCTGTTCACAATCCAGCAAGCAGGAGCAGGCCTGAATAGAAGTAAAGATCCCGTGTAATGAAACCCTGTTAGGTGTCTTAATTAAAACCCTAATGTGTTTGGTAATGATCACAATTTAAAGGGTTATCTAAAGTTAAGGAGCCGGGCAGTATTCTGCTAATTTGAGGATTCCTCAAAAGTGTTTAGCTTAACTGGAAAAAGTATTACAGAGGAGTCAGAGAATGCATTAGCCACTCAAGGGCTCAGTTCTGAGGGGAGGGCAAGAAATGGGTCAGGAGTTATTTGAAAAATAAGAAGGAAAGATTAGAGAAGTCCCAGCTGTCAGACAACGCTGCCCGATCTGCAACACGGCAAAATAAAAAAACAGGACAACGGGGCGGAGAGTGATGGACATGTGTTGACAGGAAGCGTCGGCGGTGATGAGCGAGGAGACGCTCCGAGTCATCAGCTCTCTGGCCGCAGGCTGCGCTAACAAGCCAAGCTGTCAAGTCCGGTGGACTAATCCAGAAAGCATGAGCAGAGACGCAAGCAACTTTAACCTTTTTAAGAGCAGACTGAACTCGTTCGTTTTCACAGAGCAACAGTGTCAGCTCGGGACAGAAAAGCTCCCCAAAAGCACACAAAGAGAGGATGGAAATGTTTCATCAATAAACCAGAGAGAATTCAGGTTCAGGAGCTGGACGATGACAGATGCGACATGAAATCAACCATTTTTAAGGATGACAACCAGAATTGTAAATCCAAATGAAAAGTTAAACATTTGATAAAAGAGCAAATCAAAGAGTGGAGATAAAATTTATGTTCTAGGAACAGTGAACGCTACATTACATTAGATTGTTCTCACCTTGGAATGATTACTTGAAACGTCAGTAATAAGTGAAGGTTATGCAAGAAAAACTTAGCAACATGACAACCAAACACAGAACCCAAACCCAAAAGGGCTAACTGCAGAGGCAGGTTCATCAAACCAGCATGTAAGCCAACATCAAACCAAAAAGAACCACAGACAGAACCAGCACTGTAAAACAATGGACGTAGGAGAAGTAGCAAAAGATGGGCCATGCTCCCTGTTAGCTCACCAGAATGTTAAATTTTTAAGGTAACCATGCAACATGATAATCCATAAATCTGCAGCACCCCGACTAATATGGTATTTTGCTACAAACTCTAGTCTACTTATTATCCCTAGAATCAGAATCAATCATCTGTGCTCCTGACAACTGCAAAGCTGCTGAAACACTGAGCTGCTTTAAATCAAAACTAAAAACTCATCAATTTAGAATTCCCTTTGAGTAAGCTATTAATGTCCAATTTATCATGTGTTTTAATGCATTACTGCTTTATTGCGGTTTTTACTTTCTCTATTGTTGCATTCTATGCTTTTCATTTTCTACATATGTTTTACCTGTTTTTCTATCAACTAATCGTGCAAAGCAACTTGAATTAACATGTTGTTGAAAGTGTGCTATACAAATAAAATCCCCTTGCTTTAAGGATGTGAAGATCCAGTATTGCAATTGGAGGAGCCACTAGATACTTTTGCTGTTCGTCTTTTTGTTAGATGGGTTCCAAAAAATCCAGTCATAACCTATTTTTACTTCACAAATTTTAAAATGAAATATTTAATAATATTTATTATTTAGTTCTTTATTATTTTTAGTTCAAATAATATTCAAGCTGAACACAGAACTACATACAAACGGTTAATAAAATACAAGCAGTTCACCTGCTGTGGCCTGAACTCAGTCTCACAACTTCCTCCTGCTCCACATTGAACTGAAATGTATACCCATTTGTGCCTAATCAAATTGTGGGATTATTGCAGAGATTATTGTCATGATGTTTTAAATTTTTGCCTCAGACAGAGGACTTCTCATGGTTTAGAGTGTATGGGGGCTGAATCCGCCCTCCGGTGGCACACACAGGAGACAGGACTTAAGCGCCACTTCCACCAAAGTTTTGAATTCAGGGAGCATTTCTCCAATTGAATCAGAATTGGATCAGAAGTTAGGAAGACCTCTTCATGACCTGCAAGCTATCGCTTAAACGGGAGGAAATCCCATGGCATGCACCAATGGTTGGAACGTCATTAACTCCTCAACATGCTATCAGCTCCCGATTAGACAGATGCATCGAGTATGGAGTCCAGGTTTCAGATTGTTTCAAAAACTATTGAAAACAGAAAATATTTGCTTAACACAACCCCTGGTTGCAGTGTTATATAAGTTCGACCAACTGGTGCACTTTCCACATGAAGGATATTTCTTTCTGAATAAATGACTTGGAATTTCTTTCAGAAACAGATGTGAACATTGTTAGAGTCACCTCTCAGAGTCAGATAAAACTCCTTGTGTCACATCCACGGCTCTGATCAATCATTCAGGCTGAATCCTGGCTGTCAGAACTTCTCTAATGTGCAGTTAGTCTGAATGGACATCAGCCAGTCGCAGCTCCTCAGAATGTTCCAGTCAGTGGAAGAACACAGCAAGAGTCCTGAAGAGGAACGTCGGGTAACAGAAGGCATTCGAGTCCTGCCAACTGCAAGCTCCATGTACATGTAATGAGACGGGGGTGGGCGCTTCAACCAAAGGTTAGCTCTCTAACTTTTATTTTCCTTTTTCTTGTTAAAAAACTACAGCCCATTCCTTTGTCATCATCTGTGTTACACGCACATCGCACACAGACTGATTGTTTCCTCAGGATGCCTCATTTGAGGCAGATGAAGTCAGGGATATCTTTCATCTCTCCCTTCTTATCTTTTTCCGTGATGATCGCTGCTCTAATGAATCCAACCGCAGAGCACCGTATTCGTCCCTCATTTTATTGAATGAAACATTCAGCATGGAAAAAATATCCTTAAATTTGCCCTCTGGGGAACATGAAGCGCTTTCAGGTTCCTTTCCCTTTTATTCATAACTACATGGAAGGATTCTTTGATGCATCCAAGCAGCTCAACAGCATAGCTTATCTAATGCGTCCAAAGCAACACAGCAGACCTCAAGAGTAGCAACCTTAGATTAACATACTTAAGACCGTCATTTCTATTTTCAAGATGCCAGAAGCACTTTATGAAATATCTAAATAAGCAAGCAGATTCGAAAAGCTTTTTACCATATAGAGGGATCGAGCTACCGCATCACAAAACCTCCACCATGCTTTACAGCAACTGAAAGTTATGAATAGCTCATGACATTTTTTATACATTCTGATCCATTTAAAGGATACAGCAGAATTCTGAATATTCGTAGATTTTTTTGTAAAGCAGATGTAAAATATTCGGAAAAATAAATAAAAATAAAGAAGCATTTTGGTATACTCTTCTTTCAAACAAACTTCGCCATCATCATGGTCATTTGCAGTGGGACCGTTAAGACCACTACTGCTTCCTACACCATATGCAGTCTTTTTTGTCCTGTGTTTTTCCACTGAGTCTGCTGCCTTTTCTACTGGTTTTTACATTCCCGTTACCTCCTTCACCATTAGTAGTGTTTTGACCACCCCCGTTACCCCACCACATATATTTCTCCAAACGGGACATGGTGAAGCACAGCATCATACCCTGTATGTGCTGCTTGTGAACCGTCATGGCAAATGGGACTGCCTGTCACTGTGCACTGATGGAACATCACTTTCTTTCTCCCAGGGCAACATCTTGATTAGAGGGTAAATATTCCTCTTCAGAATCTGAATCAGACATTACTTAATGACGGTGAACTCAGTAGTGAACAGACCTCTCTGCATAATAAGTTATATCTTTCTAAAAGTAGCTCTCTCTATACTGTCACTCCAGCCACTATTACCTAATCGCCTCCAGTGGTGTCACTAGTTCAAACCTCAGTTACTCAAGTTTCCACGGTAACGCACCCAAAAAACGTGTCTTAGATTTGATTTACAGATATCCGCCATCTCCTGGTATAAAATTAGTGGTCAAATCTGCAGTTGTGACTCTTTAAAGTCAGCAATGTAGCGACTTTGACATTTAAAGAGTTATGGTGTATTTGGGGTTTGAAATACTAAAATGTGCAGTTCTAAATGTTTTTGAAGACAGCTCGAGTATTCATAGATTATAGCTATACATGGACTCTTGTGTTCCCTGATCCCTGTGAATACCAGGGATCCACCATCCAACTCTTAGGATGACAGCTGTTGTTTTACAGTAGAACTGAATAAATGTATTAAATGTTGGATCTTTCTACAGTTTTCAGTCAGACTCTCTGCTTCTACAATCAAACTTCTTATCTGGAGATGTTAATACTGCAAACGAAAAGCTCTGCCCTCGACAGTGTGGTAGCAGCATGATCTCTGTAACCCTGGAAAGGTCTCTTTTATGTTAATACTGTATCAACCACCACACACTTTCCTCGTTTGCAAGCAGCAACAACTTGAAGGTACTCTAATCCCATTTTATTCTGACTTTACTGAAATTATAGGATTAGAACAAGGACGCTGAAAAGGTGTTGGTGGTGAGTTCAGCCAATTAAAATGTGCTACCTGCATGTAGCCACTGGCTGGTTATTGATTGGATTAGCAGATTACCTCCAGGTAGCCAAGCTGCTCCATCTGAACTGGCTGCATAAATGTGCCATGCTGCTGCTCCGGAAACCCTCTGATCAAATTAAAACGTTTGAATGCATGATGGAAAAAAAAAAATATCTGTGGATCAATTCCAGTTGGATGAAATAATGTGTAACCATGAATGTCTCAAAAAAATAAAATAAAAACCTGTACTGGTGCAAAGTAACACGGATGTATGCTTCCAATTAATTACTCTGATTACTTTTAAAGGTTTTAGGAAAATAATTCAAAGACAAACTGATGTTTAAACAAATTTAACAGACTCCATCAAAACATTCCTTTATCTCTCTTTCAGATCAAAATGTATTAATCATTAAAATGATTGTGTATAAATCATAAATTTCATCGAAACACAACATAGCAAGCTACTAAATGACATGATCAAAGATAATTTGCTGTCTAATAAATAGGGGTGGGTGATATGAAAAAAATAATTATATTAATCTTTTTCTTATCAGATATCCATATATGTATTATGATATTAAGAAACACTATTTCTGTCAATATTTAACACTCCCTCGTATTTGAAATTATCAGAAGGTTAACTTTAATTTAAAGGGTTTATTTTCAAAAGTTGTGCATGTCATCCGACATGATACAACGGCTTGAGAAAATTAAGGGAGGTCAGGGCTGGACAATATGGATTAAAAAGAAAATCTTTGATTTTTTTTAACGATGAATTCCTGATTTTTTTCATCCCTTACTATTATTTAAAAGAAACTGCAATTGAAAGAAAAAAAACATTAAAACATTCATACTTTGAAGATTCAGGGACAACAGAGATGTTCGATAAGGTTTTTATTGCTACATCTGAAAGGACTGCAAGGTTATTTTGAAGGGACTCTTTAAAAGTCGTTAGATGTTCGAGAAAGGTCAGATTTGAGGCATTTTTGTGTTATCCTGAACGTTTGCTGAAGGTGACTGGATTTATTATTACTGACAAAGTACATTTTTCCATCAAATCTCAGCTGAAACTTTTCATGTAAAAGAATATGTCCATTGCAACAAATCTGGGGTATATATATCCCATTTTTAACTCCAGCTGCATTAAACTACAATAATATATATTTTGAAGCTTATTGTAGGAACATTCTTTCAACATGCAGAATATGAATCAAATTGATTGAAAAAAAAAATCCAGATGGAAAGATTTGAAAAAAGGATGAAGAAAAAAAGGTCCTTGTGTGTTTGGGCATAGTTTCTGTAAGACAAAGGAGGAAAACTTTTGGTAAACCATTCCATGTATTCCGGCCCCATTGCTTGACCTTTAAGAAGCCTTTTTAAATTAGCTGGTCCACTGTTACTCCATGCAGGCATTAATGAGTAATGCCCACACTCAAGGTATGAAGAAACCCTGCTGGGATTCTCTAGGGATCCATTTTATGAACCATTAGTGACTACAGGATGTGAACAACCTACAGAGGGGAAGTACTTATTGAAGGTTAATACAAGTAAAAACAAACTGGAGTTACTGAAGTATCTTTAAAAATCACAAATCTTCCAGCCGGCAAAAAAAAAGATGGTTAATGAATGTCAAGTTACACTCAAAGCAACAGCTCAGGTTTCTAAGCAACTAAGCGTTTTTAAGCGTCTATCCGTTTTCTCCGTCTATGTCGAAAATGATAGACGCAACGCCATTATGCAATGATGCAAGCGCTCTGACAGACAGAGTAGAGCCCAATTTTCTATCTGTGATTGGTCAGCTTAACAACAGCCAGAGATCATATAACCAGAATGGGGCTTTATAGTCGATGTAATCAGTAGGCAATGCAATATTTGGGCACTACATGCTTTATATTTAAAGGACAGTTTATCTAATATGTTCTTTTGGCGATTTTGAGCACAAGTGGGTGTAGAGAAAAAACCAAACAGATTGCTGGGTTTGTTTCCATGCCTTTTTTGAAGTATTCTATGAGCTGTACTTCTAGTAAAAGGCTTTCCACCTCAATAAAAGCTTACTTTCCATCCATCATGCTCCTTGAGGGGAGAAAACTTTCACAAACTGACTAAAATTAACTAATTAATCAGATACGACACTGGTAGGGATGCACCAATCCACCGATTTTTGTTTCCGATAGAATACATATATCTGAGGTTCATAATCTGCAGATCCGTTACCAATCCAAACAGTATATTACATACTGTGTGCCGTGAGGAAAATACACTAGGGATTAGGGCTGCAATGATTTGTCGATTCGTCACAACGTCGACGAGTAAAATTGTAGACAAAAAACGTAGTAATACACGTTATCGTTTTTTTAAGCTTCGTCTTTCTCTTAAAACATTGACTGTCATTTTATCTGCTCTGTTTGCCTTTCTGCCCCTCACGCACATGCATTGAATCGTCCTGCGCCATAATCCTTCCCAATAAGAGCATGCCTTCTTGTGTTAAATATGCATCACCATGTATCTCTAACCATATGACCAGACCAGAGGTAGCACTAGATATTTTTTTTGTCATTTTCACCGACAAGTTATAATAAATTATCCAGTCCTAATCAATTTTTAACCCTCAGTTTTTAGAATGACAACTTTCATATCCAATAGTATTCATTTTTTATTCATCTTAATTAATATTCAACCAGAAACAAGATGAACAGAGAAATACTTATAGAAATTAAACATTTGATCTTAAAATATGAAAAGGTCGCCATCCGTGGCCTGAACTCAGTCTCACAACTGGATAGAGCTAAAATGATCACCTGCTTTTTCGTAATTAAATAGAGGGATTGCTTTAGATGACTTCTCAGAAGGTAACTTTTTTTATAATGGATTTGATTACCTGTACACTGTGCCTAAAGTTGCACTTTTCTGTGCATTAGCAACAAGTGCTCTGAGCTGCATATACTAATCTGTCAAAAACGATGGACGGCTGTCAGAGTTTTCTGTCACTGTTTAAAAAACAGAAACTACAAACAAAATTGCTTAACGCGACCCCTTGGTCAGATAGAAATTTAAAGAGGAGTGTTAAAAGAAAAGGAGGTGGATTAGCAGAGCTTGCCAACAACTGATGATGTCATCCAGGACATCATCTGCTAGCTGCTTAATATGCTGCCTGCATATTGAGCAGCTAGCAGTAGTGGGCAATATAAAAAGGTATAAGGCATAAATTATGTACATTTTTCTAAAAGTAGAGATTTGGATCAGACCACCCCACCGCGATTACTTTTTTATGATGACATCATCAAGCTGTGCCTACATATTTATACCAGGTATGCAAGGAAGATAAATACTAATGATCAGTGTTTGTCTTTACACTACATATTACAAGTTTAAAATTATAATTTTTTTCCATCAAATATAAAATAAACGTGTTGAACTTGGACACATTTTTTAATTCAAATATGTGCAGGTTCCCTTTTGTGCGATAATAAATGTATTATTTTGCACAATAAAATTTATTTCAATGGCATTTGAACATTTGGGAAGTTGTTCTGCTGCAATGTATCTGGAAAGTGAGAATGTTCGTAAGCAGTGATTTTGACATATGAAGAACAAAAGAAAAAAATGCATTAGATATTGTTACCGCACATGCTTTAGATTATATCGAAATGCAGATTTGAGGCCATATCGCCCAGCCCTAGCAGCTAGCATATTATGATTGTTAGTAGACTGTCATATAGCAAAAGTCGTCAGTCAGAGGCATTTTCTGATTCAAAGACTGACTGTTTCCAGAAATCCTTCCCATAGCATCACCATCTATAAGGACTTGCTAAATATACTTGGATGATTGAGTTAACATTAAAGTTCACTTTATATTAATATGTTTTCATTGAATTTCCCTTAAAATCTGATATGCAAAGAAAAAGTTGTCAAGACCGTGAAGAAAAGTGCCTCCAAATATCAGAACTTTCTCTTTACTTGATACAAAGAGGTTCAATAATATAACCATTTCACTAGAATTTCTCAGTTAAGTTCTTTGTTTCTGTATTAATTGCAGGCAGAAAACTTTTACATTTTTGGTCAGGTTTTCATGAGCACATTAAGAGCTTCCTTTCTGAGGTTGGAAGCTCTGTTTTTGTGTAGGCGGTGGTGAAAAGTTCTGCTAATTGAAACCGAGCTGCAAACAAAGTGAACGCCATCTGCTTGACCTGCTGGACTAATTCATCCTAAGTTACAAAGGGAATTAACTACACTGCCGCAGCTCTGCGCACGGAGGTAACCGTAACAGATCCAGCAAAAATAACAAGAGTAATCGTGAATCTAAAGGCAGCGCTCGCTCCATCACACACCATTAGACACCCCCCGCCTTCTCACACAGTCTGACTTCCCCTCCCTTGCTTCAATTAGCTAATTTCAAACAAAACATGAAATGAAAAACACTAAGTGAAGTAAAATCACTTTCCGCAGAGATCTGCAGTAAATCTGTATTTACAGCAAGTCGAGTCTCACTTAAATGTGAAATAACTCCCAGCATGGAAATGGTTTGAAATTCACATCGGAGCGTCAATTAGCACGCCATGACTGCGGCTGTGTAACCCTTTATCGAGGCGGTTTGCACAGAATACGAATCATGCAGCCAGACATTAGTTTTGAGACATTGTTTTGTACTCATGATCAAATGTTTCTGTTTATATATTCACTTGAAAATGACAAAAATGAAGAAAAAAAAAATGTTCCACTGTGTTATTGAGTTTAGTTAACAAAAGGAAGAGTTCAAACCCTATATTAGGGATATCTGAGCAGAACCTGTTGGGTTCATGGAAGAAGCACCGACATCAATACCTCAGACTCATTTTTCACTATATATTATTGTGACTCACACAAGATCAGAGGTCTAAAGAAACTTAAATCAATTACCAAAATCACAAAATTAAAGAAATTGTTCATTCCACTTGGAGATACAAAAATTAGCTCAAACGTTCTAAATGAGATTACATAATTCAGATCTAGACCAATGATTCCGCTTCTTGTCTTTGATTTTCTCTGCGCACATATTACTGCTTTATAAACTTCACTGTAAAATTACACCTCGGCTGGAGTAAAAGCTCCAGTGCCAGCAAAGCTTTATGAAGGTAGTTATAATAAACTAGGGCTGGATCATAATTCAATACCAATATATATTGATGTGTAGGAAAGGGTCCATACAAACCTCTTAAAAATAAATATTTATCTACCTTAATAATAAAGTCATCACTTCTTCCAAACCAATCACAAAAGCAGATCCAGGCACGCTCCATCACTGAGCCCTCCCTTCTCTCCAACCACAAAAGAGAGCAAGAGGAGGAGAAGCAAATTATCATGAACAAAGGTTTTAGTTGGTCACCAGCTAGTAAATGTTGCGTCCGGGGCAGAGACAGGCACAACACAGCCAGGCCGTGCAGCTAGCAACACCAGTGGCTTAAAAACATCCACCCCATTCTCCACCATGTCCTCAAAAGCAAATGGTTTTCAAAAATACAAACTCAGTCAGTCAGCTACTAATCATAGAAGCAATGAAACCAGAGCACCAATCCTCCATCACTCCTCTGTACCTGACGACGACAGGTTATGGTGGAACCAGACTGAATCCAGCTGCTGTAGTTGACCATTAAAATACGATGCAAAATCACCAGAAATGGTTCCATGCTGCTGCTGAATTAGCTTGCATGGTCCAGATAATTTTTGAATGTTAAAAAATTGGAGAAAAATATATTTCAAAATATTATTCAAAATACCATATAAACCTCAAGCCCCAAAAGGCTTTTTTTTTTATTTTTATTTTTTTACTGTCCCACCTTCTTGGACGAGAATCTTGGAAAAATTGAAAAATAGTAGTTGTTAAAACTATTACTATAATCATCAATAAATTTTCAATGATAGTACTGTGTGTCCCACAATATGTGCGCAACCCTGTTACCAAAAAAATATTTAGCATAGCAGAAAAGGAGGGAAAACGGGGTGTCATAATAAACAGAGAATATGACATAAATGCCCTATGCTAACACCAAAGGTGGACCAATAGTAAGTCCTTTCTTCTTTTTTTCAAATTTTTTGACTCTTTTCACTCTTACCTGATTGTCCCACACTAATTAAGCAACCCTGTTACCCATCTTGTCTGAACTTTCTGTCATTATTAATATGACTAAGTTTGTCCTTGATGCCATCAGTAACATTACATTCCACAGCTAGCATCTATTCCTGGAAAAAAACTAACAGTGTTGAATTTTCAACCCTGTTACTTGGAACCCTTTTACCGTCATTAGAAAAACAGGTTGTGTCTAGTCATCCATGGTGCTTTGCACAACCCTGTTACTGTAATTTCAATCCTGTTTCCATATAGCTAGATTCCAAAAGTTAAATATATATATATATATATATATATATTAGGGATGTTTGATATTGGCTTTTCTACCGATATCCGATATAGCCTAACTCGTAATTTCCGATACCGATATAAACCGATACCAGTATGTGGGGACCCTCCCTCATAAACAACAAAAACTACTAAACCCTTTTAGGTAACTACAATGAAATATCTTGTATCATGCATACTTGAGTTTAAAAAAATTATAAAATGTAATAAGTACTACAGATTTAGTTAGGCAATTGAAAAAGGTGCCATTTTTAATTTTGTCTTCAAAAGTAGCTGGAACATTTTCTCACACAGAATACTGACAAAGGCCCACCACTCAGGACAAATTTCTACTTTTAGAAAATGTAAACAACATTATACCTTTATAGCACTGAGGTAAAGTGGAAACAACTGAAACAAGAATAAAAAATAAAAAAACAGCAAACATTTTAGCAGGGCCAATAATTAACCTACTTTGGGTATTACAATCTTAAAAATAAAGTGGGCTTAAACACTGCATTAATTTAGCTCTACATATAAATGGCCAGTGGCCATAATTTAATACAATCAAACAACAACATTGACTTAGACATCTTTCAAATAACCAAATGTGCAAATTAAAACAGCTTCACAAAGAGGAAACAGTGACAGATTAGAGCCCAGTAAACGAAATTCAGTGTATATATATATATATAGAGCTTGGGGGTCCTGCGCGGTATCTTTGCAGCTGTTCCAAGTAATGAACTTTTCTGGTCTGAGATGTCTGAGGTTCTTCCAGGGATCTGTTGGAGCAATTCCTCCAGTTTGGGGGTCACTGCCCCAAGTGCTCCGATTACCACAGGTACTACTGTCACCTTCACCTTTCAGGCCTTCTCTAGCTCCTCCCTGAGCCCTTGGTATTTCTCAAGTTTATCACGTTCCTTCTTCGTGATGTTACCATCACTTGGTATTGGCACATCCACCACAACGGCTTTCCTCTGCTCTTTATCAACCACCACAATGTCCAGTTGGTTCGCCATGACCATTCTGTCTGTCTGGATCTGGAAGTCCCACAGGATCTTTGCTTGGTCATTCTCCACACCTCTGGAGGGGTTTCCCACTGGGACTTTGGGGTTTCTAGCCCATATTCCACACATATGTTTCTGTACTATGCCAGCCACTTAGTTATGACATTCCATGTATGCTTTCCCTGTCACCATTTTCACACTGCTGTAATGTGCTGGATTGTCTCTTTTCTAATTTTTTAAATAGTAATTGACAATTACCTTTTGCCATTGAAATGCTTGTTTTCTATATCATCCAGCCCTAGGGGTGGATATCAATTAAAATCTCAAGAATAATTTCAATTGCAATTCTCAAGAATTAGAATTGATTATCACAATCCGATTTGATTTGACACGATTCAATCTGATTTAGCTTGATATGGGTCAATGCAATTAATATTGTTTTTCTTTAGCTGTTATCTTAATTATATGCCTGTAATTTACTGACTTAACACTGGGTGAGTAACAATTTACCAGGAAAAAAATGTATTAACACTGCTGTGCCCACACCAAAAGCATCAAAACGTGGCACATGCCCCCAGCTGGGTGCTAGAACATTCGCACCTTGAAGCGTGTACAAAGCGAACTGGACACGCTTCAAATATGGTATTTTCACGTGCGAACTGGCCTTCAGCGGAGCTGGGGCCAGAGTGCATCTGCGGTGGATTATGGACCGATCTGACGGAGGACAGCGTGTTCGGCCCGGGCTTCAGCGGAGCTGGGGCTACAGTGCAGCTGGCGGTGGATTATGGTCTCCGATCTGACGGAGGACAGAGTGGATTATGTGTTCGGCCTGGCCTCCTGTAGAGCTGGGACCGCTGCACTGGGGGTTTGGTGAGCTACAGATACAGTCTATCTACGGCGGAGGGATCCATAAACAGCAGCGAGCCTCTCATAAACACCGGCTCCTCGCCGCCAGGAAAACATGACCTGCTCTCCCAGTTTGTGCGGTGAAGGTCCAAGCTTCGCCTGCCGAAACACCAAATACATTTCTGAGCAGCTCTCTTAAGAGCATTCCTGTCTAAATAGTTTCACCTAATTATAATTTTTTTCTTTTTTCCTGTCTCTGTATTGAAAACAGCTTGTGTCATGTAGCTCAGGGTGATTAGTCACAATGTTTATCAGTATTTCCTCCATGTCCTGCTGAGGCTGTGACTCCATGAGAGTCACAGAATCACTGAAACTCTGTCCCCTGATTCGTTGTTGCGGCGCGATTTGACGCTGGAGTTCAGATTTTTCCAACTCGAGCAGAATTTTTCACGCGCCGCAAACGCCTCATTCGCACAAATCCTCCGCGCAGATCGGGAAGAAAAGCGTTTTCGCAACGCAAATCTGCTTCTGACTTGAAGCGGGACCCCCTGCCGCACATCATTGCGCTCCTCCATTGACATAACATGTACACCTGACTCGCCGCTCGCTTAATTCGCTTTTGGAGTGTACGTACTGTTAGCCTTAAAACAGCTGTCCGGATTTTTTATTTCTATTTTAGCAGTACAAAAGGGCAAATTATGTTAAACAATCAAACTGATATTTGAACTTGTGAATCAGTTCGATTTGTACAATTTTTATATTAATCAGTTCAGAATCGATTGTTCCAACACAGCCCTATAACAGATTCCACATCATTAAGGGACGGCCCAATGCAATGCATGGAGGCAGTGCAAATCCATTGCAAAGCAATGTATTGCACTGCCTCCATGCAATTGCATGGGCAGTCCCTTATTATTCTTCACTCCTAAACTGGACTCTTATTAAGGGACGGCCCAATGCAATGCATGGAGGCAGTGCAAATCCATTGCAAAGCAATGTATTGCACTGCCTCCATGCAATTGCATGGGCAGTCCCTTATTATTCTTCACTCCTAAACGGACTCTTATTCTTCTTATTTATTTTTCTTCCGTCTCCGTTAATGCGGGTCGTACCGCAGCGTGTACCCCCACAATATATACATCAAAACGACCGGCTCGATCCCGAGATGTGTGCTATTACTTTTATTGGCGATTGGAGTTACCATGGCGACGGCCACTAATGAGACATTTATAAAGAAAAACATCAGGTAGGTTTTTATTCATTAACAATCACGAACATTGGTCTGTGATTTGTTCAGAAAAAATCTGTTGAATCATGTCGATCAAAGAAACACTGTGAAAAGTCATTGTGTGTGCAGCTAAAATAGTCTAGATTTACAAAGGTAAGAAAAAAGTCTGACCGACATGCCTTGTCCCGTCTCTTTGATTCACGGCTAACTGCGTCACACTTCTGCACATGGACCATGTCTAGACAGGTAAAACCGAACACAGAGTAGGAATATGGTGATTTTAAAGCGTACATCTCATGACGTGAGGAGGAGGAACACATGCAGCGGCCGTAAGAGAGCTCTCTGACAGCCAGGTTTCATAGTAAAAGAGAGGAGCAGTGCGCTGAGACATGGCTCCAGGCAACGAAATGAGAAAAAGAAAAAAAAAAAAAAAAAAATCAGACAATATTTCATTCTAAAACATGGAAAGCTCAATATGTCCAACAAAGCTCTATTTTAAATCCTCTCAGTGTGAAAGATAAGCATGCAGCCACTTTTAGAGATGACAGTGAAATGTATTATGCTTTAACAAGGGAAAAGGGGGAAGTTTCACCTTTTCAGACACACATATCCTTTTCTACTCACCATGCTTTAGGACCCATTAAAATTTCATGGTCAGGTCTGAACAGAGAGGAAGAAAAAAAACAAGCAAACAAACGGGGAAAATAATAAGAAAAAAAAACTTTACGGAGACGTACATATTTCCTGAATGAGACTGAAAAATAAAAAAAGGTCCAACAGCTTCTCAAGACTTCCTTTCATTTAAACTTTCGGGGAGATTTGTGGCATGTTGTGTAGGTAGGAGAGTTTTCAATGCCAAACACGTATCACAGGAATAAAAGCAGCCGTGATGCATCAGAAAGCAAAAACACTCCCTGCAGTATAACTCAAAGTCTTTGTGTGCTGCGTTTGAACTAAACAATACGCTCCTATCTACTCTCAGATCTCCCCCACACATCCATCTCTTCAGCCAACTCATCCAAAGTCCCGTTTCAAGCTCATTTTATGCAATCAATGCACTGACTGACGGAAGAAAATTAAGCTAATTATACCCTGAAGGGTGGCCACACACATTCTGTGCAGCATAGTTCAGTAGGACAAGAAACTATTCTTTTCTGCCAACTAGTGTCGCAGGCAACCTTAAAAATGGACCGGACCAGAACTTTGTCAGCGAATGCATTTTTAAGCATCAACAATGTCCATAACAAGCTCTGGCCTGTATTGAATGACTCATCTGAAACAATGTCAAGCTGAACAGAAACATCACTGATACTAGAGAAAAACCAGCTGGTGTCACCGTGGCTACCAGTAGCATCCAACTTCTGATTCTGATAAAACGCAACTCGTAGGAATACCTTTTGATGAGGAGCTTTCCCAGCGATTGGCCGTGCTGCATTCCAGTACAGCTGGGAGACTACCCTGTTGAAATATCAAAGTAACTCCAAAGTGATTTGATCATGTTTCATTCTCAACATGGGCAAAGTGTTACTTCCGTTTCTAAACATTAATACCGTTTTCAACTGGTTATATTGCTTTCTACTCTGGCTATGTCTGCATGTCCTTTTTATTTAAGAAAGAAAATCTCATGTCACTTTTATACTGATTAGGGTATTGAATATAGCAAAATCTGATTAACTTTTAGAAATTTTAAAGAAGGATTCTGTAAAGATTTTTGTTTAATGATGATTAAAATGTTAAAAAAGGCTCATTTGCATTTCTTCTTCTAGATTCAAGTGTACCGAAACACACAATATTTAACAAACCAGGATCTTTGTGTGCCGTTACATCCCCTAGTTGCTAGAGATCACAAAGAAAGATCATAAGGTCATTTTAAAGTATTCCAGGAGTGGAGGTCCGAGAAATTACCAAAAACCTAAGAGATTCAGCTCAGACTCCACAATCCTTAGTTGGGAGGTTAAAGGTTAAAGGTCATGACAGAAAAACGAGAAAAGAAAAATGCAGGGAATATGGCGGCATGACTTACTCTAGGTTTACACAAGTGCGTTTAAAGAGAGTGAAACGATCGAGAACAAAGTTGAAATGCCTGGTTTTAATGCACCATGCCAACAACATATCAAACATCTCAAATAAAGCGTCAGGTATGGTGGTGGAGCAGTGATGTTTTGGGCTTATTTCATGGCCAGGGTAGCTAGCAGGAAGTTTATTGAAATTTAAATCCATCTGTCTGAAAAGAGTAAAAAAATAAAAATCTAGCTCATGCAATGGTCCAGTCCAAGTCCAAACGATAAGACAAATAAACAATATTTGATACCCTTTTTCAATCTTGCTGCAACATTTTTCGAACTGAGGTTTCTTTCCAGTTAAAAGCAAAAAACAATGTGAAAATATTTTGGCCTTCTATAGTTCAAGCAAAACCAAAAAGGTTTAGATTTAGCACTCACTTGGAATGCGGGATTATGACAACCCAGTTTGGCTTAAAAGCAGACACGGAGTATAAATATTAATATCCTTTATAAAAGATTGTACCAGTGATTCAGCTGTGCTGTTATTATATTTCTATATACCTGTTTATCTTCAGTTTTCTTCCATTTCTCCATCAATTTGATATTAAAAACAAAATTTACCCATGAGGGATAACAATTAATTGCTTTACACTAAAATAATGTGTTTTAAAAGAAACATGAAAATAGAGCATAAAAACAGATTCTGTTTTTTTACAATGAACAACGATCTGTCCCATGAAGACTAATTCAGCAGCAGCATAGAACTATATCTACCCTCTCTGTCTTTTGATCATTTTGCATCATTTTTTTTTATTGGTCCATTACAGCAGCTGGGTTCAGTTTGGCTCCACAATAACCTGTAATCGTTAGCTTCCAATGGCCTTACAGCTACAATGAGTGACTTGTTCATTGCTTCTTCGTTCAGTAGAAGACGTCAGTCGGCTACTGAACACAGAAGCAATGAATGTTTTGCTGCATTAATTCGTATTGCAGAGAAGAGGAGCATTGCATGGGAATCTCAACAGGGTTCTCAGACCAACAGAACAGCATCATTTGGCTTTTGGTGCCTGTTAAGTAATGCTGCCACGATTAGTCAAATGGCAATGACGCCGACAACCAAAACCGTCTCCAACAAATCTAATAATAGATTAACTCTTCTTTTAAACCTTTATTTTTCTCTTAAAACTGCCACTGTATTTGTTGCCGTTTTGTCTGCATTTCTGCCGTTGCAGCAGAGGTGCATTGGTGGCACTCATTCGGCGGCAGGGTTGCCAGAAAAGCCAGTATCACGGTGAGCTGGCAACGCAGCTAAAAGTTTGGAAGGTGGAGGAGGATTTTTTTTTTTTTTTTTGGCAAAGTGAGCTCTTTGTAGAGCTTAGTGACCGGAAGGAACACTTGATCAAATGTCATTAACAACTGTCTTCAAGACTGCAGGTCTGACCATCAAATAGCTCTTTTGAGGTTTTTAAGGTTTGAAAAGCTTCTGAATCAAAGAATCCACTATCCTCTCAAAAGTGTAAGTTGTTGCTCTTATTTCCTGGTCATTTTAAGATCTTTTTGCTTTTGTTTTCCATAGTAAAACATGACTTTAGTGTATTTGTGGATGTAAAGAACCATGTGCAACCTCGTTATGAGCTGACAAAGCTCCCAGATTATGCAACCCTGCTCACATTCTGGGAACCGACAGCACCACTGGCAAACTCCTCCAATTCCCCACAACCCTCCTCAGATTATTCACACAAATAAAAGACTATGTGCCATCTGTTCCGTTCTTTCAAGGGAAAGAAATCATGTTCCTTCCAGTAATTAGGTACAGAATAACACATTTTCTAACTGGAAACAGCATCGGTTTCTTCTATAAATCCAACATCTCTGGGGGACAAAAAAGGCTGAATCAGCATAAACATGTGTTGGAGAACTCATTTCTTCAGTCTTTATCTTTTCAACAGCTTTAAAGACTTATATTTTTCTAAACTTCAAAAATGGTAGAATAAGTTCTCCTCTGAGCGTCTGCTGATGAAACGTAGTAGTTCTTCGCTGATGGACCTCTACCCTCTTTTTGACCTTTCTGTCTCTTGAGGCGTATCTCATGTACCTACTTCCTGTCTGCATATCACACAGCTTACTTACAAACTGTTTCCTGCGAGAATGCCAATTCTAATTTTAGCAACTTCAACTTGACATTGGGGAGAAAAGTAGCCAGTTCAGGAATTAGAAATCCAACTCCAGGCATCTTCCTTCCCCAGGTATTGAGTGATGGAAAAGTAAGCCTCAGACAATCATCCCATCAATAATGAGGTATCCTTGTTGCCATTTGTGTTTCTGGATGTGGAGGTAATGTGACAGTGATGCAGGATGAAGCTTAGTTTATACATCTATGTCGAAAAAGATTAACGCAACATTGATGCAAGGGCTCTCCGTCACCTATGCAAGGACGGAGTAGAGCCCAATTTTCTGTTTGTCAGTGTAGACTGTAGTTTCACAGGAATAGTGCTCTATAGTCGCTGTAATTATTTTTATATTTATTTATTTCACAGAAAAAAGAGCAAAAAGCACATTACACATTTAAAAAAGAAAGCATGTGTGAGGGAGTGGAAGAAGCCTACAATTGGCTTATATAAACCACAACCAAGAGAAGAGAAAACAATTAACTGCCAAAAAAATAATAATAATAAAATAAAAAAATTTAACCATCAGATATAAAGTACAACAATTTCATACAAAGAAATAAAATAAAGTAACATTAGTTTAGGAGCTTAGGATTGATAGATAAATGACAATTTATGTTTATGTTGAGGTAATCAAAAAATGCCTTAGTCTGACTTTATATACGGGCAAAGACACCGAGGAAGGATTCAAATAAATGAATTGAATCAGTCAATGCAGTGCTTGGGCACTACATGCTTTATATTGAAAGGACTTTTCATCTAATCTGTTCTTTTGGCAATTTTGAGCACAAAGAGGTGTAGAGACACAACAAAACAGACTGCTGGGTTTGTTTACATGTGTTTTAAAGTATTCTATGAGTTTCACTTCTAGTAAAAAGCTTTACAGCTTAATTCAAACGTACTTTCTGTCGTCCATTGCTCCTTGAGGGAGAATGCATTCACAAGCTGAGAAAATCAATTCTAGTTAACCAGAAATTACATTGCAATGGCAGACAGACCCGCCATGAAAAGTTAGCCCCCCTGCTGTCCTGGTGGATAATTGCTTTGCAACACTGACAACGGAGAACTATAAATCAAAAATGTCTCCCTCAATACGAATGCATCTGGAACCAAACTTATCAGTAATTATCATTATCAGCAGTTGTATTGGTAGTTTGTTCAAGTTTTCAAGTTAACTGTCAAACACAAACATAAAAGGTAACAACCACAGTCTTTAAGGCATTTTATGCAATGTGAAACAAAAATGAAAACAAATAAAACACTAAATTAGAAACATAATGTTTAACATAATACACGAGTCTGAGTATCCGATAACACCATAAAAAGTCACTTTATTTGTCGCTAGTCACATTTTTCTGAAACACAGTCGATAGATGAGTCTAAGCTCTTGATAAATATAGCTAAACAGTTGCTGCGTTAGCAGCGCTTTCCCCCTCTGTCACATGACTGTGCATACTCACATGACTGGCAACGATCATTTCTTAAACGGGCAGGAACACCGATAAACTAAAACATATCTTTTAATTAAATTTTTTGTTTAGATACCAAATTTAATCGGCATGGGCAAAATGACGTTGGTAAATTTTATTATTAATTTTATTGATTTTTATTCATTTCCTCAAAACAGCTCTAAATAGATGGGTTTTAGCAGATTTTTAACCAATTAAACGTTAACGCATTGATACGTTTCTCTAGGTTCTGTTGGAAGATGAGTCTTTTATTCCTAGAAATGTTTTGGGTTATAGAGGGCAGACCTCGTTATTGCTTTTATGTAACCCTGGAGGTTCAGGTCTGAGTCCATTATTATACCTAGATTTCAAGTCTTATCAGTAGTTTCTCATATTAATTGAAGCGTACCACTCCCTCTTGATCGTTCCTCTTTAAGATCAACATTTTATTTTATTTTTTTCTGTTCAGTTGGAGAAAGTTATGATACATCCAGCTATTGATTTTCTCATTGCATTCATCTGGGTTCTGGATGGGTTCAAAGTTGCCTGGTTACATTGTAATGTAAAGCTATCATCTGCATAGTTAGGGTAACTATTCTTATTGGTTATCATCATCTGGGCTAATGAGAGCATGTAGCTATTAAACAGGAGGGGGCCCGGAATAGAGCCCTGGGGGGACCCAAATCTCTTTATTATGTTAATAAAAATCTTAAAAAATTATGCATTTTCCCTACACTTTACAGTAATAATGATATACATTAACTACTTTCAGTTTGTTTATGACACAAAACCACTAGAAATACTCTGAAGTTTGAAGCTTTATCATGGAAAAATATGAATACATTCAAAATTATCACGTGTTCTCTCTACCAAATTCTTTCCATTCTACTTTCAGTCTCTTTCCGTCCATGACTCATCGCAATCTGCTGGGATTGCTGGAAACTTTTAACTGAGTGGAATGTTTGTATAACTGTATTGAAATTACTTTTGTTGTAAAGTGCGTTGAGATGACATTTGTTGTGAATTGGAACTATATAAATAAAAGTGAACTGAAGTGAAAGTGAACTTATAAAACGGGTCTGAAAAGAAAATGACACCTTATCTCTTAGTGAGATCATCTGTACACATAGGGTTAAACAAAAAAGAAAAATTCATAAGAAAATTCAGATTCAAACAATTTGCTGAATTTAAGATGATACCAAAACTTCCATGCACACATATGCAGAGGGAGAATGTTCTTTTTTTTTCTTTACAGTGAAAATACAACACCTGGACATTAACTGGACACATTTAACACCCTTCCTTCTGTCGACACTGCACAGCCCACGATGCATCTGGCACCTCCCCTTTACAGTTTATGAAATTAATAATTTTTGGTGGTTGATTACTGTACAGCAGGAACACCAGATCCAGTCTACACTGAGGCAACTGTTTCTTTATCAGCAGAGACAATCCTCTGAGGTGTTTGACTTTGGAAACTCTTAGTGCATGTTTCAGGTTCTTATTTTGAAAGTTTCAGCGAAGTTGGAACACAATTGACCTTCTGGATTGATGCTTTTGTCAAAGTACAAACAATCAAAGCAATCCTCAGACCGTTTTAGGTAGATATATCCTTTTATAACTATCATACTAAGTAGAAGCAGTCTAAATGGAGCTGGTCGCATTAATCTAATGTGCTGGTGACCAGTTAGACAAACTGGAGGATTCTGACAATCACTGATCCCACTCCAAAGATTGTTATTCAAGCTCTGGCTTACTTGACAGATTTTACATTTGCCATGTCTGCTGGAACCTGAAGGATGTGTAACAGCAGCAAAGATGTAGGAGGGAACTAATAACGATGGGAAAATGAATGAGGATTAACTTTTATACCACAGCAGCCTGTATTTTGTATCTGACTTGTTCAGGTTTTATGTCTACATTGTTCACTCTTACCATCTGAGCTGCCACTGTGCGGTAACAGCCATCAAAAGGTCTATCAAAAAGCACAAAAAGAGTCTCTCAGTAACCAACTTCACTCTGCTGTGTCTGTTTGAAAAGCGCCCCTCTGCACCTGAACAGCGGTAATTACGTCTCTGCTGCCAGTATATGGGTCGAAGGAGATCAATGGCTCTTTTGGCAAAAAATCGGACGCTGCGCCGCTCTTTTGTCGCTGCTGTCGGGGTGTAGGTGGTGGCAGGAACGGCCCTGATGTAAATCAGAGGATTTTCAGTTCACCCCCGAGCAGACGTGGTTCAGGCGCTATCAGCCCTGGCTATGAATGACCTTCAATCTCTGAACAATGAGTCATTATGGAGCTCTGAGAGGCCCTAATAGACTGGCTGATGGATGAACCCTGAGAGAATGAGTGATTTACGATGAAAGAGGAGAAAAAAGTAACATTTTCTAAAAATGACAAATTTTTACTCTTCTGCACCACCTCAGCTGTATACTAACGCAGTAGCTAATCTGGCCACGTGATCTCTTTATAAGTCTTGATGGAAGTAGTTGAATAGTTTATAGTTCTATCCGTTCTGTCAGGAGGAGTGAGCCAAAATTCCATCAAGCTAAATTAACAAACATCCAATCAAAGCCTGGAAAGTCTAAAAAAACTGCAATCCCAACAGAGTAGCTTCCTCAGATTTAATCAGGCATAATATGGTCCTACTATATTTTTGTCCATTACAAGCTGAGAAAACAGAGTAGGAAAGCCCAGTGCTGCACTGCCTTTTAGACAATTTTGGCCTTATATCTCTGACAATTCCTCATCTCAACTTTAACAGTTTAAACAGCAGTTTCTCAAATTTCTTTACAATATAAACTCCAGGACTATGAAAACTTCAAGCCATTTTATTTATGGATATAGTTATGGTGTAGAAAGCACAGGGGTTTTCTTTTTATAATCTGACATTACAATACACAATAGCATGTGGCGGATTTTTGTCAACATCAATACTGTACAGTCTGACCCATTCTTACATTCAGCCAGTGCTTTTATCTTCAAGTGAAACAGAATGGAATGAAAACATCCGCATTAGTTATTGGCTTGTAAAATTACTAAAATTATTCTGCAGGATTTGCATGTCTGCATTTAATTAGTGCTATCCAAGTTGTGAATCTGAAGCAGAAGTGACAAAGATGGTGCTAGAGGAAACTGTATTGCCTTTTAGATCTGTTTTATGAACCATTTCAGCCAATTTAAACCATATCAAACCTATACTCTGACAGAAACTCTTAGACTTTCCATTATTATTCATATAATATTACATATAACAGTGGTTTTATGATACAATATTATCCAAAGTTTCACTTCAATTACATTTTTTTCCATTTATGGATTCAGTCGACTCTAAAACAAATCAGAGGTATAACAGAATCAGGGTTGTGTGACTCAAAATATATTTAGCATGTTCTGATTCAGCCAATGTAAGGAGGCACTTCATAGGTTGTGTCTTTATACAAGTAGTTACTTTTTAAATCGGTGCAGAAGCAGGATATTTTTCTTTTCAGTGAAGAAAACATCCATCTGTCTCATTTGCATGATTTCCAACAAGTAGCCAAAATCACACCAGATGCAGTTTTCATTTCTGTCTGACCCCTAAATTGCTGATAGTAGCTGATGGCTGCAGTGAGTAGAAATAGTAAAACCAGCACACAGAAATAGTGAATAAAAGGATGGGAAATATGAGGCGGAAAATGAAGGCGCTTATACAGCTGTCATGATGGAAGTTTAACAATGTCCCCAAACAGTCGAGTTACCCCACAGCTGCAAGCATCTAAATCCTCTGCAGCTTTATGCAGGTACCAGGTTATACACAGGGATCTGTTAAAAATTGTAATAACTTTTCAACACTCTAAGACTTCCAAATAAAGTAAAATTAAGACTACCTCGCAATGGACTTAAAACCATTAAACAGCCATATATTGTGAATCAAATGAAAATAAATCCATTTTAACAAAAGACTTTACCCTAAGGCATAGTTTATAATTTGCCCATTTAACGAGGGACCGTTGTTGGAGTGGAGGTGAAGCCAAGGGTGTCGGTTATGTTGTTGGAATTGGAAGACAACAACGCAGTACTTCTTTGACGCTCCACACTCACAGGGGAATTGTGCT
Source organism: Apricaphanius iberus (assembly GCA_028564705.1). Lineage (NCBI taxonomy): Eukaryota > Metazoa > Chordata > Actinopteri > Cyprinodontiformes > Aphaniidae > Apricaphanius > Apricaphanius iberus. The sequence continues at coordinate 1,247,953 of JAPXFQ010000269.1, forward strand.
AGTGATTCATAACAAAACACTGGTAAAAAATAAGGAGTTTTGTGGCAGACCATGCCGTATTTAGAGGCTTCACCTTGGTTAACAAACTGCTATGGCTCTGGGTTGTTGGCTTAAAAATTACATCTTTTCAATTCAATTCACTTTTATTTATATAGCACGAGTTCACAACAAATGTCATCTCAAGGCCCTTTACAACAAAATTCATCTCAATACAATTATACAAACATTCCAATCAGTTAAGTGTTCTATGTAAGGAATCCCAGCAGATTGCGTTGAGTCATCGGCGTGAGGTTGTGCCCGGATCATGCAGACTCCAACCACAGCAATTCCTCAGCAATCCCTCATAATGAGCAAGCATGTAGCGACAGTGGAGAGGAAAAAACTCCCCTTTAACAGGAAGAAACCTCTGGCATAACCCTGGCTCAGTATTCTCAGATTGTTCATACTAAATTCGATTTCAAATGTTAATCTTTTTTTTTCCTTTTAGTCATTTTCTTAAAAAAGAAATGTCACGTGATAATTTTTTTATTTTTTTTTCAAAAACTTGCATTTATGTCATTCACCCCTTCCGGAAGCCAACCTGAAAAGGTTCGTAAAGTATCCTTGGTAGGTTCTGGGCAGATTTACACCACTTTGAACAATGTTTGTCTAAGTACTGCATTATTAAAAAATACATTTGATAAAAAAAAATAAAAAAAGACATTTTCTATAAATGTAATCTTCATAAACAGAAAACGTAATCAATAAAATCGATATATCAGCCAGCCCTAATACACGCTGATCGCCAATAGATCTAAAAATCTCCTGAAGGACTTCACATGGCTCCAAACTTTTCTGGGTGAGTAAATGAATGTAATGCATGCTTTAAATAAAGTCCAGGTAAAAAAAATAAAATAAAATAAATAAAAATAATCAAACTTTATTTATAAGGAGCTTTTAAAAACCACAGATTCTCAAAGTGCTTTACAGATCAAAATGACCCCACAACCCCACCTTCCCAAAACCAAAAATAATACCATTTTAACTACACCCCCCTCCACACACACACAACACATACTTAAAACAACAGTAAACAAAAACAAAAACGGGCCCAGTACAGATAAGTCAGGACAGATAACGCCATCATGGGAGCCATCATGGGAGCCATCAGCATCAGCAGCAGCAACCAAAGCACTGATACAGGGCGCCCAGAGGAGGTAGGGCTGGTAACCCCGCCTCCATCCAAGCACTACCTGGAGAGCACCCAGGCAGCTACAGCTGACCACTACTCCCGATGCAGAGCGCTCCCAAAGAGGAAACACTGGGAGGAAGATTAACATAAGAAGTTGAAATATAAAATAAACAGATAATGAGATAAAGTAGTAAAAAAAAGATAAAAATGTTAAGACTGATGTTTTAAATTATCAAGTGTAAAACCATGATGGCATAGGATCGAAATCAAAATGCAAAGTAGATTATCAATGAATAGGCCTAATAGTCCGTTAAGAGCTAAACAAAAAATTCAATCAGGTAAAACATGCAGAGTGATTAAAGAGATATTAATAAATAATAATCAGTTAAAAAGTACTTCCCCTTTAAACGCTAGTGTGCTTTAAATAATTCTGATAGGCTGCTGATTATATGGAAGTGGATGTTGGAACTGAGCTGGAAAGGCTTACCAGATCAGGAGTTTTAAAAAAAATGTGTTTTTGCTTATAGTTGTAGTAGTGATAAAATTATAGCATTTGAGATTACTTCAACCGAGGTGATTATGTTTTCACCAGGGTTTATTTGTCTATTAGCAACTGTGATCGAAAAATGTATTATTATGATTAATCTTTTAGTATTATTAACACTGAGAGCAGAGGAGCCAGACAACAGGTGTTGAGTTCGAGGCTAGAGAAGACATCACTGCCTGAGAAAATATTGATTCTTCTTACAAACTTAGTTTTGAGAGTTTATCTTATTGTGTTACATATAACCCAAGCTATTGCCATTGTTTTGTATATGTCAAAAGTCACTTATTCACAGCTAAAGAGCCAGATGTCTTCATCAAGAGATATCCCCACCTTGAGGTTAATAGTTGTGTCTTCAAAGTGATAGAGGCAAGGTTTCTGAACTTTATAAATACTTATTTTCATATGAGCTTGTAAGTAGGTAGTGGGGTAGTAGGTAGTTGGGGAGTTAGGAGGGGGGCAGCATTCGGCATTCACTGTGATCTGTGCTGTTCTCCTGTATGATCAATTCAACTTTTATTAAAACCTCCAAACTCTTAAAGGAATCTCTCTCATCTTTATTAAGAGTCTTAAATGCCATTACAGCAACATAACCCAAAACGTTATGGACAGATTTTGATATTGTAAGTAAATGTCTACAGTGGGACAGGGAACAAGTGATTTTCGTCTGGAGGGGGGGCTGAGCTGCCTTGGCTGAGGTCTGCGCTCTCCGAGGGCTTTTCTACTCATCTTTTCAAGCTGAACAATAATAGGACAGTATCAGCATCAAAACAACAGAAATCCCACCAGAGCTTCATGCTGACCTCTTTCCACTGCTGACAGCCTCTACAATCAGGGAAATGGGCCTGGCCTAATCAGTGTCACTTCAGTTTATATTATGCAGATGCCTGGGGATGTATGCATCACGTACAAGAAGAAGAGATGGCAGCATGACAGGTGAGAAGATGTTGAGCTGACAGAGGCGATGTGAAATTCAGGGTGAAGTTTTGCTGGGAAACTCTGGGAGGGCTGTGAAAGCTGTGACACACATCAGCCAAACATCATTTCCAACAGTGTTGACACCCTAAGAGCAAAGGAAGGCATGATGGCAGTGGCACCTTTCAGCGGGAGAACGCTCTCTGTCAGGGAAAACTTCTGGCTTGTTATGATGCAAACTGTTCCTACTGGAGCTGGACCTCCTCACCTGAAGGTCTGCAGGACCAGGTTAGTCCTGGAGGGAAAAGCCTGGCCTCTAAAGACCTGATTTGACCCTGAGATTCTGCCCAGCAACGTCACACAAGAATCTGTGGGCTCATTACTTTAAAAAGGGACTCGTTTAATATTTCAGTTGTTCTGCCACTCTAAGGAACCAAATCTGAAAATATTAAAGTAAAGAAAAATCATTATGAGGTAAATTATAAAGGGTGTAACCCCTACGCTAGAGACCTGAAGCAACAGGCCCCTATCTTAGGGCACCTGCTGCTCAAAAGGGGGCGCTGCTTCGTGGAGTTTGGAACAGGTTGAGCAAAACTGTCCAAACGGATCCACAAGGTCCCAAAGAAATCTGATAACCCCTAAATATAGAATTGCAGCGACAGTAGAAAAAGAAAGATGGACCGAACCAGAACTTTGTCAGCAAGTTGATATTTTTATTGAATTATCGTCCAGACCTAGCGATTGATAGATGCAAGGTGCGATAGGAAAAACAAAAAACAGGTTGACAAAGTTATATTAAAATAAAGCTTCCCTACCTTTTCCTTATTTTTTTTAAACTTTTTATTTTTGAATTACAACATTTACATGGAAATGCATTTGATTCTCTTCTTCCACTTTACCAGTGTTTCCCCCGACGAATGTTCAAAATTCCATACTGTCCATATAAGAAAAAGCTTGTATGTACATTCATACATCCAGCATTCATCCCCAATCCAGTACATATGTCGTTCACACAAGCATTCTCTGTATTCCCCCTATCTGATCTCAACTAAAGTCTACTTTTATCTAGAAGTGCATCACACACCCACAAAAAAAAGACCCACAAAAAACATAAGACTACTATTATTCTAATATTTGTTTGATTGGTTACCATTATTTTCCAACTCTCCCTAGTCTCAGTCGTAGTCTTGTAGTAATTAGTTCCATTTTGTCGACTTGTCTAACTCCGTCTCACCAATGTGCCACACTTGGGGGTTTTGTGTCCAACCATAGAACACAATATACACCTCTTAGCCATCATAAGCAAAATTCTAATTAAGTGTGTATCATTTCTGTATGTAAGATTTTTGGGTGGCATTCCCAGTGTAAAAAATTCCAACTTAAATTGTAATTCCACCTGCAAAGCTCTTAATTTCTCTTTGAACACCTTCCCAGAAACGTATGACCTTGGGACAGTCCCAACATATAAGTGAAAAATCTTCCACTAACCCGCATTTTCTCCATAAATTCAAAGCATAACTATATTTAGAAATGATAAATGGAATTTTAAAGTAGCACATCTTCACCTTCCACTCAAATTCCCTCCAAGACGGACTATTAGTTAGTGTATGTCCAGCATCGAGTATTTCCTTCCCTTGCCTTTTCATCATAGCTTATCAGGTAATGTTACAGTCATTGCATAATCCAAACCAATCACAAAGGCTGACCCAGGCATCCATAATGGGAGTTTTTGGGACAACCAAAGTGCAGCCTCTAAATAGGGCATTATTTGCCACAAATCTCCATTTCACCTATGTTTTGTGATGAATCTCTAGCACTATTCCCCTGTGAGTTCGGAGCGTCTCGGAATTGCTGTATTGTTGTCTTCAGGGGTTTTTAGAGGCGTTTAATCCCACCGATTCCAATTTACACTAATCAGCGATTTCAATGACATTGCAGCCGTCCACCATTACAGCTGCAGTCTGAGTAGGTTGCAGAAAGGGAGTCTGTGGAAGCTGAACTTGGTCCAATTTGTCATTTTGTTTGTGCCATTTGGAAATAAACGAACGTGAACCATGTTGATGTTTGCAGCAGCAAGATGTTTGGCAGTAACAAGCGTTTTTAGAAATGGTTTTAAGTATTCACAGATTTTAATGCAAGTTGCCAAACACAGGCAGTCAAGGACCAGAGCTGCAGATCTCTGGACAAGAATCAACCAGATTTTGCACACTATAACCCCGATCACGTCTGAAGGTACCAACTGTGGCTTCAGTTTGGGAGAGCTGTCCAGAGAGGACTCAAATGATGTAATATTAAGGTGACCTGAGAAGATGCACAGACCGTATGCATGCACGAAGGGGGGGGGGGGGGCGTCTCAAGTAGTCCCTTACCACAGAATACCAGGAGTCCACTCTACTAAACTGCAAAATGTCTATTGGGCAGTTCAATATCATTTCAAAAACATTTAAATGCATGACCGTTATATATGAAACTGGAAAATAGTTTTTCTTTTAAGAAATGTACTTTAGGTTTTTACATTTTGGGTAATACAACCAAAGGGAAACCTTTATTGGTTTAGTTTAATGTATATTTTGTTGATGTTTCTCAGCCAGACATAGCATATGATAAATAATTCATTCCAATTCTACACTCTGAGGCAGTCGATGAACCCTCTGATGGCCCACCATCTGTGGTTCAGGTTGAAAACACTAAAAGCGGTTAAGGTTACAGAAGAGCTTTTTGGTCTCTCTGGGCACCCTTTTCTTCCTCTGTAATAGTAAAAACCATCTTTTGATCTGTTTTAACTGTCCGACCAAGGAAATAAACACATTGTGGAAGTTTTCAGATCCTGATGACCAGTGTTGGGAATAACAGAGTTTAGGCATAATGCAGTTATAATTGAAGGCAGTTTTAGTTAGGGTTTGGTTTTCAATAAATCTCAATACATCCCGGAAAAAAAGTTAATACTTGTGACCTCTACTAACAAAGTAACCCAAAAATATTGATAAATAGTTGTTCAACACCATAGGAAGGAAAATAACACAGCCTATGTAATATTTCTCAACATGATACCGTAAATATGTGACTTTTTTGAATAGCGGGTACGTTTCCCTCGTCTCTCCATAACAGTGATTCGTTGCGAGCCGCGGGAGGGGAGTCCTGCTTAAAACAACTGACCGTAGTGCGATCAGTTTCAACTTCCTCCTTGCTCCCGCTCTGTGACATCCGACCGAAGTAATGTTAGTTTACGCCGATGGTTCGCTTGGGACCAAATTCAAGTCATTTGCTTGTTTTTGTAGTTTGAAAGTAGAGATAGATGGCAGACAGAGATGTCTTGGTCAGCGTTAATGATTCGCTTGGAGTAAGTAGTGACTGTTGTATTATGCTCCCTGATAGGTTATAACGAAAAAAATGAGACTTTTTTTTTAAATCAAACTTTTTTAATCAAACCATTTATTTTTTTTGCTATCACACCACACCACACCACTACCAATAGATATTGCTACTGAATTATCGTCAAGCCCTAATATGGTGTTTTTTATTTGTCATTCAGTTAGAAAAATATTTGACGTTAGCTATATTATAGAATATAGAAATAATGTCAAAGTTACAATGCTAAGTATCTAATTTCTTTTACAGAGTGGTAACTGAGTTACTAACAAATCGTTTTTGGAAAAAGTAATTACTTTTTACCATAACTAACTACATTAATGTAAGATGACCAACACTGCTGATGACTTCCCCTTATTAATGGAAGTGAAATTATTGACAATCTTGCAGGAGGTAACCCGAACTGCGAGGTGTTCTCATAATGCTGCAGCACCAGAACCAAGGTGAACCCAGAGTTTATCTTTGGCTCAACATTTTCACCCACTGGCTCAGAGGCTGTTTAAGGTCCTGGGGTTCAGAAGGAAAAAAAATAATCATCTCCTACTGTTACAGCCTTCAACCCAGCAGCAGGTGAAAGACCACTGAGCTTACCAACACAGACAGATTTCATCTCAAACATTTATAGCACATAGAAGTTTTAAGTTCTATGTATATGCTCCAATAGGGTTCAGAGGGCCACATAAATGGCTATGGCGGGCTGGATTTGACCCTCGGACCTTGTTTCTTTGGTCCAGCGTTTAGCATATCAAACTAATTTCAGTAAATCTAAAGTAAAAGAGGAAAAGTTCTAAGAATGATGACCTGAAGAACATGTATTTCATACAGAGTATGTAAACATCTGGCTTCAGCTGTATGTCCGGTTAACGCTAGAACGTTTGGACAGAAAGCTCATCATGTCCAATTTAGATCCTCACCTTGTTTCATAAAGCAGGAGCAAACACTGAACTGCTTACCCAAGACAAACCAGGGTGTAGTTTTGTTCCATGTAACGACTCTTAGCTCTTTTACTCGGTGCACATCAGATATCTCCTCCTCCTCCACTTGGGTAAACAATGGCAGGGAGATGGAGATGGTGACTCACTCCCAGATGGATGCTGCCGTATGAAAGTTTAATAAAAGGAACAGGAGGCATTCATAAAGTCTCTCCGGAGAGAGGCGAACAGCCACCGACTGGGCAGAGTTGGCGAGGTGTCTCATATCAAATTTAGCAGTCATTAGGGTTGCTAATAGGCAGCAGCCGATGCTAGGGAGCCGAGCTGGTGGGAAGGCGGCAAATAAAATGCCCCTTCTCGTCTGAGGTCCCGCAGGAGAGGCCAGAGAGGGGCCAGACCTCACAGAGATCTCCATAAGCATTTTTAATCAAATCTGAGACGATGAAAGATAAACAACCAGAAGGCAGGGAGGAATGGTATTTATTAACAGCGTACTCCCAGCCTCCCCAGTTGTCTTTGCTCCCCCAGAGGGCCCTTTGTGTGTCAATGCACACTACACAGTCTTTCATCTACAGTTCGAGTAGAACAATTAAAGCTGATGAACAGCTCAGTGACACAGGATCCTTGTAAGGGTTAAAAAAAAAACCAAAGCTCGGCCTATAAACAACGAAGAGAGCAACCCACTGGAAGGTCAATCGCCATCTTTGGGATGTTGGAGCAGATTCCCAGTTCGTCCCACATTTGCTGAGGGGAGAGTTATGAATGCACACTGCAGATTGCTACACCTGCCATGAGGGCTCTGTAAACAAGAGTATGTGGAGACAAACGGCCAGCCTGGTGGTGGGGAATTATCCAACCTGTCTTTTAGTGTAGGAGGACGACTCCCACGAAGCGTTCTGCGATGGATTTTCGTGAAACGCACCATGTGGAAGGTAGAAATGAGGTCAGAGCAGCAGAATAATCAAGTCGGGCAATTATGTGTGTTTATCTGCAAGAAAATGTCTCTGAATGTCCTTTTAGAAGAAATTAGACCCCTGGGAACAGATGGCTGAAAACCTACTGGGTAGGAACACACAAGGCTTTTCCAATGTGCTTACATTTAATGCAATTTTTGGATAAACTGACAAAAAAAAGGCAGCTTAAATTTGGTTGTTACACACCTGTGTGAAGACTATAAAGCAAAACGTTATTAACTGAATATCAGGACCTGGTAAAAGAGCCAGGATCCATCTGATATTCTAACTATGTTTACGAGAAAATAGGGAAAGGCCTTATAACCTCCAGGTGCCCATACAGGAGGCTCAACCTTTTGTTTCTGCATTAAATTGGCTTTCTTAGAACCATGCATTAGTGGATTTTTTTGATGAGTTTGATCTTGAATCTCATAAGAACTCAGCAGCTTAATGGACATAAAGGAGCCACACATGGGTATTGTTGAAGTCTGCAGGGTTTCAGGACATCGGTAAAGATTTGTTTTTTGCTCACAACAGCTCTCATTCTACGTTTTATTACTAGTAGTAGTGCTGTGTTGAAATTGAACAATTTCAGATTCTAAATACTTTTTTATAAATTCCTAAAGATCGATTTATCTATTTAACTTTGTTGGCTCTTTTTACAGCTACAGCAGGAAAACAAAAGCCCAGATGGGTATTTTTGAGACTTACACCTAAATTCCACTACATCCACTCCGCCGTGCGGCGGTAGTGGAATAGTTGAGCCCCTTGGGCTCCGAAGCGGAGCGGAGGTGGGGCGCATGCAGTGTAACTTAACGACGACAGATAACCGCTGCGGCGTGCGTGGCGGGGCGGAGCTGATGTGGTGGAATTTAGGTGTTAGCTGTTAATGTGTTACAGCAGTTTTCCCAGGTGAATTTTAACCTCACCACTGTCACGTCAGTAAATTCAGGCATGTGTTCTAGGTGTGAAGAAGTGGAAACAACATGGCGTCAGACACTAACAGTACAGTTAGCCTAGTGCCAGGCTAACGATTAGGTAGCATTTAAGATTCAGAATGAACAAGCCAAAAGATGAGCTTGACAGACAAAGCAATTTGAAAAGTTTTGATCCTCCAACATTCAGATGTTGGCTTACATTTGCCTTTTGACAAATTGTTTTTTTAAGGTATTGTAACCAAATTGGCTTTTATTTGAAAGTGGTAAGCTTAGAAACGGGGAAAAAAAAAAGGGAGAAGACATACGGAAAAAGTCAGCAGAGCCGGTAACTTGAAATCAGGATGGCCGCAGGCTCCCTTATCTGTAAACGCAAAGGCTCTCCATCACGTATACAAGCATGCATGGAGAAGAGCCATATTTTTTAATGGAGAGTGTACGTCTGTGATTGGTCAGCCCCACATCAGCCAGAGATCATTCCACCATAGCGTTGCTCTGTAGTCAGTGTAATTATTAGTTTATGCAGCTTTTGGGCTCTAGATGCTTGCTTTATATGACAACGCCAGTGTATCTAATATGGTCTTTTGCTGATTTCGAACGTAATGTCGAAAACAACAAGACAGATTACTGGGCTTGTTTCCATGCGTTTTTAATTTCATTTCTTTGATGGCGAAATTTCAACTTTACTTGAGTAAAATATGCTGAAGAAGTGCTACTCTTACTATTATAGTACAATTTCTGTGTACTTTACCCACCTTTGCTGGAGATTGAAGTTAGAAGCTTTACTTCAGCCAAAGGTTTTAAATCAGGGAACATTTCTCAAGCTGAAGGGATCAGAAGTCTTAAGGACTCTCTGAACGAGACGCTCTTGATCCTGCCAGCTATCGCTTCAGCAGGGGGAAATCCAGCAGAATTGGCTTTTTGCTTAGGTGGTTCAGGTACAGCCGGTCACAGTCATGCTCCAAAGTCTCCACAAGTCTTCAACACTGTGTCAGCTCCCAGACCATCAGTATTGTGTCCATATCTCATTCTCTCTGGGGAATGTTTTTTTTGACTGATTTAGTTACTTTTACTCTGTGCATAAAATTGATAACTACTGCACATGTCCACCGTGTGGTCGAGGGTGATAATTGCAAGCTGTCAAAATGACAGACAGCCTTCAGATTTTTCTGTCACCATTTCTTAAAACGAAAAAAAAATACAGTCACATGTGGAAAACAGTCAAATTAAACTCCCGCTTTAGATGTCCAAAAGACCTGCAGCTGAAATCTGCAGACAAAGAAGATTCTACAGAGTCCTGACGCTGAATATAAATACAAAACCCGTTGATAAACATGACTCACTTCCCTCCCATTTATAGTTTTGCACCACTTGGTTTCAAAAATATACAACAGTGTGTGGCTGTAAAACAACGAAATTCAGAAAAGAATACTTCAGTATTAAATACCTGTGGCTTGATCCCAACCTGTTAGTCTGACCGTTGGTGGTTCCAGCCATGTGAAACCTAATAGGTTTCAAGTTGGTGACCAACAGTGTTAATAATAACAGAGTGAAAATGTAATGAAAACAGACAGAGGTATCCTTTAAGCTCTAACAATGTCCAACCACATATTATGTGGTGACATAATCAATTACGTGAATCAATCCCACACAGAGGTAACAGGGATCCCGCTGAGACCTGAGCTGTATGCTCACGTAGAACGTATAGATTTCCGATTTCTCTGGAGCAGCACATCTTGGAGCAGCAACAGAGAAGAGAGGAAACCCCGATGGAGAAACAGTGATGCTTTATTGAGCAAAGTGTCTGTAAACCTACAAATGAGGAGGAGGAAAATCAGCACCTGCAGAAAGACTGTCAACTTATAAAAGATGCATTCTTTAATTCCCAGTTAAACAGTTCTTGTTTAATATTTGACTCTTGGCTGATGTAAAAAAAAAAAAAACGGTTTCCTTACACTGTGATGAACTGGCGACCTGTCCAGGGTGTACCCCACCTCTGGCCCGTTGACAGCTGGAGATAGGCACCAGCCCCCCCGCGGCCCCTTGAGGAACAACCGGTTCAGAAAATGGATGGATGGATGGATGTTTCCTACCAATCTGCAGCTAGATGCTAAAGCTCTGGGCTGAACATTAATTTCAGCATGGTTAAAAACACCAGAAATAAGTCTCCTGCAATTATTCCATCAAAAGTTTTCCCCAAAAATGGTTTATTCTTTATGTTGAAGCATTCACACTCTAACCTACTGAACCAGCAGCTGGTAGGACAGGCGCGTTTTAGCAAATTAGAATACTTCCTAATCTCATGCAGAAAGGGAAACTCATATACAGATGTATTAAATAAAGTGTGATATGCTTAAGTCATTTGGTCATGGGTAGACCGCTGTTGAACAGCCAGTTGCCTACACCCTCCACAAGGAGAATAATCCACCTAAGCTCTATGCTGCAGAAGCAGTCTGCTAACAAAATAAAAGTAAATAAATATATTAGGGGTGTCACAATCTCGATTTTGTAGCGAAATCGATCGAACTTATGTTTTGACCTTGCACATCCAAATCCAAATCCAAAAGAGGATCGCGATCATCTCCTCCTTCCATGTTTACTGTGCGTCCCACTCGGCACTCTGTGGCAACAGTTAGCAGGGGACCATCTATTTACTCAGATTTCCTAATCACAAAGAACCACACATTGCATTTTCCTTACCAAGTAACTCTCACTAGTTCTCATAAAACTCCAAACAGCTCCTTGTAACATATGAACTAAGTGAATCAAATCCCCCGAGATCAGAGTACACGTCTACAGAGCATATTAGCTGACGCTAGCAAATAGCTATTGGTTAAACTAACGCTGGAGCATGGCCAGGATAGAAGAAGCAGAGGGAGCAGAAGAACGAAATCCGCTCCATCTATTCTCAAATCACCAGTGAGGAAATTTTTAGTTAAGTCCACATTCAAATTGTAAACAAGAGGACCACTGTTCAGTGCATTTTGCTCGGTCATATGAGCTATCTGGAGCATTGTATCAGTTGTTCTGCAGTAACTAAAAAGAGTCACAAGCTGGCAGCCACTCTCTGTTTCTAATAATTTGTTATTTATACAAGACTGCTACACTTATTTTAAATTAATTATTTCAATTTGACCACTAATGCTTAATTTGATACATTACACAAGAATAATAAAAATAGCATCAATTTTGTCTTTTAAAATAAGATATACCATACAAATGTATGCATAAAACCAATGATCGTAGACTAGTCTAAAAGTGACATAGGGCTCTGTATTGTAAAAAAGATCACATGTATTATTTTTTTATTTACAATGGCACTAATATTCCTCCATATTATTACGGTTTGAAGGAAGAAAAAATTTGATGTGATGTAATTGTTAAACTATAATCCGCCTGTGGTCCCATTACACAACTTATCAGCTTCAATGTTTACTGCCCTCTAGTAGACAGAACATATGGAACTTAAGTTTGATACCAATATCTGTCTTACTGAAGACATTTAATGGTCAAAATACAATTAAAATTTATTTGAATATATACGAATTTTAATATCAATAAACAAACAAACTTTGAATATGATTTTTGAGCAAAAGTCAAAGCCCTAGGGAGGATTTCACCGTTCTCTTAAACAATCGCCCACGGGTGATGTGAATCACGCCGTTGCTCGGTCAAATCTGACGTCTGCTTTTTGCACAACCACGGCTTTCTGTTTCGCAGGATCGGTCCATCTTTCTTTGAAACAATTTAATCGTAGGCCTCCAGACTTATGAAAACCTTTAACTTTTTATGAGTGAAGGGTCCAGGGCTTTCTATCAAATATGAATAAATCTCCCCTCAGCGGATTTGTAGCCAGGACACCGGCGAATCAAACTAACATTTTTCACCAATCTCACAAGAGTTTTGAATAACTGAGTTTATCGCTCTAAACCTCTGCCAGATTTCAGACATCAAAGTGCTTATATACTGGGGATTTCACTTCAACCTCGAAGTGTTTGTTGCTTCCTCATAGCCCTTAATATTTTGTTTGTTTTCTTGCCACCAAAACACTCCCGCATGTGCACAAAGACAGAGAAACCTGTCAACAAAGATCCTCTTATTGGAACACCCTTCGTCTTCCAGCTATTAATGCCTCAAACAACAGCCTGAACTTTGAGGCACCAATAAAAATCAAATAAAAGTAAAAGACATAAAATTCAAAGAGTGTGTGTATATATATATATACAGACGTGGACAAAATTGTTGGTACCCTACATTAAATAAAAGAAAAACTCATAATGGTCACAGAAATAACTAATCTGACAAAAGTAATAATAAATAAAAATCATATAAATGTTGACCAATGAAAGTCAGACACTGCTTTTCATCCATGCTTCAACGGAATTATTTAAAAAATAAATGCATGGAACAGACCTGGACAAAAATGATTGTACCCCTAGAAAAGAATGAAAATAATGTGACCAATGGGACATGTTAATCTAAGGTATGTCCACTAATAAGCATCCCAGTTGTCTACAATCCTGTAATCACTCAGTGGGCCTATATATAGGACTCCAGGTAGTCACTTTGTTGTTTGGTGACGTGGTGTGTACCACACTCAATATAAACCAGAGGAAGCAAAGGAAAGAGTTGTCTCAGGAGATGAGAAAGAAAATCATAGACAAGCATGTTAACTGTAAAGGCTAGAAGACCATCTCCAAGCAGCTAGATGTTTCTGTGACTACAGCTGCACATGTCATTCAGTAATGTACGATCCATGGGACTGTAGCCAACCTCCCTGGACGTGGCTGCAGGAGGAAAATTGATGACAGATCAAAGAGACGGATAATCCAAATGGTAACAAAAGAGCCTAGAAAGACTTCAAAATAGGTCCAAGCTGAACTTTATGCTCAAGGAACATCAGTGTCAGATCGGAACATCCTTCGCTGTTTGAGCCACAGGACAAATCATTAAAAAAAAACAGACTGGAGTATGCCAAACTACATGCTGATGAGCCACAAAGCTTCTGGGAGAATGTCCTGTGGACAGATGAGACACAAATTAAACTTTTTGCCAAGGCACATCAGCTCTATGTTCACAGACGGAAAAATGAAGCATATCTAGAAAAGAACACGGTCCCTACTGTGAAACATGGGGGAGGCTCGGTTATGTTCTGGGGCTGATTTGCTGCATCTGACACACGGTGTCTTGAATCTGTGCAGGGTACAATGAAATCTCAAGACTATCAGGGGATTCTAGAGAGAAATGTGCTGGCCAGTGTCAGAAAGCATGGTCTCAGTCGCAGGTCACGGGTCTTACAACAGGAAAATGACCCAAAACACACAGCTAAAAACACCCAAGAAGGGCTAAGAGGAAAACACTGGCCTTCTATGAGCCCTGATCTCAATCCTATTGAGCATCTTTGGAAGGAGCTGAAACGTGCTGTCTGGAAAAGGCGCCCTTCAAACCGGAAACAACTAGAACAGTTTGCTCATGAGGAGTGGGCCAAAATACCTGCTGAGAGGTGCAGAAGTCTCATTGACAGTTACAGGAATCATTTGATTGCAGTGATTGCCTCAAAAGGTTGTGCAACCAAATATTAAGTTGTGGGTACCATCATTTTTGTCCAGGCCTGTTTCATGCATTTATTTTTTAAATAATTCCGTTGAAGCATGGATGAAAAGCAATGTCTGACTTTCATTGGTCAACATTTATATAATTTTTATTTATTATTACTTTTGTCAGATTAAAGTTATTTCTGTGACCATTATGAGTTTTTCTTTTATTTAATGTAGGGTACCAACAATTTTGTCCACATCTGTGTATATATATATATATATATATATATATATATATATATATATATATATATATATATAAATAAATGAATTAAACTTGATTTTCAGTTAGATCCAAGACTATGATAAAGAGTCTGAAAATTACTTTTATGGGTATTTTTTTGCCTTTTTTTTCTTAGAAAAATATCTAAAAAATGGCCAGTCAAAGAAAGCTGATTAGTGCAACTATGCATATGGTCAATTCTGGCTAAAACATTCATAAAACAACAAATACTTTTAATTTAAAGCTGATGTCCATTCTTCAGCTTTGAGCACCAGATCCACTTAGCTTCAAAGTTAATTCTAATTTTTTCCATCCCTGTGGTGAGGGCCAAGAGTCCCACCTTGCCTGTTAGAGCTCAGAGATAATATCACAGGTGGCTCGAGCGGCAGGGGAGCCCCAAATCTCTATTCTCAGTCTGAGGCGAGAGGCGGTGGAAGGAAGAGGCCAAGGAGACCGCAATATGGTGAGTTTAGTTTCACCTGGCCTCACAGTTTGACCTCTGGACCATGTATCAGCTCCTCCAGAAGAGCTTGAAAATAATTAAGGAGCAAAAAGTATTCTGAATGTGAAGCAGTTTGACGTAACGGCACGCATGGTAAGAGGCGGCGAGAGGATAATTCAGATTAAACATGCAGAGAATCACAAACCTGCTGAACACAGTGGAAAATCATCTTCATCTGCAAAGGAAGTTCAACCATATCAGACCGTCAAGGGTCGTTTATAAAATGAAAATTACTTTCTGGTTTTAGGAGAGCTGATATTTTATATGTTATATCATTATCATTTATAATGGACCCCAATAGGACGGCTTACCTAGCCATTAATTATCTTAACACAGTCTTTATTATCTCTGTGGTGTGATTGGAGGAGATCAGGAAGCCGGAGATGTGTGAAAGTGAAGACCACATGGTGGGTTGGGGCCTGGAATCACCGGATGGTGGAGGAACCGCTCCCATCTGGGCGCTTCCCCTTAGGAATGACAGAGGTGAAACTTTATCTGCATCTCTTTATTACATATTTCCTTCGTAACTACAGGCACAGCGAAGTGAAATAGACTACCAGATACCCAGAAATAGACTGACCCCGATACCCAGGTAGATGAAAAGGTGGTTTCATGGATCTTGAGCAGGAACAAAGAGCAGTGAGAAGGAGGAAGCTCAAACCATTTCTTGCATGCATCATAACGGGCAAGGATCATATCCCCTACTCCAACATCAGAGAGATGTTTGCCTAGCAAAAGCAGCAAAAGCAAATTAGGTGGAATAGAAGAGTTTACCACAACTGATAACCGGATATGTTGCTGTGGAATAATGCGTCTGCTGGAGGAATTGGACAACAATCTTAAGTTAGAGGCCTCAGATTTGTTGCGAGACTGAACTGCTACTGGAGAACCTTCCTGCCCACAGCATCCCCATCCACAACAATTCTTTGAAGATACTTGGATGATGTGAGTTACATAAACATCTAATTTCCATTTTTGGATAAATAAAAGATTTTAACAATTTTAATTGAAGCATGTTCTTAATGTTGATCAGTCCAGTTTGTATTCTGGTGTTTTTTTCATTCCTTTGTCCTTCTTGCTTTTTTCATGGCACAAAATTGAACAGACCAATCAACTTGTTTATTCCGAGGAGGAGCTTTACTTCTCGCTTTAGATCATTTTAAAACAATAATCTAATATTCTGCTGTAAGAATATGAATAAATAATCTGTACAAACAGGAGGTCACTCAATGTTATTTCGATTAGTCGTCACAGTTCACAGGAGTTGACTGGCCAAAATGGTAATGGGAATTAAAATAAATGAAAATATATACAGATAAATTTCATAAAATGTAACAAATAAGCTTCAAAAGCTAACATATGTTCATAATATATGAAAACATTAATAGGGGATATAAACTGATGTGCATTAGCTGATAACTTTATTACCTCTGCTGTTGATGTTACATTTAAATAAACGTCTGTAGCTCTACAATCATCAAATTTGGTTAAAAATTTAGTATTTTCACAGAGCGGAGCCAAACCTGAAGAAATATTGTTGAACCTAGCCCACATTAATGCTGAGCTGCATTTCCAGCTGAGTTAAAGCTCCATATTGTATGAAAGCAGGTCATAGGTCACCAGATGGACCTGCTTTTGCAGTTTCAGTTCGTATCCGACCGCAGTTCTGTGTCACGACTGCAACGGAGTTAAAATTTTCTGCAGCAGTCTTCCTCTAACCGATCTGTTAGACTCCTATTATTATGCAAGGATTCAACTTTCTCTTCGCTGGATTCCATCCCTGATGTCTTCATTTTCCTTCATGTTTTCAGCTGTTGCTTCAGCAGAACATGAAGTATGATGAAAATCCGTCTCTGCTTCATCTTCTCGTGCATCCAACTACAAGCCTCTACTACCAAAGAGTCAAGCTGGGGATGAGCTATGGAGAAAAGAGGCCGTATTGCTTTTCTTATGGAGGATATGATATCAAAAGACAATATATTCAGGAGACACCTGGGAAGGCCAGTGCTGTCAGTATTAGATGCATCTCAGTTACGCTAGAGTGCTTTTTAACTACCTGCTCTGGCTTGATTATTCATCTCAATTATACAATCACACATAAAAAGTTTCCAGGTTTTCTGCATCATTCCAAATAGACCAAGACTTCGGTTTTGGCAGAATGGGAACAAAATAGGGAGTATAGTACATCTACTCCTGAACTAGTGTTATTAGGCTGTGTTGGTTCATTCAACGTTGATAAAATATTTATATTTAGGTGTGTAAAAAAACAAAAAATGTATCTTCTGATCTTCTCACGGCCACAATTTTGAAAACAATCCCAGTGATAAACTGTTAATAAAAGTAGTCAAATTAAGAAAAAATACAATAAAAAAGCTCAAACATAATATTCAGGATAGAGTTATTTTAAGCAGATTCGCGGAGTCCTTACAATTTGTGGAGAAAATTTAACTGAAACATTCACAACTTCTATTTAGCTTCCCAAGAGCTAATTAATAATGTCTGATGTCCTGTGCTTCGGGGAATGAAATGACAAAGACCTTTTTCTTTTATTGCTCTTAAAAATGGGAAAGACAAAAGTTCATAAGTCAGAAAATGTTTTTAAACGTGCCAATATCTACAATATACTACAGTATACTACAACGTTTAAAATAAATACAATCGCATTTTTCAAATCCTGCTTGATAGTTACTTTAAGGGCTGGGCGATTATGAAAATAAAATAATCCAATTATTTTTACTGTATTGAACAATTTCGATTTTCGATTAAATTTTTGTCCAATCAAAACAACACTAATAATAAAAAAAAATATATAGCCTTCACTATTAATGCTGCATACAGGTTGTGAATCCCACTCCTGTTGTGTTGCTAAGAACATCCCATCACTTAAGAACTGCATGCTAAGGCTAACCGCTAACTTTGGTCAGTGTCAACAATCTTTATCTTCATCTTTATAGTCTTTCCTGTTGTGCATTTTCCTTTAAAATTCTTCTCCAGCAGTACACTCTTGTCTAGGCACTTTTGTTTTACCCACCAGCGGGGGCCTCCTGCTTCTCAGTACTGCATGTTTTTGCTACGACTTAGCTAGTTAGCTTAACAAGGTTAAGTTAGGGTGACAAAAAAAAACGGCACACAATTATCACGATTGAGCTTTTTAATATCAAGATTTCGATTACAATCCCATTAATTGCCCCGGCTTAGTTACTATTATGTCTAGTTTTAGTTTCCCACCTGACCTCTTTTATATGGGAAAGGAAGAAGAAATTCCTATTTGGGGTCATAAATTGCTGCAGGAAAAAAAAGCAATTCCACTAATTCTGCTCATGTCTACTGTCAGAGGAGCAATGGTGGATAAGGACCCGGGATTATATTGTAGCCAAGCACAATGCAGCGGATGGCGAGGGGAGCTACTTTTTGGAGAAATGCAGCACAGAGTTGCATCCTGCATTCCCAGAGACTCCATAGTAACCATTAAACATGATCTAATTTTGCCATAAAAGCCTTTTCTGTCCTTGCATCACAAAGGTAAATGTGGATTGTCCGTAACTCTAGTGGAACTAACTTTTCAGACGAATTTGAGATTAAGCTATTCAGCAACAAACACTGAAAAGCCCCTCGTGCTCGGGCTGCACAATATTGTGAGAAAAAAAAATGACATGGGATTTTTCCTAACCTTGTGTTATGAAAAATGACCAAAGTTTTCAACAAATGGATCGTGTAGTACCTTAGGTTATACTGCAATTCTGATTCAAAGTTAACCAGCACTGATCTTTGTGTGAATGCTCCAAGTACATTTTTGATCTGTATTAAAGTTATTCTTATTGTTAGGACTATATTATATTAGAAAAGCTTCAGCTGGAGATAATATTGGTTAACAATCCCATGTCGGTTGGCATGTCCATTTTTTTAATCCTCTCCTCCTTTAGCCTGTGAGAATACAGACAAACTGTTAATTAGATTAAGAGTTTGGCAACTAGTAATGAAAAGGGCCAAACTCGAGGGGCGGAACCAAGCATGCATTTGAAACTCTCACTGCACGCAATTGGATAACCAACGACCAATCACAACAATTCACGGTATGACATATCCAGAGCTACGAGCGGAGCTAACTGGTAGATTAAACTGTATCCAGTCACGAAAACAGCCAAAATGTCCTTCTTGGAAAGGAACGATTCAAGTGCGGTTTTCTGTTCGTCTTTGAGATGAAAATCCAAGTATAACTCAGTCATTGTAGCCGTCAAAGCCGTTTCGAACAACTGTTGTTCATCTGTAGCCATTTTCAGTGTTTACTAAATGATTTCGGATGTTGCAGCGCTGTGGTCATCAGCTTAGCTCTCCTCTGACCCACCTACATCAGATACCCCGATTTGATTTCTTTCCTGAACTGCTCACGTAATGCAGTAACGGTATCATTGCTCGATGCCAGAGCTTCTTGCAGCGACAATTCATATTATGCTCTCGTGAGACCTCTGGATTTCCAGGGTACTTCTCTTCAGGTAATAACTCTGTGGCCTTGTTTGGGTACGACTCAGCAATATAGTGATATTAATTTATCTAATTTTCGATTTATGAAAATAGATTTTTTGGAAAGGAAAAGTCAATGAAATTCTTAGTTTTCGATAGTTCAAATTAAAGTCAGCCCAGCCAAGGTCCACTATCCTCTTTTTTAAAAATGTGTATTTTTCAGGAATTTAGATTTAGCTGAACTCTAAGCAATTTCTGTTTAAGAACACAAAGGGGGAAAACATCTGATTGAATCAAAAAAATATTTATCACCCACCCGTAGCCTCGAAACAATCCAATAATACACAATGGAATGTTTAAGGGATATATATATATATATATATATATATTAGAATCCATGAGATGAAAAACTACTAACAAGATAGAATTACGTTTTCCTTATCACCCGGCGCTGTGAATCAATAAAGGAGGCAGTGTTGATACTGGATCGACATAAGTTCCCTTGCTTTTTAAAATAAATCAAGATATTTATTATGCTAAGAGTAAAATATGATAATGCTTTATCCATGCAGTACCATACATATTTACATATGGAAGGCTACTGCATGCCATCACATTCACAAAGGCCCATTAGAGCCTGAGAAGCAGAGGTGAAACGTCATCAAAACGAAGGAATAGTGTTGGCTCAAGAGAAAAGTTTTATGGAAATGAAGTCGTCTTGCCCTGTGAAGTCGATTTTTAATAGATACGACATGAACTAGACTCAAGACTCATGAACTGAACAAGAGGAAGGAGGTGGGAGGAAGATAGAATAAAAGCCAAGAAGTGGATGACTGAGCAGAAGGCCTGGGATAAAGCTATGAAGAAAGGGAGGATGGGAAATGTCTCTTTTCCTATCTGACCCTCTTCTCATCGCCGCCCTCCATGCCCCCTTCCCCTCTGGGCAGCCAGGTGGCCAGGCTGGGCACAGACGGCCCTCCTTCCCTTCTCCATGCTGGCCCTTCTGGCCCGTTCCAAACGCAAAGCAGCAGTAGAGGGAGGACACGGGCCAGACTTGACACAAAGGAAGGATGGACGAGGACTGTTTGAAAGCCTGGCACGAGCTCACCTTACACATGAGGCAGGAGCAGCGCAGAGGACAGCCTGACGAGTTGGATGAAGCTCAGGAAATCAGCTATTTTCAAGAAACCTCAGAAGCTAATTACTACTACCATGCTTATGCTTGTCCTAAATTTTTGTCTTAATCAAATTCTCTCTTTTATTGTTTCTCTGTTTTTAATTTTCATACTTTTATCATATATTTGGGTTGTTTCCCACCAAATCGTGTAAAGCACCTTGAATTGCCTTGTGTTGAAAGTGTGCTATACAAATAAAACTGCCTTGCTTTTCAGGTCTGGCATTTATTCTGAGAATTAAAATTATTAATCTGTAGTATCTAATAGAGGTGATGGGCTGATTTGGTCCAATATTAGTATTGAAAGCAGTGATTTAAGAAATTCTTCAAGAAATTATACCCACAGAAATTATAGCCATCAGTAATAAAGATTTTTCATACATGTATATCAAGTGGAGTACTATAGCAAAGCTGTAACGCTCTGCTTGATAAAGTAAATCTGTTGGATTTGTACTTGGTACTCAGACACTAATTCTGAGTAGCAAACTGCTAGACAGGACACGTAAAAAGAAAAACAAAAAAGAAGCCAGTAGCAATATAATTTTCTGTTTTGTTACTGTATGGCATCAAAATTGTGCCAGCTGAAAATGAAATTCAAAAGAAATATTAGCACTGGAAAAAAAAAGGCACGGAAAACTTTAAACAGAACTAAAAGTATTTTTTTAATTAAATAAATGCGGTAAAACAATTCTTTACTACTCACATGTGTCTCAGATGCCCCGTCCCTCATGCACAAAGCTGAAATGCAGCAGCACTAAAATAAAGTGGTGGTATAAAAAAAAAATTGTCATTGGAAAAAAGATGAACGTGTGAAAACTTGATCTGGAGTTATTTGTGTCAATATACACATTTTCAATTTCAGTGAAACTATTCATTTTCAATTTCACTTTCAATGCAGACATTTTCACTACATTTATTTCAGATTCACAATTAATATTTCCAGTTACAATGATATTTTTCAATGCCAATTTTCAGCACCAATATTTCTTTTTAGTTTTCATTTAAGCTAGTATCGATCTGACGCCTTCTTACAGAAGTTTCTTTACAATACATTACAATACTAGAAGAGGGATGCACTAATACCGGTACTGGTATTGGGTATAGCTATGCGGTTCTAATGTACTCGTTTAAACCGATCCTTGTAGAAACTACAATAATTTCACCGAAAAAGTTAATTTTACACTTCAAAAATGGTTATGGTCATTTTTCTTAATATTTTTTATCTAATTCACCATCATTTGTTGTAACAAGCAGGGAAGAAAAGAAAAGAAAACCGCCATATTGGCTCCATCACATGGCTCCATCACATGTCTTGTCATGCCCGGAAAATACAAAAAAATGGAAAATGAGGTGGAGCTGAGAGTGATGCTGTGAGGGAGCGAGTGGTGAGTTATTTACACTAAGCAGATGTAGCTACGTGCTAACTGAGCTAAACCTGAGATAACCAAATCTAACCGAGATTAGCGGGCGCTTTTAGACAGAAAACAGAGGTTGAGTAACTCTGTCACCCCTCTGATTTCTAGGCAGATTCAATTATTTTTTCAAAAAGGATGAACACTTGTTTGTCCATAACTTTCACTAAAACTGAAATTTTATTAAAAAAAGTTTTACTAATCAACATCTAAAGAAGAAATGTGATCATTTTAACTGATTTCTGACCAAGCAGCATTATCTGAAATGCAAAGCAGAAGTACAATTTTATAAAAGGAAAAAAGGAGCAAAAACTCCTTGGGTGGTCTGTTATTCAATACCACAGATCAACCATCTTTGTCCAATAAGTGCATAATTAACATCTAAAGATCAATAAAAATCGTGGACGCAACTGATGGTCAGGTTTCGAGAAACAAAATAGACGAGACTGTTGACAAGACTTTTAACGCGACTGCGAGGCCTTCCCTGAACCAAGCAACGAATGCCTGAGTCAATTACCTGTCAATGCAGTTATGAATAATTAGGAACGTGACCTTTTTAAGATTAAATTACATCTAAATGGATTTGTTATTACCAGGCTGAAAAAAGTTTATTTCTGCTATGAAGTTGGCATTTTTAGACATAGGAGTCAATGGAATTTGCTCCTTTTTGGAGCCAACCCCTAGTGTTTGACAGGGGAGCTGCAATTTTTGTCACATCCGGTTTGGATTCACAGTGTGGCCTCTTGCCTTCGACTCTTATCACTGCTACCAACGTGGAATAATCAGTTAATACAATTTAAAAGATCTGACAAATTTGAACACAACATTGTTCTTATATTTACATATTTAAAGGTAAACCAGGCAGCATTACCAACTAGTGGGGGTGAAAAGTAACAGCCGCAGTACACATTATCCACTGTAGTAACATGTTGTTGCCTTATATAACATATAGGTCACTGGAAGCTGATGGTGAACACCGTGCAGCAATCAATTCAGCGGCCACCGCCTGAGGTCTGCAGCTGGAGCATCTTCGGTCAATACAGCTCACTTTGGCTGAAAACATATTTTTCAGCTTCAACAGGGTGCCCTAGACCCAAGGAAAGTGTCTCTGCTTCCATGGCAGATGTCTCATCTACTCCATCATCTGGGAGGTCTCTCTGCGCCTTCAGGGGCCACGCTGTCGCCGTGTCAGAGAGAACACAGCGAGCCATTGAGCTGACGTACAGAGGACAAATCGGAGGATGGAGACAGGAGGTCGAGCTTTCTTTTTTCTTCTTTTTCTTAAGAGGAGAACAAGGAATCATTCACCTCAAGATGAATCACAGAACGCTGAGAAAAATCTCTTTTATGGTTCCTGTGATGGCGTTAGATCAGACGTCATTTCCCAGAATGAATCTTAGCTGTTACTGAGGGGACAAAAAAGAAAGACTGTGGTGGGGCCTGACTCGTCCCCAGCAGCAGCGTTTACCCTCCGGCCAGCGCAACACCTCACAGCCAAGCTGCGTTCTGGAGCAGAGGAGAACACAGCAAGGCAACTCCACTGATCTGAGAAACCTCTGTTCTCAAGTGAAGACAATTGCAGGCCCATTGCATCAGTTGGATGCTGGGTCCGTGAGAGCATTGCTGGATAATTCGTCAGCCCCAAAGCCAGAAAAAAGGACCTCAAAAGTTAAAGCCCAAACAATGCTCCATGAAGCGATTGATCCGCACGGCGTAAACACCGTTTCTGAAATGCATTCCGAGCTGATTGTCATTCCAGAAACAGAGAACCGGCCTCTGCTCCTTTTTCCCTCCACATTCAGAGCAGTAACTTAGCTAAAAAGCACATTTGACTGGATTAATCTGGGCTGCCTGGAAGGAGGTGATAAAATGCACATCAGCAGGAAGAACAAAAGGGGGGTGGGGGGTTGATCACATGGAGCCAGGACTCTATCCGGGACAATGTGATGGTTATTATTTACTGTCCCCTGCCAAGGTCGGAGTGCTGTCAAAGTTGGGAGAACTTTCACGGAACCTAAAACAGAACGTCCTCGGCGCTTAATGAGCATCTGAACTAAAAAGGCGGCTTTTGAAGAGACAAAAAAAACTACCAGGAAGGCAGCAAGGTCAAAGACAAAAACCTGTCAGCAAACCAAATGAACAAAGGCGCTGATAAAGAACAATGATTAACTGGTTTTCGTGCATCAATGCAAGGCAAGGACAAACCAACAACCCAGCGATTGCCCTAAAGAAGCCCACTGTCACCTTAACATTTAGCTCCCTTTGCTGGATGTTAAACCAATAAGAGCTCATTACAACCGTTGGGGGAGGAAGGGAAGGTTAGAAGATGCTGGAATGATACAAGCTTACAGGCTCTGCAGGTCTGGTTCAGGGGCGAGCAGCAGTTCTCGACAATCAGAGGGAAACAGTGCAGGGAGGAGACGAAGTAGGAGGAATATTTTTAGCTGGCTACTGATGAATCACCGCGGCACCCTGCATCTCCAGGGGGCAATCCCTGATGGGCGGGGTGAGAGGTGCATGTTTTAGGATGGAGCCACAGGAAATCTCACTTACCTAAAGAGAGAGAGAGATGGAGAAAAACAACTTGAGTTCAGAAATATGCAAGAAGAAAAAGCTGGGGGAAATAAAGGCATACACATAAGGTCAAAATATCACTTCTAATATGCAACATACTATATTAAACAGTAGGGTTGAGTTTGAACAGCAATACTATGAATTCTTGAAAGAACCCAAACGGCATCTTTCTACACACTACATTCATCTTAGTTATTTTTCACGAACACTGAATGAATCCAGCTGTGCAGAAATCAGGGTGCAGTGCAACGTTCAGCAGGACAACTTTAAAACGTAACACTAAAACCAAACAGAAAAACTTCCCGCTATCACTAAACTCTGTTGTCTGGGAACATACAATTTTTCATTGCTGCTGCAGAAGAAAAAGAAAAAAAAAAGATGGACCGAACCAGAATTTTGTCAGTGAACACATCTTTCAATAGCATAACTCACTCTCCACTGAACTGAATGACTCACCTGAAACAATTTTAGGCTGAATGGAAACATTTAGCATGTATAGGGTGCAACCTCACATCAATGACTTGGCACAATCTGCTGGGACTCTCTAAATACTAAACCTTTAACTGATTGGAACGTTTGTATAATTGCATTGAAATTACTGCCTTGAGGTGACATCTATTGTCAATTGGCACTATAGAAATAATGTCAGTTGAATTTTGAAAAAACTACTGATAGAGAAAAACCTGCTGACCTCTGCATGGCTACCATTAGCAATCAATCAGACCAAACTCCTTATTCTGGATAAAACAAAAGTCTGAGGAATCACCTGCAGCACTTTGGAAATGACTCCAAAGTGAAGCATGTTTTATTCCCAAATATGGGCAAGTATTATTTAAACATTTCTAAACATTTATACCGACTGAGATACTGATAACTGTAAATGACACTGGAATGATGCTTCCCAGTAATGTACCCGTTTGGAGATAAAAGTGTACTGAAGTTGAAACTGTATGAGAATGTAAAATGACTGTCCTGCAGGTTTGGACATTACTGATCTCTATACATTTCTTGTATAAACTTGATATACTATGGGAAAAAAGTTATTTGCAATTATATCTTGTTAATTGTTTACATAAAAGAAAAAAGGGGCATTATGGAGTATTGCTCAGTACTTGCTGTGCAGCTAGTGCTAGCTAGTTTGTATTCCTTATTTAAATAAAGGTAGATTAATTTTAAACTGTTTATACAATCTAGTTGAATAGAGAAATAATTAGCAGTTTGCAAAAAAAATTAATCTCCAGAGTAAAAGATCACATCTGCCTTTGTTAAGCTCAGAGATTCAGCAAAACGAGCAGCACCAGGTTACTTTTCCTCATTTACTTGTGTTCTAGAAAAATTATCACCAGCTTTCAGCAGACGGTATTTTTCCCCTAAATTTGCATATTGAACAGAGCTTCGGTCTTTGAGAATGCCAAGCTATTTGCTGTAGCTGCAGTTGACATAAATGTGCATAAATACCTAATGAATGGATGCTACCTCATTTAGATGTAGGGAAACCATGTCAGCCACTCGCTTAGCTGTTTTAAGGGTCGATCAGCTACTGAGTAGGGAGGCACCGATCCGACTTTTTCTGTTCCAATACCGATACCGATGGCTGGATTTTGTGTATCTGTCGATACCCGATACAGATCCAATACCATTTGTGACTGTGTGGAGGTCCTGTTGCTATGGCTCCGATAGATCATGTGCCTGGCTGCCTGGCCACAGGGATATCCCTTTGGCTGACTGGTTAGCGCACATGAACTTCACCTGGTAGTTGTGGGATCGAATCCCGCCTGGGTGTACCTGGCCACATATTGTTGCATTAATAAACTGTATAACTTTTGGTGCATTTCTTGAAGAGACTAAAGGCACCAGACTTTACAAACTGAACATAACTGAGACAAAATAACAGATGTAAAATATATAATTGCCACAAAAATAAAATTTCAACTGAAAAATTAATCTTTTTTTTTGGTGAATTTGTTGCAGATTTTCCCCATTTTCAGTATCGGTTCATGGAATCGGTTAAGTTTAACCGATACCAATGCCAGTACATTAGGCCGTACCGGGGCCGATACCAGTATCGGTATCGGTGCATCCCTACTACTGAGAAGAGTAAAGCTGACATGAAACTGGCATTCAACTGTTGAATTATAAGATATTTGAATCTACTGTTAGTTAAAGGAGATCAAAGCTGCTGCTTAATTAAAATAACCCTATTGAGCTGACAATCTGATGCTGGACCGGTTTTCCTACATGGAAAGAAAAGCCAACAAAAAATAACTTTTAAATGTACCAAAGTGTCTAGAATCAAGATGTCCCTAATTCAGTGCTACATAAAACATTGTAGTCCTATCTGTGCAGGAACAAATATTGCACATAACTCAGAGGTTGAGCAGGTTATGAGATGTAGAGCTGGCAGTGTGTGTTGCCAGCCGCCAGGATTAGGCTGTAGCTTTCATTCCAAGTTTGATTAATTTCTTTGTTGTTTGATCTGCTGATGTATTATGGGTTTTAGCTGGAAATCATTCAATCAACCTAAGTTACTGGTCTTCTTCACAACCACAATAAAGACCCACATGGTTAATGTGGTGACTGGTCAATTTCTACAGCTAAATTCACAAGGAGCAACAATACTCCTCATACAGTTTGAATAGAATAATCATGTATTCTGGTATAAAATGCATTAAGACTCAGAAGGGGAAAGGTGTAAAAAAAACGGAATTTAAGACTAAAAAACAATATGTACAGTATAGAGTTACAAAAACCAGAGAACTCTACTCCAACCTTAAAATATTTAAATACTCAAAAATATTGAGAAATATGTACAGAAAAAAATTGTAAAATATTTCTAATATTTAGCAAATCTAAACTGAGAAAAACCAATGTTCAAATAACATCAGCAGAAATGATAATGACTGAATTTGTGAAATTTATAAGCAGCAGGGGAGCACTTTTGGCTGTAGAGCATTACAGCTGCAGGGAGGAAGGACCTGCAAAAAGGCTCCTTCATGCATCTAGGATGCAGCAGTCTGTCCCGGAAGGAGCTCTGCCGATCAGCAGCATCTTCATGCATGGGGTGGGATCCTCTGTCCATCAGTGATATCATTTTGGCCAGAGTCCCTCCATCTCCCCCCACCTGCACTGGTTCTAGGGGGCGCTCTAGAACAGAGCTGGCCTTCCCAATGAGTTTATCCAGCCTTTTCCTCTCAAGGTAATATGGTAGACAAAGTTGTTAATGTGAAATTTCTGTATTGCAGCAAATTACATAAAGCTCCTGTGTTATGGTGGAATATGAAGCACTGCAGCAAAAAAGGCAATCTAAACTGAAAGCCATTAACCTTTAACTCTGATGAAAAGCAACAGCAAACAAAAGCTATACACACACCCTTTAATCCACATCGCTGCGATTCTGCACCCGAGCTGTGATTATGTCATCTCTCCTACATGCTGCTCTGGGAAAGACAGAGCTGCAGGAACGAGCACATTACGCTCCACCAGCAAAGCACACAGAGACTCAGGTCAACATCGTGTTTAAAATAAAGCCGTTTTTATGATGTGAGGTAACGCTGACAGGTTTATCTGCCTCAAACCGACCCCAAAACCCTGATGGGTGAAACACTGACAGTCACGGCAGGATTTACTGAACTCCGCTGTTTAAACGCCGTCAGCTGCTTGCCTGTTTTACATAAAAATGACAGCTAAATAATGTGCACAGGTAATTGTTTCAGAGTAGCCACACTGGTAGGGCTGCCCAATCTGCAGAAGGTTCTGACAATCATAGCTACGATTACAGGGCTCGGAAACACACCGAGGACGGGGCAGCTCAACTCAAAATAACAAAAAAAATGGGGATAAGCGAGCTAAGGGACTGGTTCAACAAAAACACAAGCAGCAAGCAAGACTTGAGCTTCAAACATCTGCTCAACTTCAGAAAAAACATCTCAACTTCGGCAGGAATAAGGGAACCCTGAAAAAAATAAACTCCTATATTCGCAATACTGACCATTGATATTGAAGATACCAAAATTCTAAATTATGGAGGAGAAACGTTACACAAAACTCATGGTTCGGTACTTTTATGGCACACTTTAATCAATAAAAATAAATACAAATATTCATATGGCTTTTTTTCTTTGATAAGAATTGAACAAAACCTTTTTACCTGAATTCATTACTTTCAATATTATATGTTTGCAACTTAATTTACACGGGTGTTGTAATCTGAAACCTAATGGGCCGATTCTGATCACAGAGCTTATACCCACTAGACTTAGGTGGCATGTCCGTGGGTGTCCAAGAAGCAACCTTTTATAAGCTACCTAAGCTTTGGTTAGAAAAACATGGATTGCTGAGGTTAAAACTTGACTTGCTTAACCACAACAGTACTGGCTATTTTAACGTCAGCTGTTATAGGTAGTCAAGAGCATACTAGAAAAAAAACGCAGCATTCTTCCAAAGATGCCAGCATTTTATACTCCAGTCCTCTGTTTTTGCCATCAGTTTAATACATGAACTCTAACTTTGCTCAGTGTTTTCCTGGCAGTGTGACCAGTGGCATGATTGGCTCCTGTCAGAATACAAACTAATCGGCAGCCATGACCACGATACATTCGGCCACACATTAAGTCGCAACAGGATGGTATGAGGCCAATTTCCTTTACGGTTCTTCCATACAGCTACTCTTGGCCTGCTGTCTGGTAAACTGTGCTGCAGCTGGAGGAGGCGGCCCCGGACAGCAGGCGAAAAGTGGAACTTTTGGGGAAAAGAGTACGCCACCGCTACCATAATGCACAACATAGATGCTCCTTTCATAACTAAAATGCCAAGTATTTGTTGGTATTTAAATTGTGTCTTGCAGACTAAAACACTAGCTGCGGTCAAACTATTTACGCAAGTCCGTCCCCAAAAAGTGTCCCTTCTGCACGCCGGACTTACATGTTCTTCTCATTTTATTATGAAAAATAATTGGTTTATGAACACTTTTGAATTGCTATCGATTTGGAACATTTCAAATCGCAAATCAACTTTAAATGAACAGACACACCCATGCTACTTAGTTACTTTAGTTACTGTATATTTAAATATCACAAAACTCCTTTACTAAATGGGAGGGAACGAAAACACGACAATTTAGTAGCGGGGACATGAGTGTAATTTTACTGCTAACCAAATATTAAAAAGGTAGAAAAATTATCCACCAATCTGGATCTTTGAAGTGAATTGGAATTATTTTCTGCTGTAAAGATTTCTAACTTGATTAAGAAAACTCTTGTGGAATACAAGTTACAGCAGCAAGTAGTTTGTGTTTGTCCTGAACTGGAACAGATAAACTGATGACGGTGGTAAAACTGTGGCGAGGAAAACCCACAACCAAAGCCTCAACTAAACTGGCTTTGACAGAAATACAATCCATCTAATTCAAGCAAGCGTAAAACATGCTTAATCGGTTGTGTGACCATCTATCATGCTGCCAACCACATGACTTGGATTTAGGACAGCAGAGAGACTATCTGAGGAGGTTTGGATTTGGCAGGACTAGTTGAAGGGCACGCGCCAACACACATCCCTAAGTATTTTCAGTTTTTAGCTTCCTCTTCATCTTTAACAATTGATTTGGGATTAACGATAACAGGGGCACTGTTAAATGCTTGTAAAAAACATGAGCACATATGGTCAGAATGATTAAATGCAATAAGCTGCAACTCTAAGAAAAACTCATTACAATTCACTCTTCGCTTACATCCTCGGCAGGCTTACTGCAGTCACCAACAAGCTTGAGGAACCTCTCAAGCTCGAGGTTCATTTATTCGACTGTTTTCCTGGGATAGACCCAGACTTTCATCTAGTTTCTATCTATTCCAGCCAGATGCTTGTGTGGGAGAATCATCCTGTACAAACATTGAATAGTTAAACTTTTAGGGCTTGGAGGTAGTCGTTTTACATTATGTAGTATACTGTGTGTAATGTACCAGTACAACAGGTGGTGAAACAAACCATCAGTATGGTGCTGCCACAAACCATGCTGGAAAGTTACAGTGTTCCCAAGTTTAAAAGTTTCACATAAACTCTTCTTAGCATAAAAAGAACTAATCTTATGTTTATCTGGCCTTCAAGCGTTGCAGAAGACTTTTGGCTTGTCCTGCCGGTAGAATTTAACCAAACTGAGACAAGATCTGATTCCAGAATTCACCAAAGGGTAGGCACTGTGTTGTTTCCTTACCCTACTAAATGTTTTTATGTATGTATAGTTAAGAGGCCGCGCTACATATATTTCTTGTCTATCGTTTTGACTGAGTGTAAAAAAATCTCAAGTCATAATCTAGTTTTACCAGTTTTTAACATTACATATTCAGAGTATTATTTTATTAATTTTAAATATTTAATTGTAACAAGTCAAACAGAGAATAAGTACATATCTAAAATAAAATAGTTTGAGAGATTAAAACAGACTAATTATGATCTGTAATCAATTAATCTCCTAATTAGTCAGATCTACTAATTGCTGAGAAAAGCCCTCATCTTGAGTATTTTCATTTAAATTCATTACATTATTGTTGCAAAAAAAAGATATTACAAAAAAGAAGCTTTATGAAATCATTCATTGTTTCTACATGGTCTTGAAGCTATAGGTGCAGTCCCAGCGATTTACATTTTTTATTTTTTTGAGGATGTACCCAGATGCTGGTGCATTTTGAGTTAGAGTATGTGCAATTTGTTAGAGACTTGGGCTAAGTATATTCTACAATATTATCTTATATTTATTAAATATGTATAAACTTATATTTCCTAAATATATATAAACCTATATAAAGCATTAGTTGTATGATGTAAAAATCAATTTACCGTGGAAAAATGTTCAAAATACAAGTCACGCAATATACTGTGTGCTAAAATAAGGATTCAATCTAAAAAGATTCAGCTAAAATTATAAAAAGCAGGGAAAAATCACTGTCAGCTACTTTAAATATAATCCTTCCCAGCTTCTGCTTGTGTCTCACTGAAACCAGGTAATCCTGAGCAGCAGACAAGTTTATATTTATATATCTCTGCCTTATTCTTTCAGTCCTCCCAAAAAGATCTGGAACATGCATAAGGGCTGGAGCACAGGCTGATGGGTAAATTGGCAAAGATGGTTCCTGGGCTCGTTTCCTTCTTCACTGCAGCGTTGGAGCAAAAACCAGACCAACATTGTTGTGGGAGGCCAAACCAATCTACCTTCCTATCTTCTTTTCCATCTTCCTTTCAGGAAATTCTGGCATTTTATTTCTTCTCTCTACAGAAATCCCAACAGGTGGAAGATATTCAATCTGCCGTCATCAGGGTGTGTCTATGGCCTGCAGTTACAGAAATACACAATCCTTTTGACAATGTCCTCTTTTCTTGTTTTGAATTTAGCCAAAATATCAATATGAACCAAACCAGGATCAGCTGTAAAGTTAGAGCTAGAAAACGGAAAAGCTCTTGGCAGTTGCTTTTTAAAGTCTGGCAGATGAAAAAAAGTAAAAATAATTCAGACGATTGTCAAAGACCATTTTCTTTCCACCATAAAACTTGTTCCACTGGACTGAGATCCTTCTTGAATGAATCACTGAGTTGTTATAGGTGGGATTTAATGCTCCATCTCTCTGTGGTGCATGCACTGGTGCATTAGCATCCCGCCAAACGGCTTTGTCATCAAAGCAAATCAAATAATGCAATCGGTTCTGGTTCTTAACCATGCAAGCTCATAATTAATGACCAGAAACTTACATCAGGCAGTTATATTTGGGTGTTTGACCACCGTTAAAGTCCGAGCATTGTCTCCAGTTTACTGCAGATGAGCTTAATCCAATCATTGGCAGTTAACAGCTTCTTCTCATGGTCGACCAACCTTGGCATGATTTCTGATACTTTGACACCTGCCTCTGTTAACAACCTTGCCGTTTTGTTTGTGCATGCTTTAAGTCTACAGACAGCTGACGTGAGGGAAAACAAATCTAACCACATTTCATGTCCAACGACCGTTTTGAAGGAAATCCATCAATCTCCACAACTGATCTGACTGACACAGGGCCAGGTTTCCTGTCAGTGGGGTAACATTTGGAGGGGAACTCTCAAACATTTTACCATCATTTGGATACTGTGGTGTTTGCAGATGTTTGTTTACAACCCCAAGTTACATTATTTCATTTTTTTTCTTTCGGCTTTCTGAGTGAGGCAGAACTGTTGACTTGTTCAGAAATAATTGGATTAAACAATATTGTGTAGGGATGGGGAATATGGACTTTTTTTTTTACTTATCTGACCTTTTAAATAAACTGTTTGACACCATTTTTATAAAAAAGGGAGATTTTTATGACTAAAAAGCACACATACAGCATATTCATAACATTTTCAGGCCTATTCATATTGTTTCATGATCTTATGGAACCAAATGTATAAAAAAATTGTTTAACAATTCACTTTCATTATTGATTCGAATTTATTGTTTTTTAAGGACTATAATTTCAAGATAAAGACAAGCCTTTCTTTTCTAGCCTTCCTACCATGATAATTGTTTGTTTTAGGACCAGGGGTGATTTCATTTATTAGAAATCAATCTACTGTAGGCCTAATGTTGGAAACCGGAGTCACAAGCAGAGCAAAAAATATAAATCTGTACACCATTTTTAAATTCTCAACAGCTGCACATGTGTTGAGATCAATATATATTAAAAAAACAGAACACTTTTGCTGTAGTCCTTTCATTTGCGGAAAACTGTCCACTGCTGCTAACCAACTGATTTATATTTATATCTTTAACTGATATAAGCGCTAGGTGCTAAATGTGTGTGTGTCAAACTCACTCATTCATTGCAGCATTTTGTGTATTTAATATAAATAAAACTGCCAAACTAATGACTTATGACGGATTTCACAAGTTCTAGTAATGATAGTAGCTGAAACTGGTTTGCAATTAGCTGCTAACAAGGATAGCTGCCACTGGCTAGTCATCCCCCGACCATAATAACTGTCACTGGCTAGCCACAAGTTGCTAAAAATGCCACCTGCAACTGGCCAGCTGCTGGTTACAAGTGATGCTAATTGAACCCACCTAGCCGTTGCTCATTAATGATACAAGCTGCAAATGGCTAGGCACTGGTTGCTTTCATTACTAACAGTAACTGGCTAGCCCTTGGTCTCCACAGTTACTGTGAATGGATAGCCTTTGTTAATGATACTACCTGAATCCGGTTAGACATTGGTTGCAATCATCAACTGCAACTGGCTAGCCTTTGGTCGCTAACATAACTAACTGACACTGGCTAGCTGCTGGTTGCTAAGATTCGTAGATGTGACTGATTAGCCACTGCTCACAAATTATATTACCTGTGACTGTTCGCCAACTTTACTAATGGTGACTAGCCATTGGTCGCCAACGATTAACTGCAAAACTAAACATCTGATTTAATGTTTTCTGATAGGCTGATAATATCTTTATTTTTCACACTAAAAAAGATTCAGGGAATCTTTCTGCAGCAATACAAAAAAAGATAAATTTTTATTTGTTTTATTTAACAAGCAAAAAATAACAAAATGGAAAAATAGACTTGAAAAAAACTGAAATCAATGTAAGCAAATTGATGTACCCTAAATTTAAATATGTTGAAAAAAGCTGAAAACATGTAATCTTGAAGTTCAAAACTTGACATATTTCACTTGCGTATTTCATTGTGAATATCTGCAGCATTCTCCTGTCATCCTGCAACCTCTAAACGGACCAACATCTTTCAATTTTGACTTCCAGTTGATGTGATCTCTAAAGAGAGTTTGCCGCTTGAAAGGCTGTCAAAAAAAGAAACCCTCATATATATGCAAATATGTAATATATTCAATCTGCTGTGGTGAAGTTTAAATAAACCATATAGAGCAAAGAAAGGATGGCTGGAAAGCCCCAACAGGCCTCCCTGAAATGATGCAGCTGCTGGCAGAGAGCTCTCTGTCCGTTTTCACCTACCCATGGCCATGTTGTGCCTGTCAGTTGGATGGCCAATCATTGGACTTGGCTTATTTCTCAACAGATGGGATGATATCCAAGCCAAGTTTTTTAGTCATGCCCCCATAACCTCTTGGAGCTCCCTATGTGGGAGCCCGTCTGCTGACTCCCTCTATGGTCCTCTGCAAGGGTCACACAGTGTTAGGCTGCATAGACTGAGGGCTGAAGTCTGGACTGCTCATGTATAGCAGATCTGTCAGTCTCTAGATTGCATTGCTGTTAAATCAAATTCAGACTCGCTAAACAGACAACACAATGTTAAAACAAGGTGTTGACAGCAGCATTTTCTCTAATATTTTACTGTTTTAGCTTTATGAAGAGGGGAGCTTCAGATATAAGCTTTTAGTGCACCACCGTTTGGCTTTTTATGTTTTAGAGGATTAAACAAGGATCTATACAATTTTTTATTACTGTACTCAGATTTTAGCTTCAAATAAATGTCTGTTCAGCATAAATGTATAAAAGCAGCCAGGATTACAGAGCTGCTTGAGATAATGCAAAACATAGCCTTTCAGTTTCCGTCACAGTTCACATTAATTTATGCATCAACAATATTTATTTAATATCACAAGACTATTTTATTTTTATGCATGTTGGAAAACACTTGAGCTCAATAATCTAATCTGATATTAAATAATAATTTCCATCTTCATAAAGTTCACAAAGCCTTGAATTTCAAAGTATCAGGTCTGCATAAACAAAGCGAAAATTGAATCTTCTTGAATTGATCCTGCTTCTATCATCAAAACGATGAATGCTTGGGTTTATATGGACAGTATTTTCCAACCAGTCTAGTTTTATGCTAGTTTATCATTTCAAGATGAACATACATTTAAAATACATTGATGTGTCCATCCGATCTTTTTGTAAAAACGCTTATGTTTTTATCTCCTTGTCAATCCATTTATAATCTCTACATCTATAAATCCATTCATCAAATTTTCCATCTAAAATTAGCAAATGTGAATAAATATGCCCCATCAAAATAATATCTAAAACTAATATCACAGGGTCTGAAATTGTTGTTTTCTTTTTAGAACCTGGAGAAAAACTTTTTGTATTGTGTATAAGTATGAAAACAGAGGATAAAAGATGCCATCTTTTTTAGATTACCAGGTCAAGATTCAACAAGCTAAACTACTGTCAGCATGGATAGCAGGACACCACCAAACAACTTTCAACCAATAAATATTTGGAAGCTAAAATTGCTTATAAAATGCTATTTTTTAAATAAATGATGCAATCAGACAAAGATGCTCCAGCCAATAGGCCTTTCATTTTAATGAATGAATACTGTACCTTATAAGAACGAGGTGTATTTTTAATAGAGTAACCATTTGTAAGATAATTCAGATAAAAACAAACTATTTTTTCTATTTTTCCTTGGATTTTATAGAAATCTAGGACTTCATTACCAACTCTGACCAAGTCTTCTTGTGTTTCTGGACACATGCATCCAAAACAGCTCTTTTATTAAAGGTTGTTTCACACTATGCAAACAATGTTTCGTCACATTCCTCATTTCGGTTCACTGATGCACTTCATTAGTCTAAATAGAGCCTTGATAAGTCTAATACCTCCAATGCAATGCAAACAAACCTATAACAGACGAAGCTTTTAAATCATTAAGTAGAATGCTAAACATGAAATGCTAGGTACTTTAGTCACTGCTCATTAGGTCAACCATGTTCAGCATCAACACTAAATATACACGCATATATACATATACACACCTGATATTATATAAACACTGCTACCTGTGCATATATATATATATACACACACACAGACACACACACATTTACACAGTGGAGAGAACAGGTATTTGATACACAGCTGATTTTTTTCCAGTTTTCTCACTTACCACACATACATTCATCTCCCTCCTCACATTTTTATCATCCAAACCTGTATCAGCAACTGTGTTGAAATAATAAAGAACACAACAGCCTTCTTTCCAACCCATATCTTCTCATACTCTAAATGTCCTGAAGTAGTGCTCTGGCAGCTACTGCAAAGGCGAACAGAGTGATCGCACCATGAATATGTACCTCAATAGATAGCTCAGTGTTTCCTCTGCAACAGTAGCGGTCTTTGTTGCAGCAAAACTGTTGAAGCCTCTGACTGAAAAAAATCTGGTCTCGTAGGATAGTCCCATTAGGAGGATGCTCAGGGTTGTCCAACATTAATAAGAAACAGTCAGCTTTACATACAGAAGATTTTAGCCAGTTAATATGTTTATAGGTTAAAAGGATTTGGTGTGACTATGATTGTAGATTTAAAAACAAAAATTATACTAATCGCTTCTTTAATTTGTTTTTAAAAAAAGCAACAGTATCTGGATTTGTCCTTTATTTACCCCGAAAATTTTACTTTTTCAGTCATAGTGAGGAATTTTAAATAATCATGATTAATTCACAGCTACCCTATGAGTAATTAGATAAAGATTTGACAGCCCTAATGTATAGCCCTGGAGAAAAGTCCACCAGCAGCAACTGACTTAAGTATGAATAAAAATATGAAATCTAAGGAGTTTTCAAGTAAGAAAGCTGGGTTATTTGTGCACGGATAGCAACAACATTTAAGAAATCAGCTCTGCTCTACGATATGTAGGTTAACAGAAAGCAAAATATGTAAGCTTCTACAGAGGTAAGCTTGATTCGCCAGTGTAGTTAACGTCATCTGAGATAATGAGTATAAGGAATGGTGGTTAAATCACCAACATAAGGCAAGAGTGAATCAGAGGGCTGATGCAATGTGGTTCAACTACTTAATTTTGAAAAGCATTGCATCTGTGTTTCAGTTTCTGACATGCCTTCATCCTGGCTGCTATCTCTTGAATTTCAAACCTTTCAGGAAAGAAGAGGTGTGAGGATTTAAATAGTGAGACCTGTCTTTCATTCCTGGAAAACCTACCTTAACAGAGAAAATGAACTCTCTGGCGTCAATAAAGCAGCACATCTGTGGTGAAGCTGTTCCAATTTAGAAACCGTCTGGATTTTCATTGGCAGCCCCAGACTGTGGAGGCCTCTAAGCAATGAACACATCAGCCTGAGGCATGGATCGAGGGCTGAGGAGCTCCCAATACAGGAGCAGAGGTTGGAGTCACCTCGGCCAAAAGTCTCCCAGGACAAGAGAAGCTAGGTCATGAAAAGGTCCCTGGATTTATCAGGAAGTGCCAGCAGTGATGAACTACGCTGCCAAAGAAGAAGAAGAATTTCTGAGTCGCCGGGTGCTGTACGCCGTCTCCACAGGGAGTAAATGAAAACAAGGTTAATGCATTCAGCTCTTATTACTCCCTGCTGGAAGACGGGCCTTCAGCTGTGTCCGGAGGCAGAAAGGCAAGAAATCAAAACAGCCAGTGATATGTTGGCTGGTATGCAATACAAGAATATGCTGCCAAGGAAATCTGTTAGTCTCACGCTTTGGTAATGACCTATAAAGCAAGGCAGAACAACTTTCATTCTGCACCATATGAACCTGGGCTAAAAGATCTGCTCCATTACACCCCT
The DNA here is from genome assembly GCA_028564705.1 of Apricaphanius iberus. Classification (NCBI taxonomy): domain Eukaryota; kingdom Metazoa; phylum Chordata; class Actinopteri; order Cyprinodontiformes; family Aphaniidae; genus Apricaphanius; species Apricaphanius iberus. The sequence goes on from JAPXFQ010000269.1 coordinate 1,286,227, forward strand.
ATGGAAACTTGTAGTCGGAGAACATTGACTGCTATATTAGCGTGTTGGCTCTCAATTATCAGTAGGACCGCTGCAAGGACAATATCCCAAAAAATGTTTTCCAACTCACTGTAAGGCAACAGTGGGAGATGGTTTCCAGATTACAGGGTTGAAAAGAGGCCTTTTGTGACCCTGATGTAATGGGATGGGTCTTTAATCTCCTGCTTTGTTCCCCAGATAGTGCTGTCTTAAGTGTCTTGTCTGTGTTTAGATGTAATACCTCCCCTAATAAGTTCTTAAGCTCCCTTCACATCGGATGCCAGCTCTGGGGCTCTGGAATCTCTTAGTTGGAGGTCAGACAGCTCTACCTTCCAGCTCTCGCTCCCAGATGGACTACTATGACCAATTGCTCCAACGTCAATCACGCCGACCAGCCAAGACTGCCTGGGCTAAAGCGCCGGGGCAGACAGGATCGTGTGGGCAGGCAGGCAGGGGTCCGGGCATCGTGTATGGCCAATAATCTCTCAACAGGGGTCGCTGGCTTCTGTCTAATCTGTCCATTAGTCATGAGGGGTCTCAGAGTCCCGTCATAAGCTTGGGTTAGGACAGGCTCAGGCAACAGAGGCCAAGGAGTCGCTTCAGAGTGATTTAGAACGCTTATAGATATTTTGCTATGTGTTGCATTTGTATAGATGAGGTGCTGCTGTCAATTAGTGACAGCAATTCTGTCTCTTTTAGTAGAGCTGCATCTTAAAGCTTTGTTCACTAAAAAGAACCAGCCAGCTAAAGTACAGCAAAACAAAGCTGAAGGGTAGCGACCTTGTTAGCTCAGCCAGCAATTATTACCTGGCTCATTTAACCCAATCTGCACAAATCAGTGTGATTGAATTCATCTGCATTCCCCCCACCCCTCCCCAGACCAAACCTCTACACCCCCTGCCACAGCTGCAGACCTCGTTCTCTGAACAAAGCCCATAATAGCAGCTCTAAATGCAGATGCAGTGACAGGTAAATGTTGACTCTGAAGAAAATGTCCCACGATGACGAGATTCACCGCAGGGTGACCATTATCCCTGATTCATCAATCCCATATACTGCGGTGCTTTGCGTATTCCTTGCCTGCAGCTTATCAGTGCCAGCCATTCTCTCTCCGCTGCACGCTCTCCTTTATATCTTCCCCCTCCTTCTCCTTCTTGTTTCTCCCCCCCCATCCTGCTTCAGCAAATCCCTCCAGCTGAATGCTTTTTACCCTAGAAATCTAATGGAAGTGATTCGACTTCCGATTAATGGGGCTGACGGAGGCAAAACGCCAGGGCAGTGCACTACAATGACTATTATGCTAAGCACAGGCTGAATTGAAGGAGAGCCTGCAGGGCTTCAGACTGTTTGGTAACAGCAGCTGGTGGAGGTAAATTACTAAAACACATTCCTGACGACTTCCACAGAAAAGAAACAAGGGATCAGAGTTTTGGGCCTCGCTACATCAAGGCAACTTTATTTGTATAGCATACCTTCAACAACAAGGGAACTCGAGATGTTTTACATTATTAGTGGATACAATGAAAAACAGCAATAAAACAAAGCATAAAACATATGACACATTAAAATATATGACACTCCAGTACTAAACAGATGGTTTTAGTTTTGATTCAAAGGAACTCTGTGTTTCAGCAGCTTTGCAGTCGTCAGCAAGTTTATTCATGAGGGGAGCATACAAAATGAAAGATGCTTCTCCATGTTTAGTTCTATTACTAGGGGTAATTAGTAGGCTGAGATATTCCAAAAAATCCAAAAAGTGCCATGTAAGGGGTATGTAATTTGAACCACTTTTATGATCTCTTACTAAACAAAAAAAAAAAAGAAATCCCTATATATGAACCATTTCTCTTAACAAGGCTCTTTAAAAAATGCATCTAAGAAAGCTCTCCTACACTAAAGCAACTAAGTGATCTCCCACTCAGTTATCGGTGCAAGTTCATCAGTCAGATCAGTAGCTTCGGATGCATAGAGCCTCCTATGGTAAGCAATGTAGCCACCCCTGGGGAGGCAATAGTCTTAATTCTGGATACCATACCGAAGGCAGCAGGAAAGATGAAAGTAAAAAAAAAAAAAATTGGAACAAGAAAAAGCACGAGGAATCAAGGGAATGTAGGAAATGACAAGTTAGAAAAGACAGCTAGAGTGGAGTATGGACCAAAGTTAATATGAGGAGAGAAGGAAAGACTAAAAGACACTAGTAAGAAACAAAAGGACAGAAGGAGGAACACAGTACTTAGCCAAACAGATCAGGAATAAGGTCAGGAACTTGCAATATTTTCTCCATGCTTTCATTTCCTTTTTTTAACGTCGGTCTAAACCTGGAAGACTTCACTAAGTCCCAGTTCGGGTGGAGACTGTAGGAACCCGGTAAATCAGGCAGATTAGCGTAATTAAAGTCAGGATATTATGGGATGCAATCTTGACACCTATTATTTCCACTATTTTGTTCCTGCAGCGGCTTCCGTTTTGATGCACACCTCCGAAAGTGATAATTGTTCTTTAGGACGCGAGCTTTCTGTGAGACGAGGACATAAATCCATACTCTGAGATCAATAATTAATTGATGTGTCCCAAAATTAGAATTCTGCAGCTGCATTACAAGCAAGTCAGCTACTAAACCTCTATCCACATGCAAACCCCAGTTCCCACATTGCTCTGTTGAAATAGTATAAATATTAGATTTTGTTTTCCAACAATCAAGACATGGCTGCCTTGAGTACTTTCTATAAATACAGCCCGACAGGCTACATGACTTTAAGGCCCTGTGTGAATTCACTGGGCTTGCTCAGAGTGAAAGCCTCTGTGTTTTTGCAGCTCTGAGGGATGATCTATGTGCACTAGCCTCGCTGAGGCTCGATCTCGCTCCGAAGAAAGCATTTTCATTTTTCTTCCTTCTGTGACTCTCCATGTATTAGGAAGGGGCAGGCGTGCAGAGACCCTTTCGGACACCAATCTGCAAGAAAACAATCAAGAGAAGCCTCTGGGGGGGGCACTGCTATCTTACAATCACAAAAGAAAAAAATAATTTGAAAAGAAAATGAAGCTAATGCAGCCAATCATGCCAAAGGTTTGCAATTCAGTCCAATTTTCACAGAATATACAAGAAATCACAGGCAGTTTCACCCAAAACCAGCAATCACAGGAGGTGATTGGCTGCATGAAGCCTCCGATCACTCCAGTAACAAAAACAACTTCCATCCCCGTGTTTGAGCTCAGAAAGGTCATGACGAGCACGACGGAGATGGGTTTTGACAACAGAGGAGAGGTGGGATTTTCAAGCCTTCACCAACAGCCAATTCCTACAACAGTTTACCCCAAAAACCTTCTGGAGGAAATTATTACAAATATTCCACCCGACTGTCTCCAAACCCACCCTCATAATGATCCCACGTCAACAGAGGAAGAGGAGATATGTGGAAATTCGCTTCGACACAAAGCTGGGGATCAAAACGACGCTGATCAACTCAACACGGCTACGCGGGGTGCTTTCTGCTCGCCTCACTCGCTTCACATCATTTTTATTCATTGAACGAGCGTGCATGCCAAATCCTTCTCAAAGTTCAAGTAACCAAAGCAATTCAAATGCCATGCTTCTCCGCAGCCTTAGTCAAGCACGGACCCCTTTCATTACCGCCATGAATGGAAGCAATGTCTCTCCTGCTTCCCAACATCAGCCAAGCTAAGAGGGGAAAAAAATATCCTGAATGCTCCCATATGCCTGGTATTAGCATAATCAGAAACAAAACACTCACTGGCAAACAAACACAGCTCGCTGCAAACGCCCTCGAATCATTTAATTATGAGACTCCCGTTTATGTTTACGCCATCATTATCTGCACGGGGCAATCATTGGTAGGAGTATTTGCTGTAGAATCTCACAGTAGAAGCTAAACTGTAGATTAAATTAGTTTAACTCATAAATATATACAATTTGAGGTAAATGGTTTGGTATATAGCTTGGCAACCCGTTCTCACACTTTATTTTAGTTTCCTTTACTTGGACCAAATATTTAAAATGTAAAAGTTGAGCTTCAGAACTCCACCATTTGACGGTCAAGATAAAAATGTTTTTCTTTATTGTTTTATCAGTCTCATACATTTGATTGGGGGATCTGAGTACATTCTCATTTTAAAAATTACTTACATTTAGGGTGACGTCAGATAAATTGGGCCACTTTTTGGTAAATCACTTGGCAAAATGCAAAGAATAACTGAGTGAGGCTGAATTGTTCTTCTGTTTTTCAGTACCTATAGATTTTCAAACATCAGATTTTAAACATTTTTTTTAATCTGGGCAGATTTCAGGTTAAGTGGGCCACCCATTCAGCTAAATTGAGCCACTCAGCTAAAATTAACCATTTAAAATCGAAAGAAAACCATTCATTCCTGATCAAAAAACAAACTAACAACAAATGAATCAACCTTAATTTGAGCAAATTCTAAAAAAGCAGAACAAATTCAAGTGTCGATCTAATAATCCATGAATAGCTGCACTGACATAAAAAAAACAGACAGAATTTTTATAACAATGAATGTTGTATTTGCTCTATTTGCTATTTTCAAAAAGACCACCATCCTCACAGATGCCACTTTCTTTTTTAAAGTCTCATGGAACCAGACTCTACCGCTCCCACAGCTGATCCACTCCTTAATAAGCTTTGGTCACTTTGGTCTCCATTAACTAACATGTTTCGCCGGGGGGGGGGGTTCTTTCTTTTTAAGTGGTATGCCCTTGTGCAATTTTAGCCAACATGTTTTTCCACTTGTGTGACAAATGATGGAGACTTTGATTTCTTCATGGCAGTCCTCTGTTGTTTAGCCAGTTGACTCAAGTCACCTAATGTAACACAAGATGAGGGTGATAGTAAAATCAGTGGTGTTAACAGGAGGCCATTTTTTTCATTGATAATGATTTCTTCAGATTTTTCCAACTTGGTATCCAAGAATTTATAAAGTGGGAGCCCCTCAGATACGGCTGCAGTATGATGAATGAATCTTTCATTCAGTCTTGACTTTAGCTCGACCATTGCATCACCTCGACTCTGCTGTGTTATTGAAGATTTGCTGTTGGATTTTTGATCATTTTCCTGTTGAAGAGCCAGTTAGGGCTAAGAGACAGCTTTCAGATGATTAAACCATTTAAACATCCAATCAAGAAAGCATCTTCCCAAAAACAAACACCAAACAAGCCGATAATCCAGCCAACCATGCCCCTACCCCACCAGTCTGTGAACCAACCAACCAATCATCTAACTAGCCAGCCAGCCGCAATTTAAAGAACCATAGTTGGCTTGAATAATATTCAATATTATGTTTAATAATAGCTGGACTGCTTTTACCATGTATAAGTAAAGATAAGTAAATACAAAGTTTTTAGAATGAAAGACAAGCAGAAAACCACCTATCGGCTGAGCCAGGAAAGAATAAAAACCAAGCAGCTGAATCTTCTTCAAACCATGAATGCTGGAGGGAGTTTACGTCATTTGTTGAAAGCGGAGTCTATGCTCCGCAGGTGTTTGTCTTCAAACAAAAGCTTTTCAAATCTGCCATAAGTGCTTAGAACTGAATTTTATCAGATAACTGCTTTTCAGACACGTTAATGTCTCTACTTGCATTAAGCTGTCAAGTTAAGCTGGCCGAAATTCTGTGATTGAGACTGAATTCAGTGATTCAGTGAAATTGCAGCATACAGTGTGTCAGCAATGAGACAGTGAATGAATTATGTGGGTAGGAGGAGGTTGTTTAAGCAAGAAACTCCAGAAATGTGAAGCTATCTAGGCAGAAAAATTTACTAGGCACATTATTTCTGATCGTCTTCTTGAAGACTAAGTGTTTAAAGAGTCTAACACTTCAAATTGGGAGTGAATATGCAAACAGAGAGAATTGAAGGGAACAATTCCAGGAAATTATGTTTCTGGGTGTTTTCACTGCATTTAAAGAGATTTGCATGGGATCTTAAAACTGGATTGTTTAAAATTGGCGAGCAAATGCAAGACTTTCTCTGAGGCAAGCAAGAAAGCAGCAACTCAAGTTCATTTAAATCTGGCAGAAAGACAATGAAAAGTGCATTTTGCAGTGTTTTAGTGCACGGCTCTCTAAGCATATATGAAGACTCTGTAAGTAACTGCACTGCAAAGGAAAACCTTTTGTACATTCAGAAACCTAGGCTAACAGGTCATAAACCGTAAAGGGAAATTACATTTCTTTCAACCTTATTTTTAGCAATTGTTATGTTTTTTCACTCACCCTGAGAAGTTTGGAACCAGTTTGAGCCGTTCAGCAGTATATATACATCCAGTCTTCAATAGCTTGAGGGCTTGATTATACCTCAAGAACAGCTACAAACCAATAACCAATTCTCTATTCACCATGTTAAATGTTACAAAGTCTCTGAATCAGTTTCCCTAAGCCTTCTTCCATGCTCACACTAACAAAGTTATTATAAACACACGTCATCTGAAATTTACAGAACACTTTTTTTGTCAAAGTCAGACTGTAAACTGGAAAACAAACTGGATGGATGGATGGACGAAATGGAATGTTGGATGGGTGGACGAATGGATGCATGGATGGATGGACTGACTGTTGGAGTATGCTGAGGATGGGGGATATGGCCTAAAACAATTATCACAATAATTTCAGATATTTATCGCGATAAATATACAAATGGCTAATAACATATTTTCTTATTTAAAATAGCAGATTATGTTGTTTGTTTATGGATGTACTGTTGGATGGCTGGATGGAGAAATGTACTGTTGGATGGCTGGATGGATGAATGGATGTATGCACTGTTGGATGAATGGATGTATGCACTGTTGGATGACTGGATGTATGCACTGTTGGATGAATGGATGTATGCACTGTTGGATGAATGGATGTATGCACTGTTGGATGAATGGATGTATGCACTGTTGGATGACTGGTTGGATGAATGGATGTATGTACTGCTGGCTGGATGGATGAATGGATGGATGTACTGTTGGCTGGATGGATGAATGGATGTATGCACTGTTGGATGAATGGATGTATGTACTGTTGGCTGGATGGATGAATGGATGTATGCACTGTTGGATGAATGGATGTATGCACTGTTGGATGAATGGATGTATGCACTGTTGGATGAATGGATGTATGCACTGTTGGATGAATGGATGTATGCACTGTTGGATGAATGGATGTATGCACAAAAACAAAAAACAATGATGTACTGTATGATGGATGTGACTGTGGATGAAGGATGATGACTGTTGGATGAATGATGATGACTGTTGGATGAATGGATGTATGTACTGTTGGATGAATGGATGTATGTACTGTTGGATGAATGGATGTATGTACTGTTGGATGAATGGATGTATGTACTGTTGGATGAATGGATGTATGTACTGTTGGATGAATGGATGTATGTACTGTTGGATGAATGGATGCATGTACTGTTGGATGAATGGATGCATGTACTGTTGGATGAATGGATGTATGTACTGTTGGATGACTGGTTGGATGAATGGATGTATGTACTGTTGGATGACTGGTTGGATGAATGGATGTATGCACTGTTGGATGACTGGCTGGATGAATGGATGTATGTACTGTTGGATGACTGGCTGGATGAATGGATGTATGCACTGTTGGATGACTGGCTGGATGGACGGATATACGGACTGTTGGATGGACAGACTGTTGAACGGATAGATGGAGAAACAAACGGATGGATACCAGTGTGTGAATGAATAGTGGAATTGGAAAGCACTTTGAGTCCTTGAAAAGCGCTACATAAATGCAATCCATTATCATCATTATTATTATTGGTTGGATGGACGGACATGTGGATGGAAAGACAGACTTGGGGTTGGATGGACCAACAGATGGACGAACTGCTGGATGGATGGATGGATGGATGGAGAGACAAACTAATGGATTTCAGTGTTTGAATGAATAGTGGAATTGCAAACAGCTTTGAGTCCTAAGTTATTATTATAATTATTATTGGTTGGATGGATGGACTGTTGATTGGATGGTGGATGGAAAGACAGACTTGGGGTTGGATGGACCGACAGATGGGACGGATGGATGGACTGTTGGTTGGTTGGATGGACTGTTGGTTGGTTGGATGGATGGATGGATGGATGTCCAGACTGTAGGATGGATGGACAACCTTGTGGACGAACAGACTGCTGGAGGGATGGACTATTTGTTGGACTGATGTATGGTCAGTTGGACGACTATTTGGTCAGATTGACAACTATTTGATGGACGGACGGATTGTTGAATTGATGGATGGATGGATGGACTGTTGGTTGGATGAACTCTTAACTGCCTTGAGATTACATCTGTTGTGAATTGGCAATAGATAAACTGAATTGAACTGGCTGATGGACAGATGGATGAAAAAACTGAGGAAAGTCTAGAGAAGCATTTACTATTCAGATTTTGAAGGATTCCTGCTGAAAGAAACTGCCCGGATCTAATCGACCTTCGCTCCATTAAATGCAGAGTAAAATCTCTCCTACAGGTCTCTCACCTGAGGGACAAGCAAGAAGCTGCCACTTTACCTGCAAGGCCTCAGCTGCCTTGTAGCACCATGTTGTTATGCAGAGCACATATTGAGAGCTAGCTTCCTGGACGTAACTGTAGCATTTATGCAGATGCATGATGCCCTAATAAGACCTACTCATTCCTTCCTGGTAACAATTTGGTGGCTGATTTGGGAGATTTTAGGCCTTCTGCTCAGGATCCAGACTTCCAGGAACAGGCCTGCTGGGTGAGGGGAGGAGTTGGGCTTCTTTGTCTGGCTGCAAACGACAGCTTACCTTCAGCCTGGTGGAGCTTTTTAATTAATCTCGAAAGCATGTTCCGTTACCTGTGGAGTGCACAAAGCAGGAGTCCCATAAACATCTGAGCTCTTTCAAAACTGACCAAGAGGCAGCCAGACGTTTGGACTTGGAGGCAAAAGAAAAATATTCTTAAGCTTCGTCCTGCAGTTAAATTAAAATCATGCAACTCAGATGTACGACCTCCAGCTTTACAAGATCACTCACTGAAAGGGAAAATTTTACTTCCTAGGGAGGAGAAGTGATTGACCAAAGGTTGTTCAGGAAGTTTAACTCTGCTACAAAATAAAACTGTAATTCGAATGTTTTTTTCTGGAAATAAAAAGAAAAACACTCCTCTGATGAGTGCTTACATTTCTCTAAGTTACATATTAGACCTTGTCTTTCATACATCATGCAGCGCCCTTGGGAAACCAATTAAACAAAATATGAATGATATTGCTTTACCCCATTGCACACACAAGGCTTTTTCACAGACCATCTGGTTTTATGGATTAATTTAAGAATGCAAGAAATTAAAGAGTTTAATCTGCCAGCCATTATTGCCATGAGAAGCTTTGATTCATCCTTTCCTGTCAAATATCATGTTCTCTGTCTGAAAATAAATCCACAGTTCCTGACTGCATGTTGGCAATTCATGTGAGAACCATAGAGCTGGTCTTAATAGCATGTCGGTGTTGGTAAGTGGGTTGTATTCATCATTGTGCAAAGGAAGCGAGTTGGTTCATGGAAGGTCATTTTTGCCTCCCACTCCCCTGAACAGTTTCACTCCCAAGAAATAAAATCTAATTAGTCCATTAGAAATTGTGAAAATTCAATTAAGTTCAAGGCTCTCATGTTGAAAATGAAAAAAAGCATAATTTAAACCAGCAGAAAGGGTTAATTTCCTTCTGATTTGTTATTGTATAAATCAACGAGCTCTATGAATATTAGGCTTGATGGACACAAGTTCACTGGTTAGGCAGCATGAAGCAACTTAATTCGCTTTTGGTCAGTTGGTTCACACTTTTCAAAGTTTAAACGGTCACTTCTACCTAAAATAAAGATACAGGGAAAAAGGGTAAGGATGGAGTATTTTTACTCCAAAAAGAAATAAAAATCAGTAGGATTTACTCTGGTCTTTCTCTATGAAACACTTGCTGCTTGCATCCTCATAGCTAGGGAAAGCAGAGCACATCACCCTGTTTCTAAAGTCTCTGCACCATCAGTAGCTCAGAGAGTTTAAAATACTTTTCTTAATCTATAGATCACTGAATGGCTTACCACCGTAATACATTAAATATGCTTTGTCATATAGCCTCCTATGAATCAGAACCAATCATGGAGAAGCTTATTTTCCCCTTAATCTCTAACAGACTTAAAAAAAACTGCTGAAACAAGTTCCTTTCGATCAAGACTGAAACCACAGTTTTCTAAACTTCTAAAGAGCTGGAGATTTAAAAAAAAATGATGCTTTAAATATCTTCCTAGCTTTGGCTTTGTCATGGCTTTAGTGGACTCAGAACAAAGTTATCAACCAAGACCGTTTTTTCCTTGTTATGTTATCAGTGCTGCGAAGGCCTACTGGAACTGTAGTCTATTACTTTCCACAATTAAGTGGTTGTTTTGAAGCCTAAACATTAAAAATAAACTTTGCAAAATGCATCAGTCATGGGTGAAATTTAAGTATTTTGTTGGAACTGAAAAGGGCCGTGGTGAAACGGTTAATGCTAAAAGCATCCCCTAGAGATAACAATTTCTAAACATTTTAACATAGACATTTGCAATTCTGTACACAGAGATATCCACGACAAAAAGAGAGGCATGTTAGACTTCAAAAACCAGCAGGAAGTCGGCCATTTTCAGTCAAAGGGCCATTTTTGGCATTTCACACTTGTCAAACTTTGACAAACTCTTCCAAGACATTTTGCAGCTTTATTTATGTTTTACTTGTATCATTAAATAATGTAAAGCTCTTTAAATTCATACATTTTCCTATAAATTATTTTGAATTTAGATTTTTTTTTATTACTTTCATTTATTCCACATATCAGCAATATGCACGCTGTGATTATAACCATTCACTAACTTGTTTCAGACTTCTACCACAGTTAAAGACACACAGTATCCATAACGTCTGAACTAATAACTAGTAAAAAAAATATTTTTTTTTTCATATTTTCTGCAGCAAACCATACAGAAAAATTAAGAAGCAAAAGATTATAAAGGCCAATTATGCTTCTGTTTAGACAGAAAACTTTGACTTACCAATGTTTTCAAAATGCCATCAAGATGATTCAGCCAGAAATTATGTGCTGGTTGCCAACCTGGCATTTTTTTCGGCCAAAAAATTAGGATTTCTTCAAATAATTTGATTGAAACAACATTATGGACCTTGTGACAGCACAAAAAATGGGATGTGTTCAGAAATATAAAACCACATGTAGGTACAATGCAGATTGGAAGAGATTAAATTGGAATACATGATGACAGTCAGGAGTATCATGTAGGTGCTGATTTAAATGGAGTGTAGAGGAACGACTCATAGAATCTTAGTGAACTTAATTTTCCATTTGCTAAGAGACAAAGTTGTCCCAGTCTGCTGAGTAGGATGAACCAATCACAGAAGCATAAAATCCCACCCTTTTTCCCTGGCCACTAATCAATAATGACATGAAAATAACTTTTTTCCTTATAAGGATTCTTCAGATTATTCTTTTATTTTCTTCAGATATATTTCACAGGTAGTGATTATTCAGATTTGTTCCCAATTTTATTTTTCATCCCAAGTATCAATAAAATATAACTTTTTCTTTTGGTTACTCTCTTCAGGGGTCGCCATAGCAAATCCTACATCTACATTTGATCCAATCCCCAGGATCTAAAAAAAATGGTCTCTCCTCTAAACATGACCAAACATTTCCTCGTAGCTCACAAAGAGACTCTCCACATCTCAACAACTGCAACCTTCGATTCAGCCTCCCGTCTCTGTACCAAACACCATCGCTGGTCTTGCTGCTTTCCTCTACTTTTTTGCTTTCACTGTCTCAGTTATTTGGCCACATCCTACTTTCCTGTTTTGTCCCTCAAATACAAGAAAAACTATGCTACTAAATGTTTTTCCTGTGATTTCAGTGGCAACCAAAATAAATGTATGTGTATCTTTAAAAACTTAAGGAAGAAACATTTCCTGACTTTTGAAACCGTGCCTGAGTTTGCTCTCCATTTTTTTTTGTTTACCTGAGGTCATTTTAGGTCCTTTCCAAAAAGGCAGCACTGCAGCTGTGGCAATGAATTAACATTGCACTCTCAGAGTTGAATGCAACTGAGCAGAGCTTCAGAACCAATACAGGCATGAGTGCATTTCTACATTTTACGTATTGCTCTATGAGTCAACTTGTTACCCTGACAAATAGGCAGCGGTGACTTCCCCCCTTTCCCTTCAGTATCATTCATTCGTGTGCAGCGAACCAAACTGGACCCATAGCAGAGCAGGGTGGAAACTCTGTGCTAAGGCAGGAAAATCAACAATGGAAACAAGAAACTCCGACCAGCTAAGGAGGACAGACTTAGGCCCGAACAAAACAGCATGCCTGAGTTAACAGATTGTGACATCAGCAGGTTTAAAACATACCCGATTGCCTTCAGGTACAGGGTGTGAGGAATCCATTCATGAATCAATATTGGCATTAAAGATCTCCTGAAAAATTGTACTTTAGTACCAAACATGAGGAAGACGGATCAAAACAAATGGGAGGCCTAAAATCTATATCCTACTAAAACAAAAAAAACAAAGAAGCAATCTTACAGAACAGCAAATTGAAGTCTTTGTGAAGGCGTTTTAAAATCAAACAACATTTCAGAGAATCCCTCTGAAACAGGTAAGTCACAAAACCTACAGGTCAGCAGAAACATCTCCAAGATGATTATACTGAGTAGAGGGGCTCCGCAGGGTTGTGTGCTGAGCCCGCTGCTCTTAACACCACAAAGCCATGACTGGACGCTCGCCTACAACACCAAGCACATAATAAGGTTCACAGAACACATGACTGTCATTGGCCTCATCACCAAGAATGATTAAGCCAACTACAGGTGCAAGGTGAGCAGACTGGTCCAATGGCATAAGGTCATAGGGTCACGGGTGTGAAGAAGGTGAACAGCACCAATATTTTGGGAGCCCATGTTTTTGAGGACAGCTCATCCCATAGAGATTCGCAAAAGTTTAGAAATCTACAATTTAAGGACAAGATGGGTGACTGCTCGACTATGTATGAGATTTTTATGTCTCTTTGGTGGCACTGTGACATTTTTCTGCATAAAGTCTCTTACCACACCCTTTCTATTTAAATATACTATTGTGCATTATTGAAAAGAAAATATCCTGAATATTCCAATTATGTATCCTAATCATTGATACAATAATTACTGCAGACAAAGCAAACAGTTGTCAAAACACTCAGACGGCAATATAATGTGCATCTTCCCATTCAGTCCCTCAATATCATTGACGGAACAATTTCGAACAAAAACGCTTTTACGTCCACAAGGGTAAAAAAATATATTCCTCCAGTAATAGTCTCACCTTCCCAATCCAACAGAATCTGATGATAAAAACGTTGATAAATTCATTCTTTGTTTGCATTTCTCTCAATGTTTTCATCATAAATAGTGTAAGCATGCTCATATTAGCCTAAAAATAACCAACCTTTGTGATATTTATTGGCGGTTGGCAACTAATGAATTGGTGCATTACTCCAACCTAGCGGTATGGAGAGTGGACAAGAATGTTGCTCAAGATTGCCTCCAAGACTGGTGATGTATTAGCCTTGTCCCTGCTTGAGCTAGCCATGTTTTCATTAAGGCCACGTCCACACTAAGCTGGATAATGCCTTAAACGTATAATTATTTAGTCTACACCCCTATCGTCCACAGTAACCCGGTGTCATTTAAGGTCTGTGGCCGGATAACTATTAGCCGGGTAAGAGAGCCATGTAAACCTTAATTCAACGGCTAAACGTGCTAGTGTGGACAGCTTCCCCGGATAATGAAAGGAAGTGGCGTCAATGGATGCTGCGTCAATAACAATACGACACTACAGACAAAGACAACAGCGAAGAGTGATAAATCGATCTCGTAGTCTGTCCGCACCAAAAACTCTTCTTCTGAGCAGCTATTGTTCTCTTCAGTTAACGGGACAAGCAGATATGTACTGTGCTGTCGAGCTTCTTGTATATATTATGTAGGCGCTGGCGTCACGTAGATTATACCCGTTATTCGTGCGTCGTTTCGCGCATGCCCAGTATTTGCACAGGTCGGTATGGGATTGCGCAATCATGTGACCTTAAACGGACCTTAAACGGGGTGTAAATGCTTGTGTTGAGTGGATAACATTAGGCGTATAACTCCCCGTATAACCTTATCGGCTTAGTGTGGACGTAGCCTAAGTCTAGTTCTACCAAGTTGGTTCAAAAAAATGTAAACGTCACAGTACAATGTTTTCTTAAAAGGACACTTAAGCATTTAGCATTAATCTTTGTATCAGTAGAAAACCAGCAGTATTTTCGAATGACCCTGAGTTTGTACACCCGGCATTATCATAGCGTTCTTCCCACGAAGTCAGCTGGGCTATTGTTATATTTATATCTACTCTAGCATACTGTAGGTGGAAATAGTTTGATTGCTACCTTTAGCTTACTGTTTTGCAGACAATACCGTCAGTTTATGGAGTGGGTCCTGCAAGGCGAGAGACTTGGCAAAGGCTGTCATCTAGTTTTGCCTACCTATGTTGTTTGGACATCAGACGGTAAACATTCAGCCTTCCTCCACAAGTCTATAATGTACAACTTTTGTGTACACAAGAGTAAAGGGTAAGATGAAGAATTTTTTTTTTATGATATTCACATAGAAATAAATATTCCTCCACCATAGTAAAATGATAGATGTTGAAATAAACAAGGAGATAAAAACTACTTAGCGCATTAGCCTACCCCCACTCTCCTGTGAAAGCAAGGAGGCGTGGTTTGTGAGTGGCCTAAGGGCACCAAAGCAAGTGCATTCTGGGAGTTGCTGTATTTCAGCCACATGAGTAAAAAATACATTTTCTGGCTTTTCTCAGTCTAGAATGCTCCAAATTCAAAAACAATTTCACATTTCTACTACATATCTGAGCCACTTTAAATACACATTCACCTTTCCAGGGGTGAAGTATCCCTTTAATTAACGATGGCAACGAGGAGCAATTCAAACCCGGTTCCTTGATGCAGATGTATGCATTGAGCAGTGCAGGCGACCAGCGGTGCAGCTCATGTGGTAAATCCACTTGTTGATCAAAAAGGAGGAAAGAGCCGTATGTGGAGGTATTTTGGATTCACGGCTGATGATGACGGGAACATAATCAAAAAATCATTCATAAACAATGTCAAAGCTTTCTCTTAAAATTTGTAAACACATCTAACTTAACACCTCAAAGGCCGACACTCTAATCTGTTGAAAGTTCAAGCAGGTAGGTGTCAAAATAATTTCCAACCTAGAGCTTCTGTTATGAATTATAGATCACATTTTGATTTGAATGTCGGAAGCAGTGAGATTGAAATAAACAGCCATTTGTGAAGTAAATCGTTAGCATCTGTGATGCGGCTAATGCTATAAGTGTTGGGGCGTTCACATTGGCCAATACGTCAAGGCCCACAATGGCAAGACTACATGTTAAGTCTATCGTTGATGCTGTCAGTGTCCTCGGTGCTTTGAGTGCTTTAGCTGCAGCAATCCTGAACGTCAACCAATCAGAGCATCTCAGGCAGTGACGCTGTCTATCCAATCACGATCCACCACTATTAAATACATCCGGGAGAGAAAGGCCCATCCCCATGCTTTGCAAGCTGCAGCTTTAAAAAGCTGCTGAAATCATACTGGTTACTTTGTGAGCCTTTATTTTTTTTTTCTTCACCAAACTTGGGTTTGGTACCGAAATTGGTATTGAGAACCGTGGATTTTTTTCTTCCATCTGTACAGAATACTGAAATTTTGGTAACGTGACAACAGTACTGTGCTGTTGTCTTGGGTCAATACATGGTATGGTTGCAACCCAATTTACACAGCCTTACTATTCCATTGATCATATTTAGTTAGCAGGGTAAAAGGCAAGGTACATTACAGGACTAAAGAATACTTGCTCAGAAAGGCTGAATGCAAAGTTAAATATGCCACAATTTTTTTAGTCTTTCTCAAAGAAGCTTCTGACTAAAGAACGGTGTCAATTCAACAGATGCGACCAAAGTAGAAATATTTGGTCTTAAAGCAGAGATGCAAAACAGATTGACCCATCAGCATGTACACCTCTTAACGAATGGCAATGACAGTGGTTGAGTCTTGGTGGGTTTGGCTCATTCTGGAGCCTCAGGGCCGGGAAACCTTGCACTTATCGACTCAACCATGAACCATCAACAATGATTCTAAACGTAATCAGAAAATCTACCAAAAAATGGCTGAGCATGCAAAGAGTAAAGCGGATGCAAAGCCTAAAAGCCCTCATCCTGACTGGAATCCTGTGGTGGGACACTTAAGGGAGCGCTGCAGGAATTCATTTCGGCAAACTGTCAGCAGACCTGCAAAAAAGAGTGAGCCAAATTTGCTCAACAGCGATCAGAGATAGATAAAATCAGACACAAAACAACTTTTACCAGGTTATTGTTGCTCGAGATGCTTCTAGAGGCCATTTCATCGTGGATTGGACCGAATCCTTCCTATAACTGTAAAGAGTGCAAATGACTGAGAGCTCGCTGATGGCAAGTACTCAGATATCTGTGCAGCTGGACCCTGCTGCCTCAGCAACAGCGCTATAGGACAGGCATGTTAAACACAACGTGAGGCCCACAGTTTCACAGGGGTCCTTCCCTTGCTCTGATCTCTGGTTAATAAAAACCTGCCCTGATAAGGGCAGAATATGCATCGGTGAGCGGATGGGAGTACATCCTTTTGCTTTAAGACAATAGCAGGCCAGAAAGGGGCAGAGCAATTTCCGCCCTCATTAATCTAATCTGAAACCGAGGCATGATTTGATGGCAGCACTGCTTACCCTGTTGCATTAATTCTTTACCTTTGCCCCTTTACACATGCTGGCAGGCAGGCACATTACGCTTCACAGAGAGGATGTCAGCGGATGGAGAGTAAAAGCTATTTGGCAGGATGTAGAAAAAAAAAAGTATTCTTCATTTCAAGTCGGCATCAGATTGAGCCTTCAGACACACTCACTTTCTCTCTCCTTTGTATGAAAATGCCTCAGCAGCAGCAACACTCCTCTCCATCCTTCTCCTGCTGCACACTTCCAGACAGATAAATGGGAGGGAGTCAGACCGGTTGAGGTTTTCTCGAATGATCCCACTTCCACACCAGCAAACCAATTACCATGACTAAGATAAACCCCTCTAGCATCCCCCCGGCCTGCTCACCACCACCACTACCCCACCTCCTCTTTCCATCCGCAAAATAAGGCTCAGCCATTGTTGCAGCTCTGCGTTTCTGCTGCGGCCCCTGGAGGCTCAGAGAGAAAGTCAAAAGTCAGCCTGTAGTCACTTTAGCTCCTCAACAATATGACAAGTGAGTGCACATACGCGCACACCACAAAACATGTAGCTGCAGCTGATCCCAAAAAAAAAGAAGCAAACTAAAAAAAAAAGAAAAAAAAAAAAGACATTTTTCACCCAGCTCCTTCATTAGCATTTTTCTCTCTGGATCTTAAAACGGAGAAGTGTCACGACCGTGCCTGCGGGCTAGAAGCTGCGGCGCTCTGTGATGAGGGGCTCTTTTAGTGCCAAACTTTGGGGGCGGGATCCAAAGCAAGCCTCGATTTATTCCTCTCTCACTGTGCTTCAGTTGGCGTAATGATTAATAGCTCGCTAAAGGTTGATTTCTCTGTCTCAGCAAAAATTGCCATACTGGACCTCTGCTGCAAGAATTATTTTATTTTTAGTTTAATCAAAATGAACCCAAGAATAACTTGCAGGCGCTTCAAACATGTTTCTATCAATGCCGTATGTAAAACAGTTGGGATGAGAGTTCAACAACTTTAACTAAATCTGTGGAGACACGCAGGAGTGCCGACTACAGCCGGAACGCAGGTTTCTCCTCTGCAGAACACGTTGGGTAAAAGCAGTTATGGACCTCTGAACGGAGCTGGAGTCATTGTGGAGTGATGCTAACAGGAAGAACAACGCCTGTAGCCCCAGATCAGCCAGAGGGCCTTTCTGATGCAATTGGTTGTCATGGTGATGGTCGACGCCAATATGACCATCTGCAGAAACAAAGAGCGTTAAAACTTTAAAGCCGGTCTTTACAGCTGTCCTAAATTCAATCTGACCAAAATTCTCTAGTTTTAGCTCAGACTATTTTTATTTCTATCTGCTTAAAGCCTAAACAATGAGAGAAAGAATCTGTCAGATGTATTTATTAATATCTGACTTCAGAAGTTTACATTAGTCTCATCAGTATCTGGTAGCGTTGCTTTTGAGCTACATGTCTTGGGTCAAACGTTCTGGGTTTTCTTACACAAGCTTCCCACTAGAAAGCTGGAGTTCTGGTCCATTCCTCCTGACAGAACCAGTGGAACTTGGTCAGCTTTGTATGCCACACAGGAAAATGGTCTGTGTGGTCCTTCAGTCTCTGTGGCACCTCTCAGGAGGGATGCTAAATCTCATCCTCCATTTGGACCCATCTGGACCAAAGCTTTAACTTCCTGGCTGATGTCTTTAGATGTTGCTTCAATATTTCTCATGATGCTGCAGTTCCTACTGCAGCAGAGCAGCCTCACAGTTTGACATCACCCCAACCATACTTTAGACTAAGGATAGTGTTCCCCTTCTTTCGCTGAATGTAATGATTTTCAAACAGTTCATTCCACTTTAGTCCCATCAGTTAACAGGACACGTCTTTAGAAAGTCTTTTGTCCCCAACAAAATTGGCCTTTTTATGTTTTTTTGTGTGTGTGTTCTGTTTTGGAGTAATGGCTTCCTCCTTGCTGGGCTGCCTTTCAGTCCAACTCAGACAGGACACGTTTCACAGTGTCTCACCAGCCTCAACCAGCATCTTCTAAAGGTCTCTGGTTTTTGTTCCGGAGTCCACTGGCTCATTTTGGACCAGAACCATTCTCCCTCCTGAGCGGTGTGATGGTAGGACATTCCCATGTCTTCAGATAACTCCAAGGCCATTTACAACGCTCAGTAGCAATGCCTAAGAACAGGGACCGCTAATTGGAGGCAAATATAATTTCGGTTTTTAAACTAAAGATAAAGATAACTTTAATACAAATCTATAAAAGTCTATAGAAGATGTTGCCAGATATCCGGATCCCTCTAATTTAGATATCCAAATCTGCATCTTTACCCATCAGTAATGTCAAACAATCCCTTAAATGTCTGGCTGATCCAAACACTCCTCAGGAGGAGTTGGTAAATATCTTTACAGGAGAAATCCTCTGGTAAATCCTGTTGTTCTCAAAACCTCTGACCATAACTTCATAACTGGTGTGACAGTTCGCAGACTGAACACTTCACTGCTGCATCCCAGCCAACGGTGCCTCCATTTAAAAACAATTACATAAGGAAGAGCGACGACTCATCGTGATGCAGTAAAGTGAGAGTCTCTGCGCCTCTTGGCAGGGTTACAGCTGCTTACCGTACACTTCCACCCACCTCAGCGCTCAAGGTCAAACCGACCCGGAGACAGAGCTCTGCTGGGCATTTGGCCATGCAGAGATCGCGGAAACATAAAACCTGATAAATGAACTCATCTATCTCCGTTGAGTCCTGCCACACGCGGTCTGGCCCACACAGTCTACTGCTGCAATAATCATGACGGCCTTTAGAAACTAGGTTTGATTGGAGCTGCTGAAGAGACCAGTACGGACCGGTGTTCTTGATTTTATTCAGATTAAACCTGCTACATTTCAACTAGTTATGGAGACTTTCATTGCTACAACCAACTAGAAATGTAGCTCTAGACTAATTTATGCACTATAAAGGAAAAATACACACATTAATAGTCAAAAGTAGTATCCAGTCAGAAGCAACGTCAGCCATGTAGTCACACATTTACATGGAGTCAAGTAGGTTTAAATATATACATATATTTGTTTGATTCGTTTTTGGTACACTTTAATCAAACAAAATAAAAACTAATCTGCATGAGACCTATTTTACTTTAAACGAAACTTTTTTTTTTTAACTGAATTCTTTCCTTTCAATTCCTCAAAAATAACCTTTTAATAAATAAATAAATAAATAAATAAATAGTACAAACGGACATAGTCAGAGTAGAAACAATAGATCCATTTGTAACCAGTGAGTGGTAATGCTTAGATTTTTTTTTATAAGTAATTTGCTCATATTTGAGGGGAAAAAACCCACACACACACTTGAATAACATGAATCATTTAGATATGTCGACAGCCTAGTCTCCCAACTGTATTTTTATGCAGCATAATCAGCTGTTGGGAAAACCCCTTCTCATTAACAGCGATTCCTCCAACTTATGATTTATCCAAAATCAGGAGTTTAAAACTAGAGAAAAACCAGCCGATGCCCTCATGGCTGCCAGTAGCATCCAATCAGACCAGTTATTTCAGCTTGACATCGTTTCAGGCGAGTTGTTCAGTTAAGTGCTGAGCGATATATGGATCTTATCCATGTTGAAAAACATAGTTCTGATTCATTTAATCTTTTCTGTTACTGTTGCTGCATAAGAAACCAATAATTATCTCAAATAAAGTTTACTGATAGCTAAAAATTCCTTCTGCTTTCTTTTGGTTGTCACCTTTTAAAGTTTTCCTGTGGAATGTTGGAGCTCTGCACATAAACAGTCTGCATGTGGTCAGGTATAAAACCGCTGGATTTGTTCTGTACCAAGAAACAGAAACATTAATACATGTACCGTTACACTCCCAACCCCTACTAACATGTGGTTAAATGTTAGACAATCCTTGACCATGGGTTTGGCAGATATTTCACACCTTCTTGGCAGAATTGACTCAAATTGTCCAATTTTCTGGGATAGATGCCATATTTAAGCATAATCAATGCTTTTTTTTGCTGGGTTGAGGTTGGCGCCATTCACAAAGCTCAACATTAGCGTACTTTATCTGCACTGACACCGGTTTAGATGCATGTTTGGCATCAATGGATCTGATAGAGGTCTTAGATGATGCTCAGATGCTCTCAGGGGAATCTTTTTTTTTGTTTGAATCAGTAACCTTTATTCTGTGCAAAAAGTAGAAATTGTCTGCGCATCTGCATAAAGTTAAAATTAAAGAGAGCTTTGAGATTTTTACATCACCATTTGAAAAAACAAACAAAATTTTAAATATGAAAAACATTCAGTTAACACATCCCCAGGTACAAGTTTATATTTGAATCTGTATGCTATCACTGCTCTGGGTATATTAGAAAAAAATCCATGATAAAGTCAACAGTTCTCAGTTTTTTAATGCTACACAAGATACATCTCAGTTCAAATGCATAAGGCACATTAAAGAGCGTGTGTAAACTTCTGATCAGAGCTGTAATAAGAACAAAGATAACTCGACAAGTTTTAAGCATATTTTTCTAGCTGGATTAAAAGTGATGAGTCAAGATGGATGTGCAACAGCAGGAGGAGGGTGCTGGCAAAGCAAAAATCTGAACTGATGTTCCAGGTTGAAAGGTCACTTGTCAAACTTGCAGTGTACTACCACACTTTTTGCCAAGTGCAGTAATTGATCATGAGGGAGTCTGCGCTCCTCGTTACCTCCACTAGTCCCACGCCGCAAAAGGCAGCATCAGCAAGATTCCTCACGATGAAGCCAGAATCTTTGTGTTTCCACCCCAGCCCCCATTCTCTGCTCTCTCTATACAAAAAGAGAAGGCCCGCTACAAAATGGTGTAATGCACATGCAGCGATGATGCCTGTGAGCCAGATGCATCACTTATCTTTCAAGGAATAAAAGATTCTTTTCTTGAAGGCAAAGTACTTTTCAAACACAGTGGAATAAAAACCAAGAGCACAGGGAAGGTTTTCATGTCTGGAATAAATCTTCATCCTACAGAAGGTTTCTGCTCTCTGAATATTCATTCACGTTCATAAATAAGATGGAGTATTCAGTCGCCTGCTTCACCTTCCGCTCAGTTGAAACCTTATTCCCAGCATATTTCAAAAGTATTCATACCTCTTGAACTTTCTCCTGATATTGTGATTTTATTTGATAAAGCACTATTGAAAAGTAGAACATGTTAAAGATGCACACCGTAACTTTGAGGATATTTGCCCTGTTTTTTTTTAGGTGTAAAAAGGTTACGGTTTTGTAAGGACCATAGACCTGTTATAAAAGCATAATGTCTCTCTTTTCGAGGTCCAACATCTTTCTGCAGCTAACTTGCATGCAAATCTGTTTTGTTGATAAATAATCCCTAAAAGGGACACTAGTGGTCTTTATTTAGATGGGAATAGATAGAAGGGGGAAGATTTGTAATGACGGTCCCAAAGCTTGGAATCGAAACGCGGATGGCAACATCAAGGACAGTTGGCTTCCATATTAAAGGCACTCGCTCTACCACAACTCATCACCCCAAGAACTCCATCTTTAATAGGTACACTTTATAATTGTTCTTATATTGTAAAAGTGTCCGTACTGAACTGTTCTTATTTTCATATTTATTTTGACCTTTGTGTTTACATGCATGCTCCCACTGACCTTAACTTGCTGCTGCTGCAACACAGGAATGTCCCTGCTGTAAAAGTTTTTCCTATTCTGCTCTATTCAATTTAACAAATTTTATCCTTGGTTAAAAAATAACTGAAAATCAAGTGAAAATGAAAATTATCCAAGGACATCAAATCCACAAAAGAATGGCTTCACCTCAAAACTAAAGCCAAGATGTGAATCTGATTGCAAATGGTGCACAGAATCCTTCGAGTTTAAATTCTGATGTCAGAACCAAAATAAAAATCTGTCATTCCATTTTTTTTACATCACAAAGATTTGGCTTTTTAATAGGGATGTGGACTCTTCTACATCCGCCACATAGGTATGCTGGTAATTCTGTTTTTGTATTTGTTTTGTTTTTTAGCAGCAGATACTCATAAAATGAAATGTTAAACTTTTTTCCTACATTTAGTGGGGGAAATACATATTTAGACACCAATTGCGCAAGTTCTCCCACTTAAAATGATGAAAGGCCTGTATGTTATTTTCATCATAGGTATACCTCAACTATGAGAGACAAAATGAGAAAAAAAAATCCCAAAAGTGACATGGTCTGATTGTTAAACAATTTATTTGCAAATTATGGTGGAAAATGAGTATTTGGTCACCTACAAACAAGCAAGATTTCTGGCACACGCAGAAGAGGCTCCTCTGTCCTCCACTCTTTACCTGTATTAATGAACCTGATTGAACTCATTATCTGGATAAAAGACACTTGTCCACAACCTTAAAAAGTAAGACCAAAGAGCTGTCAAAGGACACCAGAAAAAAAATTGTAAACCTGAGCCAGCTGGGGAAGACCGAATCTGCAACTGATAAGCAGCTTTGTGGGAAGAAATCAACTGTGGGAGCAATTATACCCATGATGAAAATTACAGGCCTCTCATCTTTTTAAGTTGGAGAACTTGCACAATTGAGAGCTGACTAAATACTTGCCCCACTGTATCTCTGGCTGCATCCATCATCGTCATTCTGGAAGGTGAACCTCCACCTTCTCCTCAACTCTCTGCAGGTTTTCTTCTAGGATTGTCCTCTACTCTGACCAGCTTCCCCTGCCTCTGCCACAATGATGTTTCCACCATGCTTCTATGTTTGATTTGGTAAAAAAGCAAGTTTAATACATTTGCATTTAAAAAATAAGGTCAGCCTAGATGGTGTGTTGTAATGGAGCAACAAAATAGCTAAAAAAAAAAAATCACAATAGATTCTTCTAAACAATTTTCATTTAGTTGTTTTTACAAATGTATCTCCTGTCTGTTATTTTAGTAAAAAAAAAAATTACCACCTCATTTTATCAACGGCAACACCGTTGCTATTGTGGAGCATGCAACACATCCCACGTGGCCTGACATGCCTAATGGGAGAGCTGGGGTTGTATCAGATGAAGCATGAAAACACCTCACCCTTCAAGCCAGCTCATCTTCTGGGAGTTGGAGTGTTTGCATCGCTTTCATAAAAAAAAAAAAGAAAAATGGTTTTGTTTCACAGCTGCTGAGCAGTCACCACCAGAAACTGTTTAATTAGGAGAAGTAGCAATGTTTCAAGTACTTCATGCTGATAATTCCTGTGGATCTGATCCAGGACAAGTAACTATTATTTTAACTATAAAAATGCAACATTACATTTTTTATATTGATTTATAAAACCAGCCTAAACCTGATTCAGAATCACTGTAAGTAGTTCATCTTAAAATGTTTGACATTTTCCTTTATGTTTTTATGGAACTTCGTAGGAGTGCACTGATAAAAATATCTTCAGCCTGATCTAAGAATGCATCTCAACTTTTCCAAATCACACTAAATAAAGTATCCGTACAAATCTCAAAGTAATTCACCCAAGTGTTTGACAAGCCCAACATGGTCCTGTCTATTCCTAACAGGAAAACAAGCAGGGGAAAAAAATAATACAGTTAGCATTCAGGCTAATCAGTGAGGAGAAATAGGAGAGATAAATAGTTCTGCCAAAGAAAAATTATTCCCACCGTACAACAAATATCAGACTTAAACAGATTCAAAGCAAAGACTTGTTCCAGCCAAGAGTAGAAAATTTACTTACATCAAAGTAGCATTAATAAGCTAAGAAAAAATCACCGTACAACATACTATAGATGAACTAACTACAGACAGACTTATGCACTTTAATAATTGACAGGAAGATTAGTGTGGGGCAGTTCTGGCCTGCTATTTCCAGTCAGAAATCAAATTTGGCATGGACAAAAATGATTTTATTTTTAATCCTTGTCCTCCAGCCTTAACCTCTGAAATTTTTAAGAAAAGTTGTATAATTTCCGATTACGTTTTCCAACTTTGAAAATAATTTTGTAAATCAAAAATTACCTCCTGATGTCTTCCAATAGCACTTTAAGAAAAATTTAAAATCTTAGACAAGGAGTGATTTGCTTTATATCAGGACACATATTGTCTGACAAGAAAAAAATCCCTTAGCCCTACTTGCACTGAATGGGCCTCATTTATCAAACTTGCATACGACCAAATCAGGGTGTAAATGTTGCGTACTCAAAAAATTTACACTTTTCGGCATTTATCAGTCTGGACGTGAGCGTACAATGCGCAAAAAATATACACCAAGTCAGGAGGTGGTGTAAATTTTACACCCATTTCAATCTTCATCACAACACGCAAAAAACATGCATAAAATTCAAGATTTAGACAACATTAAACATTCCCATGCTGGAAAAATTATGCCTACACCTCTCACATTACAAATATGCAATTGCATGAAGTTATGTTTGGGTTATGTCATGATCGTCTTTCATATTAAATAAACAAGGGGCACCTCGCACACCACAGGGCTCGGAATTGTAGTCGATTTAAAAAGTTAGTGCCTTAATTGCTGCAGTTAGTGTGCATGTAGTCT
Organism: Apricaphanius iberus; assembly: GCA_028564705.1. Taxonomy (NCBI): domain Eukaryota; kingdom Metazoa; phylum Chordata; class Actinopteri; order Cyprinodontiformes; family Aphaniidae; genus Apricaphanius; species Apricaphanius iberus. Next base: position 1,311,664 of record JAPXFQ010000269.1, read on the forward strand.
TTTTTTTCCTTCAATATTACCAATGTTTTCGGCTGCCCAATAATTTTGGAACGGATGTGCGTGCTGATCCCCTTTTTTTATGATAGTCTGTCATTAAAAAAGGTGCAAATAGTCAAACTCTAAAGGCTCCCACAAATTGTTGATTTCTCAATAGCAGCAAAATGCGCACAGCCGTCACGACACATCGTCTCATCCCACTGCAGGTGCTATCCATACTGGGTGTTCTGGCCACCAGCTGTGTAATATAACAATGAATAACTGTCACCTAAAGCATTACATGCAAAGGTTGTTGAAGCATCTGATAACGCTCCACTCCAAGCGCACACAAGACGCACCATGGAGCTGGGTCTGCCTGTGACCTGTTCCCTGCTAGTGAATTTCCTCTTTTTAACAATCTTGGTCGTCTTCCGTTCAGCAATGTCGCAAATACAAGGCGTGGAAGAGGCGTTTGTTGAATATTTATAGGAGTGACTTTTATAAATACGCTCGTTTCATCCGTGATATTTATCAATAAGCGCAGGTCTTTATGCACAAATCTGGGCGGATCCGACACGTTCATAAATCCCACGTTGGGTCTTGTGTATTTGGAATATACACCCAAAATATGCACCGTTTTCTGTGCAAGTTTGATAAATGAGGCCCAATGCCTCCAGAACTGTAGGCTTTTATACGTGGCAGTTATTATCCACTGTAAGTATACATTAAAGGCAGACTGGGGTTACCATAGCTTGCTTTAAAAGTCAGGGTTCGGATGCTAGGTATTTAGGTCTCCAAGTTCCTCCTATCAGACAACAATCCTCCAGGCTCTCTGCCTCACTTGGTAAATCACAATGTACATCTTCACTTTATGAAGTCTTTATGCGTTTACACCCAAGTTATTTTAAACTTATCAGTCTCATCTTTTAAAGAAAATGTTTCCCCATTTCACAGCGGACTACGTTCACGGCTACTTGACATGAAAAACCAAGAGATACAAAGTTGTAGGTGTTCCTCTAATGTCAGAAAAAGAGCTGTCAAAATGTGACAACTGAAGAATTAGAAGAACAACAATTCAAAGTGCTTGGATTTCATACAGAGATATCATCCTTTAAAATTTAGTGTCAGTCGGCTGAACAGATTTTTAGGCTGAAATTATTAAAATAAAACCCATTACTGTTCTTTTTATTCAGTTAAGTAGCTACTTAGCTGACAAAAACGTTCCATAATACAGGCTGTCTACATTTGAGCATTTCTACAATTTAGAAATTAGAAAAAAAAGCTTTAAAAGAATTTATAAAACAGTTGTCCAATATTAATAAAACTTATCCGGCTCATAGGGATGATAAGAAAATCCTCCAGCTCTTGAGTGATACTGAAGGACATGGAGAAGCGGCTGCTAATCATTCTTAATCATTGGGGTTAGAGTTAAAAACTGATATGAATCAGCTTTTAGGAGATTTGACAGGTGAAACAAATTTTAAAGGATTAAAAAGAAAAATATTAGATGCAATAAATAATGTAATAAATTAATGAATAGAATAGAATGAATAGAATTCTTTCAAGTCATTGCACAGAATACAACGAAATTGGATGGCAGTCCTGTCAGTGCTTAAACAAATGAAGTTTAAAATAATATAAGACAATGCAAAACATACATACCCTGCTGTTCACAAGCAGCCCCACCTCTCTATCCTGCCATTTTCCCCACATACGTTCACATACATTAACCAGTGCATGTACTGAAGTGACAGAGGGGTAGAGTAGGAAAAGTGCTAAAAGTGCATACTTGTCTGACACACAGAGGGGCACATGTCTCTAAGTGACCGTGTGTGAGGGTGACTAGAAGTGTTCATTGTCAGTATATAATAAATAATGTAGGTCAGAGGACAAACAATATAGGTTTGGAGCGTGGATCAGATGTCGGAGATATGATGAGAAATGTTTCTTTCAGTCACTGAGTGAAACACTTTAGACCTGACTTTTAAAAAAAATGGGTTTCCCTGTGCAAATATGGACGTACACTGACATTAAAGTCTAATTTGGGTCATTAAGCCTATTCTAAGAGAAAATATGGGGTTTAATTTTTATCCATTCATAAATGTCAGTTTCAAACCAAATAGTTGGCAAGCTACACTGGCTAGCTATATATAGACCAATGAGGTAAATATTCAACTTCTAGCCAAATATTTATGTAATATGCAAATTCACTTGCTGATAAGTCGATAAACCAAAAACTTGGACTCACTAACCTCTATAAAACCACCTGCTGCTGGTGCATCACTGTTGCTGTAAAGCCATCAGTAAACGTCTGTATTGCTGTTAAAATGGCTCATACTATGTTTGGTAAACAAGCAATGATAAAGAGGAGACATTCAGTCAGTTTCACAAAACCCAGCTTTTATTTTGGTAGTCCACTTCTGCTCATCAGCGAGTACGTTTGCATATAGGGAGTCTAAGTCTCCTCCCCTTCCGAATGGAAGCGGAAGGTACAATGGAGCGACAAAAGTTATTTTCAGGACAGCTTTGCAATAAGCCCTGAATCACACATATGCTGTACCTCAATTTAAATGATAACTAATTATGTACATTTCGAATGTTTTCATCCCCACATAATTTGTGATTTATTTGTGACTTCAACTGTAAGCCAAACTATCAGAGTCCCAAAAAGAAAAATGCTACTTGAGGTTTCAAAAAAATAAAAAAACAAGCGGCATGGCCTTGGGATGATAGCCGATGGGATGTTATGTTCTGCGACCGTTTATATTTTAAGATTATGTAGCAGATGTGGCACATCAACTTTAAATATTTAGCTTGCAAGTTAAATTTTTAATTTCAATATAAATGCTTATATAGTTGCTTTCCAACTTTATATTTCTGAAACTAACATTTATAAATGAATACTGATGCAAATATGACTGAAAAATGAACCTCCCCCCTTTAACTAAAATTAGATAAGCCAAATTATTGCTGCTAACTTCTGACTGTGTAACTTCACAAATGAAACATTATGTGCAAAAAGGTAGGAGCAACACTGGGTCTGAGACGTTGCGTTTTCTCCAGCTTTAAAAAGCTTTAAATGAATTTATAAAACAGTTGTCCAATATTAATAAAACTTATCCGGCTCATAGGGATGAGAAGAAAATCCTCCAGCTCTGGAGTGATAATGAAGAACATGGAGAAGCGGCTGCTAATCATTCTTAATCATTGGGGTTAGAGTTAAAAACTGATATGAATCAGCTTTTAGGAGATTTTTGACAGGTGAAACAAATTTTAAAGGATTAAAAAGATAAATATTAGATGTAATAAATAATGTAATAAATTAATGAATAGAATAAATAGAATTATTTCAAGTCATTGCACAGAATACAACGAAATTGGATGGCAGTCCTGTCGGTGCTTAAACAATGTGTGATGTGATACATCAGCTTTAAATATTTAGCCTGCAAGTAAAATTTTGAATCTCAATATAAATGCTTATATAGTTGCTTTCCAACTTAATATTTCTGAAACTAACATTTATAAATGAATACTGATGCAAATATGACTGAAAAATGAACCCCCCCCATTAACTAAAATTAGATAAGCCAAATTATTGCTGCTAACTTCTCACTGTGTAACTTCACAAATGAAACATTATATGCAAAAAGGTAGGAGCAACATTGGGTCTGAAACGTTGCGTTTTCTCCAGCTTCTAAACTGTTAACTTTTCAATCACGCTGTACGATCCAGCTGGCAACTCCTCCTGCTGGTAAAATTAATGAGCAGTTTCCGCAACACATTTGACATACACGTCAACATGTCCCTATAGTGACAGCAGCGAGCGTGGTCCAAGGTGAAAGTCACCGCAGAAGAGTGAGTCAGAGTCAGCTGGCATCACGGTACACCAGGGGCTCCAACCAATTTCGCTTCAAGACTCCCCACAGATCAATTTTTAACACCAGAACCGCGATTCTCCGTCACTTTCCCTCACAAGAAATCCTCAGTCAGCATGTCAAATTGTGTTAAACCGTCATTTATTCCACTTCTTAAAAATACAATGCAACTTTTTCTGCCTCCACAACTCAGTTCTTTACATTTGCCTGCCTTTGTCACACTTGCAGGACCCTCATCTGGCCTGCTGCAGGAAGCTACAACTGTCAGGGAGATGAATACAAGTAGACTAAATTGGTCTAAATGGGAAGAAAATCTTTTCAAATCCAACAGAGTAAAGTAAATCCCTCTAAGTTAGAGGAAAATGCACAGCAACAGACTTTGCAATGGATGTGGTCAGTCTATTAGCCCCTTCAGCTCTACATAACCCAGCCATGCTTTGATCTGCAGTGACGTTTTAGGGGAGACATGCAAAAATAACTTCCCGCTCCAGCAGAAGGTTTTCACAGAATGGAAGTGAAGGGGAAAAACTATGTGGACCAACCAGTTGTCACTTCATTCACGACAAATAAAATCGGGTCCTCTATTCGGGTACAGAATAGAATCTAGCAAACATGATCTGCATCATGTTTATTATATCCATTTATAGTAAGGCACTCAGCCCATCACACTGTATAGATCATGAGCAGTGAAGAAGTTCCGTAAATTTAAACTCCAAGGGCTTCAACTGAGTTTGAAAATCCTGATCATGCTTAAGCAATTTAATTTGCTTAACAGTTTTCTGCATCAGCAGGCAGGCAATTTTTTTAAATGTAACCAACAGCTTTATTGATATGTGCACAACAGATGGATAATGTTTGACACAAAAGGGTCAGCGCGATTAACCCACAAAGTATTGGTGCCTCAACGGGCCCGCATTGCATCACTGAACTGTTTTTCTGCACAACTGTCTGCTCTGAGCAAACTCTGGGGGGAATTAATCAATCTGTGCAATCTAGTTCGTTTCTGTACTGAATTCACAAAGAAAAAATAGTATTAAAAGCATGCAGGAGCAATACCGGCTGTTAATTCAAAATGCATATTAAGGTATGCTTGGTGCTTACACTGATAAAATAGGCAGTTATATGCTTTTTAAAGAAGGTGTTAAGTATTTATGAGCAGATAGGGTAAATCCTGGGGATCCTCTGTAACTTCCATTGGATTTAGAGCAAGATCCTGGAGCTGTCATTCCTTCAGCCTTAAACAACCCAGATGGAATATATTAATGAGACGTTTTTTTTCTTTTAGCTTCTATCATTTTATCAATAAAGACTTCTAGGTTCTGTCTTGATAAGGCATTCCTCACAGAGTGAGAACACACATCAGAAAGGCGTTTCTTAAAACAATGCAGATTGTAAGACAGGGGACATGTGATTTTAACAGATGTATGTATCTTAAAAACAGTTTAAAGTTAAAATTCTGAGATTATGTGTAGGCTGTTAGGTTTGCTGAAAATTAATAGAATCATCATAAAACCCTGCTAACTTCATACCTTACACTTAGGATCATAAATGAAGATTAACAGTCCATATCCAATTAAGATCCCTACCTTCAGTGGTAAGTCATGACCATCTGCTCTCACATATAATTTTGAAAATTTAAAAGGGAAAGAAAAACTTACCGCTCCAATATGATATAAAGCAAAAAACAACAGCAATGCAAAAGGTTAATAACCAAATCAGCAGAGAGGCGCATATCCCCTACTCAAACATCTTTCTGACCACATGGTCAGACAGAGGTTTAAAGAGGAGCATCAAGAGCAAAAGAGGTGGATTAGAAGTGCTTGATAACAACTGATGGCGTGATCCAATATATACTCTGCTGCCGGAATGAGCGATTAGCATGTAATAACAGTCATGAGACCGTCATACAGTAATAGTCTTCAGTCATGGCTCTCTTCACTGGCTACGTTTACATGGACACGAGTAATCGGATTAAAAGCCTGATAGGAATAAAAATGCTTCATGTAAACACGCAATTCAGATTACTCTGAGCCGATCAAACTAATTCTGAACCAAATTTCATTCCGATTGAGAGGGCTGGTTTATTCCGATAATTAATCCGATCGTGGTGCGTATAAACTCCTATTCCGAATGTAGGTCATTCCTGCGCGTGTCTGTTAAGTCTTGTGTAGACGTATAATATGTTGTCTTACATCGTAGTCCTCCATTTCAAATAGGCGCAGCCATGATTGTTTACAACGGAAGCCTATTTCTTCATATACTGTCATTCCCCATATTTTAGATAGTTCTGCGCATGTCCAAATGATACATGCTGTTCAGACATGTAACGTATGTAAACGCTTTTTTTAAAATCGGATAGGTGTGAAACTCTAATCCGACCTATGATCGAATTAAATATATTTTGCACATGTAAACGTAGCTACTGTAAGACTGACTGCTACTGGAGATCCTTCATGCATACAGCATCACCCTCCACAGTGGGTCTTCCCTTTGCAATAAATCAAGGATTCTTTAAGTGTAAATGTGCATCTTGCTCTGCCCAGGGCCTTTACACAAGTTAGTTCAACTAGCTTACTTGCTCTATGTTTTGGGGGGACTTGATGATTTACTTCATTACATGTTCTCTTTATGGTTCCAGCTCCTTTTTCTGCAGACAAGGGTAACGGGAAAAGTTCTGAATGAGAAGCAAGAAATTGTTCTGTGCTCGGGTCGCTACCAGACGATGACCTCGGCCCAACATGAGCAACTTTCCACTGACTTCACTTTTACAGAGAATATAATTATTTTCTTTATTATGAGTTGTTGAATCAAATTAGGAAAATCCCAAATTCTACCCTAATTATTTGCTTTGCACAACTGATATAAACACTAATGCCAGGGTGACTTTTCTTCATTTCCTCCTCAGAACAGATTCCACTTGTTTTGAGTTGAAGACATTAATCAGAACAACATTTCTATCGGCCAAATCTCCCTTCTCATTCTTGCTTCCGGGTGCCCTTTCCATTACAGGAGGCTTCGATGCGTTTACATTTTCACAGCAATGTCCCTTTATCTCAACCCTTTGTGCAATTCTGCTGGCTCCATTACCTTTTCTCAACAAGCCCATTGTTTGCCGTTGTGCTAATGTCTGAATTTGACTTGTTCATCTATTGTTGCTGTGCTGCGTCGCTAAATGAATCTGCCCGGCAGACAATGCACTACATTATGCATATTTGGTCTTCTCAATTTAAGCATAACAGCTCTTGCCATTCACATGCAGGCTTGTGATGCCAGGATACGGTTTATTGTCGTTGCCTGTCACAGATCAGTGGCTGCTTCGATCAGCCTCCCCACCTTCTCTACAAATCCAGGAGGTGGTCCAAATCTCAGTTCTGACAGAATCAGTCTTTTCTTTCTTGCTGAAAACAAAGTTACATGACTACTTGCCAAGCTGCTGCTAAAACTCATCTCTTTCATCCTTCGGTTCTGCTCGACGCAAACTGGGCACGTTTCCCACTGAGTCGCAGCCAAACCAAGGAAGATATTTAAACCAGTTTCCTTCATCATTTTTTATCACCATCACTTTGGAAGTTTAAAGGCTGTTTTACTGATTTTAAAAGTTATTTAGTCAAATTTATTGTTGGAAAAAAAACAAAAAACAAGGTGAATGTAGAGTCACCCCCCCCCCCCACACACACACACACACACATGTTCTGATACATATTGTAAACGGATTCTTGCCTATACATAAACCTACTGTGAGTGATTAGATGTTAATCTGAGGAGACTGGACAACACTGGAATAAACTAGATTAATGCGTCCTTTGTTGGGACTATTTAAATTAGGTATGATTCTGTAGTGATTTAAGAAAAACAGAAAATTAATTGCATGAATTCTTCCACAAGGAAACATTTCCACAATAATTAAATTATGTCAGATTTTTTTAAACTTTGTATTTAAATATTAGTCCTCAACAGATAAGACAGCCGTTTCAGTAATTGTGGGTAGAGTTGTTAAACTCCCTTCACTGCATTGCCCCTTCAGCCTTAAACCACATCAAACATCTGCTGGTTGGACAAAAACCTTCGACTCTGCAAACTTCTGACAACTAATTCCACACAAACACTCATCCCATGCACTCAATGAAGAAACTGCAGTCCCAGCAGAAAATGATTGCATTGGGACTAAGCCATCGCTGCAGGTCGCATCGCAGGTTTGTTTTCCCCACAGTTCCGTCGTAATCGTCTAGATGTCGGGTCAGGAGAAGTCGCAGGCTAATGATGTGGCTGGCAGTTGGTGGGCCTGGGTGGCTTGGCAGCCCTTGACCAGTATTCTTCTTAAGCTGATTTACCCAATAAATTGCTGCTCCCGGCCATTTCACATGCCGACATGAGGACAATTAGAAATGTGTGGAGGAGAACCTTTGCCTCTCATTAACTGCAGCTTGGGAACTTGGAGAGGAAGAGAAAAGCATTGTGACAAACTCTACTGTCCCACTCTATTACAGCAGAGATGTGTCTCTTACTATATAGGGTGCCAATCAATAAGCTATTGGTTTTACCCAGGTGACGTTATTGCTTTAGTTGCACTCCCTGGACTTGGATGATGAATTCAGGGGGACTGGAAGGTGTCAGGGCAATTAAGTCGGTTAAAGTGAGCTCAAGCAACGATTTCCATGCTAAACAGGCGAAGCCAGTGACCTGAAATAACCCTCACACTGGTGGCTTTGTCCAGCCCGAATGAGGGAGGCTGCTCAGGAAGTCATCTCTGCCCGTGACTTCTCCTCCTGTAGGGTTACGGTAATGACTTAGTGAAAGAGTGAGCGAGTCCCCAAGCATGGCGAGGAGTGAAGCACCGACGCCAGCCAACTGCCTGTCCTCCAGACACCGGGAATATTTATCCTGACAAATACAGAGCGACTGAAGCAGGCGGCGGACTAATCCCCCAACGCAATAAATTGTGTTCCCCCCGTGGCATAATATTTGTCTGCTAAGTTTCTACTAATCCATATTTGCAGTAAAATGTGCATTAGAGAAAATGGTAATTCAGAACATAAAAAGCAGTTCTGTTGATGTGATACAGCAGAATGAAAGTTTTTGCTCCCTTCCACATTTGGCCTGTTTTTCTCTCACTTTGAACACTCGAGAGAGAAGAAGCCTGAAACATTTACAAAATAGAAGAGAAATAAATCAGTCACAAATTGCTGATCTGCTCATAAATGCTCACGGTGTCTTCCGCAGACAAAAATACTCAAAGTGCAAAATAAATCATCTAAAAGATTTAATTTGCTTTACAAGAAACAAATATTTGTTTGTAGTTTAATTCCTGTCATTTGTAGCCATCTGTCAAAGGCAATGCAAGGTAAGGTGATTTTAAGTATAGCACACTTTCGAAAACAAGGTAATTCGAGGTGCTTTACATGATTCGATGGTAAAAGAAACACACGAAACATATGATGCATTACAAAGCATGAAAAACAAAATACAACATTAGAGAAAGTTACTATCAAAGTCCCAGGAGGATTCATCAAAACCACAAGCATACTACACAATTACATAAGTTATTTACATAAGTAAATTAGATTTAGCTGCTTTTTGTAAACATTGGCATGCCTTATTCTCAGAACCTGGAGCTTAATCCCTGTCGACATGTAACGTAATATACAGGCCTATTACTCACAAGCTCAGCAGCGTATCCCTTCCCACCTGAACTGTAACAGACTCATGTCAGCTCCAAAACAATGGTATGTAGAATAAAAAAATGTAAGTCTTTGTAAATATAAACTCACCATCCAATCCCAAAAACGCAGATATTTTCATGCTTTCTCCTTTTTACTTTGTTCTTGTAAAAATGGTGAGTTATTAAATTACAGTCAGTTATTAAATTTGAATTTATAGAACATAATTATATTTAGGAATTGCATTTTTCTAGATTAACCTGTACCAAACTGATTTTTTGTTTGCTTCCACTGTCTTTGGTATTAAATATCAAGTAGGGATACAATGGCAGTCTACTGCAGAAGCTAACATCCACATTTTTCCTGATTTCCAATTTTGTGGGCACACAAAAATCAATGATTTTCCTTGATTGGCTGCTTTGACAATAGCCAATAGCGTGTCAAGCAGCATTGCTCCAAGCCATTTCATCTTCTCAAGCTGCATTGCATTTAGAATATCATAGATACAAAAAAATTGTTAATCTGTGAATTTTCTACCAAAATATGGTGTCACAATCCACAGAAAAATTGACAAATACTGAGAAACTCAACCACGGAGTACAGTTATTCAAAATTTTGCGCTTCCAGCCTCATTCTGTTCCAAACAATATTGATACTGGAAGTCTTGGCAACATTTAGTGAAACTAATATTGAATGACTTGCAATTGTTAAAGAGAAATCTGGGTCGTTTCTAATCTGTATTTGTATATAAAACCACAAAAGTTGATATATTGCATCATTAAAATGTACCGCTGATTACAAATGTAAAAAAGCTTTCTTCTGCTCCGACCCATTAGTAAGCATTTCGTTTTAAAAGATTTTAAAGATGAAAGCACTGACAGAATCAAAGACTGCACTTGTTCTTTTGAGGAAAATATTTTGGGTCAAGCTCACATATGAGGTCTGTTGTTGATTCCTCAGCAGGTGCTAAGCTTTTAAAGCGTGATGCGGTTTCCCTTAAATGTGCAGCTTTTTTTGATGCTGCTGCTCCACATGATGCTCCGTTAACACAGTGGCCTTGGTAAACTGTCAATAAACACATACTTCCTCTGTGATGGGAGGCGGTAGGGAGATGTCGTTCTCCAGGGTGTGGAGACCCAAGAAACCGCTCCCACCGCCTGGGAACCTCTTTCTAAAGCACCCTCGGCCTCTGAAAAGGTCATGTTTACAGATCATTAATAGAAACTTTGTGGGGGTTTTCCCCAAAGCAGTCATTTTCAGACATCCACTCCCAAGCTACTCTTGATGGGTTTTTATTCAGTGACTCAGAATCCAGTCTTTTTCATCCTTTTACATTCTGAGGCAATTTTCTGTCTGCATGTATCACATAATGTCCATGGTATGATACCTAAGAGAGGGATCAAAATTAAAGAAATGAATAAAAGTACTTCAGCTTTCAAAAATAAAATACATATAATACAATTCAAAATTCATGTGCCTTATGGTACCTTAACTGCAGTCTTGGTATCCCTAAAGTGGGTCTAGTAAAGGCTAATTAAAGGGTCAAAGTAGTATCTATTTTCTTTTACGCAGTCTATAGTGAAAATTAAATGTTTAACCTTGTTAAAAACCACAGGGGAGCTTTCATATGCGACAAGACACTTTATGAGCCAGTCAACGGTTCAGTATTTCCTCTAAAGACATCACCAAGCAGAGGTTTAAATCAATGCATTATGGACTGGAAGCCCATCCATAGCTGGCTTTTTGTGATTTATTTTTGACTTTCTATATCAAGAGATGAATGATTTCACAAAAAATAACTAATCATAGAGTTTTTGTGAGATTATTAATAAAGAACCCAGAAACCGCCAACACAAGTCTACCATGAACTGGAAACTACTTACAAGGCTAGTGTCACCATCAAAAGTAAATCCAGTTTAACTTCAATATGGACTCAGTAGGTGACATCCAAAAGACATTTGAAAAAAAGGTCCCCTCAGAGCACAATTTAAATCTTCAACCCATATGCTGGAGAGAATGTGGAAGCAGGGATGTAACACACTAGCATATATTCTGGGACTGCCTTGGGCTACATCACTTCTGGTTAGAAGAGCATCAAAAAAATGCATACATCTCTTGCCTCCTCCATGTCTGTGCCGATTCCTGTAGGACGGATTGACGGTTCCTTACACCAGCTATCAATCACTTGCATGGGGAAACCTTATTCCGACTTGTATGCTCGCGCACACATGGGTGTGGGGACATTGGTGAGGACGGACATATCTTAAGTTGAGGTTATCATCATTAGTTAGTTGTTCACAGGAGCTTACCAGAAACATTTGTATTATGTTCATTAATCAATGCTTGTGTGTAGTGAATGTGTAATTCTTAGTTTATTCTACTAGATCCGAACTATTGGTTTGGTTCTGTACAGTTTGTAGTTTTTGTTTTGTATTACTGTTTCTCTGCCGGCAGAGGTGGAGGACTGGGATGTTTTCTTGTGTTCTTTGTTTGCCTCCCTGTCTTGTGTCGTCGGTTCGCACCTCTGCTGGTCCGGTTTCTTTTCTTCACCTTCTTCCTTTCTCCCTTCTTGTCTCAGTTTAATGTCCATGACGTCAGGAAATTGAACCCACAGTAATCACTAATAAAGATTTTTCATACATATACATCAAGTGGCGTACTACAGCGAAGCTGTAATACTCTGCTTGGGAAAGTAAAACTGTTGGGCTTGTACTTGGTACTCAGACACCAATTCTGAGTAGCATACTGCTGGACAGCACACGTTAAAAAAAAAAAAAAAAAAAAAAAGAGCATCAAAAAAAACGGAAGAAATATTTTATCTGAAAATCAGAATAATTTCGAAACATTCATCCTAGGTCAATCAGATTTTATCAACAGAACCATCACTAAACACCTATTCTTAATCATGATAACAGCAGGTAAGGATCTCCTATAGAGGGAAAAAAGAAAAAAAAACACAAGAGGAAAAGGAAACAAAGAAAACATTACCATATTTTCTGCACTATAAGGCACACTGGATTATAAATCGCACTGTCAATGAATGGTGTTTTTTCAAACTTTTTCTGTACATAAAGCACACTAGACTATAAGGCACATTAAGCGAAACAAAACAGTCAGATAAGTCAGTCAATTAAACTTCATTAAAAACATTGACAATAACTCAACATTGAGTGTATTCACAATACTGGTAACTTCATTCAGTTACAAGTAAAAAAAAACAAACAGTAACACCACTAAATCAAACATTAGCTTATTCACAATAACTCGCTCCTTTTTTCAGCTTTCCTTGGCGCTGATTGGCTGTACCCCCCAAGAGTTAGGATAAGGTAGACCGTAGCCATTAGCCTCTGTGTTAGTGCTAAGGCAATATCCACTGTGTCTATTAAAGGTGTAGATGTTAGTTATTTATTTTCCTTATTCATTTTACCTTTTTAGTTTACTTCTGTGTTCGGTTATGTTTTACTTTTTTTTTATTTTACTCTACCTTACTTCCCTAACCTGCACTTCTTGTCCTTAGATATATTGACCTTTTGTTTCATTATCTTTGTGTCTTTAATCTTGTGTTTCCTTATTTCAGTCTTCCTTGTGAGTTCTGTTTAACTTTGTTTCTCATCAAATGGTTTTCTTATCTACTTCTCTAGTATTTCCTTCAGTTCTTTTTTTCTCCTCTTTTCACTAGTACTCTTGAGGTTCTCCTATGTTTATTCCTTTATTTTAATTTTCTTAGAATTTCTTTAGTTACTTCTAAAGTGTGTCCTTATCCAGGATTGACCTTTTGTCTAGTCTTTCTTCGCTCATTCCTTTGTTTTCTTCTGTCTCCCTTCCGTTCTGCTCCCGGCCCAGCTACCAATTGTCTACACCCGTTCTCTCCCTCTCACCTGCATCAGCTTTCACTAATTTGTCCATCATTTCCTCACTCCCTCCTCAGTATCTAAGCAGTTCTCATTTTTTCACTAGTCGCTGGATTATCGGTTATTCTTACCAATGTCTGCCTTCACATCTGTTTGTAAGTTTACCCTTGAGCTTCCTGATAATTAAGCATACACCTCAAGAGTATCTGGGTTCCTATATGTGTAAAGTTTCCTCACAGAGTTAGAAAATAGTGATTGTTTATCAGATGTGTGCGCAACCTAGCAGCAGAAAGAGACGGCAGCCCTTTGCACGATCAATGCAGATAAAAACAATGGTAACCACAGCTAATTCAGTTGCAGTATTGGTTAGGGTTAGCTTGTTTGTTAGCAAAGGCTTACCGGATATGAAGTGATCGCTGCAGATTGTTGCATTTTAAATTATCGTTCTGCTTAGTTCTGATAGCTTGCTCCCAAATACGTGCGAGTCGATTGAAGTATGTAGAGCTTCGGAGTGTTGATGTGTTTAATCAAAGCTATTTGCGCTGCCAACAGCCAAAGAGGAAATGATAACGGCTCTTTCTGCAGGCGACCCGTGCTGTAGCGCAGGGAGTGACGTAACTCGATAATCACTGTATACTAGGTAATTTAACTAATAAAACAGGTAGTTGGAAGGATTTTTTGTGCTCTCAAGTAGTCATGGATTTCAGCCATTAGAGGATGGTTGTGGCCCCTAACCTATGTAAAAAAGAAAAGAAAAAAAAGCTAAACTCATTACAATTAACTCTCTTGAAAAAGGCCTATAATCCACCTATGGGTACCTGTTCTGGTGTAAGTTATCTTAAGTAAAGCATTGTTAGATCTACTTTGTCTGAGCAGCAGCTCCAACAAGTTTTCGTTGACTAAAGAGGGATGGAATCCAGCTATTGAACATGCAGACAAGGTTCATTTCCATATTCAAGTTCAAAATGAGGCAAAATTACATCGTTGGATCGATACCTTTTAAATGATTTTCTTAGGGGGAAAACTACTTTAGATCTAATGTTAATGAGGAAGGATGAGTCTGAAAGGGTTGAATCAATGCCCTGGCAAAGACATTCAATTATGTTAGCATGTAGCTTTGACACAATTAAAAGCCGGCACTTAATTTTTCATCTGTGGTGCTTAAAATTACAGGAATAAACGGCATGCTAGAAATTTTAGGTTTTCATCCATTTATACTGGATGTTCATTCTGAGTCAAGCAACTGAGTAACACACATACACACACACAACCCTCCTGAGAAAGCCTACAGGTGTTAGATGATAAGCCAAACTACTTTATAAAACATCCACATCCGTCACTCTCCCCTCTGCCTTTACCAGCATCTATTATTATTAAGAATCTCAACGTTCCTCGATCCAGCTGACAATTAAACAGGAACATGGGTGACTGGAAGACACCATCAGCCCGAGTTCTGCATAGGTGAACGTCAATCATCTCATCATAATTACCCCCTCGTATCGTGGAGAAACCTTTCCAGCTAGATACGAACGGCATGCGACTGTGAGCAGCACGTCGACAAAGCCGGGAGTCTGCTTTGGTTGATCGCACCAACTCCAGCAGATGGATCACACAAAGCTGCTGGCTCTGGGAAGGCCCTGCATGGCTCTTATGCAGATATCTCCTGTCAGCGAGGATGATGAACCTGTCTGCTGGGCGATAGCGGTTACAGCACTGCTGTGAAGGAGTTATTTCAGCACAAGCCTGAGAAGAAAATCTGGATCTTCAACATCTTTAACTCTGAATTATTTCAACCTTTATCCTACTGGATTATTCTTTTAGCTGAATGCACTGTGCCATCTCCACTTTCACAAAAACAATAATATTCATATATTAGAAGCCTCAAATGGAGGAAATCTAACTAGAAAATGAAAAAAAACAATATATGAGAATCTGAATCCTAAGCCAAATGGAGCCATCAGTTCTGGAGAGGTACCACACAGTGGTACCACACAATGGACAGATTGTACTAAAGGATTCTAAGACAGAACAGATCCAACGGACTTCTGACTCATCTTGTGATGTGGAGGTCAGCTTTCAGACGCCTCTGGTTTGGGAAGCAAAAAATAAAACTATTTTTGAATAGCAAATAAGTAGACAGTACAACAACCAAACTCAATGTCAAAATGAAGAAGCCTGTTTGAACAGATGTGTTTTGAGCTGTGATTTTAATAAAGGAAGATACTCAGTATTTCTGATGACAGGATGGAGTTACAGAGCGACTGAAAGGTCTGCTCCCTACCGTGACAAGCTGAGCAGATGGAACAAGATGAGTTGGTGACAAGATTTGAGAGAACAGGAAAGAGAATGTGAAGTGCGATGTGAAGCAGGTCACACAGGAAAGGAGGGGTAAGGCTATGGATGCACTTAAACCTCAGCACTAGAACGTTGAATTTGATTTGAGACTAAAAAAAACACAGCTTCACTGCTTGTCCGTAGAGTGAGTCCTAGTTTATTTCTTATAGTTTGAATATTAAATGAACCACAAAAAGTAGCACCCACCTACACACTACAAACATAATTTTATTGCAATGTAATTGAAGAATTAAGCCTCTATATAGCCTATATCAAATTACAAATAAATAACCCTCACTTGTTTTCTTTGTTTTAAAATGCATATCTTTCATTTGGGCAAACCTTTAAATAACTATACATTCTTTCAAATTGTCCCCTTTAAATGTATTATAACTTTTTAAGCCCTTGAGTGATGTTGATTTCCACTGGTAAACGTGACGTGTGCAATTCCGTTAACTCAATAAGTTGTATTGCACAATCAACTTTTGCATTTGGCAAAATGGGGCGCACCACTTCCTGCTGGGGTTTGATAGCCTGATCTAAATTACCTGCAAACTACACGCCAGATGGCGCAATGCTGTCCTTCTCTATTGAGGAAGGTAGTAGGATCTCAGCTTGGGGCTGTGGTCTAAAACATTCATTTCCCAGATACAGAGTTCTGTACTCACTGCATTTAATAAAACGGTTGAAAAAAAATATTGCTATGTGTGACCTAGCGATCAGTCAGTTTGGATTCTTTTATCTATTGTGCAAAAGTCTTTATAATAAATCCATTAACTCCAGCCTTTAGCAACCGTTTTACAGCTTCCATGTTCGTATTCGTTTACACCAATAGCATAATCTCCACGATTCACAAACTAGGTTCAAAATAAAAACTGGAAAAGGATCCAGTTGAGATTTATTTTAAGTGCTAGAGTTTTGAGATAAAAAAAAAAAAATTAGGATCAAATTCAAGTTTCAGAATTTATATTAATCTGTTGTAACATTCACGGACACTAAAACAGGAGGTAATGCTTTTAGCAGGTGTATTCACAGGAGAGATGGATTTAATATTTGACGACAGATTAGTCCGCTGCCAAAACTAAATTATAGCTGTGGCCCATAGCACTCTCCTTTAAAATTTAATAAATGAGTTGCATTTACATAATAACAGCAATTTTTGATTCAGCAGAGTCAGGGATTGTAAAGAAAGTGCACATCCACATGGATAAAATGAGCTTTTTTTTATTATATTTATTATTATATATTATTATATTTTTAGAACTAAAACAGAATGATTTAAATTGTTCTATGTGATTTACAGTGTTACAATGAGGTTGAGGACTGCAGCTGTGAGTGTCTCTGCCATTACTGAACACGGTCATCAATTCAAAGAACTAAACTTGTGATTATATATTTTACAGAGTTCAAGACTAAAGGATACAGCAGTCAGCAGGGCTGGTGGTTGGATAATTATGTTTGTTGAAGCAGGTTAGACGATGGAGACCTGCTGCCTGCTAAATGTTTGAGCAACTGAGAACCTTCTTAGAAGCTGTTTGGAACAACAACATCAGATATCAGCGCTCATTATCAGGACCTTAATCACACTGGACGCAGGCCCTGGTTAATTAACATGACCCCAATGAGAGGAGAAAATTGGGCTGTTAAGAAGGGAAGTCAATTGGCCGTTTTGTTCTTTACTCACTATGATCTTCCTGAACCAGAAGCAAAACAGAACATTTAATTTCTTATGTTAAAGACATTATAAAATGGTAAAGTTCAGTATATTGCTGACATCAGATTAGACCAAAACTGTAGCACAGGATAATTTTTATTTTCCTTTATGAGTATCTGTGTTTGTTGCTCAAATATGAGCAGGACCAGTGCCAAACCAAGGTGCTGTGGCTTATTCTGATTGCAAATGCATTTTGTGGCGACATGTACAGATGATTATTATAAATAATTGGAAACCTGAGATTCTCAAGATTCCTTTTAAGTCTGCAAATCAAGGATGCAATTGTAATTGTTGACAAAGTAAACCCTTTTGTCAAATAGAAGTTGGCAGAATCCCCATTAATGAGAAGGGGTTGTCCCAACAGCTGCCGATGCTGCATTCAAGTGCAGCTGGGGGACTAGGCAAATTAAATATCAAAACAACTCCTAAGTGATTTGGGCATGTTTTACTTTCCAATCCTTGCAAAGTGATATTGAAATATTTCTTGAATGACACAGTAAACCCTTTTGTCAAAACACTCAAAGAAAAATAATGTCCATCTCCCGGTTTGGAGCAACATACAGTATTAGTCAGAGAACAGTCTCAAACAAAAAGTATTTTTACGCCCTCAAGGGTCTAGTTAATGCTTCTTACAAAGCCACTCAGTTACCGAGGCAGTATGTTTGGGATCATTGTCATGCTGAAATACCCAGCCATGTTTCATCTTCTTGGCCCTTGCTGTATTATTTTACATGGATCAGTCGTCCTGGTACCTTTGCAGAAAAACAGCCCCAAAGCATGATTTTTCTACCCCCCGGCTTCAGAGTTGGCATGATGTTCTTTGGATGCAACTCTGTATTCCTTTTCAGAAAATAATATTGAGGAACACAAAAAGTAGAGTTTTTAACCAAAAAGTTCTATTTTGTTTTCATCAGACCTTATTCTCCCGATGCTCTTCTGGATCATCCAACTGCTCTCAAGCAAACTTCATATGGGCCTGGACATGTACTGGCTTAAGCTGGGGGACACATCTGCCACTGCATGATTTGATTCCCTGGTAGACTTGCATGGAGCGCAAGCAGGTGCCTTTAATAAAAGTAACAAGTGGAGGACAGAGCAGCCTCTTACAGAAGAAGTTACAGGTCTCGAGAGACAACATTTTGATGGATTTTTGGGGACCAAATACCTATTTTCCACCATTATTTGCAAATAAATTATTTAACAATAGGACCATGTCACTTTTGGGATTTTTGGTTTTTCATTTTGTCACTCGGTCGTGGTATACCTATGTTCAAAATTATAGGAGTCTTGTGTTTTTAAAGGGGGTAATAGCATGCAAAATCAAATTTTTTGAGTTTTCAACCATCTGGTGGTGCAATTTTCTCATTTAAAAAACCCCACCACAGTGGTTTTTGGCTTAATTCACGCATGTCTGAGTAATCCTCCTGAGAGCAGCTGCCCCTCCCTCTCCTAGAAATCGACTGAGTGTTCAACTAGTGACCTCACTAGTTGAACACAAGGGGGTGTTGAGGTGTCTGCACCACACCAGCAGGCAGCGCGGCTTACCTGTGATAAAATTCAAACACACCCTCCTCCTTCTCACAGCTAATGGCTACTTCGGTTTTTGGCAGCTTAAAACACGTTTTGTTGGATTTTTTACTTTCTCTGTGAAAACACCTGTTTGGCTGCATGGATTACAGGAATTTATTCTACATTCCTAAAGAACAGCTGGTGGATGAAAGAAAAAAGATGCCTGATGGACAGAGAAGTGGCTACATGCTAATGTGCATTAGCCATTTATCAAGCTGCTTATGTGATCTTATAACAGCATTGTGTGGTTAATCAATTGATATCTAACATCTCAGAATGTTTAGTAAACAGATGCAAACAACACCCACGGCTTTTTTATATACTGGGCTGGAAAGACTTGCTTAGTGGATGGGCTCTGTCTAAAGCCTGGAGTTTTAGCAACTGAGATAGGCTTTATTAACCCCGTTTTTTTTGTTTTTTTACACACAAAATAATTTATAAAATAAACCAAACGTCTGAGGTTTTAATATAACAGTTTTAGCGGGGGAGAAACGAGATGTTTCACTCTGTGGTTTAACATTAACTATAGGATACAAGTTAAATTTCAGGACAAATTAATGCTGTATAACACCAATGCTAACATTTTATCATATAGATGTTTATCCCAGAAGTTGAAAGCTGTAAAATACAATGATATAGTCCGTTTAAGTGGAATAACTTGCACAAATGGTGACCTACTACTGTAAATACATTTTTGTCCAACAGTAGGTAGGGGTAGCTTGACATTTCATTTTTCTGCAACTAAAAAAACTCAAGTACAAAAGCACAATTACTTGTAAATATCGAACTCTCGAGGATATAAAAGTATCCACATCCCTCCTTAAAAGCCATATCTTTGTGATTAAAAAAAAAATAGATTGATAGATTTGAATATAGGCTCTCACATCTGACTCTAAAATGAAAGGATTCTGTGCAGCTCCTTCTCACAACCCATTCTGATCTTACCAGACGTATAATCAGATTTACATCTGGACAGTCTTGTGGTGAAGTCATTCTTTTGTAGATTTCCTGGAATCATTATCATTCTACAGAATTCTACGAGAAGCCAGAAGCTGTTTCAATAGTTTTTTGAATGATTCACAACTTCTTCAACCTAAAAAAAAAAAAGTCCCAATTCATGATACTGCCAACAGCATTCATTAATGTAAATATGCAGCTTTTTGTATTTATTTATTTTTTAATGCTGGGTTGTTTTTGCACCATTGACCAAAAAGTTCAATCTCATTTTCATCAGACCAGAACACTTTTGGGTTAATTTAGCCAGACTGACATTTTTCTTCATAAAAGGCTTCCACTTTTTTCCTGACCATGAAGAATATACAAGACAGTTTTCATACATACTACAGAGTACTTTCCAGACATTCTTTTGGCTCCTTTAATGTGGCTCTGGGCCTCTTGACAGCCCCCCACCCAGTTTTTTTTCTCATCTTTTCATAAATGTCACTGTTGTGAACAACTGGTGTAACATTTACAACAAGCTACTTGATTATTTTTCAATTAATTGGAACTCTAGCTTTAGAATAGATTCAGACTCCATTAAAAACCACAAAGCCTGAGTGAAAACATGAAACTGAGGAGGTCGATGTGAAATGAATAACATCTTTAATATGCGCATGGAAACTTTTACGAATATTTAATATGATTAAAATCCAATAATGGACAAAAATGTTATTGTTCTGCATAATGAGAGAGTATGATGCACATAAACAGAAGCAGCATGATTATAAGTCACAAAAATCCCACTGTTGGATCTGCAAAATGTTATTTATTAACCCAATTTAACTTTTGCTGTTCCAGTTGGCTGTATTTTGAGAGAAATGCAGGTGAGAATAGTTTCCGCTGCTGTTTCATAAGATTTCATCAACATCTAGCAGACAGACCTAATTTGAAACTAAATTTCAAACTGAGTGCAAAAATTAAATGAATCTTTTCTGTTATTCTGCAAATAACATAACAAAATGTCACACCTTATGGGCTGTAGTGATAATTTACAGCCCAGGCACTAGATAATGTGAAGTAGGACAGTCACATTGAAGCTTAACATCAGTTATGACACTGACCTTTTCCTATAATTGCAGTCAAGAAGTGTGAGCCATTTCATTAGGCTTGCAATATCAAACTGTTTGGATATTTTACACCCAGAAGTGTGATTTATGAATGATTGGTCTGTTGCTGCAAATTCAAAGGTCAGCCATCGTCGAGCCTCGGCTCTTTTTGGAAAAAAAGTACTTGGCCAAGCAAATGAAACAAGACAGCGATTAGAATGTTAATAAAGGGAGGAGCTGCGACAGCCACTGAGACTGTGCTGAGTGTGTGTGGAGCTCAGGGGATGTTTCTGGCATGAAGTGGAGCGCTTCAAGAGTACAATGACGAGAGCAGACATGCCTGGCCCTCACATAACCTCCGCTTTCACTGCAGTGGGTCATGCCCATAAAGCCATTCCTCTCCTACAATCACTGGAAGAACACCTGGTGATCTGTTAGGGGAGAAAAAGAAGATATTGAGCCGACAGTGCCTCACTTATTGCTGAGTGAGTCTTAAAATACTTTTTCCCTGAGCTCTATAATGTCTGACGGCAATCAATAAACTGAAAACACTGAGCTATCAATATTATGAATACCCTTAAAGCAAAACCATTTATGAGCTCACAATGGTGTGGGTTCCTACAATTTACAGCAGTCAGGGTTTAAATATAGGTGCTGAAAAAAACAAAAACACTGGATGGATAGTTTGTTACTCCATGAACTGCTGCATTACTGCATGAGCTGTTACATTATTACATGGGCGCCACAGCTGTATGGATGCAGTGATCCACGGATGCATGAATAGATGGATATGTGCATGGAAGAACTGGATGGATGAGCAATGCGTGGAAAGACTGACAAAAGGACGGGTGGATGACCCTTCCAAATCTTGGCAAAACTTCAACTTTTCTTCATTTTCTCAGGATCTCTGTACATTAACCTGACAAAACCACATAAACAAATATTTTCCTTCTATAAAATATTCAAATACATTCATGTGTGCAGAAATGCCTGTTTTAACCGCACTAAACAAAGGCTACACAGCAAGGCCACTGTGATCCACAGCATCTGCTCCTTCCAGCCTTGAGGAAGTCGTTAGTAATTTTCTAACATCAGTATTTGCCGATGTGGGGAAACCTACAGGGCGAGTCGTGTAATATAGAACAATATACAGCTTTAACAAAACAAACAGAGACAGGAAAAGATAGAAATTTGCCCGAGACAGAAGCTTGGTGCTGTGGTCAATGATCATTATTATTAATATTGCTGAGCGTGTATTATTAAAAAGCAGCAACATTCCCTGAGAAAAGACTATATGGTCCAGAATTTGGCTGTATATTTAGCAACATATGCCAGAGAGGGTTAAACTCCTGCAAATAAACCTACCAGTGGGTGATAGACCAGTATGCTTAATACCATTAATGCCTCAAAATGGGTTAACTTATACATTTTATAGGTTTAAATGATTAATAAAAAAAACAGTACAGTGAGTTGATGTTGGTTTGCTGTGACAGTATACCAATATGCCCCCCATGATATTTCTGTGATATACTAGGCAGGCAGCTTCTGGTCAAACATTTAGTGAGCAACCGTCTCATTCCTCATTAATGGATGTTAAACTACACCAGAAGATCCAAGTTACAATAAAGCCGCACATATTTCAATGATCCATCAGTGAAACACTCCTTTGTAGGAAGCCGACGGCTCAGTCATCCATCATGTCGGCCATCAACAATGGGCGAGCGTGACAACCCCAACCCAGCTCGGCGCCTGTTGAGCGACTACAGTAGAGCAATTTTTTCCTGATTGCCATCTAAATAAAAAGCAATGGTTTGGAAAATGTGCTGACCCTGGAGTGTCCAGCCTCTGGCGAGAAAGCCTTGGAGCCAGACATGGTCTGTGCTACAACTTGAACAAAGAGCTGGGATGACTGTGGGAACTGGAGCATGCTGGGAAACAATGCACGAGACCTGACCCCGCAACCTTTCCCTGCTCCTCCGCCTTCCTCCAGCTCCTCCACAGATTTCTTCTCCTTCCCTCACCAACAGAAAATACTTAATATCTGGCGAGCATTTACTCCACAAACATAAACTAATGCATAATGACATTCTTCAAATTACATCTTACTGTTGCCTAATCATACTTTAGAATTTAATCTGCTTCTGAGCTTTTAGCAGCATTACACTGGGCCATAAAAGCATCAATTAAAGACCATGAGTTGATGCTGACAGGGAAATTGCAACGTGATTTATGACTTCTAATCACAACAAACCAATAATCCAGTTTTCTGTAAATACACTTTAATTGTGTTTACAGGTGCACTGAACCTTTGCAGAGATTACAAGATTATGCAGTTGCACATGATGGGATTTCTAAAGAATAAAGATAAATTAGTGAAGACTGATTATTCGGATTTTCATTTACCTTCTCAGAAGTCAATCTTCTGGGGATGTGAGGAATATTCCATGTGGATGGATTTGGTGAGCGCTCAGTTCAGTCTGATCCCTTTAAACCATCTAAGACTTAAAAACGTCCCTTTTTTGGCCTAATCACAGTTGAGAAAAGCTGCTTGACGGCCAAGATGCTGCCTGGCAAGGCGTAAGATTGGTTCATTGCTGACATAACCGAGCAGTAGCAGCTAGAAGCAGCTTGAAATCACAATGCACCAACAGTACACGACTGAATAATTAAAGGAACTACTTTTTTTCCCTTTCTCAAGCAGTCTACCTAACCCCATTAGAAGTTGGACAAAACCAGAACGACGAAGTAGAAAAGAAGATATGGTGGTGCTGAAGGTCTAGCAAGTCGGCAGCCGAGTGCACAGTCAAAACGGACTCTATTTTAACAAAACTTGAAAAGTAAAATGAAATTGGAAATGAACATTTCAAAATGTCTCTAAACACAAAGAATTAAGATTTTACTGTGGAAATTCTGCAGCCAGAAAGTTTTAAGCGGAAATTCCAGTACTACATCTGTAAATCTATAAACTATATTCAGACTTTAGGTTTAAAGTTTGAAGCCAACTTAATTCACCAAAACTCTTTCAACTCCGACAGTAAATCAGGTTAAGCAAACAGAACAATTGAGCGGTTTTGGTATAAATCAAAATAGAAAAAGGAGCATTTCATGCAACAACGAAGAGTGAATGCTGAATGTTTATGCTGAAAATTGCAAAAGAATATGAAGTCAACTGCACAAAAATTGCTAAATATATATACATCGGAATGAGCAGAAACACAATAGTTTAGGGATATAACTACATTTTAAGATTTGAATGGGGTTTCTAAAAAAAAAAAGATGGAATTATTTGGGTTTGGAAAACAGAACAGATTTAGCAGAATTTTGGGGATTTTCCATTCATTTAAAACAATCTTAAAAGTTTAATTATCAAATAGCACAAAGTATGCAGAAGAAATAAAAAAAAATGTATGGGCGGAACCAGAAAATAAACAGATTAAATAAATAAAAAGTTATGATCATTCACACAACATGAACAGCTTAAAAAGGATCAAAACTAATTTACCGATGTTCCAGGGATTCCCCGGAGGGGAGAGGGACGGCTGGGTCTCTATGCAACCTGACCCCTTGAAGCGATTGTACTATTGGACAATTGTAACGCTTTATATACAGTAAAAGGTCTTTCTGGAGCTTCTATGGATCGTCTGCAAATGGTCCAAAATGCTGCTGTGAGGCTTCTAACAAGGTCCTTCAAGTACTGTCACATCATTACAAAATCCTGGTCCTAACATAGAAAGCGTTTCATGGACTAACCCTGAGCTATATTACGGACTTGCTGACTATGTATAACCCATCAATATCTTTAAGGTCAGGTACAATGGATGTGTTGACCATTCCCAAATCTAGAATCAAAACAAAGAGGGATTGAGCTTTTTCTGTGGCAGCTCCAACACTCTGGAACTCCCTGTCCCTATCCTTTAGAAATGTGGAATGTTATGGCTTTTAAGGCTCAGCTAAAGATCTATCTTTTTTAATTTTTGATTTTAATGATATATCTTGATCTTGTTGTAAAGAACTTTATGACTTCAGGAAAAGTTATAAGTCAAATTTTTCTTACTTACCCTGGATAAGCGGAAGATAACGGATCACGGATGGGACTACTGACAATCTTTCACCCCCTCATTTTCATTGGACAACATCTCAGTCCATTTATTTATTGTGAAATAAATTTCTCATTCCTTTATTCTGTTTAGGTTGGTGAATAATTTCCACTCTGCAGTAGAAATTCCCAGGGATACAAACTTTGGATACAAGCTTAAACATTCATCAGTTAGCATTTCTCACCATGCTGTTTAATTTTATTCCACATAAATATTTTTCTGTGACACCAATGATATCACAAGGAGCTGCATTTGCACTTGGAGTAATTTATGGGCTTTCAAAACTGAAGTGGTTCTGAATTACAGCTTCTAAAAGTGACAACTATATACATATATCATAGTGCTGCATCACAGAGCAGCTGGTCATGAATAAGATACCATTAACATATAGAAAATGCTATTTTCATATTTTATATAAATCATGATTATGCTACAGTGAATTTAATTAGACTATGGCACAATATGTCTAATGCAGTAGACTTTTGTTGCAAAAGATGAAGAAACTACACCCAGAAATACAGTTCAGAATTTGAGGATATTCATATAAGATATATCAATTTCTGTTGGTCAATTTGAAGAGTCCTTTTAGAAAGCAACCTTCTCTAATGTGTGAATATTTTGGTCTGGTTCATTAAACCGAAAAAGAGATAATGTTTCAGTTATTTAGTTTTAGTCAGTTGAAATAAGACTATAAGTGAGGAGAGGCGTTTCTTGATACCATCATACCACGGCAAACATTTATTGAAGGCACTGAGTTCTTTTTTAGTCAAGAACAAAAAACATAATTATTTACAAAGTGATATTTTAACTGTTTATATTTAGAGCAAAACCAAAAATTAGAGAGAATTATTACATGTGTGTGATTCAGGACGTAAGACAAAGTGCACCAGAAAAAACGTTATCAGTCCACTGACTTCCATTCATTGTTTTTTTGTCCAGGTGCCGACAGGAAGGGGAGGAGACTTAGGCTCCCCATGTGTCTTGGTGTTACTTCCTGCAAGAATTGACATGGATGGGCTCTTGGCTCACGCAAAAACAATAGACCACACGTCGAAACAATCACTTCACGGCGCAAGCCGGCCGGGCAGGTGCGCGGCACTTTGCATCCGGTATGAACTACAAGGTAGGAAAACAATGGCGCTGAATGGAAGCGGTATGAACCATGCGATAGCTTCTTCGGCTAAAGAGAATCCCATGTGTATTTCATCTACGTGTTTTAATCGCACCACGTTGGTCGAGTTTCAAACATGCAGCTGCAGGATCATTGGGGAGAGGCTGTTTTGCTTGGAAGAAATATGTTTATATTGATTTTGTTTCAAATGAGTACCTCTGAATTATTTTTTCTTATGTCGATGTCAGGCTTACCTAAATGACTTGCAATTTTTGTGACGGCAGCACTCAGTTGATGTTTGGTTGCTGTTGGCGGTCATTTACCCACCATCACTGTTTAGAATCAGAATACACTTTAATGGTCGAGTTGGTCAAGAAATTTCACTTCAGTTTTGCACAAAAAAGCTGTTTGTCTGCATTTTTGACCTTTTTCTACAAGGTTTCTTTGGACTTCTCATGCTCTTTGAAATCCGATTATTTAATTTAATACAATCTACTAATGTCTGCAGAGAGGAAATGAGGGTATTTGTTACTGGTAAATAATACAAGCATGACGTTATCTCAGGTATTTTGGTTTGATCTTATCCAAAATGGATAGGAACAAGAATAAATGGAAATTTAGAATAAGTATTCATAAAATATCCAATCACACTGAATAATTATGGGGATGATTATGTCTAGGCAAGTTTAAGAGGTTAGGGTAAGATATGTCCCACGCCTAAAGGCAGCATTTATACCAAATATGAGAATAAAATGCTTAACCAGCAAAGTGACCAGCATCCAAATTTAAGGGGAGGGCCTTTAACATTTTTTTCTATCTCTTGCACATCTAAGAGAAAACAATTTTCACCACTGAAGAACTCTTTAAGAAGGATTTTTTTTTTTTTTTTAGTTTAATTACTGCATAAAATGTTTCAAGCTTTCAACATTAACTGCCGAAAAAGCATTCATCCAGCTTTCCACCTTCTTGTTCGGTTGGATATAAAGTCCTCAAAAACCAACAGTCCCCTGGGCCGTTCTGTCATTCCGCCTCAGTGGGCCGAGACTGGGGAGAGTTGCATAAGAGTCCGTCCAGACAAATTAATCTGTTCCTGTTTTTGAGGCTGCCATCAGAGACATTAATCCAGAGTCATGCTGTTGTTCTCGAGTTTCAAAACTATGCTGAAAGCAACTGTGAGGTTTTTTCCGGCTTGTTTTCGTCCGTTCATGAACCATTCACGTCTCTCTGGTGTCGACTCAAGCCATTTCTGACTCATCTCCAGAACCACCTGCTTTTGCTCTGCGGATTCAACCCCTTTTGTCATTTTTGAGTTATTTTTTTTAATTCCTCTGCCACTCTGGTATTTACTCAAAAACATAAGAGTGATCTGTGATCCCATGAGACTGGAGGGTAGCACTGCCGACGTCAGTTGATAGCCTGCCGGAAATAATTGTCTTTATATACTGTACAAAGTTAATGTTATGCATTTTATTTTAGTCTGAAATATCAAAATGAAGCTGACCTTTATTTCCCTGTAAGGTTTTGATTTCATGAGAACAACAACAATAATGGTAGTACTTATCAGTGAAAATATTCTTTAAAAAGTTACGTTTCTTGCCAAAAATATATTTCAGTTTCATAAATTTCAATTCTAAAGGCAAAATAACGGATTGGGACTCAAAATTGGATTTGAAGTTCAAGAATTAGAGGCCTAAAATGCTGATCACAACTTTAAAGTGGTATAGACACAATTGACACCATAAAGATTTAATAAAAAAAAAAAAATAGATTTTCTTTAACCAAGGCGCTGCTTGGTTTTCCACAGCTTAGAGTGCTGTCAATCTGCCCAGGTCCTTCTATCTTTTTTACAAGGACACTTTACAGCTTTTTGTTTATGTTGACTTTAAATTCAGGTCAGCTCCAGGATGGGGTGATTGAAATAAAACCAATTTTTTTAGAAATAGTTTTAATCGCTTGCAATTTCTTTTTAAGAAAATATGGGTAGAAAAAAAAAAAGATTACAATCGGAAATCGGATTTGGTATGACCTAAATCTGGGACTTCATTTTTAAGCCCCATCGACCAATCCTACTGTTTAACAACAAATAAGAAACATTACATTTTACTTTCAATAATTTGGTTAGCCCAGGTGATTTCATAACAGGATCCTAACTTAACAGAGAGCCTAAAAGTTTGCTTTCGTACCACCTTCATACCCCCTCGCCATATTTCCTTGGTTGCCTCCACCAGTGTTGCCAACTTAGCGACTTTTTCTCTATATTTAATTACCTTTTAAGACCCCTATAGCGACTTAAAAAAATAAAAAATAACCGGCAACAAATTAGCAACATTTTGTGGTGTTTTTGGAGACTTCTGGAGACTTAGATGTGCAGCACATAACCCAACGGCCATGTTGCTGTGGGCTCCTGTCCTATTTTAGAGCGATCACAGCAAAGTTGGTTTTCTCAGCAAATTCCCAATCCTGTCACATCTGTCTCCATTTTTATTTCTGTTAAAATAAGATTAAATTCCTGTAAATGTATGTGTTTTCGGAGCAGAATTATCACATTTCTTGGTTTGGCTCCATTTAACGAAAAGTTAAAAAGGTAAAATTCTGCCTGTTCTAATTTGTGGCTTGTTCTTTAGTGCTACTCTCCTCGAGCTACAGAACTGTATAACATGATCAAACGCCCTTTAGTTCAAACAGAAAAGCAACAATAATGGTGGGCTTTTGTTAAGGGGCACAATTGTCCCAGTGTTCTTTCAGCCAGCTGACTGGCAGTACGTAGCAACAGCTGGAGTACGAGCAGTGCTGCATTTCTCATACTGTAGAAAAAGTTTTAAAGAAAAAAAGTGATTTTAAAAAAGGTATGAAACTTTGTAAATAATACCAGAAACTTGTTGAGACTAAAATAAAACATACATTTTTAGGCTTTAACATGTCTTTATCAAGGGGACCAAAACATACGGGGAGGCTATACATTTGTAAAAAACCTAACTGAAGGTTGGTTCTTATGCAGAGTTTCGACATTGGAAATGAAGGCAAACAAAGGCTGAAGGTGGATTTCCAGAGAAATTTCTGATTTGCTCCTGAAAATAGGAGTAAAAAACCTAAACAAAGCACACGCACAAATTCACCAACACACACACGATGAGGCAGCTGACAGTAAAGTTGGCATGGTATCAGAACATCTCTTAACTACACGCTGGTATTTTATTTTCATGGACAGATTTAGTCCTATAGCTGAGCACAGACCCTAAATGATGGAATATCTGCATGCGCTCTCACCCACAGCTTCTCCCCCCTTCTGAGCAGACTAAATGCACAAGAACCATTATGTAACTCCAGCTGTTTCCATGGTTCACCTAATGTTCTATCAAAGGAAATCTGTACCATGCTCGGCTCAACACCTCCAACCCTGGCAGGGGTCGTTGGAGGTGTTAAATCGTACAACCATTTTAATATCTCGCCGTGGGAACCAGGCCTAAGATTGAACATTTAACATCCAATACCACATCAATAAAGCAGTAAAGAAATCTTCCGATCAAAGCAGGGATAGCATTAAGCAAGTATTTTCCTGTTTTGTTTAAACGTTGATAGGAAAACCTGAAGGTCATTGATCATTTTTGACAGTTTGCAATTCACACCCCCGACCACTTAGTGCAGACATGCAGACATTTCAACACCATGCAAGGCGTTCAGGCAACTAAAATCAATCAAAAAGATTCCAATGAGAGCATCTCAGACCTGGAAATCGTAACCAAAGAACGTTCAAGAGCTACAGAGGCAAGGAGCATGACTGTAACTGCTCCGGACACAGACTAGTGGTGATAGATCTCTGCGGCTAAACCTTTTATGCAGAAGACGCCGAAGGGTCTCCTCCTGTTGAAGGAATCAGAAAGCCCTACTTTGGAGTATCTAGCCAAATTCTGATCACTTCAATTACATAAATGGAATTACGAGCGCCACTTCAGTCACTGTTTAGAAACCATAGAACAGTCTCCAGCGTGACAGTAGAACGCAGATTTAGCCTCCATTACGCACAAAGTGGAGTGTTCAGGTCACAGCAGGTGAATCATCATTAGCCATCATAAATACATGTAGCTTATCAACCTGCTCAGTGTGTGATGAAAAGATGGGGATTATCTGTTCTGTTTGTTCAGATCCAATATTAAAATGAATGAAAATACTATTGAATAAGTCATAAACATTTTATGAATGAAAGGCAAATACATCTGTAGTGTTACCTCTGAAACAAAGATAACCTGATAAAATAGAAAAAAAAGAGGAATCCCACTCAAATTGTTAATTAACTGCCTTCTTCGATAATATTGTTTTTCTGTTAAATTGAACTAGCTTCACCAAAACTCCATTACTGTCTGAAAACATTAATTAGGGGGAAACTAAAACATCTAAAGTAATCCAAATGCAGCAGAGAAACAAAGACAACCCATCAGTCTGTAATGTGTTCCAAAAAACAACTAAATTATCTCAAAATCTTTAAGGAAAATATTTATTGGTTTTACAAGACTAAGGTGAAACTTTCTGTAAAGTAAATATCCCGTTAAATCTGGGGTAAAACAACAACCCACACATCAGACATGGTGATGGGATGGTCTGGTTGGCTGCTGAATACAACCATGAATTTTCCTGTCTTCCAGAACATCCAGAAGGACAAAGTGAAACAAAAGCAAGCCATTGGAGTGGCCTAAGTCAAAGACAAATTGTATGAACATGCTGATCCCTTCAATGTGGCTGAATTAAACATAGTTCTGCCAAAAAGAATGGACCAAAACTCATCCATTGATGATTTACATGTGTGCAATCTTTAGTTCTTCTAAAAGAATAAAGCTATGTTCATACCAGAAACTTGTGAAATTATTTCTGATTCCTCAAAAGTTTAGATTATTTTAAAGAGATGCAAAGAACCAAAGAGTGACAGTGAGAACCATCATGACCCGTGAGTTTGCATCTAGAATCAGGATCAAATGTTGACTTGTTTTAAGCTTGACGGCTGATTCTGCTGTGACTCCGATTCTATTCTCTTGTGAAAGACTCATTTCTAACAGGGATTATTGTTCAGAACTAAAGCAACTAGAGATTTCTTTTCAATCCAAGACAAGCTTATGTGAAAAGAGGAGAAATAACGAGTCTGTCTGACTGGATAGAGACGCCAGGGTCCCTGAAAGCTGAAGTCTTGGGTTCTTTTTACAGATTAGTTTTCCAGATCAGTCCAAGCAGTGGTTCCCCTCGGGGCATAGCAGAAGAAGGAACCGTGTAGGAAAGGCTTTTATTCCAACTCTGCCAGCGTTTCCATCCCAGAGCTACGGATGCTCAATCTCCTTCCTGAACTCGCTCCCAAAAACACAGGCTTTTCTGCTGTAATACAGGGTAAATCTCTAATTACAAATTTGGGCTGGAGTTGCAGAAGTCATAATTATGGTGCCTGTTATTATGCAAATTAATTGGCTGATTCCAAAGAATTAATTACCTCTTGTCTCAAGTTTGATTAGCAAATCAAGAGTTGTATGCTTTTATTTCTTATGTTTGGGTTTATTTTTGTCCCGGTGGAGAGAGAACAGTATCAGCAGGAAACAAAAGCTGAAGCAGGAGCAACATGCTGGATGTATATGAACAAATCTGAACTGGGAAAAGTAACGCTTCGGCTTTTTCTGAAATGTGCCAGACAACTGATATTTGAAACTACAAACCTCTAAAGTGACTTCTCCCCCATGGACAAAGTCAGGTCCATAAATAATCTGGCTTGGCGCGGTGTACGCACCTAAACCCCTTCAGGATGAGATGGAATATGTGCTGCCAGCCTGATTACCACCCAACATCAATAACGTTCCTCTGGCTGGACTGGAAAAAATCCACAGCTGGGTTCAAAGACTCCCAGAAAGATGTTCTATTCAATTCAGTTTTCCTTTATACAGCACTTTACACATAAAAGCCAACCAAAGTAATATACAGAAAGTTCAAAAATGAG
The DNA here is from genome assembly GCA_028564705.1 of Apricaphanius iberus. Classification (NCBI taxonomy): domain Eukaryota; kingdom Metazoa; phylum Chordata; class Actinopteri; order Cyprinodontiformes; family Aphaniidae; genus Apricaphanius; species Apricaphanius iberus. The sequence goes on from JAPXFQ010000269.1 coordinate 1,343,861, forward strand.
TAAAATAGAAAAGTAAAAGTCAACCAAACTGAATATTTAACAAAAAGGCATTGCGGATGCACAAATAATAGAAAAAAACCCTGTAATAAAAGCTAAAAGACTCACGAAACCATAAGGAAAACTACTGTACAATAGCATTTCGTTCACTGTCACCCAGACAAGTTTGAACCACTTTGAGTCCTATGGGACAAGTTCATATCCATTGGTTATCAGCGTGTACCTATATAATGGGAGTTAATGGGGCAGCCAGCATGCAGCCTTTAAATACGGCATTATCTGCCACAAAAATAAAATTAAAAAAATAAAAAAAAAAATCACTAGCACTATGCCCCTTTGAGTTCGGAGCGTCTCAGAGGTGCTTTGTTGTCGACATCCAGTATTTTTACATGCTTCTAATCAAACTACACTAGCATGCGATTTCAAGTCACTGCCATACAGCATCCTGTTTATAGTCTTATGAGGACTTTCACTCTGTGCTGTATTGTGGTAAGTTACAAAGAACTTGCTACTGCAGACATCCACATGGTTCATGTTGGAGTGCTTCCAAATTGCAAGAAAAGCAAAATGATCAAATGTACTAGTTTCTGCTTAAACAGACTCCCTTTCTGAAACATGCTTAGACTAAAGCTGTAATGGCGGACGGCTGTGGAGTCACTGAAATCGGCGGTTAAAAGAGAATCAGTTGGAAAAAACAGCTGTAAAAACCCTGAAGACTAAAACAAAGCACCTCCACCTTCTGGATGGATAAAGGACTTAAGGTCAATTCCAGATTACTTTATAAACAAAAAACAATGCAAAATCAGCTACTTCAGCCAGTAATAACTGTTGCAGTGTATCATGGGATATGTAGTGTATGTGAGAGCACTGTTCAGTCAAAGCGACCTTTAAAGCTATGGCCAAGCAGTATTTATATTAAAAGATTTTAAGACTAGAGGAGACAGAGTAAAGGATAAAGTCAACACATTAATTTACCTCTTTAAACTCCGTGCTAAAGGCTCCACCTTCACTGCAGAGGTCAACAATACACATTTAAATAGAGTTGTTTCACCTCAGCCTCCTTGACATTTTCCAAGTTAGCCCGCCCAAAAGCACGGCACTAATCCCCACCTCAGGTCCGATTCGGTACCTCCGGTTCATCTCCTGCAGGAGTCGAAACAAAGGCCCGGCAAATGAAATGCATGAGCAGAGAGGCGGCGCACAATGTGGTCCACCTGAATGGACTGAAATGAACTAGTCCTGACAAAGCCAAGGGGGAATGAGAAAGGCTCCCAGCAATGCTCTGAAGCCAGATTTACCTCACTGAATGAGAAACACCTCAAAGCTGGAGAGAAAGAAAATCCACCAAATCCTCCATTCACTTTAAGAAATTAGACACATGCTTTCTATTCTCCTCCAGTCATTATCAGTAGATCACAACAGCACTAAGAATTACCAGTTTAATTGCTTCTGTTAAACACAATGAGACAGGCAATAGAAGAACTATTGAGCCCATCTTCATCTTTGAACTAGCGGCCTGGTTCGGCATCGCGGTTAAAACGCAGGTTGCAAGGAGGAGAAGTGTCACACCAAAACAATCCAAACCAGCATTCAGGCTTGTCTCCTGCAGCTGTCAACAACAGGGCTAATTACTGGACCCGCAGGATAAATTTCCACATTACAGAACCCTAATTTCATCTGTCGGACATTTAAATTCTTTCTTCCCTTTGGAAGATAACAGGAGCAATTAAATGCAACTCAACCTTGGTGAGATTACACTCCTGAGAAAGACAGCCAAGCTGCAGTAGGTTCATTGCCTGGGAGAACAAAAACACAATATGGTGGAAAATAAGGAAAAAAAGCTGGAGAGGAGGTAGCAGAGTCCGATTGCTCTAAGAAACACACAACAAAGTGTCTTTTTTTTTTTATTTAACAAGCACGGCCTAAAACTTTACAGAACATTCAAGAAATATTTTAACTTTTTTTTAACCTTTATCAGAAGATTTAAACACTTTTCTTTAATAAGCCCTTATCAAGAATCGCACCAGTAGTTTCATAAAAATAAAAAGTAGAATGTTATCAAATGTTGGTCAGATAATATCCATTTTAAAACAAATGCCTATCTTTAGGTATGCATTTATCTCTTCATCCATATCAAGTAATCTGTCTAAAGCAAAAATCAAAAACCACATGACGATAACCTTTGCAGCAATCCCAATAATTGATTACGCACAAATAGGTGAACATTTTGGAAATTGATAGACTGAGTTCAGGCGACAGCAGTCATACAGTTCGTATTACAAGTGCAATTTCAATGTTTATATGCAATCTGTTCAGCTTATTTGGATTGAAATGAATTAAAATGGATAGAAAATAAAAACTACTCAACATGTTATCATTTTGAAAAAGACGAAACAGATTGGAACCCGATTTTCTTGATGCCACCGGTTAAAATGTCGGACAACAAAAAGGTTTGGCGCAACCTTTGTACAGGAGGTACATGTTCATTCACTAAATGACAATTAAAGATCAGGTCAAATAATTTAATTTTCCTGTTCTCTGAAACTAAATTTAATGAGGGTTTATTCTTTCCCCGAAAGTGCTCTTTATTTTTTAAAATCAAAGTCCCTGGTTGTAAACATTCTATTATAAAAAAGCACATCTAAAGAATTGACAGACATGAATTATAGATTATACTCATATTTGTTTTGTTTATAAAGTTATTTATTAAACATGTTATTCATTTGTTTGTTTTGGTAACACTTCATTGTATAAGTGGGTCATTTTAACCCAAGTATTCGTAATTTGATAACCCAGATTGTATGAATTATTTTTAACCATTTTTGGTCAACTTAACTGTACAGTTGTTTTTTAACCAATTCTTGAGTAGAACAGATAACCAAAATGAAATATGTCAAACCCATAACCCAACCTCACTCGGTTAAAATTACTCATGACTTCTCATTCAAAATTGGACCCTGCATTTGGATAACAAAGCAACCCAAATTGGGTTATTTTTAATCCATTACGTTTAAGAGTGTATGGAAACACAAAGAACTAGAGCAGACAATATATTGATCTGCATACCTCTGCACACTGCAGGGTTTTAGATTAGAGGACATTTTCTGGAGGCAAATCAACCAAACTAAAGTATTGATCTCTGTAAATGTATATCGTTTTAATCAGTAAGTGGTGAATATGCTGACAAACAAAAGATAAGAACCGCTTAAAGCCATGACTCCTCTAGGTTCTCTGCCACAGCAGAAATCCATCCCAGTGGCTAAACAATAACATTGAGATAGGATGATGCCCTGATCAATATTTAGGCATGACTGTAGCTGCTGAATCGTCCAATCAATGCTAGAGACATACAGTAATTCCTAAGAGCACTTGGCTGCAGGATTAATCTGGGCCTACAACTACAGGCTCTCAGTCCAACCAGATACTTGTTAGTTGTGAACTTAATCGACCAATAAAAACCAAGCTGGTTGTTTTTTCTTCCATCGATTAGATAAAAATTCAACAATAAAGCCATAAGATTTAATTCCCTCCAGTGGTTAATAATCTCCATTCAGCAGCAAATATGTCATATCAATATCGCATAAAAATAACAAACACAAAATGATTCTTTACAATTGCGTTTTTACATTTCCTAGGGAATGTGCATCTGTTCCTTATTCATTTCCACTCCACTGCTAAATATTACATCTTCTTAAAGTTAAATACAGATCTCAAAGCTGCACACATACCAGTGTAGTAGATGAACGATAACATGATTTTAGTACAGGTTACAACAGAACATGTATTTTCTAGGGGAAAGGATCATAAAATGTGTTTTAATGCACATTAAGGTATATTTGGTGTTTCAGCTTTTGAAATGGGCAGTTAGATGCGTTTTTCGAGGCAGTCTTCAGTATTTGTGGGTGACAAAAATCTGTAGAAATCAAAAAGCATTACACAGAATACCCAGGTCCACTTTAATGTGTTGTTGTTGTTGTTGTTTTTTACCGATTTTTGTGTTCAGTTTAATTCTTTGACATATCCATCACATTAAAGATTGATTCTGAAGAGGTTTATGATAGTCTGATATTTATGCCACCACAAATGGCCATTTTCATGACAGAAATAAAAGAAATCTGGCCGGGAGCTGGCAAAGGTACCATCATCAGAACCCTCTTCTCCTCACTGCACCTCCAGCGCCTGTTCGGTCCAGATCAATGCGCGGCCAATCCTTTCCCTGAGAGGATGCATCGATCCAGGCTCCCCCGCGCTGACCAGCCTCTAATCTCTCGAAACGGGGAGCGTGGGGGCTGCAACCGTTCCTAGGAAAGCCGGTATCCAACCTTAGCTGTGGCCGGGTGCGCGGCACAGAAAAACACATCTCTGTCTGAGAAATCCATTGGCCGTCACTACGACGGTCTGTAATTCTGAAAAGCGTTCGATATCAAGTACACCCCGTTCCTGCAGAAGAGATTTAGGGCTATGCTTGCAGTGCCTGTGAAATCATTTTGTACATGCAGAGATCCTTCAGGGAATCCTTCGTTATCAGTTAGGTCCAAATTACCAAGAATTGGAAAATCTGTTAAATTTCATCCACTAATGCCACCAGGACAGTCACATCATGATATGTTAGGACCGATTTCTTATTGTTGACACTACTTTGCATCAATTATCTCGCCTTTCTGATCACGAGTCACACATCTTCACCTGTCTTCTGATCCTAGGGAGACCTTAATTCAATTAAACAAGATGACTGAATTAATGTGTTGCTAAGCATCACAGCTCGGCCTGTCTTCCTGTCAACAGAAATCAGTGTACCAAAGTGTGAACAAAGCCACGCCGTCTTGGATGTGATTAATATTTGATGAAGGCTAAGAGCAGGGAGGAAGCCATAAGGTTTGCTTTGGCTGCTTGGCAAAGTGTGAGCAATTGCATGCGACAGAGAGAAAAGGTCAGCTTTGTTTGTCATCAGTGTAGGTCAACGCAGAGGTTTTCTTCCCCCGCCTCATTTATTTATGCACGCTTTAAACATCTCTGTTAAAATGTTTTCATTGAAACCTGCACGATCAGCTCTGGGCTAATTTCTCACAAGGTTTATAGTATGACCCAGAATAGGATGGGATGCACAAGCATTTCAATCCAGCAGAACAGCTCTGAAAACGTTCAAGTAGTTGGAAAATATATTTTACAAAAACTGGAATCAGTTCATCAAAAGTTAAAGAAAACATAATTTAAAAAATTATTTTTTTTTAGTATTGTATCTTAAGGCTGGAACCATAAGGGAAATTTTAAGTAAAAAGTTTTGGATAGATTTAAGGAATATAGATGGAATCCATTTTCACTATCAACTGAATAAAAGTTTTAATGTAATTAATCACATGTGATTAATAGCTGTGGATTAATCATGAAAATAAATAAATAATAACCCCAAATATGACTGAAGTAGTACAGTTTTTCAGTATGAATAAAGACATAACCGGATTATTAAGACAAAAATTGATCAAATATGGAAAATATCTGGTTAACATGGGTCTGGACAATTTAGAAAAAGAGTGCATCGATAAAAAAATAGTACTATTGATCAATATCGATAGATATCACATAATGTAAAAAAATATATTTTAAGTGCCTCCCAGGTCATTTTGTTATTCTTCAATGAACTAATTGTAACTAAGAATTGAATTAATTAATTTTTCAAACCCTTTTTTTTAATCATAACTTAGTTTGTAATACACAGAAACAAATCAAGAGACCTGACCAACATCAGTAAGTACAAAGAAAAGTAATGTTATTAACCATTATATATATATTAGTAAATTAAATTAAAGGCTTATCTTGAAGCTTTTTAATCTTTTAAACATTTTATGACACTTTATAATATTAACGGCTGAAACCTTTGGATTAGAATGTCAATAAAACTTATTCTAATTCAGTTCAGCTCTTCAGCTCTGGTTTAGCTGTTGGCTAAAGCTAACCAGCTACTCACCAGAGTGTTGGAGCCCAGAACACTGCAGTCCATTTCAGTCACTGAGAGCCGAAGCCAGCTGGTCTATCCAACCCCTGTTGTGTTTTTTTAAAGCGTTTTTCGCTTCTGAGGACCAAGAGAAGAATCGAGGGAACAGTTTAAAATCCACAGGTGTTGTTAGCAGCATGACGCGACCTTAGTACGTTTCCTGTGTCTCTCTGTAGGAGATTCGTAGCGGGCTGGGAGAGAGGAGTCCTGCTTAAAACAGCTGATCATAGTATTATATTTCGTTTGTTATTGCTACGTTTAATGTTTTAGTGCATTGAGGATTGGTTCAAAGCGGGACGCAACCTTTACCCAAGCCACTGAAACATTCATCTGGAACAACTTCCTCTGCTGCTCTCTTGCTGTGACATCTGAAGTTACAGCGATGGTTCGCTTAGGGACTATCAAAAAATTATGTTTCAGCTCAAATCATTTCATCCTTTTTGTGGTTAGAAAGGAGAGAGGGATGGCTGACAGAGCTGCCTGGGTCAGCGTTAATGATTTGTTTGGAGTAAGTAATAATTGTTGTATTAAGATACCTGATAGGCTATAATGAGGGGAAACTTTTTTTTTAATTAAACTTTTTTATCAGCCCTTTTTTTTCTATCGCACCACACGTCTATTGATTTAAATATATTGCTATCGAATCATCCAGGCGTAACCCTTGCATGAACTGCCGGTGGAGTCCACATGGGGACTACAGCTGTCACATTCACTGCGTTATAAACCACTCCTGAACCAGAAAACATCAGCAGCATCCTACAACAGGGAAAAAAAAGGCTACCATTTAGGAGTGGTCCAAAATCCTCTTTTTAGATCAAAGTAAATTCTGTATTTCATTTGGAAATCAAGGCCTGGAGAAAGCGTGGAGCGGAAGGACTGCATGATAAGAGGATGATTATTCCTTATTCTTGTTTAAAGTCTCAATGCTTGTCTCAGCACAAGTTCCACACCACTTTCTTCAAATTCAATCAATAAACATCTTGTTTGGGTATCAAGAGAGTAAAACTCCAACTCCCCCCAAATATATTGCCTGCTTGCAGTTGATACATGTCACATCAAATATAATTTCCTTTCTGAAACTGCACCCAAACAATCCATTGGGACTGTGATCCCGCATATATTTGGCATAAAGATTGTTATTTGAATCCACACTGCTCCCACTGTGACGTTTCCACAGTCACTGGTGATTTGTGGGAGCTTATCATCGTTCTAGAGTTTTAATAGGACACTGGGACCAAATTATTGTGTAGCTCTTAACTTCTATAGAGCTGTGGTGTCTAAACTTTTTATCATGAGGGCAAAAATGGTCGAGCTAAACGAGCGTAGAGGGCACAAAATGAAACACAAATAAACACATAATCCTCTAATGAATCTATAGATGCTGTATTTTTTTATCGAATCATTGCTTCTCTACCCTTTTCTTAGCCTGTAACATGCATTTTCATCTTGCAGTCGAGCCTTAAATCTGATGTTAAATCCTTCATGCTACATCCACCTACTTCAGTCTGAAGCTGAATCTTCAAATCCAGACCTCATCATCGAACATCATTTTTATATTGCTCCTGTGACTGAATGGGAGCAGCTCCCTGCAGCCGAGTCAAAATATTGATGACAGCCTTGCCAGTCTAGAGTTCCTTTTGTGTGTGTGTGCGCGTGTGTGTGTGGGGGGGTTGAAGCAGCAAAGGAGCGCCTGCGGTACCAAAACGTCACGTTCAACATTCCCCTTAAAAGTCATCTTCACACCGCTGCATATTTCCTGATGTGTAACATAGCTTGGCTAAATATAAAGCTACTTTTAACATCGTTAGACAGCCATAAAAGCTGCCATCATGACAAATTTATGAAATATTTTAATTCTCTTTTCAATCAATTTCACCGTGTTGCTTTAGTGTCACGTTCAAACATGCAGAAAGAAGGCAAGAGCACAGAAAATATGAATAATAGATTCGTCTCAACCAGGGGAGCAGAAGAGTCAACCTATATGGAGGCGGTAGAATATCGATTGTTGGGTTTCAGCTTGTTTTTGTATGTTTTACGACGAGCAACAAGTCAATGTCAGACTTTCTGCCAAAATAACAGCCAGCAAGTGCATAAAAGGAATGTCTGAATAATATTTGCTGAAGTATGTGATTCAGATTGAAGGAGAAAAGGTTACCAACTGCTCAAAACAACCTTAACCTTACATGTGTGTTGCTTTTATTGGAGTCAGCTGCATTTAAATCTGAGATGGGAGTTGAAGGAGCAGTAAGAGGAAGGGTTGGGTATCGTTTGCATTTCAACTATTCCAATTCTCACTATCGATTCCTGTTCTACACGATTCTTAATTCCAATTCTTTGAGGTGAAGAAAACACTTTTTTCATTAAAAAACGCCTTTACACAGGTGATTTTTATTTGTTCAGTCAATCTGTCAATGAAGTTCAACCTGAACTGTTACAGTAACTTAAGTCAGGGGTAGATAAAGTAGCTACCAGCTAAGTTATTTAGCTTAAAATTCATCTTATTTACTTAACGTTACCTAAATGTAGTCGACCACATCGCTAAGGGGTTGCAACCTTTTTACCGTTACTTTTCTGTGGCCCTCGGCAATTTGCTCCGTTGGCAGCTTTCCCCTTGCTGCCATGGTGAATGGGGTTTGTCTATTTGCTGGCCGGGGCCTCTGGCCTGTTAACGTGGCAGCAGCTGCAGACTGCCTTATGCTGGTATCACTCTGCGAGCGTTTAACAACTATGAACAGATTTGACACAGTTTTAACAACTGGTAGTATATTCAAACTTAACCTAGTCTGAAGAATAAGACCATCATAATTTCAATGTACCTGATTCAGTTTCCAACGAGGAGTTGCTGGCTGACAGTTGACTGTCCGAAGTGGTGGAAGCGACGGGAGCAGGTCAGCGGCGCGCAATCCATCAGTACACACTGTATACCACGCAACTGCCAAAGGTGGTTTGTCATGTTTGTTGTACATCCTCCGTCAGCGCTAATAAGCCGTGATGCCAGTAACGCGTTACTTAGTAGCGTGTTACTCCTAATATGACCACTTTTTCAGTAACGACTTATCGAACGTGTTACTATTTCCATACAGGTAATCAGATTAAAGTTACTTGTTCAAGACACTGTGCGTTACTATTTTTGTAATTTTCTTAACCAAAAACATATATTTGGTACGCTGTCTGCCATCTGCCCTGAACAATGTAAACCGAGATTCATCCGTGAAGAGAACACCTCTCCAACGTGCCAGACACCATTGAATGAGAGCATTTGCCCACACAAGTCTGTTACGGCGACGAACTGGAGTCAGGTCAAGACCCCGATGAGGACGATGAACATGCAGTTGAGCTTCCCTGAGACGGTTTCTGAAAGTTTGTGCAGAAATTGTTTGGTTATGCAAACCAATTGTTTCAGCAGCTGTCTGAGTGGCTGGTCCCAGACGATTTTGGAGGTGAACCTGCTGGATGTGGAGGTCCTGGGCTGGTGTGGTTACACGTGGTCTGCGGTTGTGAGGCCGGTTGGATGTACTGCCATATTCTCTGAAACGCCTTTGGAGACGGCTTATGGTGGAGAACATTCAATGCACGAGCAACAGATCTGGTTGACATTCCTGCTGTCAGCATGCCAATTGCACGCTCCCTCAATGCTTGTGGCATCTGTGGCATTTTGCTGAGACAAAAATGCATATTCCAGGGTGGCCTTTTATTGTGGGCAGTATAAGGTACACCTGTGAACTAATCATGATGTCAGATCAGCATCTTGATGTCGCACACCTGTGAGGTGGGATGGATTATCTCAGCAAAGCAAAAGTGCTCACTATCACACATTTAGACTGATGTGAGAATGTTTGAGAGGAATGGTAATATTGTGTATCTTGAATGAATTTTATATCTTTAAGTCCATCTCATGAAAAATGGGAGCAGAAACAAAGGTGTTGCGTTTATATTTTTGTTGAGTGTATGAGAACTAGCTTTTGCACAAGTTGGAAGATTACGTGTATCTGAAAACTGCAGCTGCAGACAGGAAGGTTACTTATTCATAAATGTAATAATGCCCAAAGATTAAGCTGCAAATATTTGAACTAAAAACTCCAGTTTCCGTATTGATGTGCGTCCTGTATTGGTACTCGGCAAGTACCCAGATCGGCATCGTAACCGTTTGACAATTGTGGTATTGTTCTGCATGTAGCAGAAAATGCATTTTTGTTTCCATAACAGCATTTTTTTCTCCAAATCCCACAAAGCTGTGATAGTTTACCACAATCTAATAAAACTGTCACACCACTCCATGCCTAATAAAGCCTGATGTGCAGTTTTAGATTTTATTTCTTATTTGCAGCATGTGCTGATGACTCCTACGTGAACACAATGCTTAGGTGATTTTCTTTCATCATAAAAACTGGAAACATTTACACTTATGAGTCACCATGACTTTACTCTCACCGTTACTAAAAGATAGAATCTATGACCACATGAGGACATACAGGGAGATGATGAAAGCGCAGTGAAGAGCTATGTCTAACTGTACTATTTATTCCACGAGAGAACACCATCGTTCTACAGCGAAGGGAAAATTACCAGGCTGCCTCTCCGCAGGCCTGACTGATTTCGTTCAAAGACTAGCCCCACATGGGTGTGCCATAATCCCCTCATCTCCGAGGGGCTCTCATTGTGCTGCGATACATTTAGGAACTTTAATAAAACAAAACTTCAGAGAAAGCCAACGAGTGGGGATGGTGCTGGGCTGGGCAGACGGCGCTCCCTGCTCTATTAAAGCTCGGATACAGATGAGCTTTACCAGGACATATCTAAGGACGAGAAGTTCCAACAATGAAATGAAGAACAGCAATCTTCACATTAGGAAAAAAGGCAGAAGAAACAGAAGTAGGAAAATGTTTCTTTCATATTAAATTACCTGAGCTGTCCATTTAAAGTGGGAGATTAAAAGAGATTTTTAAGGTGACTTCGAGATGAATAATTGCATTCTCTTCCTTTCCTTTCACTGGATCAAATTAGGAATTGCCCCAGAGCAATTTATTTGCCTCATCTCTGAAGTACCCACTTCTATCACTTCAGGACTAGAACAAGGATTGTACACCAGTCTCCTCACGTTCAGCTTCTCCCAGACAGATTCCGCACAGGATCGACGCCATGTTGCATCATACCACATCAATGCCTGACAAGGAATAGTAACAGGGTTTTACAATATTTAGTGTTGACAAGATCATTACATTTGGCTTGGCATCCTTCCTCATATTCACACAATTGATTTGGTTTTATTTTTAAAACAGAAACTCAACAATTTCCCTCTGGGACGGCAAACCTGCTGAATTCTTGAATCAAGGATAAAAAAAACATCTATTTAGAGCAGCCTTTGAGTAGTATTCAAATATAATTGTATGTATAATGCTTGATTTTCCTCTAATGTTGTACTCTACACTTAATTTCTGTTTTTACATTCTCTGATGTCTATATTTTTCCTTTCATGTTTTATTAAATTTAGTGCCACTGTCAGGAGGTGAAAATATTTTTTTAATGGTTCAGAAACAAGCAAAATTTTAACTCCAGATCGTTGCTTAGGTGTTGATTACTGTTTAACTTTCAATGCTTTTATACACTTAATTATCCTCTTGCATTTGTTTTGTTGAATTATCTTGTTGAAAGTGTGCTATGCAAACAAAATTGCCTTGCCTCGATTTCGTGCTCTGCTGCCACACTCAAGTTTGGAGTTAAGTTTCACTTCAACCAAAGTATGGAAACCAGGCAACAGATCTCCAGTTAAAGTGATCAGAAATCAGAAAGAATTTTTTTGACCTGCAAGCAATTGCTTCAGTGGGACCCCCCATACACTGGTGGTTGGAAGCGATGTGCTCCAAAGCCTCAGTAACTGTTTTGCGTATGTTGTCCAGATTTGAGATGATGCTGTGATGCTTTCAGGCGAATCATTTCCTTTGATTCAGTTATCTGTACTATGTGGGATAAAATAATAATAATTCACTGCATAGCATTGTGAAAGCATATGGCTCCATGATAGATTGATTTCCGGCTACTTAGTGAATCTTCTTTAATTCTCCTGCTCTCTTTAACATGCCCTTAACAAAGTTCAGCTTGTATAGTTCCTCTTCGTTGGTAATTTATAAAAATAAAGTATTGATAGACAGTTGCTTCGTAGAGTTTTTCAAGGCGCTGCTTCTTGTCTGAGCAGCTCGAGACTTTATGAAAGCATCTTCATCTGATTAGAACAAAACTTTAACAGCCAAGATGTTTTATGGAGTCTGCTCTCAGATTCCTGAAGTCGTGTCAGGATGACAGACTTTAATTAGAAGACAAGACTTCCAGAGACACGCAGAATTATTCTGGCTTTGAGACATGAGAGTTGGCTAAATAAATTAATCAGCATACATCGATGTGTTATGCCGCTCACATCCCATGTTTTAGGAGAAAGCCGAGGCCACATAATTTGTATAGAAACTAGGGCTGAACGATTAATTGCATATGCAATTAAATCGCGATTTGGTAAAATGCGATTTCCTAATTGCAAAGGCTGCGATTTGACTTGATGTAAAAGTATCTGCTAAAGTCACGTGACTTGCAAGCAACGCAGGGAGAGAAGGAAACTCTGCACTTTAAGCCGTTATAAAATGACCAAAAGCTTAACAGAATCCAACACTACACAATATTTGGTACCAAAGAGGAACAGTACATCAGTTGTGAGAATTTATATCTGCTATGAAAACGTTGATGCTGCGCAACGCCAGGTAATGCAGAACCCATCTTTGTATTGTTGCTGCCTCACGAGGTAGGCTACAGTACGAACCTTTATCAACACCTAAAAACATCACACCACCATATATGAGAGTTGCACGGCTAAACTGACCGCCACCAGTGTTTAAATTTCCAGTAAACAAACTTTGAGGCGACAGGGATCGCTGACCGAGCTGTTTGAAAGAATCTCTCCTTACGTACATAAAAAACGGCACACGGAAATAATTTTTACCTGCGCTGTATAAAAAATGCCGACAGAAAGTTAAAGCCGCACCGAAAACAGCGGAGTATTTTGCAAAAACTGACCTGAGATCAAACCGCTCTACGGAGCCATACCAGAGTCTGTAAGTGCATTAGATTGATGCAGAATTAAAAATCAGAGCTTGTTCCTTCAAGCATCCTACTTCCTGGATAACCACACGTAGGAAAACATTGCAGCCGGAGCGAATTATTAGCTGGGATCAAAAGGAAGAAAACCTTGATTGCAGAACAACACCGATGACCATCCAGTGTGATGATTAAAAGTAGATAAAGTTGTTAATATTTGCCTTTGTCTTAAAATAAGTAAATAATCTTATGGAATAGATTATTTATAAAAATCTGTTTTTAATACACACTATTTTTGATTGCATTACTTTAAAAAAAATACATGACCCGAGCCCCACAAAAATAATTGCACATTAAATCGCAATATTGCAGGAAAAAAAAAAAAATCCAATTAGATTATTTTCCAAAATCGTTCAGCCCTAATAGAAACGCGCCAAAGGAAAAACTCAGCCTCGGGGCCCAGAGGAGGATTTGATTGGAGCGATCTAGTAAAGGAATGAGGACTGATATCACTCATAATGGTTCGGCTGACCGTTATATGCCATGATGCTATGCAGATTGGTGTCGTAAACTGGTAAAGAGATTGGATCACATTCAGCAAAATAATAATAATAATAATAAATAAATAAATAAATAAATAAATAAATATACAAACATCAATGACCCTAGTCGGATGTTACTGAAAACTGGCTTCCCTTTAGAAAAACCTAAACACAAAATGTATATAGCAAAGTAAGACTAGAAAGAGTGTTGGTAATGTGTAGTCGTCTATCCGTCTGTTTGTCCATCCATGCATCCAAAAATGTTCTCAAACAAAGACTGAGAACTCCAAAAAGTACAGATCACCTTCTGCAGCAAGTCCAGCTGTGCTAATATGCTCTCCTGTGAATTTACTTCATGTCATCAACACAAACACCTCATTTTCAAATATACTGCCAATAGAAACGCTGCTATTAGAAGCAAAATAATAACACAGGTGTACTTATTACTGGACAGATATGTAAAAGTAGCAGGAGCTACATGGAGGTGAATATGAGAGAAGTTCTGACAGCAGAAACTGGTTAGAGTTACTTGTTTAATATTCAGATCTGCTAACATTTTAAGGGCTCTGGGAGGCTCCTGTTATCTCCTGATGTCAAATTAAAACAGAAACGCACAAGGTTTGCCATCAGGCCATTAAAATAGCTGGGCTTGTGAATCCACATTGCACAACAAACTCTGCCTTCCCTCCTTCAGGAACCACATGTTCCCCTTACAGAGTGTTCCTCCACTTTTTGTTGCATGAATGCTCAAATAGTATGTGGCGTTTTCAGCCTGATAAAGAGCACACCCATCTTTTAATTATTCATGCGACCTCAAATGAGCGCCGCAAAATATGCTAGGGCGTTACATGCCAAGCTCGCCATTCTGCTTTGTGCTGAAGCTAATAATAGGAAATCAGATCTGTAAAGTTTAGCGGTGTTGCCGGACCTGCTGTCACAGTCTGGTAGCTTTGCCATTATTCCTCTGAAATGGCCCGCTGTTGTCCTTTCTTCTCCCTCCACAACATTAACGTTACAACGTGGAAGGCAGACCGACATGGATGTTACACTCAGCCTTTGCTATTTCTGTTCTCAGATGGCGCCCTCTTGTCATCTTTTAGCACATTAGCTTGATAAAAAAAAAAAAAACAAAGGATAGTGAAGTGGCAACATCTGTTGCTGAAGAGGGAAGCTATTAATCAATTGTTACTGAATGATCCCATTTTTTTCTGTAAATATTACAAGCCAATGAAAGTGCTGCAAGGAAGACTAAAATATGGTTTTCATATAGTCTTTCACCTGTGATGGACTGACTCCTTGCCATCTTTTGTGTAACATCCCCAACTCCACTTTACTTATACAGCAAACTTAAGCAAGAGATTTGGCCTAAAACTAAAGGAAGACATAACGAGTAGAAAGGAGTCATATACACCAAATAAAAAATATAAAGCTAAAAAAAAACAAAATAATTTTGTGAAAATATGACCACCCCCGACAATCAGCTTTATTTCGAGGTACTACTTGTCACCGCCGCGCCGCCTGGGCTTAAATTAATTTAGACCAACACCGAGCACTTCAGTCCTACAACGGACCTACCCGGTCTCCGCGCACACGATGTGTCAGAGCCCTGTGGTCGTTCACTCTTACCACTTGTAGATAAGTGTAATTACCCAAGATTCCTCTGTTACTAAACCGGTCTCTCTCTGCCCTCGTGTGTAGTAACTGTTCCCCGCGCTCCTAATCGAGTCGCAAAGCAATTCGGCCCCCTCTTTAACTGGGGCTTACTTTTCTTAGGCCGTACCCTTTCCGAGTCGCAAAGTGATTTGGTCACCCCTCGTTCCCTGGAGTTCACTATCCTTAAACGTGCTCTTCTGTCGCAGAAGTCAGACTCCCATATCTATATATATATATATACACATACACATATATACAGAGTTCCAACGCTACCTTATTGGACACTGTAGGGATATCGTATGGATTCGTGTCTCTGGGGCGCTGAGACAATATAATCCTCCCAGATAATTAAGTCATATGAAGTCACATCACAACCACGTAATGGACAATCACTCGAATTACGCCCGACCTCTATCGGGGGGAACCCCTTCAACCCTTAACCTGGCAGAGGCTAGTGTATTCCCCTACCACAGTCACATTGTTTGGGGGTCATCTACCTAATTCCAGCGCCAAGTTATATTAGGGACACCGGATGATCATTCGTTTAAAATGGCTGCCTCAATTTGACAGCTGCTCGAATGTCAGAAGTAGTCTACTCACGTGGGAAATTGGTGTCTTGCAACCAACGCGTTCAAGATGCAAGTTAGATCGCTCCTCTGTCGATCTATTTTCCGGTCTGAAATGACCAGCTTCTTCCGAGCACTGTTACCAGACAGTTTACTGTCAATTGAAGCTTTTACTTGTCTACTCGTGTCCAGGTGCTCATGTTCCAAATAGGGAAAACCTCTCTGAGGCTGGCCTTAAGCCTGCTCCTCAGAAAAAATATACAAACCTTATTTTAAATAATGACTTCAAATCAAAAGACCAAAATTTGATTATTTAATCTCAAGCTCAAAAAGAATTACAAATTACAAGCAATTTAACAAAAAGGAGTCACGCATCACACGGTCACAACACCACCAACCTCCTACAGCCTCCCATCCCATGTGCCATCTCTCTCTCTCTCTCTCTCTCAGAGTTTTAGCTGTAAATATACATCACTAAGACAATTAGAAGAACGTTTCTTATTTTTCTGCTAACATGTGCACAGAATCAGTCCATCAACATCAATCTTGTGGTTTCTTGTAGATGGTTGACTTTTCTCCGAAATGATCTCTCTCATCTCTGAAACAGTGTTACCTTTTGGCCTGCAAACCACAGGCAGGCTTCTTGATGCCGGTGTTATTTCAAAGTGAGGTTTGTCATACATTTTCCACTTATTCAGAGATGGGTGACCTTTTGGCTGAACATTATAACTTTTCTCTGCACTTACAAATATACTTTGGTAAGCATAATTAAAGCCACATCCTTATCATACCATCTTCATAGTTATTGCAAAATCTTTTTCCACAGTTCAGCATCTAGATTACAAAATCTTTTTCTAAGGCACATCAGTTAACATTTTGTTATGCAAGCACTCTTAATTATCAGAGTATATATTTCTGTTGCTTAAACACACATAGTAAAGATAAAAACATTAATAAAAGGCACTTTATTAAGAAAGACTTTACGCATAATATGGATAAGAGATTTAAAACATAACATTGGATAAGAAATTTAAAACATATGAGAGACTTAAAACATAATATTGGATACTTATTACCCCTCTGACTTTCTACAATCCAGCTGTTCTTAAACGTAGGTATGCACCATGGATTTGCCACATGAAGGCCTCAGGAGGCTCGTCAATTTCAACTCTGAAACTTCACTAAAAGCTTTGGAAAATAAACACAATGGTGATGCGATTTAAAGACTGGTAAGGAGGAAGCTTGTCTAATATTTTGGGAATGCCGATTCCACGACCTGAAGGCTCGACCACCCACCCCTGAGCTTCAACCTTGATTTCGGTTATTA
Organism: Apricaphanius iberus; assembly: GCA_028564705.1. Taxonomy (NCBI): domain Eukaryota; kingdom Metazoa; phylum Chordata; class Actinopteri; order Cyprinodontiformes; family Aphaniidae; genus Apricaphanius; species Apricaphanius iberus. Next base: position 1,361,018 of record JAPXFQ010000269.1, read on the forward strand.
CAATATCATCTGATTAACTGACCTGAGAGAACGAGATGGAAAATGGAGCTGGAGCAGATCTGATCATTAAAATGGGTGCCAGACATGTAGATATTTAGTAGTCAAAAGCCACAGTTTGAACTCAGTTCCTTGTCTTAGAGGCAACCGATGCAGACACATGAGTATCTGGGGGATTTACATGTGCCAGTAAGAAGACAATTGGCAGCGTTCTGTTCAAGCTGTAGGCGGGTAAGAATCGTCTGAATATTGTAATTTGCTATATATAGGTATGAGTCAATCTATGTGGTAATAAGGCATGAATAACAATTTCCAAATCATCCGTAGAAATTATGGGTTTACGTTTAGGAATTTGGCAAAGTTGGAATAAAAATTGTTGCACAATCTTCTTAACTTGTATGTCGAAATCAAGGCATGAGCAAAACAACATTCCCAGATTTCTGACTTTCTGTTTAGTAAATGGTCTCAGGTTATGTAAACCTAAAGGAGCAATAGGGGTAATATTACTTAATTACTTAATTTTAAAACAGATGATTTAAGCCTTCTAAAATGTACCTAACAAAAAGATTTCTCTCCTATAAGCACCAAGATGCAGCGCAGGAACATTGCTCAATGTGTCAAAGTTTATATAGTCGAACTGGTCCAGTCATATCAAAATCTCACTTAATATTATTATACTAATATTTTAGTATTTTCTAATTTTCTATTAAATAAAATATGATCACCCATGAGTAAAATGTAAAGAAATCATGTTCATTATTTAAAAGTTACAAAAAGAAAGTCTTTGCTAATGAAACATGGAATGAGGCGGAGGATTATGGAGAATGCTTTTTTTATACAAGACAGCTGAGGCGGCTTTTTATTAGCATTTTGCTATGATTAGGACCACATGAATACCTCCAGCACAAATGGCCTACTTATATAGACATTAAGCAAGGTATGTACAAGATCCAGTATTTATTTCTCCAGCATTGTTTGTTTAGATTTTATTTACCCAGCATGCCCTGTGCAATAGTCCACTTCCTGCTTTTGGTGCGGCCCCGGTCCGTTTATCATTCACACATTCAATAAAACCGAAGCAGAGTTTGTTTCAATCGAACCAAGACCACCGTTTTTAGAGTTCAATTGTTTGGTCCGAATCACCCCCAATTTCCACTACTCCATCGTTAATTTATACTGCATACGCAGTATGGTGGAAATTAGGGACCCATTTACACCTGCCCAAACCAACCGGACTTTCCGGGCAAACAGACTAGAGTTTGCTTCAACCAGACTAAAGAGGGCTGGTGTGAATGCACTCTAAGTTTTGCTTCATCATCTCTGTGTTCCACAGGTCATAAAACACACCAACGTTAAAATCAGTTCTGAGGTTAATGGAATGCAACGTAATTAAAACTAGCAGAAGCTGGTGAGGCTTCCAGGGTTGAGAAATATGTCAGTGTTTTCTTCCATAGTAGTTACCATGGTGCTGCGCCACGGCCTTAAATTCCAGCGCCATGCCAACAAAATACAAGATTTATTTATTTTTTACATGGACCTCGTCAATACATCAAATGAACCTGTGTGTCCCGCCATCTGCCTCTCTTCTTACTTCACGTTGCTACACTTCCAATCCTCAGTAAACGTGAATGGGTTTTTGCCCTCCACGGCCTCCTCCACGTCTCCTGATGCACTGGCCTGTCTTCTGGTAGCGCCTCTACGCTCTGGACACTACGCTGACAAAAGAAGCAAACATTCATGCAAATGCTTGCATTGATGTCACATCCTGGATAAGCTTCCACTACCTGACCCACTTGTGTGGGTTGTAGGCTCAGTCTCATGCTAGAGTGAAAGCCATGCCAGCATTCAAAAGTGACCAGAAAATCAGCCAGATTATATATTATATATATATATATATATATATAATATTTAAAGTTCTTGATTAAATTATCATCATCATCATTATTATCTTCTTTCCGGATACAGGAAGCAGACCAGGAGTTAAAACTACAGAGCAACGTGGGTTCCTTGCTGCTCTTTTGTCACTTAAACAGCTCATTTATTCGAGAGAAGCCAGGAATCAAAAATTCCTGGGTGTATTCAAGTGATAAAATAATTTAAAAACCTATAATCTAACTGTTTTTCATGCTAAATTCTGTATAACACAATATAAAAAAAGAAATAGATAAATGCGAAGTGAACTAATGCACATAATTCTGAATGTGTCCCAAAAAAAAATTCTTGAATCCTTTTTTGGAGTTATTTGAACTTTTGTCTTGAAAAAATAAAAATAAAACAAAAAATAAAAACATATGAGGATATAGTTTATAGATCTCTACAGACAGAATGCTTCAGAAAGTTCTGAATTCCAGTGTTTATTTAGAGAAAATGATCCATTTTAAAATAATTTAGTACATTTCAATACGACCATAAGGTCAACTTTCATACTCAGTCAAGCTTTTTTCTTGTATGCTGTTTATTATAATTAAATTCAAAACTGCCACTTCAAACCTTCACGAGAACCAAAACCTGAGCTTGAAATCAATAGTCAAACTCTACTAAAACGTTACTACAGAAAATAAAGGCTTCCCTCAAGAAGTTCATGGTTTACATATGAAAGCTGTAAAAGTTTGTTTTTGCAGGGACCTGATTAAACAAAATTAAAATTATTTACTTCAACCCCCCCTCCATAACTTACAGTGGTATTCTGAGGGTAGGGACATTTTCTGATTTTCTGATTTTTCTGCACTTTTTAAAAAAAAAAAACTATAATTATTATTGAAGTAATTATGGTGTGGGAGGTAAAATAATAGATGTGGAGAATGGTACCAACTTCCATCAGCAGCGCTCGCCAGGTCAGAGCAGCCGGAGGGGTGGATACTGCGACTGAGACACTAAATTGAGATGTAGGCGGTGAGAATCATGTGTTTTGTGCCACGTTTCAAACAGCGAGAGACAATAATATCAACTCACAGGATGCAATCCGCACGTGGTCACTCAATTTAAAACTTGCATTCGTGACCGTGTGCAAATCTCGAATTCCATCTGATCAGCTTGGCTTGACAAAAGGCACCACGTTTAAACCTAAAGAATATCAGGCTAAAAATGCAGAAGCTGTCTTACTTCATATCTGGAAATGGCGCGAGGGAGCTGGGAAGCCTGGTTTCAGTGATGGGCTTCCAGAGATTTATCACCTGTTCCCTTTGGATTCGAGGAGCCTTAAGGCCCATTCAGACAGGATTAACACAATGCCAAGAGGGGAAAATGATTCCCCCAGCTCCTCCAGTTAATTTAGGCACATGATCTGTGGTGCACATGGACATTTAGAAGAACAAAACAAACTAAAAAGGCAATTAAAGAAATAAAAGCTGTAGGATTGGCAAATAAATCTCTATTCCCAGTAGGGACTAAATTACTCACATCTACTTATAGTTAACTTAGGACATAACAGAACTGAGAAAACAAATATGAAAACAACAGTCTTCTTAATTTACATTTCTCAAGGCAAATTACAAATCAAGGTTCAATTAATTCTGATATTTTCATTTTGTTCTTCTGTACGTCTACGTCCACCACAGATCATACACCTAAATTAAATGGAGGAGCTGGGGAAATCCAATTCCCTGCTTTGCATTGTGCTAATGACCAGTGGTGTACGTCAGTGAACCATCTTGGGTTCAGCGCTTTTTTTCTTTGCCGTTAGGCTCCATTTTCATAAAGCATAATATGATTTTGTCACCAGTTTGCTGATGACCTTTAAGTTTATTTGCCCCTTACATATATCAGAGATGGAAATTCCATTGGTTCCTTACTGGATTGCATGGAGGACATAAAACAGTGGATGTGTATCAACTTCCTTAAAATCAGTGATTTAAAGACTAAGATTTTACTTTCTGGCATTGCTGAAATTTTAGATGGTGGTGTTGGTTCTCTTGGTTCATGTTTTTCCTTTCTGAAAGCCTGGTAAAGAACTTTGAAATGATTTGGATTTTTCTTTTATACTTAAATTGTAAAGGGAGTGCAGTAGTCAGATCAGGTTTAGTAATTTCAGGTTTAGCAATAACTTCATGCTGACGACTTTGAACAGGTCATCTGCCAGGCTGTTTTTGTTTGTTTTTTTGTCTTATTCCTAATTTCCGTTTTTAATTTCTATGCTTTTATCATGTTTTTGGTTTCTTTACCACCAAATCATGTAAAGCACCATTAATTATCTTGTGTTGAAAGTTTTCTATACAACTAAAATATCCTTGCTTTTGTTTCCTACCAGATGGACTATTGCACCTCCTTCTACCTTGGCCTTAACCACTTCTCCTTGTATCGCCTCTAGCTGCTCCAGAATGCAGTGGCACGCTTGCTGATGGGCTCCAGGAAGTAAGACCACATAAAGTTTTTATGCTACTTTGTTTTTGTTTGTTTTTACCAAGCCTACTTGGACTTCCATAGCTCAGAGTAATGTCAAACCACCCAGGATATACAATCTTGTTTTACAAGTTTATCTACAGCTTGTTTTGAGTTGCACCTTGAATTCAGAACAGTTCAAGAACAGGAGGATTGAAATAGTTTTTGAAAAGTTTTTATTTTTTATTTTTTACTTGCAATTTCCTGTTAAAAAAAATTCCAGCTGTGTTTTCTTAATTACTTTGATTTTATATGAAAAAAACAAATAGGAGATTTAATGTTTCAGCCATAACGCCCAGCCCTAGTCCAAATACATAAAACCCACTTCAATTGCAACTACAGCAGACCCACACCTATTTTGTAGAATACAAGTCCGAATTATTTGTGGAAAACCTGTCTATGGGCAATTTTCAAAGAGAATATCAAGAAACAATACAAAAGCAGCTTGTAATGCTGAAATATCATACAGCTACAACTAATTGACACATTATTGTCTGACATTTGTAAAACCAGCCAATCCAGGAGCACATTTTATCATCCTTGATGCCAACTGGCTGTCGCTTCTGCAGCAGTGCCAAGACTGTTCCAACTGTGTATTAATGCTTATTAGGCTGTATTCGGAGTTTGGACCAATAAAATATGTAGTTTTTGAAAGGGAAGTGATAAATATTTACAAACTTTAGCTATTAATGGATGGTTGTGGTCCAGAACCCCACTAAATACTGTGGATGCAATATTTATTACAAATACTGGAGAAAAAAAATGCATAAAAAAAGCCACATAAATATTTAACTAAACAGCTTTTCTCCGTAGTTTTCACGGTAAAGTAGAAAAATCAAACTTCTATGTAACAGAGGTTGTATTGTAATAACTCTTTGATCCACGAGAAACATGAAACAGGATTTTATAGAGAGAACGAAAAGATGCCAGCCTGTCAGGTTAACTCCACAGCGCCTGACAACCAATCAATACACAGACAGATTGCTCCACTCCCAGATCTCTCACCCTCAAAAAGCAGAGGGAAAACAGCATATGTGTTTATGCAGACTAACATCACCTTTATCCATTTTCTTTTCATCTGAAAGCCAAGAGAAGCCAAACATAATAAACACGTTTTAAACCAGCCAAAATTACTTTTATTCGTGTTTTTTTGTTGGAGAAACCCCTATTAATCATTTCTCTTTTAGAAATGCAAACTTTCTTCAGTAAAGCAAAACCATTAAACTGGTTTTATTGCTCAGAGGTGTTTCCTACGAGCGCTGCTCAACATTTATTTACATCTACAGGAAGCAATTTCTAATTTTCGCACTGTCTGTACTTGGCGGCCATCTTGCATAGCAAGTCTATTTTTTATTTTAAAGTGAAACCAAAGAAGCTGAATTGAGCATCTTTAATCAAACTGTACAGATAAGGACTAAACGGAGCTGCTGGAATAATAAATTAGTTTATCTCAGCACAGACCTCAAAGAAAAATGCATCGAGCTGTAATTTAGACGGATATTTCTCTAGCCGTTTCCAGGGTCATTTATTCCGAGGATCTACAATCTCTAAAATTGTTCGTCTGCTTCAGTCAGCAATCAAACAGGAAAACAACTGAACATATTTTTTTTGTCTTTCCTGTATTGTCTTGATGGCAAATTGGAGCTTATTTGCTCGGCTTGCTGAAATCCTGTCAATGGTGGTCCTGTCATGCATGGGCTGGGCTGCAGCACTAACGTTTAATGAGGTTCAAAAACTTAGTTTTAGATTTTAGGAAAGTGCCAGAGAGAGAAACGGAGCGTTGCTCTGCTCCCACCTACTCTCCCCTACCTGTTTTTTTCTGCACTGAGAGTCAGCTGGCATAGAACGCTGCGTACATGGTGAACACTGCCATCTAAAGGCCAGGCATATGTACTACATTGCTTTTAATCAGATCACTCACCCTTCGTGTAAACGCAGTGTCATTTTCACCCGCGAATTCAAACAAAAACGGCAGCGTTGTGTTAATTTCACATTTTTACAAGAATAAACATGAATATTTTATAAATCCGAAAAGTCATACATTTAAAAGATTTTTTTTTTACAATATTCTATGTAAAGGTAGGACTGGGCAAAATGGCCTAAAAGTAAAATCTCTGATTTTTTTAAAATGTTATTTATGATTTTTTTCCCCGATACCTCCCACTTATTAAGAAAGGCAATAAGTACATGCGAACGATTTGGCTACAGTTAGCTGTTTTTTTTAGCTACGGTTTGTTGGTCACTGCGGCTTTGTTCCTCTCACAGAGACTGCCATTTTTCTTATTTGGCTGGATGCCTCTTTTTCAGGTGCTGGAATAGGTTTGTGGTGCTCCTGCCTTTGACTGTGATGGACTTTAGGCAAATTTAACAGCATGGGGTCTCTTGCTCCACGTCTGTCGCAGCAAAACCATACCAATTCTTCGACGGAAGCTGTGGGGAGCCCAAAATGTGCCAATATACAAGAACTGGATTAACTTTTTTTTAAATCCCCTGCAACAAAAAGTACTACTCAATTCATTATATCGATTTTTTTTTTCCAGACCTATGTAAAGGCAATCATTTTCCTTATGAAAATTATATCACTGATCATCTGATTTAGTAAACTCAAATCTGTAAGAAAAAAAATAAAGATCAGTTTGATGCAGCCATTTTGCTACTTCCAAATCATCTCAGGTGGCAAATCTGGATCCAGTTTGAGGCGTTTATGGCAAGTTTGGACCCGGTAGATGTTCTGACATAGAAAAAGAACCCAGATCTACTAGAACTTTTACTTCAACCCAACTGGATTACTTGTACATGTGTTTGAGTAAACCCTTAAGTTTATTTTCTTACATTAATGTCAGTGAATCTTTGTTTTAAAATAGTATATCTGTGCCTTTAATCATGGAGTACTAATTTGTTTCATGCAATTTTACAACAGATAAAGGGTGGGGGTTATACTCCTCTTTGGCCATTTCCCCTTTTTTTAAGCTAAAATGGGAATAATACACTGTTTGAAATACTGGATCATTTGCAATTAAGTTATTTTAAAAAAAATTTTTTTTTTTTATACTAACGCACTACAATTGCATTGCTGTTATTCTGAAAATCTTTCACAAATCATTTAAAAAGGTTTTACAGGAAGTGATGTGCTTAAAAATATGAATATAGTTAATATAATGACTGGGCAAACTTTGCATCTTGGCCAGTTCGTCCCACAAATTACACATCCAGCACCTTGTCAGGTTTTACTACCATTTGGTAGTTGTAGATCATCAAAATAATCAAATCTCACTCACAATTCAAATCTAATACTGTATTATCTCAGCGGTTGTATTACAGTGTGTCCTTATACAGTGTTGTGAACAGTATTTGGACCAGAAGTTCAGAAAACAGCTTCAGCAGATAAACATTCCTCAAACACAAATGAAAGACTGACCTGCAGGTAGAAATTACTTAGTTGAGTCATATGGTAGACTGTAAGTAGAATAAAATTACTTCCTATATTTGTTTCTCAAACTGGTGCCTAAATTCAGTGAAATACTAGAAGATAAATAAATCCTACTTATTTACAGTTCAAAAGGTCAGATTTAGGAACAAGGGAATCAGACAGAAATTAACTTTAGAATAAGTGAAACTGACCTGCGTTCTTTTAGGGATGAGTCAGGAAAAACGGGACGAATCAAGATAATTTTTATTTATTATAGGAGATAGTTGCTACCAGTTTTTCCAGTTGTACGTGATAAAAATACTGACTGGGCAGAAGAAACTATTGCTGATGCCAAGTAGCCATTTTTTCCTGCCATTTCTTTATATCAGTTGGCAATGAGAATGGCTTGAGCTTCAGTTCCTAGGGAAACAAAATCAATCTGGGTTATGGTGAAAAATTTCCCTCACCTAATATGCACTAATGTCATTTAAACGACTGCAGTTACTCTTTGCCTTTTACGTGCATGCTTTGGCTGTTTCACAGTAGATTTAAGGGAAATAGATGCTTAAAGAAAATCTAATATTAGATCCTGTTTTATGAAAAAAGCACATGTACAATGCACAAGTTAGTTGAGTGAAGCGCTTTACTGTTAATAGAGATTAAAATAGCAGTGTTAGTCACATGGTTAACACGATTATCTAATTTTACTCTAACAAGTATTACTCTGGAATGTGGAAAACCCAACTCTGATGTGTCAAAAGACGTCATTGGTTCCTCTATGTAGTCTGAATAGCTCATAGTTAAAATAAAATAACACAGGGGAGCTCTGATCTGTTCCAAGCATAGGAAATGAAATCATGGCTGTAAATTAAATTAATCTGTACTTTACATCCTTCCAATCTACAGTGTCTGATCAAAGAACGACTGTATTGTTCTCCAGTCAGTACGATTTCTCCTCCGCATCCTCCAACCAGGACAGAAAGAAAATGAGATGGTTTGTTATTGTGCTGTGGTTGTCTGGTGTTGGAGCAGAATATATCAGTCAAGACAGGGTTACAATAGATGAGACAAAAGGACAGAGCTGAGCACGGTACAGAGACATGATCCTGTTCCAAGGGAGACAGCGGAACAGCCTGAAGGGTTTCATCAGACGCAAATTCACCGCAATGTAATACAAGCCAAAGCGTTATGTAAAAGGAAAGATGGGATCGTAGCGGGCTGCTTAGGCTGCGGTGTACCTGCATTGTTTTCTGAAGGGTATTCATTTCCCCTCTGATGATTACAGCAGAACACCAGCTGTATTGTTTTATTGCTTGGAAGCTCAAATCATCCACATTGATTCCTTTATTCATTCATTGTTGAATTCGGCGTTGTATCAATGGACGCGAGCGAAACGGGCCCAATTACAGTGAGCGATGCCTCCCTGCGACTCCAGAGCCAAGCAAGGATGATAAAGGCCTCAAACTGAGAGGAAAAAGACAATCAAAGACCACTTATGGCCTTCAGAAACTGGCACAGACAATATTTCATGCTGTGACCCCGACAATGGTTCTCTTGGGACGTCGGATTAGTTTTGTCAACCATGTAAACCTGCAATTAGAACGTCAACAACCCATATGACTTGACAGCTTATGAATAAAGGCTCAACATGACACAAAATATGTAAATCACAAACAACAAAGTTGAGGTGTTTAACTTCAACTGCCTCTTTCTATAGGTTATTAACACTAATCCCTCCAGCTTTGGAAAGAAAAACTAAAAAAAGGAATCTCTTCCACGACCCTGATGGCATCTTATTCTGAAAAGGTTCCAATGGATCTTTAAGGCTTAGGAGTGGGTCCTTAGTGGATTTGAACACACCCAATTTAGTTTTGGAAATATCTAATATTCATGAACTACACCACTTTTAGCAAAGCAACTATTTTATCTCAAGCAAACTGCACTAGAGTGTTAGTACCTCTAACAAGTACCATTATCCAATCCTCCCTTAGGACGTGGAATGGTTCCTTCATCTCTGAAAACCGCAATTTTAAATAACTCTGTTGCAGAGCCCAATAACGTTCTTAATTTTCATCCTATTTCAAACCTTCCTTTCATTTCAGAAACCCTTGAGAATGTTGTTGCCTCCCAGCTGACCTCACACCTTAATAACCCCAATTTTTATGAACAATTTCAGCCTGGTTTCCTCCCCCAACAAAGTATAGAAACCGCTCTGATTAAGATCAACAACCTTGTGATGGCAGCCGATTTTGGTCTCCTCACTATTCTTACCCTTCTCCATCTGCAGCATTTCACATCATTTCTAAAAGAATGTTCTGAGCAGATTAGCATTAGCTATTTGCATTGGTCATCCTCCCCTCGCCTGGTTAACCCCTTATCTTTTAGACAGCAACCAGTTTAAATCCCACTCCTCAACTTCTTTCCTGTTTCTGCAGGTGTACCCCAGGGTTCCAAATTAGGGCCCTTTCTATATGTTATTTACATCCTCCCTCTTAGCAAAATATTCTGTAAATGTTAACATTAATTTCCACTGTTATGCAGATGACACCCAGCTCTACATTTCTTCCAAACTCAGTTCCTCTCTTCCACCTCCCTTGGTATAAGATTGTCTCATGGAGATTATAGTTCTCTAATTTTTTCAAACTCAACAGAAAACTAAAGTCTTATTCATTGGGACAGCCTCCTCTTCAACCAAACTCCATTTTCTCCATTATTAAAGAGGTGTATTCACTTAAGATGCTGATATTATTATTGTCTGGTTTTTGCAATCAAAATAATTAAATAGCAAATCAGTAAACTGTAAATTGACCTTTAGAAAGGCGCTCTCAAATAACTATCCTGTTTGATTGAAAATGTTAAAAAGCAACAATTATTAGAACCTCAGTAAATATTAAAGTCAATCCCAGATATTCCTAATGATTATGGATAGGGATGCACTGGTCTTTTTTTTTTTCATTTCCGATAATGATACTGTACAGATATCTGAAGTTCATAATCTGCCGATACCAATCCAAACACTACTGAGTAACATAAACTGATGTGAGGAGAAGGCATTATGGAAAACAGCATGGATACCCAACACGAGCTCGATGATACCAAACGGGCCCGGCCAGGGTCGGCCAGATATTTAGAAAGGATGCTCGGGTTTGGGTCGGTCTCGGTCACATCAGAAGAGTGAGGTTGAAAACCTCCACCTCCATCCAGGCTTTACAGAGCATTAGCAGTGTGCGATTTGTGAAAATAAACATGAGGGGGATATTTATTTATTTTATTTTGTTTCCTTTTAATTCATAAAAATAACAGGCTTGTTTATGCTGGCTGCAGGGCATCTTGCGCACATACATTTATCTTTTCAAAACTGACAAACATTTGATGAAATAAAAATGAAGATAAGATCAAATATATTAAGATGATTAAAATTAAAGATAAGAATTCACTTAACTTATCCAGTCATAGCAGGTCAGATAAAAAAATTTCCCCGTCGCAGCATCAGCAGCACCTCATCTGCCCCCTCAGACCCACACCTCTGCATATTTTTCTGTTGAAAAAAAGTCCACATCTGGACCGGAGCCCAGCCGGAGTAAGGGGTAAAAAGTATTTTCAGGGGCAAGAATTCCTACCCTCAGTTTATTAGACTGTGCGCACCTGTGTCAGGCCCAGGTCGGACTCAGACATAAATATCTTAATGCCTGTCGGATTCTGGTCGGTTTCAGTTACTGCTCGGACACGGGCCGGGCTCGGTCAGGAAAATGCAGCACATTCCACACTATTAGGAAGGCAACAATACCACTTTTTTCAAACCAATACAATACAGATTCTTGGATCTGACTACTTGCCAATGCAGAGTACCACTGCCAACACTTCTACCGTACACAAAAATGAAATAAATTGGAACACATTTTATTTTATTCTCGTTACAACAAACTGTCAATGAAAAAAATTTTAATACAAAATGGCCGCAAAAGTAAAATTTCAAGTGAAAAAAACATTTTCTGTCCAAATTTTAAGTATTGGTTCATGGTTTTGGTTAACTACCTGATACGGTATCGGCGCCGATACCTGAATCGGTGCATCCCTAGTTATGGACCACCACCACTAAATCAACGTAGAATACCACTGTGTAGCTAGAGTCCATGAATACATAAGACCCATCTAAACAACACTAATAATGACCTATTATAAGCATTTCAAGAGCAGGTATAACTTAATATCCATCAAATTATCGAAAGAAACTACGAATATTGTTTTCTATAGTTACCAAGACCTGGAAATCCTTCGATCAAATTGTATACCATTTGAGACTTCGTAGGACCTCTGTATGCGGTGAAGCTTTATTAGCATCTCATTTAAACACTTCTATTAATTTACACCTACCTTAGAAGTACGACTAAGAATATTCTTTTAGCGCAAAATACATGTTATTCATTGCTCGAGGAACATGCAGAAGGACTGCTTCCTCACACTAGACCAAACCCCTGCCTGCAGCAGCTCTCTGTTGTTGCCAAAGCTCCTGTGTGTACTTCACAGTAAAAGGAGCCTTTTTGGTTTCCGCTTCTTTCCTCTTTTAACAGTTTCTTCTTAAGAGAAACTGGGTGGGGGTGGGGGGTGTAGCTGTGGCTCTCAGACAGCTGGATGTGCTTCCAGCTGACAGCTCACTGATAAAATCGGGGTAACAGTTGAGTGACTGATTGATAGGAGCTAGGCTTTGCCAATATTATAACATCAATCTCATTTAATGACTTTATATTAACGGTTTAAGACATGTTTTCTTTTCAAACACTGTAAGGCAAGAAGGAAATGAACTGGATTGTTGTTCCTCCAGTTAATAACGGAGCCAATGAAAGACTGCCTTAAAATCAACACGGTTAAAAAAAAAAAAAAAAAAAAAAAAAAAAGCACTAAATTTATGATGCAGTTCATTTAATATTAGTTTGACGGCATTTAGCAAAAGAAAAAAAAAACTTTTTTTTTTAAATTGGGTTTTCTAATCTAGAAGCTATCTTCAGATTGTGTAACATTTTTATGTGTGATTTTTTTTTAGTTAAATGAAATAAAACTATAACCAAGAAATAAGATACAACATTAAAGGTAATGAGAAGTCATGCTCAGATTACTGTTCTTTTAATTTATTCTGTAATTGATCTCATTATTGGTTATACAAGTTATGATAGTAATATGGTCTATACAGAACATGTAAATGAAGTTCTTTGTAGGCAATCACCCTTGCACGAAGCAACCTCAGCAGCTCAATTCTTGATACTTTTAGTCCCTTCCGCTATGAGCCTTTTAGAGGGTTCTGTCGCTTTTATGCAAATTAGCTGTTACAGACCACGCCTCCTCCATCTTGTTACTAGGCTGCGGGTTTGCCTCTAAGGGTTCGACAGCTGAAGGGCAGTTATATTGCGACATCACACAAGCCGCTTTCTCTAAAAATGTTTGTAGAAGCACAAGATTTACCGAAACAAAGATTTGCAAAAAAACTAAATGGATGTATGGTTTTTATGGTGAAGTAGTGAACTGTGTTTATGCTTAGTTTTATAAACCAAAAAAATACCCACTTATTTTTCCTCTTAAATTTACAATTCAGAATTAGCGTTGTCAAAATTAACAGGTTAACTCAGGTGACGTAATTTGTAGAATTAGGGTAGGTCTCTTTTTTTTTACGTATTGACGCACATTGTATATCACACTAGAGCTGGGTGATGTACCAATAATGCACTGAGACCATAATTAATGTCTGCAGATCATTTTCCCCCCCATGTCAGTACAAATCTGTTACATCTATCCCAAAGCTCAATCGCCACTGGATTCACGTCAATGTCTCTTACAGGAGGGATCATTGGTCTACATCATTCTCTGCTCTATTGCGAGTGTCATCACCAGAAAGAGACACGATCATGTCCATTTGTGCTGTTGGTTGCACAAATCGCTTTGACAAAAAAAAAACAAAAAAAAACTAAAAGGTGCAAATTCTACAGATATCCAGCGACTCGCAGCCCTTTGAAGGCAAGCCAAAGACATTTTGGTTGCAAGCGATCAAAAGAAGCGATTGGAACAACGAATAAAGATGCAACAATCTCAAGTGATCACTTTATATCAAGTACGCCTCCTAAGAAACAAGCTAACATTGCTAACATAGCACTGCAACAGCAAGATATGTGCAAATGATAACAATGGGAACCAGAGCTAATTTAAAGGGCCAGGGTCACACCATCCCCCGTGTGGTTAAACAATCTCAGTATTGTTCAGAAAAACAACAAAAAACGGTCAACTTTACATTTAGGAAATGTTAACCAATTAGTTTGCTGTAACAGTCTAAACAACAGTCTAAAATTTGAATAGGTTAAAAGGGCCTCATGTAAATGGTCTGCGAGTCCTGATGACATTTTGTTTTGTGTTATTTATGTAATGTGCCTCCCATCTCTTGTCACTGTGGGACAAAATTTACATCAGGTACTAATAAAGTAACCATGAACCTTTACACCAAAATTGGTACAATTCTGTTATAGAAAAGGAATTTTGATAAATCGTGATTAATTCACATCTACCGTGCGACTATTTGAATAAAATGTACAATCATTTGACAGCACTATTAAAAACTGAAAGCAAAATAAGTATAATTGAAATTCTCATATCACTATAGTGCTGGAATTAAAAGAACCTAAAAGGAATCCAACCCTTGTTGGTGACCCTTTACTCGGGTCATCTTTAACATCGTTCACCATTTTTACAGCTAAAATCATGAGGGAAAATTCCAGACTGCCATTTCAGGCTTAGGTCTGAAAGGATTGATACAGTTTCCCATGGTGAATTACAGTCATGTAATCAAGGTCACAGCTCAAAAAATGGTTTTTATTCACACTGACTTATAGCAATATTGAATTGGATCATGATAATTGATATTAACCCTTTAGAATCAGAATCAAATTCATTCTTGAAATTTGAATTGATACCCATCTCTATTAGATATTAATATTTGAACATTTTTTCCCACTGCATTCAGAATAAGTCAAAGGTTAATTTATTTCACTAATTACAGCAATGAATGTTGACTTCTTTACTGCAAACCCTGAACAGGAGGGTGCACAAACAACTGTTACAATGTAGACTACTACACCCATCTTCCAGTGCTTTAAAGAGAAATATCAGCTGAGAAAAGAAATATCTAAATATTGGGAAAGCAAAGAATAAAAAAAAAAAACAATCACAGCCTGGCCTTTCTTTGCTTTCTGTCTCAATCGTAGGTTAGGCTCCATAGACCCCACTGTGTTTTAATTCCTCATATACAGCCCGTAACACCGCTTCTTCTTATCAGAGGCTCAACTGGGGAATTTATGTTTGTGCACAAAGCAAGCTGGTTATTACATAACAGGGAGAAATACAGAATATTTTCCATGTGTTACCTTTTATCTATGAATAAACAAACCCTAGTCCTGCAGTGTTCTTTACCTCATCTGCATTTGCTATATGCTCGCTGGAGGCCTCAACAAAACAATCTTTAGAAGTGAACAGAATTTGCATTCACCTTTTGGGCATTACCGTTTTGCAAATATGAGCAGAATTGGAGAATAATGGCTCTAATTTGGCTGCATTTGCAGGTTTCATGGTCAGGTTCCCTCGCTGCACGTCGCAGCATCTCAGCCCGTCATACTGGCAGATTGCTGCCCACCCTTCAATCCTCCAATCCCTCAAGAGATTTAGAATTGGAGGGTGCTTACTTGACATCCCATCAGTTGGCGGCTCACTAACAAGTAGGCCATAAACCTTTTTTTTTTCCTCCCTTTGATTCCACTAAGTGCAGGGAGGCCAGATGAGACCCAGCAGTCATCTGTTGGGCTGCCAGTGCGGTCGCTCCAGGATTGAGGGGGGCAGGAGCGGGAGGAGGACGACGTGGGTCGCTGGGGGTCCGCCCCCTGTCTGCAGGAATAGAGCCATTGTTCTTCATTACAGCAGGAGTAGCTGCTGCGGGGGTTCACGTCCATTTCCACACCTGTTTCCACCACTGCGGGGGGTCCCGGCAGCTCAAGTCTGAGTCAGAACAAAGCTGGATGATTCATCCAACGCTGATGCCTTCTTTTAGGAAAGCTTGCCGTTTTCTACCAGATTAGGATGATGAATAGAAAAATAAATGTTGAAAATAAAGGTTTTTCTGTGTAACTGAAAAGACAAGAAATTTTTGGGCTGATTGTTTCTCTCCTGGTAGTAAAATCTAAAACTAAACCTAAAACTGTTTCTGGATCGCAGCAAAAGTCCAATAAAAGCTCTGCAGCCTGATCTGTGCCCAACACCGAAATAAAACCTCATCTTTACCAGAGTTAGATAGATAAGCAGCTTGCAGTTCAGGATTTTGAACCTCACAATATCGTCTCAAGTCTCAGTTCCTAAACACTCAGCACAGAGGCAGTAAAACAGCTCACCTAGAGAGGTGCTTTACATTTATTACTGCCTTAAAGTGGGGAGAGAAAGCATAAATGACAAAGATGGAGTCCTGTTAGAACACCTTATTGAGTTTATGTCCAAAGTTTATTATTTCCAGATTTAAATATCCATCTGAGCTCTCGTTCCTTTTTATTCAATTCCTAAAGCAGAGACTAACGTTTGCTAAAGCTATGGCAAAAATAATTCAGTACAGCAGCTCCAAAAACCAGAGACTCTAATTAAGGAACAATGGATGGTTTGAAGACTACAACTTAACAGAATAAAGACTTGAGCACAACATATTTTTCTATATACCCAGGTCTGGAAAATACTTAAACTCCATTTATAAATGTGAAAGTCCCTGATGCAATATAATATCACTATGCCTTCTAATAACCCCTCTCAGTTTCTTTTTATTTTAGAAACTAACACATTTCACAGATTTTCTAAATATAATTATGAAATAGTGGCATGTTTCAAACACGTTTGTAATTTTCTCTTTTTTTTGGCATTTTTTTTACATTTAAATTTGAAAAATTGCTTTTTATAGCCAGAATCAAATACAATCCTAATAATACTATCGTAGTTGTCAAACATCCATCCATCCATCTTCTTCCTCTTATCCGGAGTCGGGTCGCGGGGGCAGTAGCCTAAGCAGAGAGACCCAGACTTCCCTCTCCCCGGCCACTTGGGCGAGTTCCTCGGGAGGAATCCCGAGGCGTTCCCAGGCCAGCTGGGAGACATAATCCCTCCAGCGAGTCCTGGGTCTTCCCCTGGGCCTCCTCCCTGTGGGACGTGCCCGGAACACATCACCAGGGAGGCATCCAGGAGACATCCTGACCAGATGCCTGATCCACCTCAACTGGCTCCTCTCGATGTGGAGGAGCAGCGGCTCTACTCTGAGCTCCCTCCGGATGACCGAGCTTCTCACCCTATCTCTAAGGGAGAGCCCAGCCATCCTACGGAGGAAACTCATTTCAGCCGCCTGTATCTGTGATCTCGTTCTTTTGGTCACCACCCAGAGTTCATGACCATAGATGAGGGTAGGAACGTAGATCGATCGGTAAATCTCTTCACCACGACAGCCTGCACAGCACCCGCATAACTGCAGATGCCTTAGCAATCCGTATATCGATCTCCCGCTCCAGTTTTCCCTCATTCGTGAACAAGACCCCCAGATACTTGAACTCCCCCACTTGAGGAAGGACTCCATCCCCGACCTGAAGAAGGCACCCTACCCTTTTCCGGCTGAACCATGGTCTCGGACTTTGAGGTGGTGATCCTCATCCCAGCTGCTTCACACTCTGCTGCGAACCGCTCCAGCGAGAGCTATAGATCCCGTTCAGATGAAGCCAACAAGACCACATCATATGCGAAAAGCAGAGACCCGATCCTGAGGTCACCAAAACGGGTCCCCTCAACACCTTGGCTGCGCCTAGAAATCCTGTCCATAAATGTTACGAACAGGATCTGTGACAGAGGGCAACCTTGGCGGAGTCCAACTCTCACCGGGAACGAGTACGACTTACTGCCGGCAATGCGAACCAAACTCTGACACAGGTCATACAGGGACCTTATAGCCCGTATCAAAGGGCCAGGTACCCCATACTCCCGGAGTACCCTCCACAGGACTCCCCGAGGGACACAGTCGAACGCCTTCTCCAAGTCCACAAAACACATGTAGACCGGTTGGGCGAACACCCACGAACCTTCCAGAACCCTGCTGAGGGTGTAGGGCTGATCCAGTGTTCCACGGCCAGGACAAAAACCGTTCCTTGTTCCTCCTGAATCCGAGGTTCGACTATGCGTTGGACCCTCCTCTCCAGAACCCCCAAATAGACCTTACCAGGGAGGCTCAGAAAGAAATGTGATCCCCCTATAGTTGGAACACACTCTGTGGTCCCCCTTTTTAAAGAGGGGGACCACCACCCTGGTCTACCAAACAGAGTCAAACGTTCTTAGCATTAAGTGAAACACATGTTTGTTTTTTAATTAGAAAGTATAAAAATGCAGAAGTTGGCTTCGGATTGATTGGTGTAGTAGTCGTTTCACCATCTTTCTGCCATTTAAATCAACACTAGCCTGTCAAATCTACACTGAATTATCCTAGACTTAACATGAATTGTTTAAATGACAGTTCATAAATCAGTGCAGTTTAAATGCACCTAAACAAGGACAAGTTTAAATTCAAGAAGCTAACCGTTAGCAACTCGGCCAGCGGAAGCTAGCCGTTAGCAACTCGGCCAGTGGAAGCTAACCAGTAGTAACTCCAAAACATGCTGGAACATGTTCAGGCAGTGTTATTTGAGGGCAATTTTCTCAGAATGAAGAGCTGACAAAGAGACTGTTGATAAATTAGGTAAGTTATTTGCTCCAAAGCAGCGTTTCTCTTAGTCAATCAGATTATGTGTTCGACTCATAATTCTGATGTTTCCCTCCACCTATTCTTCTGACACACTGCAACCTTCTGAAAAACGAGCGAGAGCGCTTTTCCCCCCCACTGAAAATAATTCAAGTCATTCATTTAATCGAAAGACCACAGCTGATTTATTGAAGTCACATTGTTGTTTTAAAGATATGGAATAAATTTTGTGTTTAACGATGTTTTCTGTTAGCCAGTAAATCATAAACCAAACTGATGGAGATTGATCAACGATTGGATGGGATACAGAAAATGTAAAACAAACAGATCTTACAAACATACATACAATTATAAAAAAGAAACAAGAGGAATAAAAACCAAGAACTAGAAAAATTAAATATTTCTTCGCCTCAGTGTATTTTAATAACTAAAACGATATTAAAAGGAAAAGAAATGCAAGACTTATTCAGACCATGTAGGAAAACCATTATCAATCCTGAGTAAAAAAGTATGAATGCAAATGCCTAGTTTTTCTTCCGTTTCTATGAAATGCTGAACTAGAACTGTATGTCTACTGATCTACAGTATTTCCAAAGAGCCCAACAGTTTCTCTCACTGAGCAGACCGATATACATCATTCCTGAGTTATCTTTGCAGTTATGGATAATCAATCAATCACCACATTAGGGAATGTGAAGCTGACTGATCATGCTGCCTCAGTTTATATGGCAGCGGTAATGTAGCGGTAAATAAAAACTAAGAAAGCAGGCCAGAAAGCAGAAATGTACTCAGTATAAATCAAGCTGTCAGCCGTGCATTAATCAAGGCTTTACGCTCCAAATTAATCCATTTGCTTCAATGTACAGTGGACTGTATATATGTGAGAGAAGGTGCGACAACAATGTAGGCATAAAACAGTCGGATTAGGTCCAAACATACTCCCCGGCTCCGTCTACTTTCTCTCATTAGCCATCGTTCTGAGGAGCAGCAGACGACATGAGAGTCGTAAACAGGCATCTCAGTGTCCATCAAAAGAAGACGTGCCGGATTATCTGCCAGAGATTGCATCTACACGGGAGGCAGAACTAATGCTCTTATCCAAAACTAATAACTATCTGAGATCAAACAGAAAGCAGCGTGTAAAACCTCATATTAGGGTCATCATCAGGTCAGCTGCAGATACCAATATTCCTCCACAGACACCCAGAACAAACCTGCAGGTCCACAACACGACACGTTTTATGCTCATTATGATAATTGGTGGATTGCCACCAGTGTGCTGAGTCCCAATAAGCTGATGGTCGGAGGGCGCTGCGTTATTGTTATTATGACACCTGTAAAGCAGCATCTCCTGTAGCTGTAAGCCGATAAGCTGCAGCACAACTCAGCCCAGCACTCATAAAAGCACCTCATGAACATTAAATCATTAATTTTTCACTTACAATAACTTGTAGATAGTTGTAAAATGAAAAGAGATGCTAAATTAGAATCTAATTTGTTTCATGGTTTGTATGAGTAAAATAACTCTTGAAAGAAACATATGTATTCATAATTCATGAGGATAAGGAAATTAGGGAATAAAGTGAAAACCTACTTAAAGTTTAATGTAAAGAAGGAAAAACTCACGATTATAATTTGGGTATTTTAAACAGAGACACAGGGGCAGAAATATCCAATGTGTGCTGGTTTTAGCCTAAGTATGGCTCGGTGTAAGGGTTTTAGCACAACAGTTTTCATTTCTTTATTGTGCAATTTGTTGCATATGAGATGAGTCTTTGTGTAATCCCTCCACTAGTACTCGTGGACAGCTTCACAATTTTTCCCCATTTCCCTTTCCTGGACTGCATCAGTAAAGGAGCTATGACTGCTGTTTTACTTCTTTGCTCTTCTTCCTCACAGACAGTACCCCTGACTCAGTGCCTCTCCAGTTAGTTGTCCCTTTCTTGTACTCTTACAATAACATAGCTACATTGCTTACTATGATTTGGATTTTTTTAAACAAAGAAAGTATTCCTGGCTGCATGTTGCCGTCGTTAGTAGTGTGGTGTCTCTTTCCATCAAGAAAGTACTTTTAGCTCAATGCGTCTTTGATTGGTCAGTGTTTCCTTTCTGTGAGCTTAAAGTTTTTGTTTGTGTTTTTTTACCACAATCGTATTTTTAGCAAATATGTTCATTTACTCACCCAGACAAGTTTGGAGCCACTTGGAGTCCTTCAGGAGAAGCGTGTATGCAGTCGCGATCAGCGTTTATTTATATGGGGAGCCTAAGTCTCCTCCCCTTCTGGTTGGCCCATGGGTCCCCAAACCGAAAAAATAAAGAATGGAAGTCAAGGGAGCGATAAGTTATTTTCTAGTCCGCGTTGTCTTACATTCTGAATCACACATATGTTGTACTTCGATTTGAATGATAACTAACGATGTACGTTTTGACTGTTTGTCCAGTGATTTGGGATTTATTTGATTGTAAAAATACGCATTTGAAATGCCTACAAATCAGAAATCAAAAGTCGCATATGTGACGTAATTTTGCTAACTTTAATCGCTCCATTGACTCTCATTCATTTTTTTTGGCATTTGGGGACCCATGGACCGGAAGTAGAAGGGCGTGACTTAGGCTCCCCATAATGGGAGTCAACCAGGGCAGATATTTGCTGTGTCTACATAAAAGGCATCATCTGCCCCAAAACTCCTTCATTTAGCCATGTTTTGTTATAAACAGTTGGCGATATTCCCCTGCGAGTTCGGAACATCTCGGATGTATTAAGGTATTAGCATCTGGGGTTTTCACAGGCTTTAATGTAATCAATTCCAACTTACAGTAACCTGGGACTCCCATTATATGCATATCAACTGATCGCGATTTTATATAAACTCCCCTTGAAGGACACTGCAAATTTGTCTGGGTGTGTAAATTAACGTAATATTTGCTTTAAAAAAAAAAAAAAAAAAAAAAAGTACAGATAAAAAAATAAAAATTACAAAAAATTCCCTTTAACATGAAAAGATCCACCTTTGTATTCTGCTGAAATATTTCATAAAGGTTTTATTAAATACATTACTTTAGCAATATGAAGAAAATTTAACTCTAGGATCAGATCTGGTAATTCACAAAATGTTAGAAAAAGCTACAAACCTAATAATATTAACTTAAAATTAGGGATGCACCGATACAGATATCGGGTATCGGCCCTGATACTGCCTAATGTACTGGTATTGGTATTGGTTAAACTTAACCGATACCATGAACCAATACTCAAAATGGGGAAAATCTGCAACAAATTCACCAAAAAATATAAACTTTTCACTTGAAATGTTATTTTTGAGGTAATTTTATATTTTACATCTGTTATTTTGTCTCAGTTATGTTTAATTTGTATAGTCTGGTGCCTTTAGTCTCTTCAAGAAAGGCACCAGAAGTTATACAGTTTATTAATTCAACAATATCTGGCAAGGTACACAACGAGGGCCCAGGCGGATCAGTATCGGGTATCGACAGATACACAAAATCCAGCCATCGGTATCGGGACTGAAAAAGTCGGATTGGTGCATCCCTACTTAAAATGCCATATTAAAAAAATACTGGACTGGTCACCTTAAAAATGACATCCACACAGAACAGCAAAAGAGCAGTCATGATTATTTTTTTCATGCATAAAATGTGACAGGTTCCCTTTTGTATTAAACAGAAAATTACATTTGTTTGGGGGAAAAGAAGAAAGGAAGAAAGCTTGAAATAAATTGGCTGAAAAACTGCACAACCCTAAACCAATTCAGCTCCAATAGATGGTATTCTTTGGTAGTAATCTGTCAGTATCCAAAACGTAACTGGAATACTAAAACCACTCCTCTTTGCAGAGTACTTTAAATCTGCCTGATTGTGAGGACTGCTGTTTTCTCCTCTAATGTTCTTGTGAACCCAAAGTTTCCCCATAGATTTATTTCTGGATTTGAAAAGTTTATTTTTTCCTCTGTTGACACCGATATTTTATTGATCTGGATGAATGCTTGGACTCACATTCAGCAAATTTACATGCACATTTAAATCAAGCTTTTTGGAGTAATGAAACTAAAGGCTTGCCCCCTGTTGAGAGTCGAGTCCCAGAAAAATCTAATTATTGAAGGAAGTATGGTCGACTTCGCAACGGTAGGTGGCGACATGCGCCTATTCGTGTTAGCATTCCACCGCTTAGCGTGGAGCAGCACAGAGGCAGTAAACAGAGGCTGGCAGGAGTGAAGCAGACCATGTAAAAGCAGGATAGGCACAATCAATGCGTCGTCTCTTCATCATTCCAAAAATACACTGATCGGCCGCCAACGTTTGTCTTAGCCACCATATTCTTATATACTAGTACTGTATTGCAGCGGAATCACGCTTCCAAATCTCCTTACTTCGTCAGTACACGCAGGGGGGGGGGACTTGTGAAAGTCCAGTTTGGCTCGATTTAAGTTGGAATAAGATGCATACATGTATTTCAAAAGTCTGATTTCAGTCAGACTAAGGTAATCATTCTATTTTATATTGCTACATGTAAACACACTTGAGCTAGACCACTTTAAAAAAAGCTCTGTACTTTGGTCCATCACATGTTCGCACCACCAGGTTTAAGAGATTTTGGACAGGCCTGCATGGTTTTTTTTATTTTTTTTTTTTTTATGAAAACATACCCGTAATGTAACCCTGCTCATTTATCCAGAAATAAGGAGACACCAGATAGCTGTCATGTAGAAAAACAACCAGTACTTTTTTGAAATCCCTGCAGCTCCTTCAATGCTGCTCTCAAATTCATGGCAGGCTTGCCGCCCTATTTAAGTCTTATTTTTGGAGAAAGCTGATATCTTTGCCGTCTTGTGTCCCAAAGTCACAACTAGCATTCATAGATTCCCCAACTGGAATATTTTTCTATCCAACTCCAAATTCTAACAAAAATAATAGCCTTTTCACGGTTTGTTTTTTCTTTCTTTCTGAAAATACCCAAAATATTTTGCAAGAAATTATAGCTCGGGAAGCTGAGATACATTAGGAGCTCTGCTACCTGACGCACTACTGTCTGATTTTTGCAAAGCTGCCAATCAAAGAGTGCAATTTAATTTCCTTGGCTCTGATTGGTTGTACCCCCCCCAAGAAAGGAGATAAGTATGTATATTACATACTTAGATATTAGCATCTCCTGGAGTGCTAAGACCATTTCCAGTGTGCATATTAACAGATGGTAGGAAATATGTGTTTAAACTATTAAAGTAGGCAGCTAGAAGTGTGTCTAGAAAAGTGTTGAGAAACAACTGTGCTGTGGGAAATTATTAAATTTCCCCTAATTGGTCTAAAAACTTTTTTTTTTTTTTATGTATAATTGTCAGCAAATAATATGCCATTGTTTAATGTCTGTGCGGTTTAGCGACTAGCAGAGTAATCCTGTCATACTCTTATCAGTAGGTGGCAGCAGGTAGCTTATTGCGTTGTATTTTGACATAAAGTAATTAGTGATGCCAGAATGTGATAGATGGAAGTGGAGTTGTGGCTAACAAGACTAAAGTGAACCTCGAATGAATAGAGTTCAAAAGAAAGGAAAAATCATAAAGGAAAGAGCAAAGTCGGGAAGCAATACAGGGAAAGCTATATTTCCCTTGGATTTACTTTCACCAGGGGATGCAATGACACCAATATTGTTGTGATTGGCGAAAAGCTAGGCAACAGCGCTATGGTCCCGAATAAGCTTAAGCTTAGCTGGTGGTGCCCCTTGTGATTTTTATCAATGAAAAAAAAAATGTACCTTGGCTGAAAAAAAAAGGTTGAAAAACACTGGTCGGGAGGTCTCAAGTATTCATGAGTTTTAGCTGTTCAAGGTGTGATTTTTTTTCACCTTCTCCTGTCTGATACCTTTATACATTAAGGTTTTTTTAAATCTATGGTTGTAGCTGAATCTAAATCAAAAGGTGGTTAAAAATATTAGTTTAAAGCAGTGTGCAGTCATTGCCAGCTTACTGTTGCTTTGTAATTTTTATATATTCGTTTAATAAATTAGTGATGTGTCGAGTCTGATTTTAACGGATGTGTGTCACTGAAGAGTTTACAGTATTTTTTTATCAGAATTTACAGAATGCATGGGGGGGGACCGTGACTCAGGATTTAGGATTTCGTCTAGCATTCGGAAGGTTGCCAGTTTGAGCCCCAGCTCCGACTGTTCGGTCGTTGTGTCCTTGGGCAAGACACTTCTCCTGTTGCCTACTGGCACGTTGGCACCACTGTCCGGTAACCTTGCCTCCGTCAGTGTACCCCAGGACAAAGCCAATGTAGCTTGCCATCACCAATGAGTGTTTGAATGGGTGAATGCCTGAATTTAATGCAAAGCGTTTTGGGGTACGTAGGGACTAAGTAAAGCGCTATACAAATACAGGCCATTTACCGGTTTTACCAATAAGCCATGCTCACTAATGTCTATCAAGCAACCAGGCGGGAGGGTGGAGGGAATCCACAACCTGGTTCCAGAGCAGCCTGATGCACACTGCTGGACAGTGGGAATTAATACCCAATCCTTTACATCGTTGTTTTAGGGGAGGGATAGGGGAAACAGGCTGCATGCATGCGCAAGATGTGATCTTAGAGTATACAGCTGGAGGTGAATAATTGATATGCTTTGTGCCAGAGTCCCCCGAGTTCTGTGTGAAATCAGTGGAGCTAATACTATGAGGGCAAATCGTCTCGGTCCGAAGTTAGACTCCGTTCCTCTCTGGTGCTTTTCACTCATTCGGGGACCTGCTGCCAGAAGAAAAGGAGAGGGAAACACGGCTGCGCGTCCATTTCCCGTTTCAGTGGTTAAAACTGGATTAAGTCTTGTGGATAATCCACAATGTGACAAACATCTGCCTCCCCCAGTCATTCTCACCACCAGAGGCTGGAGCTTCTGTGTTTTCTCATGATGTCTGAGCACATTTAAGTTGATGATTTACTGCGGGCATTGACTGGCTGTTTGAATCCAGAACAAGCCTAAATAAGCTGGAGGTGGAGATGTTCAGTGTTCTGCAGAACATCAGCTGCCAGAAAAGAAAAATAATCATGTCGCAGGTTCACCCCGAGCATCCCTATCTGAAGCCCATCCGCTCCTTCAAACCATCTAACTCAGATTACAACAGCCGAGAGGAAGCTTTTGATGTTTCCTCTGCAGATCCAGCTCCGGTGGAAAGAAATCGGCCCCGCAGCGCAGCGCACAAAACTCCGGGAAGCATCTATTTTATGAGCTCACATTAGAACGCTGTCAAAAGATGTGGGGTGGGTCTCTGTGTAAATGCTTTTACTTTCAGAACGCATTCATCCACTCGACCACGCCAAACCCAATCCACTGGGTGCAGGTCATTGGCTCCATCTCCATTCCTCTTGTCTCTCTGGTACGAAAAGCCACGGGAATGTTTCGGTCTCGCTTCTTAAAGCAACGATTTTAAGCAGTTTTTCCGTTTTTATAGTCCACACAATTTCTAAAAATAAATCTGGTTGCAGGACTACAAAAATGTGTTTAAAGTAAAACATTGTTGCATTGATCAGTGGGTCAATTAGCTCAAACTGGAACCAGAAATAAATAAAAAATGAAAAGAAAATACAGCATTAAATTTTGGTTTTGCCATTTTCATAATTGAGCAAAATATTTACAAAGAAACGCAAACTGACAAACGAATTTAAGCACGCAGTCGAGCTGACCTGGCGCCATCTCAACACGAAATTCACAGCTCAATCACAAAACACACGCTGATTTGCGACAAGTCTCTGCGCCGAATTAATCAAGACAAGAGCACTGTAATTAGCGGGCAGACTGTGCAAACGTGACGGCAGGGAGACATTTCAAACTCGGCTGACACAAGTTAAATGAGCAAAGTTGCAAATGGAGTTTTGCGACTAGACGCAGCAGCTGCGGCAAAGAGAAGAGTTTCCACGCACCGCTGTTCTGATTTCCAGCCCTGACCGCTCACAACACGCCACAGAGTAACCTCCGGGACACAAACAGCAACAATGCCACCAGGCAGATACCAGACCGACTTTACATATCCTCATCACACACAGAGACGACTAAATTCCGTTCTGGCTCTGTTTTCTTAAAGCGGTTCCCAGCGGTGGCGGTGGAGGAAAGGAGGGGAGGAGAAGCGGTTTAGCCTCCAGACAAATGGTCCAAAGTGATGTTTCAGTTGGACAGCGGCTCCGAAACGCCAAACCCCTGTTTTGCCTGTTTTGCTCAGCGCTTTAACTTTACACATGTTCTCCTACTTGGTGAACATCTCAGTTGAATCCAACCCGCACTGCCGCGCACCGCTTCCAAGAAAAAAGAAAAAGAAAAAAGCTGCTGAAATGACACTCCTCCGCGTCTAAATCCGCGGAAATGCGAGAACAAAGGGCGTCCTCCGTCCACGCACAAGCAGACTAAGTCCTACCTTGGTGAAGAGCCGCTGGAAACGCGAAGAGAAAGAGAATAGTCGCCAGAGAGCCGCTGCGAGCGTTCGCCATGTTGGACACCTGCTTCAGAATGGCAACGAGAAGCAGCTTCACCTACAGCGGGACTCGCTTAATGAGATGCGGACAAGGAGGGAGGGTTCTAGCTTCCACACATCCACTTATCCCCAGCAGGGAGCTGCTTGTCATGGACGCGCTTATATAATGTGTTCACTTCTGAAATTAATCTGAGGAAAAATTATTTTTTTATCTAAGGCTTTGCTGCAAGGGGGTAGTGGCTAATTAGTTTTTTAAGCATTCCATCTTTATGGAAAATTATTATGTCGTTTTGTCAAGCAGGTGCATCTCAGATTTGCTCTTTTACACGTTAAAGTGTTTCAGATTGTTTAAATAATTTAATATCAAGCGGGGTTTTTTCCATATCACTATGTCTATCCAAACCAACATATAGCTGCTTCCCCCCTCCTTGTACCGATTTAAAAGTGTTTTGTTTTTTTCCTTTGTCATCCATGAGCCAGACCTATTACTATCACTTGTAGAATAAAGAAATCATTTAAATACAACCTGACTGAAAAGGCTAAAATGTCTCAAAAAACAGATTTTCTGATCAAAAGTTGTTCACAAAAAGAAAAGCTAAAGTCAACAACTTTTATCAGAATGGTGATGTAAAGCCAAGGTTCTCTGGAGAACCAGTATGTACAGATGGAATAGTGAAGAACCTTCCCAGGATGTCAGGTTTATCTATAGCGTTGGATGAGCTTTTGAATTTTTCTTTTTTTGAACATTCTTGCTTCATTGTGCTTAGCTTTACTTATTCAATGTTTGCTGACTTTAGTTGATATAATTATGACAGTATTCTTTAGTTTTACACCCCCCCCTCCCCCCGTCTCATTTGCGGTCAAATTCAGTTCAGTTTGTTTCTATAGCGCCAATTTACAACAGATGTCATCTCAAAGCACTTTACAAGAAAAGCCATTTCAATACGATTATAAACAACCCAATCAGTTAAAAAGTTTTCTATTTAAAGGGAAATTCCGGTTCTTTTCAACCTTGACCTTATTTTTTTTAGCAATTTTTAAGTTTTTTCAGTCAACCGGAGAAGTTTGTAGCTAGTTTGAACCATTCAGCAGCATTTATACATCTAGTCTTGATCAGCGTACGTCTGTAGAACGGGAGTTCTCAGGGCAGTACAAATGACGCTTTCAATAAGGTGTAACATGCCCCAAACACCTTAATTTTACCATGTTTATATTCTCCTTGGACTTACAAATGCCTCAGAAGTGCTTCTTGATCGTCTTCCGGGCCGATTTGGGAGCTTAACAATAGAACAGTAACAAAGGGCAGACGAATCTGCCACGGCAGCATCCGCGCAGATACAAGCGGCATTTGTACTGCCCCGAGCACTCCTTTTCTACGGATGTACGCTGTTCAAGACTGGATGTATAAATACTGCTGAAGGGCTCAAACTGGCTCCAAATTTCACAGAGTGATGAAAAAAAAATAACAAAACAAATAAGGTCCACGTTGAAAAAAAACGACAGAATTTCCCTTTAAGGAATCTCAGCAGATTTCGTTGAGTCATTTACATTAGGTTTGGCCCTGTACATGCAGTCTCCAACCAAAGCAATCCTCTCAGTAATCCCTCATAATTAGCAAGCATGTAGCGACAGTGGATAGGAAACACTTCCCTTTAACAGGAAGAAACCTAAAGTAGAACCTGGCTCAATACAAGCAGCCTTCTGCCATGACCGTCTGGGGTTTGAGAAGACAGAGCAGAGATGCAAAACAAAAGGAACAGATGTATGAGTACTTTCTATTTAAAAGAAAGTAAAATGTTGACACCAGGACATGGAGGATGCTAGGTCACCGATGCTCCCTAATCAGCAGGCCGTTGTAGCTGAGCAGGATATCAGACCAGGTGGAGCTTTTTTTGAAAAAAAAAAACAAAACAAGGTTAACAGCCAAAATAACAAATAAAAAATACATCTGAAGAGTAGTACGGTACAAGGGAAAGATAATAAAGTGAGGAAAAGCGGTCAGTCTGTCCTCCAACAGTAAGCCTATAGCAGCATAACTACAAAAATAACTCAACCAAAGCCTTTCTAACTATAAGCTTTATCAAAAATGAAGGTTTTAAGCCTAATGCCTCCCACTATGCTGCCCCTCCCAACTGTTCCTAATCTTCTAATTTCCCGTTTCCCTGCTCCCTCTCCCAGCTATCGTCACTCACCTCTGATTAACTCTTTAGGTTTCTTTGTCATTCCCACCTCTCTCTCCTTCACACATTGCTGGATTCTTCTGTGTGCTTCTGTTGCTCTCCATGTCTCCTGATTCCCTGTCAGTGTCATAATTACATTCATGAACATCTTTCTGGTCCCAAAAACGTTTGGTAAAATATTCTCTCTGGAGCTTTTAGGAAGTTGTGCGAGCCATTACATCTGGAGTAAACTAGTAGCTTTTCCAAAAAGGAATATCACTCCTAGTCAAACATGGTGGTGGCTGTGTAATGACTGGGGCTGCTGTTCTGCTTCAGGACTTTGACAACTTACTGCAACTGATGGACTGATGAATCCTCTCTAGCTTTCTTGCAGATAATCTTGAAAATAATGTTATGGTTGTGCCAAGTCAAAATCTGGACTTTAATCTGATTGAGTTGATATGGAAGCATTTAAGTAAATAAGATAAATTCAATAGCAGAATTCCAATATAACAAACTTGTCATTATAACAAGATACTGCTCCTGCATTTATCTCCTGGCTTTGGTGGTTGAAGATTTATGTGGCATGACCTTACTAAGGGTCATTCAAGCCGAAAAACCTTTCAGTGTGGCTGAATTTAGTAAATTATGCAAAGAAAAGTGGAGAGAAGTCCTCCACAGAGACTTATAACACTCATTGGCAATTATGGTAAAACGTTTAGGGTTGATTAATTTTCCACACACTGCCAGGTTGGTTTGGATACCTTTCTTCATTCAATACATAAAATCATAATTTTAAAACTGTTTTGTATTTTTTTAGGTTATCTTTGTAAATATAAAGCATCATTTAATGATTGATTTTTAAGTGAGACAAAAAGCAATAACAGGATAGGGTAGATAATTTTTCACAAGACTATTGTAAATTAAAATTAGTTTTCCAAATTGAAACTAATTTGAAATAAATTCTGTTTTTGATAGTCGTATTTATTGAGATACACCTGAATGTTGGCAGGAAGAATTCACCTGGCATGGGAAACATTTGTTTTTTTCATCCTGGGATGGAAATGGGCATTAACGAATTTAAAAGCAGCAAGCAGTTTAACAGTGGATGTGAATGAGACGATTTTCCCTTTCTTCTTAGTAAAAAGCTTATTTGGAAATGACGGTAAATGAGGACAGATTCTGACTTTGATGATGGATGTAAGGGAGTATATTACCTGAGATTCCTGTTACTGTGCTTGGAGAAACTAATTGCTTCTGTGACTGGTCTAGTTTGGACTCATGAGAAGACTGACATTTTTCTGATGGTCTTGGTCTGTAATGTTCAAACAACGGACAGAAGATCTTAATGCAGTTTTCCATTAGGTTAAGCAACATCTTAAACTATTGTAAAGGGATTTTTAACTACAGGCCTAACATCAAACTTTTTCCTGCATCAGTATTTTTGTCTATTTTTTTGGTTGTAGTACTTGAAAGTATTTTCAATGTTAGAATGTCAAACATTAACAATGAACCAAATACATGTTGCTTGCCGTCTTTATTTTTATATTGATGTATTTTGTTATGTGTTATGTTTCAACTTATTTTTGTTGCTTTTGGTTAGCCATGACTTATTTATTAAAAGGGCTATATTTAATAAAGTTGGTATAGTTTGGTAAATAGGGAACATTATTCTTAGTGGATGTTCAATCAATCCACCTTTATATAAAACAATTTTATTTTTCAACATTCTAGTTTTGTGATCATATAGTAATTAATATAATATATATATATATATATATATATATATATATATATATAACAGCTTGAAGTTGGAGTGGCCTATGGTTTCCTGATTTCCATCTGTGGTTTTGCTACTGTGTAATGATAAGAACTATTTGTTTATAACTAGATATATAAAGATATTTGTTTGAAAAAATCAAATCATGGGCTGATGTACAAAATATTTTATCATTACACTGTTTTTTTATTTTTATTACTCTGCTCACATCCCCCTAGCATTCTATCCCGTCTTATTTTGGATTCATATCCAACTTTGTTCATTCGTTTGACGACGTGAATAGATGTTCACACTGCACACATAATAATGCACAGTCTTGCATTTATCGCAGAATTATCCCCCTGTGGGAAAATAAAGGACAATTATAATCTATTTTGAACCTGCATGTACTGGGAAAATATTCTTTAATGTTATGTTTCTTATCCTATACAAACTCTAGATCATTATAGGCGTTGTATTCATTCTTTAGTAACAGAAATATGAATGTAAATGTATTAGACAGCCTGTTTTTCTTTCCCTGGTAATGTTTATAGTAGAGATTTAACTGTATTTTTAGTGTAAATGACATGATTCAGTCCAGGATTTAAAAAAATACAAACAGTACAGCACATTGTGCACTTTAAGGGCAATACTGCAATGGTCTATTGCAGTGTTGCAATAGACCATTGCAATAGACTATTCTCACACTCTCTTCAAAGAAGGACCATGAGATCCTTCGACGCCTACACCTGTCACTCACCCAGCTCAGTGCCAATTCCCCCACCTCCTTAACCCCCTAGGAGCAAAACAAAGCCACATCATCTGCAGAAAAAGCCACGTGCAAGCCACCACAGTCGACAGTCTTCTCATCTCAAAGCTTCACTCCATGAAAAATCACAGAACGAGCTGTTGATGAAGCATATCCCTGGCCGAGTACAACTCCAAAAAACCTCATACCACGGTCAGAAGACACCCGCGGGGCATGGTTATTAGCCTTTTCCAACTCAACTGAACACAGCAATTTTTTTCACTCAATATACAGACGTGGACAAAATTGTTGGTACCCTTCATTAAATAAAAGAAAAACTCATAATGGTCACAGAAATAACTTTAATCTGACAAAAGTAATAATAAATAAAAATTATATAAATGTTGACCAATGAAAGTCAGACATTGCTTTTCATCCATGCTTCAACGGAATTATTTAAAAAATAAATGCATGAAACAGGCCTGGACAAAAATGATGGTACCCACAATTTAATATTTGGTTGCACAACCTTTTGAGGCAATCACTGCAATCAAATGATTCCTGTAACTGTCAATGAGACTTCTGCACCTCTCAGCAGGTATTTTGGCCCACTCCTCATGAGCAAACTGTTCTAGTTGTTTCCGGTTTGAAGGGCGCCTTTTCCAGACAGCACGTTTCAGCTCCTTCCAAAGATGCTCAATAGGATTCAGATCAGGGCTCATAGAAGGCCAGTGTTTTCCTCTTAGCCCTTCTTGGGTGTTTTTAGCTGTGTGTTTTGGGTCATTTTCCTGTTGTAAGACCCGTGACCTGCGACTGAGACCATGCTTTCTGACACTGGCCAGCACATTTCTCTCTAGAATCCCCTGATAGTCTTGAGATTTCATTGTACCCTGCACAGATTCAAGACACCCTGTGTCAGATGCAGCAAATCAGCCCCAGAACATAACCGAGCCTCCCCCATGTTTCACAGTAGGGACCGTGTTCTTTTCTAGATATGCTTCATTTTTCCGTCTGTGAACATAGAGCTGATGTGCCTTGGCAAAAAGTTACATTTTTGTCTCATCTGTCCACAGGACATTCTCCCAGAAGCTTTGTCGCTCTTCAGCATGTAGTTTGGCATACTCCAGTTTTTTTTTTTTATGATTTGTCCTCTCCTTGTTCGTCTCCCATGTAGCCCTCTTTGGCTCAAACAGCGAAGGATGTTCCGATCTGACACTGATGTTCCTTGAGCATAAAGTTCAGCTTGGATCTATTTTGAACTGTTTCTAGGCTCTTTTGTTACCATTTGGATTATCCGTCTCTTTGATCTGTCATCAATATTCCTCCTGCAGCCACGTCCAGGGAGGTTGGCTACAGTCCCATGGATCGTACATTACTGAATGACATGTGCAGCTGTAGTCACAGAAACATCTAGCTGCTTTGAGATGGTCTTATAGCCTTTACAGTTAACATGCTTGTCTATGATTTTCTTTCTCATCTCCTGAGACAACTCTTTCCTTTGCTTCCTCTGGTTTATATTGAGTGTGGTACACACCACGTCACCAAACAACACAGTGACTACCTGGAGTCCTATATATAGGCCCACTGAGTGATTACAGGATTGTAGACACCTAGGATGCTGATTAGTGGACATACCTTGGATTAACATGTCCCTTTGGTCACATTATTTTCATTCTTTTCTAGGGGTACCATCATTTTTGTCCAGGCCTGTTTCATGCATTTATTTTTTAAATAATTCCGTTGAAGCATGGATGAAAAGCAATGTCTGACTTTCATTGGTCAACATTTATATAATTTTTATTTATTATTACTTTTGTCAGATTAAAGTTATTTCTGTGACCATTATGAGTTTTTCTTTTATTTAATGAAGGGTACCAACAATTTTGTCCACGTCTGTATATAAAGTGTCCCTGCCAGAGTAATGAGCTGACGCTCACTTTCTCTCCGCCAGCATCTAGACACAGGTTTCCTCGTCGAGGCTGATCAGTGGATCAGTGTGGGGGGGGAAATGGTTGAATGTACAAAATCTCGGCTGTTCCTGGCATCAGTGATATGTGTCTGCTGCCTCAGGAGATCCCATTGCAAAGTAAGTCTGTAAAAATACACCACAAAATTAAGAGTTCAGCTTTATATGTGAGCGCTAAGCATGGGCTGTATTCTTTTAAAGACCTGGAAATGATGTTGCTCTGGCTTAGAGGGAACATTTCATGGATCTATAATCATTGGCGATGGCTTCTCTGTTGATGTATTTAAGAATATTTTAAGTATTCACATTATTATTTTTCCAATAATATCTACTTGATGCTACTTAGAAATTAGAAACCTTTTGTTTATGAGGATTCATTGCATGTTTATTGCATGGTCTCTTGTTCATATATGATAGTAGGATGGAGCAGAAGATGTATAGATGGTCTCGTCTGCAGCTTTCCTGTGGAACATAACTCCAAGTTACTTGCAGATATTTTCATAAGGAATTTCCCAAAAAATTTACAGGAAGATGTAGGAAAGACATTTATTTTCACTGATTGGCTGTACCCTTAAAAGCAAAGATACGGAAGACTATATATATATTTAAATATATACACACCTTAATATGTATTCATACGCAAAGAAAAAAACGTTTTAGCACTAGTGCTACTATCTACAGTCCTCATCTCCGCTCATAGGGATACACCCATGCCAATCAAAATGAATGGTGCTCCTTGA
This sequence comes from Apricaphanius iberus, assembly GCA_028564705.1. Classification (NCBI taxonomy): domain Eukaryota; kingdom Metazoa; phylum Chordata; class Actinopteri; order Cyprinodontiformes; family Aphaniidae; genus Apricaphanius; species Apricaphanius iberus. The sequence continues at coordinate 1,395,421 of JAPXFQ010000269.1, forward strand.
TTGGCTGATTTATAAATACCAGCCAATAGCATGTCTAGTAGCATTGTATTAAAGTATTTGAGCAGTCTAAGCTTTATTTTCTTTTGAATATTATAGATAAAATCTACAAAAGTATCTGTGAAGATGCAAACTCTCTGCGATAAATCTAGATTTATGTTATAAAGAAAAATCTGTAAATGCTGAAATACAAACAGTTGGGGCTCCACTGTAGTATCATTTTTTATTGATTCCCCTTCCTTCATGTTGTTATGAAGCACACGGGACAGACTTAAGCTGCCCTCTGACCCTCGGTGAGATAAAGCAGGCATAGCTGACAGATGGACACCTTAGTTGTCGTTGCTGAGGGAGTTCACAGATGATGGGGATGTGAATTTACAACCAGAACGACAAAAGAAACTTCGTTCTGTGCCAGCAATCAATAACCAAGGGGGATCTTTGAAATCTGCAATATTCATTTCTTAGTGAAACTTTCTAGTATATACTAAACCAATGTACTAAGAACATAGGAAATCAACTCCCGGCAGATTTTGAGCTATTTCGCAACAGGTACAGTGGGACGAACAAGTATTTGATAAACTGCTGGTTTTTTTAAGTTTTTCCACTTATAAAGCATGTAGAGGTCTGTAATTTGTATCAAAAGTACTCTTCAACTGTGAGGGACAGAATCTAAAGCAAAAATGCAGAAAATCACAGTGGATGACTTTTGAATAATTAATGTACATTTTATGGCATGACATGAGTATTTAATTGCCTATCAACCAGTAACAATTAAGGCTACCACATATGTGTTAGTTCTTCTTTAAGAAGCCCTCATTTTCTCCACTGTTACGTGTAAAAAAGACACCTTTCCAAAACCTCAAAAAACTCCAACCTCTCCACAATGGCCAAGACCAGAGAGCTGTGCAAGGACATCAGAGATAAAATTGCAGAGCTGCACAAGGCTGGCATGGGCTACAGGACAATAGGCAAGCAGCTTGGTGAGAAGGCAACTACTTTTGGTGCAATAACTAGAAATATTCACAGGCTTAATAACTAGAAATTAAAAAAGTTCAAGGCGATGGTCAATCTCCCTCAGTCTGTTGCGCCATCAGTAACACACTCCGCCGTCATGGATTAAAAGCCTGCAGTGCATGCAAGGTCCCCCTGCTCAAGCCAACGCATCTCAAGGCGCATCTGAAGTTTGCCAATGACCATCTGGCTGATCCAGAGAAGGAACGGGAGAAGGTCATGTGGTCTGATGAGACAAAAAGTGGAGCTTTTTGTGCTAAAATCAACTTGACGTGTTTGGAGAACAAAGAAGGATGAGTACAACCCCAAGAACACCGTCCTAACTGTGAAGAACAGAGGCGGAAACATTCTTTGGGGATGCTTCTCTGCAAAGGGGATGGGATGACTGCACTGTATTGAGGGGGGGATAGATGGGGCCATGTATCGTGAGATCTTGGCCAACAATCTCCTTCCCTCAGTAAAAGCATTGAAGATGGGTCGTGTCTGGGTCTTCCAGCATGACAACGACTCAAAACACACAGCCAGGGCAACTAGGGAGTGGTTCTGTAGGAGGAATTTCAAGGTCCTGGAGTGGCTTAGCCAGTCTCTAGACCTGAGTCAAATAGAAAATATTTGGAGAGAGCTGAAAGTCTATCAGGCCAACATCCCTGCTGCAGTGTGTGTAAAAACAGAGAAGAACTACAGAAAATGTCTGATCTCTGTAGTTGCAAACAAAGGGTTCTGTACCAAATATTGAGCTTTGTTTGTCTGATGTATCAAATACTTATGTCATGCAATAAAATGGAAATTAATTATTTAAAAATCATCCACTGTGATTTTCTGCATTTTTATTATTATTAAGTGAAAGAATACCTTTGCTACAAAAATACAGAACTCCAAATGCTTTGTTAGTGGGAATACGCAAAAAATCAGCAGTGTATCAAATACCTGTTCTCTCCACTGTATGTGTTCCTCATGAACTTAGTACTCAGATCACAGAAAAGAGAGCAAAATCACTTTGAAGATTACAATACAAGAAAGCATTTACAATAAAACAGTAATCAAGACAATTTGTATGAAAATTAAAAACAAGCAAGTAAAAAGCAATAATAAAAAAAGCAATAATAGGTTCAGTTACTCATGAGTGAGTCTAAATAGGTAAGTTTTAATTTTAGACTTGACTTTAGAGTCTCTGCAGCTTTGCATTCTTCCGGTAGTTTGTTCCAGATGTGAGGAGCATAGAAACTAAAAGCTGCCTCTCCATGATCGGTTCTGGTTCTAGGGACGATCAGTAAACTACAGCTGGAGGACCTGAGTGATCTGGATGGTTGGTACCGTGATAGCAGATCGTTGATGTACTCTGGTACTAACCCATTCAATGATTTCTACACTAATAAAAGTCCCTAAAATGTTGCATCATCAAGTGAGTCGATGAGTATTTGCAGTATGTGAGCTCTTCAGTACATTGTTTCTTTGATGACAGGACTTTGTGATACAGCGCTCATAGGGAACTCTAGAACGTCTCCTACTGGGGCTATTCTTAGATCCACTGCAAAAATAGTTTTCTTTTTTCTGACTGTCCATTTTTCCTCACTCTGCTACTTTTCTACTACCCTCCATTTGCATTATTTGGTGTTATTTTAACTGTGAACTTTGCTTTTCTCTCCATTGAAGCTACCCCTGGTCTATTTTCTCCTGTGTCTTTCTGTGTTTGGATAAGGCATTTGAGATAATTTGTCTGAACTTTCGCAATAGTTACCAATTTTATTTTACCTCTTAAGAGTCAAGTTGGCAGTTCATTAAATTCTTCCAGGCCAGAATCTGCCCTTTCTGGTGACACCCTTTCTATGTGTAGGTAAATATTAGACATTGTTTGAAAGCTGAGATTTAAATGATGTGTGTCAATCAAGGATACAATATTAGGCAAGTCAAGGCAATATTATTTATGTAGCACACTTTCAACACAAGGCAATTCAAGGTGCTTTAGATGATTTGAGACAAAGAAACAACAATGCAACATTTAAATGCACGGATTAAAAGAATAATACCTGTAGATACATTAAACTTTTTTAAACCACTCCGAAAGCAAGGTAATGTGCAACTCCACATTTGAAGTCACATATCTTTGACAGAACAGAGCCATCTTGAACGAGAACCGTCTTTTTACATCTACAAGGTCCAGTTATTGTCTTCTAACAAAATAGTCTACAACAAGTCTTTTGTCCACAATCCAACATTATCTGCCGCTCAAAACCAGCATAATACCTTCCCTGTATTTCTCACAAACAACTACTACTAACATGCTCATATTTGCCTAAAATTACACAGTGCACAACTTCTTCTTGGTGTTTATTGGTGGCTGAAAGACAACAAGCTTGTGCATTACCACCACCTACATGTATGGAGTGTACTTACGGTTGCTCTTGCCTCTCCAAGACTGGTGATGTATTAGTACTGTCCTTTCTTGTGCTAGCTTTGCTCTTGTTTTTATTTAACCAAGTTCTAATCTCCATTTTGGTACACAGCCGTATCAACTTATATTCTCTACTGCCTCCAAATGCCATAATTAAAGGCCACAACCATCCCCTGTAGTTGTCTTGGGTAAATACATTGCATGATTGAAACTTAATTTACATGGGCATTTTAATTTGTCTTGGACGGCCCAGCCCCTACAGACTCAGCCATTAGCGCCGGGTCTGTCTACACCGACCTGCTTTCCTCAACTTTCCACAGAGGAACATGTCCAACAGAATAAGCACTATGAACATTACGGCTGTTGGTTTTTCTTTTACTTTGCTACACTAATCAGTTGAAAAAGGTCAACCAGGAACCATTGACTGATCCAGTTGGTGATGTTGGACTACGGATATTTTTTAACACAGCTTCATGTTCCTCTGCTGTGCAGAACTGTGTATTTTTTTTAATTTTTATTTAAAAGCTTGAAACAAATAGAAAAATCCCTTATTACTGCTATGTAGTTTGTGCTGGGTAGAAAAGAAGCCTTGGCTGAACAGGCTGGCATCATAACTTGACCATCAGGTTGATCAACATTGCCACCTATTGGTAACCCTTAACAAAGGAGAAATCAAAGCAGGAAGTGAAGAGTTTAGACTGCAATGAAGGGGAGACAATAAAATCCTCATTTTGCTTCATATAGCTGACCAGGATCAAAAATCTTAGAAAATATGTGCATATAATCTTGTTATGCCACACACACTCACACACATATTCTCAAAAACTGCTTAAAGAGTGAAACCCAATGAGCCAAAAGCATGCTTTTTACCCAGATAGCGGGTCAGCTGCATGCGGCACTGCTGCAAACACAACAGTAGTGACCTCTTTCAGTATCATAGCTGTCTCAGGCTGGGCAGGAACAGAGACTGCAGCTGGGCGGGGAACTGGATGCTGCTAATATCAGGCATATGACAATGAAAATAGATAGGCTATGAGTTTCAATTTAAGCTTTTGCACAGTCAGTGCTTCCATTATCGCATGGGTAGCTTTGGTGGGTGGCTCCACAGAGAGAACATTTTCTGCTGTTTGATTTTATTTTTTTATGATTCCCAGACCAGTCACTGTCCGTCAACGCTGAAAACATTCCAGAATGGATGATAAGAGTTGATCAACAGAAAAGATGCTTGAATCCTCACACAATAACAGATCTTTTAACCTTTAAAATATAACTTTTAATCATATAGCACTATCATTTATTTTGTAAATATTTTTTTAATTGAAGGTTGATGGTCAGCGTCGATAAAGTTATTGTTTCTCCAGACAATCATGAGGTGGGTATGACCTCATAGTTTGTTATGCTCAAAAGTTTCCACCAGAACTTGTTTTAGACGTCTAAATGTAGACAAGCTTTCACCAAGAATAATTTTTAAAAATTATCTCAGCAATGTTTTGAAATTACCGTTAATCAATTACCAGCTTTCTGAGACACTGTCCATTAACATGAGCATGCAGTATATGAGGCCAGTACCTTGCAACATGCATTTTTAAAGCATTATTTTGTCCAATTGAATTCTATAATGAAAATGGTTAGATCATAGAGTGTATATACATGGACGAAGCCATGACGTCAACCATAGGTGTATAAAGAGCTGAACCAAAGCCAGTTGGGCGGTTCTCACCACCACCATCTTGGACGCGTCATGCCAAAAAAAATTGTCAAAGAGGTGGAGCTGAGAATGAGGCTGGGAAGGTTGGGGTCGATGATTAACACTCTGAGCCGATGTAGCTATGAGCTAACTGAAGCCAACGAAAGCTAGCGGGTGCTTTTAGCCAAAAAACCACAGTTGAGCGACTCGGCTACCCCTCTTCCATTCGATGCAGATTTAATAATTTTGTAAAATAAAAGCATGAAGCCTTGTTGGTCCCTAACTTCTATTTTCTGGATTTTTCCCCCCCATTTTAATTAAAACAGGTTTTAAAAATCAATATGTACATTAGAGATGTGATCGTTTCAACCCAATTTTGACCAAGCAGTGTCATCTTCAATGCACAGAAGAAATATAATTTTACTTACCAAATAAAATGGAGCAGAGACTTCATAGATGGTCTGTTATTGCAATCAATACCACAGCAGCCATCTTTGATCAATAAGTGCAAGATTAACATCCCGACATGAAAAAACATTGTGGATCATGGAAACAAAATAGCATCAGACTGATAACGTGAGGCCAAGGCTGCGGCCTTCCCTTGAGCAAGCTGCTAGCCACCAGCGCTAGTGCTGATGGCTCATCTGACACCTCTCAATGAAGTCACAACCCTAATTATTCGTAATTTATAGCTTAAGTTATGTAAGGGATAATGCCCGACGAGGTGTACATTATCAGTAACATAATGGACTTCGCGGAAGGTTCACGCCTCCGCGTCATCCATTATTTTCTGATAATGTACATCTCGAAGGGCATTATCCCGCTTATACCATGGTCACTTACAAAAGAAAGACATATTTAATCCATTAATAATACTTTAACGTGTTCTGGAGTTAAAATCACAAGGTTTTTTTAAAAAAATAAGTAGAGCGCACTATTTAATATCTCCCGTATGCATCGTGGCCAGAGCAAGCCGACCGCAGCGATTTATCAGTGAGGGGAAGCTAGATGATGGCTTTACCTTACGTTACGTGATACAAAATATCATTTCAGAAGGCCAGTACACTTCTTACTGCTTGTGTGTATCCAGAGGATAATGCAAATAACATTGAGACTCCGTTGCCATTTGAGCCAGCGCAATCAATTAGAACTGTCATCAGGCAATTTGACGGGACGCCTTTCCTAGGTGTACATTATCACTTTTTAATGTACAACCTCCAGCCAATCAGAATCGAGTATTCACCCCAACCATGGTATGAATCTAGATGGATGAGTTATAAACAAAATAACCGACCTCAGATTTATTATGATTGTAAACCTGACCTATGAAACCTACAATTATTGTTTGTTGGCTATAAAACTGTATATTTCTGCTGTGAAGTTGTCATTTTTGACATGGGAGTTAATAGCAACAAGCTCCATTCTGCAGGCAGGTCCTAGTTTATGGGGGGGTTGCATATTTTGGCCACAGGAGTTTGTCCCTTTGGTTTAACAAAGAAACTATTTTAGTGCTAAGCAGGAATGTTGGACCAACTATCAACCACAGTGGTGACAGGAAGTCAGTTTTACCACAAATTCTAAGGCTCCTGGTTGCTTTGAGATTCTTCGCTCCTGTCGATTTCCAGAGGGTGGATGGAAACCTGTTTGGCCTACATGATTCAATAGTTTGAATCTCTGAAGTACCAGTTTATGTGATCCTCTTCAACAGAGCACACAACTGCTGATTTCTGCAGGCAAACTGGATTTCCAGGGAATCAGGGTGCATCTGGTAATTCTAGTAGCCTGCGTTTAAGGACACCATGAATTATCATTTTTGAAACCAGACCCCAAAGGGAAGAAATCTGAAAACGCCAGCTCAGTCGTCTCCTTGTGCATGAGAGGATAATACGCACATGCGCAGCTCAGTGATAAAGGATACAAACAAGGCGCTGTACGGTGTCACATTCCTTATAAAGCAAATACTGACATTATTATTATGGACCCTGCTCTATCACCAGCAGCAGAAAAGGGATCTAGAGAACCACATACACCATATATTTCAAAATAAAGCTCTAATGCATTAAATAAAGATTTAATGCTAGATTGGTTGTTTGCCACTGTGTTTACTGCTCATTTTCAGTGTTATTTTCTATAGAAACTTTACAGAGACACCAATGGGATTAGCATAGGTACTACGGAGGCTTAAGGGAAATTCAAAGTAACAGTGCCATTTTTACAGTATCTGTTTTTGAAATTATCAAAATTCCGTCTCTGTGTAAACAGAGCCTAAGCTTTCCTGTTCTGAAACTTGATGAAGAACATACTACAATTTATTTGAACTGAACAAATTTAGGTCTGAGAACCTAATAACTTTCCCAAAAAGTCTTAAATTCTGATAAATTTTGATGTTTATGCTTTAATGATTAATTTCCTCGTCATAAAAATGTCTCATTTTAGTAATTATTGTATAGATTCACTTTTAATTTTAGGTTTGTTTTGTTAAGCTATGTTGCCTATTTAAAAATACATTTAATTCTTAATTTTAAGATTTTTTTACCATTACATTTTCTTTATTTAAAAATGATTAAAATATGCTGCAGAAATATTTAAATATATATAATACTATTTCTCTGTCTCTCTCTCTCTCGTTATATATGTATTATATATATAATTTAAATTAATACAAATGTATATACTGTACCTTTTAAATTATAATTTTTTTAAATTGTATTAAAATGTTTTAATTTAATTTCAATAACATTTAAAATTACTTTTTAATATACATTGGTTGATTGTTGTTACCATTTTTTACAAGCTTTAGTTTAAACTTTTTATTTTGTTTGAGTTCAGATTGTCCAGAGGTGGAAAGAGTACTGAAATATTCTACTCAAGTAAAAGTACTACTACTGTGATGACGTTACTCAAGAAAAAAATAAAATACCAGTCTAAAAATTTACTCAAGTAAAAGTAAAAAACTAGCTCATTTAAAATGTACTCAGTGTAAGAAAATGCTTAGTTACTTTTTTAGTTACAACATAAAATCTTTGCATATCTTAGCAATTTTTTTTTCAAAGCATAGTTCCAGGTTAACTAGAAATTTCTAAATCAAAATAGGTAACTAACAGCCACAAGTGCTGTGACTTTCCCCAAATGACCCCAAAAAGGCAAAACTCTCAGGTACCACCAAAATGTAAGACATTTAAGACAAAAACTATGACATTTTTCAGTGGGAATGCTGTCAGATTTTTAGAAAAATAAACTTAAAGCTTGTCAAATATAGCAACTGCTAAAAAAATATTTTCTCAAAATTGGTACTTCTAGAAAAGTGTTTCTTTATTTTTGTCCATCCTTAAGGTTTTACTATCTGAACCTCTTGATCATTTTGAGTGGCAGTTGATTTTTAAAATTATTAGAGTTCATCCTTGGTAACTTTGCAGGTGCTACACCATTTTATGTGACCATCAGAATCTGGAGTGGCACTGTTTTATTAATTCCGTCATAGTTCACTAACTGAGCCAGTAGATGCTCCTATCATATTATGTGAACTCTCCATCACTCATTTTTCAGGTGACAGTGTGTTCATAGATAAGTTGTAAGATTCACCGTTTTTGAGTGTAAAGAGGACCAAAGGACAGTGGCTCAAAGGTCACCAATTCTAACAGTTTAAATGTCATATCATGTGACCCTTCCAAAACAATTTGCACCTCATGTCAGATTTTATTAATAGTATTAATGATTTTTACAATGTGGTGTTACATCAGTATGTCTTCCCCCATCAATATGTGTTTCGGCTCCACCAACAGAACTACAATTTTATCTGTTGTGTGGTGTGGTCCCACCTTTCGCATTTCTGATTGGCTGACCGGTTGATTACTTACTAATCCTAATATTCGAAAACAATTGCCTAACCCTAAATCATTTTCTAATCCTAACATTGGAGGATCATTACCTAACCATAATTTTCCTAATCCTACTATTTGGGAACCAGTGCCTAAACCTTCAGTGGAACAGACTTTCACACAAGACCGGCACCTCATTTTCCATGAGGAATCAGTGAAACTGCACCCTCTAGAGTCACATAATCTGTCGATCACAGAAAATGGTGTAACACCCGTTCTGGGGTTGGTAATTTGCAAATGAATTAAATTATCTGGTTTTATTAGTTTTCATCAAGAATGTATGTAGGTAACTTATGCTGGGCAATTTGGGGGATTTTTAGAGAGAGTAAAAAAATCTTCCTATTGACCTATTAGGAGGTTAAGAAGTTATTTTCTTCAAAACAAAAATACTTTACTGCTTGTTTCAACAGAAAATTGTATAACACCGGACACACTTTACGCTCCAGAGAGAATCACGTCATTCACCGTCTTTGATTAAACTGTATACAGCCTTTTATTAAACTATGACTTTAATGTGACAGTAGTTTAACTTACGTCTACGTGTTTGTGCAGGATTGATGTGTAGTTTCTAAAAGCTGCGAACTCGGTCTCTAACCAAAAACATAATGCTGTTGCCTTTCTTGAACTTATGGCCAGGGGTTAACATCGTTTTTTTTTTTTAGATTATTTTTATTCCACAGGGTGCCTTTGTTCACCGGATCCATACTGATGTCAAGTGCTTCCATCTTCATTTTTATTAGTGCAATTTCTCATATCCATCAAGCATTGCAGTATTTCTGGCTGCAATATTTTTTATCATATTTATAAGTTTTGGTTTTTTGTTTTAGTTTTTGTTCTACTCAGTAATGGCTACAATAAAAGTGCAATACTTAAAAAAAACTTTTAATTAAAATCACATACTTTAAAAAGAACTTACAAAAGTACAATTACACAAAAACCTACTCATTTACAGTAACGCAAGCAAATGTAATTTGTTACTTTCCACCTCTAAGATTGTTTCAGCTAATATTAACAATTACTTCTGATTGATTTTTAGACTCAGCCAAATAAACTGCCTACTTTCCCAAATTATACCAAACCTTGATTGAAATGCTGTTACTGTGGGTAGTGGTCTGAACAAAAAGGGGGCCCCCCTTAGTCAAAATTTGTTTAAGGCCCCATAAGACTTTGGGCCAGCCCTGATTCAATTTATAATTGGTATAAGACAGATTGATTTATTGGCATTTTTAATGTCACTTAGATAAAGTCCTTTGCAGATCCAACTTAACTTAAAAGAGTTTAAAGGCTTTAGAGATGACCAATATTTTTTCCAGGCATCGATCAGATAAAAAGCAATATGTTTAATATCGTCTAGTTCCACCTCTCAGGCCCTGGCCACCTGTTCATGCAAGTCCACCAATCATTTCGTGAGGTGATGACAGTTAAAGTGGGGGACAGTGAATGATGGAATGAAAACCTGGATAAGGGCTGGCCAGACGGAGATGGAAATGGAGGTCAAGCATGACGGCTTGAGCAGATATTTGTATGGAGATTTATGAAGAGTACGGCTAAGAGATTCATATAAGGAAAAAAAAGTGCAGAGTGGGAGTGGGGTCCGCTTCTCAGTACGATGCTACAGGTTTATGGTTTCTGCAATATTAAGGAGAAATGGGGAAAAAGCTAAACATGAGAGGAAACAGAGGATGGCAAGATTGTCGGGATCCAGTGGTTGTGTGCTGTGAGTGTTGGTGTGGATGCAGGCTGTGCGTTCTCTTACCTTTCTTCTGGTTGTGGCAGGCAGCTGATCACGATCAGCGGTCATCAAGGAAATGGTTAAAAGAGGAGCGGTTCCCTGAGACCTTAAGTCACTTAGAGTGCTAACAGGCCTCTTAGAACCTGCTTCTGAGCTGCTAACAATTACTGATTTTAATCTCTCTCTGTCCTCCTCCATCCACATCCGGTCCCATCTCCTCACCTGCGATAGAAAAAGCACTGGATCAGTGATGGCTCTATTCCCCTTCTTTGAGCCAACCTCAGCCTCTGGATTTCTACTTGCCTTTAGCTGGAGGAGCTCCACAACTCACTGGAACCGTAAACTCCCATCGTATACCTCTGATCACTTCCCAATTTTCTGATCAATCCATAATCACTTACTTGTTCTTGGCAGTACCTCCAAGCTGGGCCCTCCACAACCCTTCTCCTCCCATTCTTTCACAATTAACTTTTCCAAACTCTCTCAGTTGAAGATTTTAATGATGCTTGGTGCAAATGGAGGAGGATGGAAAAGAACTGTAAATATTTTATTATGTTGGATGTTTGTGTTTTCAGTTCTAATTGGTTCTTCTCATTCAGTTTACATGATCATGATGATTTTGTTTATTTTCGTGGCATTTTGTTGCTTTACTTTAGGACCTTAGACTTAGACTTTGCTATTTGGCTTCCTGCACTTAGGTGTTTTCAACTGTTTCAGTGTTTTATCTTTTATTTGTGTTCCCTTAGATCATCAGTCTTTGTTAGTTCTTTACTTTATTTCTTCAATCAGCTACTTTTAATATGTACTTCTTGTCTTAGTATTTATTTCCTTCTGTTTTGTTCTCCTCTGTTCTCTAGTGTTCTTTGAATTCCTCTTTGGCCTGGTTAACATGGCAGGTTATTTATGCCAATCTTGCCCCGATTTTCCCTTTCCGACAACCCTGATAATCGGGATGGCTCTTAAAATAATCCTAACCGATATTCCGGCCATATGTAGTGTGCTAAGAGCGATCAGGTCTGCTCATAAGACAGTTTGGACAACTCTGATCTCAAATCAGGGATATCCAACATCTTGGATTGTCTTGGCTTGATATCACAGCGTCTGTGGTGTGTTCCAAGCATGCAGCCTGTTGAATGTGACATGTAGCCAATCAGTAAGCATGCTAACAGACAGAGATGCTGCAGTGAGACTTTGAAGCATTTATTATTATTTCGAAGTGTGAGGTCACTTGTCCGCAGTCCACAAATGCACTGAAATACAGATCAGTCAGGGCAAAGTGCACAAAGAAATATATCACAAATTCACCACCATATCTTAGCAGTAGAGCCCCTGCTCCTTTCATTTCTTTCATTTCTTTTCTTGTCCATTTCTTTATCCCATAGCAGCTGTACATATAAACGTGTCATTTGTGAATATATTCCACATGTTGAGCTGCAAAATGGCACAGCACAAATGATTTTATTTATTTATTTATTTATGTGTGTAGTGTGTGTGTATGTGTGTGTTCGCAGCGCAGATTTTCGTTTGGGGAAAGCCCGTGTCAGCAGTGCGCAGTTGCACACAGGCACTGCTCAGACGGAACGGTGTGTGTGAGTAACATCGGATCGTGTGTGGTGTCTCTCCACAGATACCGTACATGGTTGGAACAAAACAGTAATATACAAGATTTTTTTTTTTTTTTTTTTATCACTGAACACTGTGCGGTCCGAAGCTCTTTCTTCAATTTAAAAATCATGGCGTGTAAACCAGGCTTTGAATCCCATCTTGGATATCTCATCTTTAGCTACTTTTTAGTTAATCCTTTTTCTTATTTAGGAGTGTTTTTGGTTTCTTCCTTTCCTCTTTTCTCCCTGCCATACTGCTCCCTGGCCCAGTTACTGATTGTTCCCACCTGCTCTCTCTTTCACGTGCAACTGCTTTCACTAATTAGTCCACAGGTTTCTCTGTCTTTGTTTTCTCCTCCTCAGTATATTTAACCTCCCTGGTCTACTCAGTTTTTTGCCAGTTCGTCATTATTGCTAATTGTTCTCCAGTCCCTGTGCTTCTTGATGCCCTCCTATTTCCCAGTTGTAGATTACATCATCCTTATTTCTTCAATGAAATCTTCACATCTCATCCTACTGCATTTGGACCCTCAATTAACACAAAGACATGAGAAATTCTAACATCAATGGAATAAAGTCACCAGACTTAAACTCATCTTGAATTGATTTAAAACAGAACTAAGCAGAAACACAGAAATTTACGACACATTGGCCTGAATCACAATTAAGACCAATTAGGATTACATAAGCTCATTGAAATATAAATGGTTAAATGGAGACTCTTTTGCCATGTAATATATTTTCACAGGCAGCTGTTTAATCTCACATTTAAGAGAATATACTTAAACTTGTTTTTCATATCATTGTCAGTAAGTACTGCTCTAGGTTTGTTTTTAGCTGAACTTCACTACACAATTCATCTTTAATTCGCTATATTATTGAATTGTTAAACACACAGTCCAAGCGAAGCCCTCAGGTCCTGAAGACAAAATTTACTTGTCGATGAGCAGCTTTGAAGGATCGCTCCTTCCTCTTTTTCAGATTCTGGACTCATTTTACAAGCAGATGAAGTACACAAACGTACTTAAATATATTTGACATTATTAATGTTTTTGTTTTTAATTATTTGCATCTTTTAATTTGCTCTTGGTCTTTTAAGATTTATCCTCTTTGTGAAGCACTTTCTGAGTGAAAGGTGCTATGTAAATTAACATTACTTTATTGTGCACGTTTTCTTTTTGCAAAGTTAATTGGTTAAGATCAGGCTGTTAATAAAGTTAAAAATAGATTAAAAGTGACTTTGGCACAAAAGGGAGCAGCCACTTGTAAGAGCTACTCTAGTTTTGATAGGTAACATTTTAATTTTAAGTTTTTGATCTGAGGACTGGAAATGTGAAGAGTATCGATCAATGCAAGTTTTACTAAGTAAGATGTTTATATATATATATATATATATATATATATATATATATATATATATATATATATATATATATATATAAAATAAGTTATTTATATAATTAGTGAATAAATTATTGTAAAACATTTATATCGCACAAAAATAATTGCATTGTATGAAAGTAAATATATTAACTTTTTTAAATGTTCTTAAAAAATAAGGTAAAATAATTTACAGTGGTGGTGTTATATTTGTTCGTGTTTGTAAAATTAACAGTTATGTGGTTTATTTAGCTTGTCATTAGAAAAGACATGGGGGTTGTTTTTTCAAAGTCACATCTGTGTCCATGTTATTTATTCATTTATAAATATCACCATTTTAAACTAAATATTTAGTTAGCAAGCTAAACTAGTGAGCTAAATGTATAGTTTCTAGTTAAATATTTAACTCTGAGCTAAATATTTAGCTAAATGCTAAACTAACTTGCCAAGAATTGGAATGTCAAAATAAAAGCTGGATCTTGCTACCTTTATATAAACTCCTCCTGCAGCTCCTGCATCACCGCTGCTGTATATCCATTGGTAAACAGTGGTGCTGGGTAGATGAGGTCCCATGAAGCATTTCGACATATTGCCCGAACAGTATTGGTACTATGTCAATACTGTGTTGCTACTTTTTTGGTCTACTGACACCTGCTGGATCTTAAATATAATGGCATGCAACCTTGGGAGACTCATTTAACCTACTGATTTAATTACTTAATACATGCAAACTATTCATCTAATTATATTCCACATAGTACACTGCATTATTTAATATCTTAACCCAAGTTAAAAATATGATACATTTAAAGTATACCATTGGAAATTATGTGAAAGGTTGTCAAAACATGTCAAAAAGTGAAACTGAAGGTGATGCTTATGGATTGACTTTGAGGCAGACAGTTTTTTTTATTATTAGTTTCTTCAAGGTCTTTGCATTGAGGGGATTACGTTTTTAAGAAACACTTTTTCCAGCTTTAGAAAAAATACGCTTGCAAGGGACAGATGAAGCTGGGGTGCAGAACTGCAATGACAGGCAAATTAGCCGACACAAGATTAAAATGCTTGGGTTTTCTTTCTTGCTCCGAGATCCGCCTCCGAGAACAGTGACTTTCTAGAAAGAAGTTTGATGTACTTCTGGCAGAGAAGCATCCCATTGACAGATAAAGGCACTCCTGCTTTTAAACATAGTTTGGGGCTTCAATGACAGATGAAACAGCAGCTGTATCGGTCACGTGACTATTTATTAAGGCGATACACGCACCAATACGAGGTTTCACTCTATGACCTGGATACATGCGCCGACGCATGGGTGCTGCTTTACCCATCACTAGGAAACAGCTGTTCCTAATTTTTAAACTGAAACAATGGGCATGTCTAACCGCAAATAAGCAATGATTAAGCCCAGCAAACATTTGGACTTTGAATGACAGTGGAAACAACGTCAATCCGAGACGTCCCGTCATGGTTGAAAAATATTTCCAAAATGAAAGTTGAACTTGTCTTTGATGTTGTCTGACCGTGGATTCCACGTCCTTTCTGGCTGTGATTTCCATGTCTTTCCTGGCTGTGAAATTCTCCTCTCTTCTGTGCATCCCTGGACGTCAGAATTAATCTTCCTCTTGATGTTTAAAAGTTGTTTCTCAACATTACGTGCAGGCATATAAGCCTGCATGTAAAATAACCAAATACCCAGTGTATTAAGAAGAGACCAGCAATCTAGATGATGCACATCTAAACTTGACAAAGGTTCTAAAAAGGTCCAAAAT
This sequence comes from Apricaphanius iberus, assembly GCA_028564705.1. Lineage (NCBI taxonomy): Eukaryota > Metazoa > Chordata > Actinopteri > Cyprinodontiformes > Aphaniidae > Apricaphanius > Apricaphanius iberus. The sequence goes on from JAPXFQ010000269.1 coordinate 1,410,871, forward strand.
TGGTCCAATCATACCTGAACGTTAATAGCACGTTATAATCACATGTCGATCCGACATCACTTTACTAATACATTTAAAGACCCTGTAAAATAAATTATCTGTCATTTTAGTGGTTCATTTGTAGATCAAAGATAACAGGATGAAATAAAAAGCAACAAAATTCCACATCACATTTATTTATTTTGTCGGTTATACAATACAGATTCACCCGGGAAACAGGAAAAACATGTTATTTTGTTAACCCAGTCTCTGATGGAAGATCCCCAATTCTGGAACCTTGCTGTACCTAAATACGCAGACAATTGAAATAATGCTTGACATTAGCAATCTGAAATTGCTACAAAGCATTTAATAAAAAAAAAATCTATATAAAATTCTAATTCAGGGAATTTACTTTCTGAATGAAACTCTCAAAAGCCGACGTTAATAAGTTACTTTGACTGTACCTCATCTCACTGTTAAATGTATAGCCTACTAACATTAGCTAATGTTAGCCAAACTCGATACATTTTAGTTGTCAATTTCAGCATCATTTCTTTTGGTTCATTCATGTCAAACAACTAAAACTGAAAAACGTTAATCTAATAATACAAAGTATGCTTACCCAACACTAGCTTTTCTTATATAATATATATAGTAGAACATATAATATCTAGTATCTAGAACTCTATTCCTCCTTTCTTCGTGTCGTGGTGGTTCTAGTGCTAAAGTTCCTGCGTCTATGGGGAGCCTAAGTCTCCTCCCCTTCCGGTCGGCCCATGGGTCCCCAAACTGAAAAAAAATAATGAATGGAAGTCATTTGAGCGATAAAAGTTATTTTCTGATCCGCTTTGTCTTACGTCCTGAATCACACATATGTTGTACTTCGATCTAAATGATAACTAATGATGTTCATATAAAATATGTTTGTCCAGTGATTTGGGATTTATTTGATTGTAAAAATTCGCATTTAAAATGCCTACAAATCATATATAACGACAGCCAGCTAGCGCCAGCTTGCACTAGCTATAGCACGTAAAACACTCATGCTGGCTCTCACTCCACCGACTGCTTTACCCCAGACATAGCTGCTACTTTCCGCATGGTCAGGTTTATAGTGTTTTTTCTCCGTGTTTAATGCTCCTTTCTTCGTCCTGGAGGTTCTGACCCTCGCTCTCCCTCTTCTTCTGCAGTTGTAGTCCGCTAAACGTTTTCACACAAAACCTAAAGTAACTTTTGCCTCCGGTCGAAAATCAGTGTTATCTCTGCTTCAATTTTTTTAAATTTAATTCACGGACATCATATGTTCGATCCATGGCGCATATCAAACTGGATCAAAAAATAACTTATCGCTCCATTGACTCGGGGTCCCATGGACCGGAAGTAGAAGGGCGTGACTTATTGCGTTAGTATTATCACGAGATCTTTTATTAGTTCTTGAAATACAGTAATGACTTAAATGCAGTGGCCTTGCATCCCTGAGTACTTTGTAATTATAATTATTATTTTTTTAAAGTAAATATATATATATATATATATATAATTTTTATACAAATCATGTATTTCATAAAGATAATTCCTGTTTTTTCTGTTTTGCTTTACAGTGTGTACAATACATCAGTGGACATATTCACAACCTCTTAAAAGCTTGGCAAATTGAATTAATTATTGCAGTATTAACCATGCAGGAGTTAAGCACAGCTTTATTGATTGGGAGAGTGAGGACTGTGAGGGATACAGGGTCATGATTAACTACAAATGGACATGTAAAAGATGTCACAGCCTGGACGTCCACTTACAACTGATTGTCAATGTTGAACTAAATGTAGCAAAAAGTCAAAAATAAACCCCAGATAACAGACATGTACAAATGTGTCTGAATGGATTTTTAGCTAAATATTCTTTTACAGATTTAAACCGTTGTACCGCAACCATTTTTTGCCATTTGTGGCTGTCCGACCAATGTTTGCTGGGAGAGGTGACATTCAATCACGCTCAGTTTATATGAAAGTCTGCAAGACCACGTCTTTACTCTGGAAGCCCACTTCTGCTCATCGGCAAGTAAATTTGTATTTGAGTTAATTATTTGACATGCCAATTTGGCTTGCAAGTTAAATATTTAGTTGAAAATCAAATATTTATATATATATATGTGGCTTGCTAAGTAAATATTTGATTTAAACTGTGACATGTATAAATGAATAAGTATAAGGGCAAATATAACTTTGAAAAATAAACCCTAATAGCCTATATTTATCTCACAAACTAAAACAAATTCAAATAATTGCTCTTAACTTTTGACTGTAAATTTTAGAAACACAGAAGCTCTAAAAGACAGAAATGTTTAACAGTTAAAGAAAACATTAAAGCACTTTCAAGTCAGTTTCAGCAAAAAAAAGTTTTTCTTTCTTATAAAGAATTTGCCTCATTAAGTTTTTTCCTGACATTATTCTTTAAACCTTTCCTTGTATTTAAATACATGATGATCAAACATCAGTAAAACAATCAGTCAAGTTTAACTTCCACCTTTCTGGCAAGAAAGTCCGCCTAACAGAATTTGGCGTGCCTTTTTCTTCCTCCCATAATGCCTCCACTGTTGTCCTTTTCATGTAGCTGCGGATTATGCAGTTCATTGACATTCTGTCCGTTTGATTGCAATTTCCCATTCAGTCCTTTGATGCTGGCCAGATTTAAAAATTCTGTTTGTGAACCGTCCATACCTTTGGTCTGTCGAGTGTCTGGCAGGACTGGAGGCTGACAAGCCAAGCAATAGTCACCTCCCCTTGAAAAGAACTGGGGGTGGTGTGAGGTTCATAGCGTTCAAAGAACTGCTCTCCTCCTTCAACATTATGTGGTGTAATGCCAGTGAAACTCTTCATTTTGATGAAGTTCTGGATGCACTTAAAATTCCTCATGACTTCATCCTTTAAATATCTTGATTCTGTATATTTTGGGTACATTTGTGGATGTTTTAAATTTTTAATCTAAATGACTAATAGCTACGTACATCAACCTATTCTGATAACCTTTGGGGAAAAAAACAATGTGTAAGAGTCCAGTCATTTCGGTATTTGGTCCGAAGTTCCTGCAAGAATGCAACCTAAAGAACAAAAGGTGAAAAGGAAGCTTCAAAAGGTGAAAATGAAGCTTGAACCGTCAGAGATGTTTTCAATCAAGTATTTTAAATGAGATGCTGTATGGACAAGAAAAATGCGTCCAGGTTGACTCAGCTAAATGATTAACCAGTCAATTCAATCCTGATCAACCAAACCTGGCTTGAAGATATCAGAGAAAGAACCTTCAAAGGTTTCTTTTGCTATGGTTTTAGGATCTGAATGCAGGCAGGACATTAGACAACGAAGTTTTAAAGCAGAAAAAAAAGCTTTTAAAAATTAATCCGAATCCAGGCAAACATGCAAATATGAAATGAAACAGATGCACAAACAAGGATCATATAGCTTGGATGAAAACAAGGAGTCCACTGACTCGTGAAACTAATAATTGAATGACAGCAGAGGAGTTGATTGACCAATGAAACTACAGAAAACTGACTGCAGAAGAAGGATATCTTTACAACTTAAACACAAGTACCACTAAAGTTAAAGAAACACCAAAGTATTCATTTGTCAGTTTCAAACTGAATAGGTAGAGAAAAAGTTACGCTTTTAAATTAACAAAATAAATATTTAACTGAAATACTTAATTTGTGAGCTGAATATTTAGATTTCAGCTAAATATTTTGCTGAGAAGGTTAACCCCAATCGGATTGCAGAAATGTCCAGAGACATCAACTTCTTTATCTTCATCAACTTCCACAAAGACAGAAAACTGTTTTAAAAATTGGTTTTCTGTAAGTGATCAAAACACAAGAACTCTCTAACCCTCCCTTCGATGGTTGGAATGGGTCATGGTTGAGATACCTTAACTAGTACTTTAACACAGTCGAGGGAGTCAAAATGGTCAAACTGATGAAACCAACATCTAATTGCTAAGCGGGTTGCCGTGGTTGGAAAGTCTGCATCAATTGTGCACAACCTCAGGTCAACGACTTGAATCAATCAGCTGGGATTCCTTAAACAGAAGACTTTGAACCGATAGGATTCTATACAAATCATGCCTTGAGATGACATCTGCTGTGAATTGGTGCTATGTAAATTAAGTGAATTGAATTGAAAACCTAATTGAAAGAGAGTAAAAAGCTCCCAAAAAGATCAGCATAAAACCATGAAGTCATGACTAAATGTTTTTGTCTAAATTTGCTGTTTTTCTAAATATGCAGTCATCAGAAAAATAGACTTCTTTACCTTCAGCTGCACCATGCATTAAACAACGAACTGATGTAAAATAACATCTCCTACTTCATCACATTCATCCTTTATCCTGAATTTCTGGATCTGCTGCTGGGAAATTTGTTCTCTTAGACTGATGGCATTTATCATCAACAACACTGACAAGCCAAGAAGGAGTCTTTCACTATTTCTGTTGTATTTTCATCATTTTTAATTGTTAGAAACAAGTCAGTTTAGTTATTTTATTGCTTTATTGATTTTAATTAAACTTTGTTGACCTCAGCCTTCCCTGTCTGCACGGGTTTAGCTGTGGGGTGGATATATTGATTCCTGCTGTAGGATAAATACACTTTTACACACAACTTCAGTATGAAGTACAAGAGCAGAAAATAAGAGCTCTGGAGTCCAAACTACACTGGAAAATTTGGAAATCGACCTGTCTGAGTTGTCAAACCCACCAGTAGCATCTCAGATTTTACATAATGGCATTAAAAGGAGAAAGAAAACAAGAGTATATGATGAATTGTAATTGAGTTTTATTATAAATGCCTTTTTAATTAGATACATTTGCATGCAATGTTTATTGACAGAAAATTGACTGAAGGCAGAGCTGGTATCCAGTCTGTAGCATGTAGCTTCCATCCAAAATGTTTTGAGTAAACAGAGCAAATAAAATATATCTGTCCACAGAAGGTGTATAACGGTACAATATTTGTTTCATTCGGTAAAACCCTGTCACGAATTTAGGTATATTTGATCTAAACTGATGCAGAATGGTTTTGTCCAGAACTCAGAGCATACTGCAACGTTTCCCCAGGGCAGCTTTAAAAAGTGACACCAAAACAAAACAAAGGGTGTACTGAAAATGGGACTTTAAAACCCCAAATACGTTCTAAATCAAGACATTATTTTATCGTTATACCCCTAGTGATAATCTGAAGGTAAAGTAAACACCAAAACGTTTTATAGTGATATATTAAAGGAATATTTATAAAATCTTTAGATCAGGCAGGTTTATTGGCTTACCACTATTCAAGTTCCTAGAGCTCTGGTGAACTGCTTTCCAGTTTAAAGCTCCTAAACTGTGGAACAAACTTCAATTTGCGGTTAAAAACTCCCCACCCACCCGCTTTCACTTGCTGGTCTTTAGGTAGTTGAATATTTCCCTCAACTAACAAAGAACCCCTCTCCATCTTAAGAAAAATGATCCATGAATGTTCCAATAAATATGTATACATGCTTGGAACTGTTTGAGGACATTGAACCTTCTGGCATCTGGAATTCCATGGATGACATAAAATAAGGAGGTCCACATTCTTCTTCCTGATATCTTGCCCGATTTCTTTTGATTTTCCTACGATGTCACACAAGGAGGAAATTTGTTTAAGGTGTTAAACAAGGTGCCTCAGAATCATAACCCATCAGAATCGTTTCCACGAATAGCAATTATTTTTATTAACCCAAATGGTCTAAATGAGGAAGAAAATCATATTTAATCTCAGAAAGGAAGGAACTTTTTTATACAATGTATGTAATTATCTCCTCTTAACTGCACATCTTTCTCCCTTTGCATTTAAAGAGACTAATATTTTTCTTGAAACATTTATGCTGAAATAGTTGTTAGTATATCTCAGTAGATCTTCCACAGAGTTTGTCTTTTTGATGTAAAGTGGAAGGTAACCTCCCTCTGGTCTTTTTACCTAGAGCTGGCACACCTGCTTCCAACATCTTAAAAGGAAAATCCACTTCCATTATATCTTACATTAAATGCAAAATACTGAATCTCAAAAACTTTTGAAAGCCTTTGATTCTGAGGACGCAACTCTATGACATGACCTCTGCTTTTTGAAGTTCGCCTCGGCACTGCTGATTTTCTTGATAGTGTCACAAAACGTTTGTCTTTAGCTTCTCTGCTGATTTTATTCAGTGGTGGTATTTCAGAAGGAAAAACAAAACCTCTTTAGTTCTTCACCCAGGGTGTCAAAAAATTCACCAAAACAGATTTAATAAGATGAATAAACGTAAATTTATTCAAAGCATTTTATGTTAGTTTTTATCTTCATTCAGTATTTATTTTTGCCCCATTTTCCAAAAACATTTCCAAGCATAAAAATTAGATGGCACATATTCCCCCCTCCCCCCTTTTTGCAGCTTTTTTAATGTTAAACGTTTTTAAATTCAGGATCTAACTAACAATACTTCAATACTATTCATCTCCCTGTTTGAAATGGAAGAATGTGCAAAAACAAACAAAAACATAAAACAAAAGGCAGCAGGAAGTTGCATAATCTTTGGATGGCTAAACTCTACCACTATTATGTAGATTTTTAAAGTTGCACAAGTAAAAATACCAATAATTTGGGTTATTTAGCCTGTTCATGGAAGTTCATTTTGCAAAAATGCCTCTATGTTATTCGTTTTTATAGGTCACAGTTTCAAACTAGTTTGCAAACTAAGTTTGAAGCTCTGTTTATCAAGTTAAAATGGATAGCTAAATGTATAGGTTTTAGGTAAAAGTATTTTGTTTATCAACTATTTAATTGACAAGCTTAATGTTTAGTTTGAAGCCTCATTAGCTTTTTTTAGCTTGCTAACTAAATATTTAGTAAGATACTGTCACATGTATAAATAAATAATATGCACTCAATATGACTTTGAAAACCTACATTTATTTATTTATTTTATGACAGGCTAAATATCCCCAAAAAATATATTGCCATTAACTTTTGATTGTGTAACTTTAAGAACTACACCCCACACGATAATAACAAAATACCCACCCAAGACAGAAGTAGTGACATCAAAATCTCAAGGTCAAATTTTTACATGATAAAGTTTTGATATGATTGTTTTTTTTATTCAGTAAGAAAAAAGAAATACCAGTAGCTAGGAGACAGAGCAAACCAGAACTCTCCTATAGGGATTTAACCCATGTGGTGCCTTTGTCATGGGCGGCTACATCCATTCCAAAGCCAAATATTACTGATTATTCATAGGCTGGCACTGGTAACTGAGCAACCAGCACCAGTAATTTTGTTACAATCACCAAAAGAAATAAAACAAATTCTTAATAAACTTTTCTTTAAAAAAAGTATGCCTCTATCCTATTAGGCTTGGGCAGGCCAGTCCCAAGCCTCTCAAATGCTAATGTGAGTGAGCATTTTCCTTCTCCTTTGCCAATGCCAGCCTATCTCGCATGAGATCAATAGCTGGCTTTGGAATGGAAAAAGCCTTTTGCGACATTGATGTGTTCACTGATGGGTGCACAATATGCCGAAACTCTACCTAGCCGTGGTTCTGTCTGCAGATTTTCTGTGGAACATAAATTCAAGTTTTTCACGGACTATGTGCCCATTCGCATATTTTTTTTCCGCAGTGGATATGCCTATGTGAAATGTTGGGGGAAGAAAATGCAGCTTGAGTAACAGCAACCCTGGGGTATAATGCTACTTGATATGCTATATAGAGGCATTATCTACCTACTTTGGGCTTGATTGGTTGTACTCCTTAGAGTGGAAATAAGAGACTGTAGACACTGGTTTCTACTGTAGTGCTAAGACGGTTTTCACTAAAAACATGCTATTATATAGCTGGTATGTGAACCTTTCTTTTTTTCTAAGGTTTTGTGGCTGTGGTGGCTTTTTTTAAAAATGAATGGCATCAAAAGAGGGAGAGAAGAGGGGGATGACATACTGCAAATGTCTACGAGGACCCCTACTTTGAGGGCAGAGGCCTTTGCACACGAGGCACCCACACTAACCACTATAACACGCAATGCCCCTGTGTGAACTATTAAAATGGGTCTTCATCAGATGCGGACCGAGTGTTGGGAGAGGTGGAACATTTCCCAGTGGATTGGGCACTGAACTGACCTGCTCATTGACTACAGATGGCCAGGTTCTGGTGGTGCTTGATTTTTAAATAAACAATCCATCCTGTGCATCTGCCGTACTGTATTTTGGCATAACAGACGCAGGGTACTTATGGGGCATGTTCAGCAAAAGGCGAAAACTTTTGACAGTTTTCTCCACACAAGCTTGTAAGTTGAGTTATGTTGTTACATGCAGATAGTGTTAGTTAACTGATGACGAGATAATACATGTCAATATGTAATGGTAAGCTAGTTAACTAATGTTGCCTTTTTTACATCCCTTACTAGTCAGTTAATGCTGGGATTTTTCCAAACCCTCTTTCATTCAGTGTGCATAACTTGTGCTCCCTAATGCTGTCCTCAAATTTGACATAAATATTTAAACAAAACAAATATAAAAAGGACACATGTAGGCAGGGTCAAGGAGGGTCTTCGCAGATGAAAAGAGAATACAATTGTTGTAGAAAAAATATCTTTGGCACAAAAGGGACTTGAGGCTAATTATCAAAGTAATTTCACTGCTACACATCCTGATTCTATTTTAAAATTTAGCTTTTCTCATTTTAATTTCTTTATTTTTACAACAGAAAACTCAGATGTATTGAGGCGATTTAGGAATAGAAGCCAGATGCAGGTTAGATGACACAGGTAAGGAAAGATTAGAACTTTGAGAGAAAAAGAGTGATTGGTGGAGGAAACCAGGCAGTAATCAGGACAGGGTTTTAACTGATGCTTCATAATTACTCTCATTCTATCTCCAAAATCCATTTTGTCTGTATAATTAGTGTTATATGTGCTGGCTTTGCATTTACCAGTATAGGTGTAGATGAGCTAGAAATAATGTAATTTGAGCACAGGTTAATTCAGCAGAAAATAAATATGAATTGTTTTGGGAAAGAAACAGAAAAACTGTGTGTGGGCACATGGGCAGCCTTTGTTTTCTTATTTTACAATTTTTAGATCAACCTAACTCACTCTAGGCATTGGCCGTTATTTGTGTGGTGGCCTGGAATTCCTGGCCTGAATTATTCTTCCAAAACATCCCATAAGTGTGTTTACAGGAAGTTTCTAGTATTTGCGGATTGTAACTATACACTTGGGGTTGTGGTCCTTAACCCCCAAGAGTACTAGATATCCACTGGTCTCTAACTTTTGACCCTAGTCGTTTAAAATCCTCACAAATCTTTGCGTTAAAAATCATGCTGTTGATTATTGTAAAATTGACAAAAAAAAAAAAAAAAAAAAAAAAGAGACAGATGAAACTAGGTCTATTGCACCTTTGTTTGCTTAATAGCATGGCAGCATTTGCACTGCAGCACAGGTACCTACTACAGGAAGTTTGAACAGCAGCAGTTTAATCTGTGCTTCAAAAGGTGTGGATGTCTCAGCGATCTGTTATATTTCTACTGATAAATATTACCATGACTGCTTTGAGATTTTTTTTTGACATATAAGTGTTGAATTATTTTGAACATTATAAAAAAAGGGTTGCTAATTTTATATACAGCTAACAGTATTAGCTTGTTGCTAGCACAGATTTAGGATTGATTTTATTAAACATACCTCCTGATATTTTATTCGACCATGTGCTTTTAATTTGAACTGTTTAGATGTGCAATTGAAGAATGTGATAGGTTAATTTGAGCAAAAGCACAGTGGACCTCCAGGAAAAACATCTCTGGATGTTCAGAGACGTCATAGTGGCCTTTATGGATTGCAGGCATCTGATTATCTTTGGACTCAAAATGAATGAGACACAAACAATTGATTAAAACATGTCCCTAAAGGTGGAATAAGCAGTGTACAATCTGACCCTAAAACCTGTAATAGTTTTCTGAAATCCCTACTGTAATGGACAGTGAGGCCCGGACAGGTTGTTGGATCGACTACTCTCAATAGGAGCATCATCATCTGGACTCCTGAATGAAATCTTGCAGCGTTCTTATTGATTTGCCTCAGGTGTTTCAAGAGCAGGATCAACACAAACCTTATTTGATTGAAGCAAAGATAAATATCCTCTCACTGAATATGAGCACTCATATTCTTTCCTTTACATGTTCTGAAAAGTTTGGTTCTCTCTTTACTGAAATAAAACTAATCCAACAATTAGATCCAGAAATGTAGCTTTTCAACCTAAAAATAAAAATATAACACTGTTTTTTTTTTCAGCGTAATGTAGGAGCACATGCTAGAAGAATGAACCTGATTCAACATAGATTGTGTCTGATTATTGGACATAAATGCATTGCTTTTATTGGGTGCGTATGCAGGTTTTATACTTAAAATTTGTTTTGTAATATTTCTGTTCTTCTATGTGACTGTGCTCACGAATGATTCTGATTCTGATCTTAATGTCTCTCTTTGTGAGTTTGGATCTGTGTGGCTGTGTGAGAATCAATCACAGTGCTTTTTCAGAATAAGTCATGTCCTTGTAAGCAGAACACTGTGAAATGGGTTTCATTCCTCTGATAACTTTGTTTCCTGTTTACTGCTTTCCCAATAACTTTGCTTTGCTTGTTTTAACTGAATTTTCTTCTTTGGATTCAAGTTTTCTACAAGGCATGCAGCGCTGCACATCAAAACCAAAATATGAGCTGAAAAACTTTGAATGACAGCAACCCAAGACTAAGTTACTGTGTTGGATTCAATACTGTCCCACTATATCAATGTACAACAATATACACTGATAAACCATAGTTATATACTTTACATTTTTTATTTTATTATATTTCGGATTGGTTTAGAAATCAGCACAAAAGCTGGCCATTTTGCCCAAATCTTGACCTCTTTGGTTGTAACCGCTTGAGTGAATCTCCAATTCTTCCAAGGCTCACGATGTGGATCTATTGTATTGTACTATCTCGTTTGATATTGGTATTATTTATTATCAGGAACTGGCGTTATCCTTCTTGTTTGAATTGTACAATAAAAAAAGCAAATAACAAATAAAGATGTTGAGCTGTCGTTGAGTCTCAGTCTTACCTGAAAGAGCACCTCTCGTTTTACAGACTGCATGATCGCTAATGATTTCAAGAGTTTTTGAAGGTACACAATGCAAACACTTGTTTTATAGCCCTTCTCAGAATGGCTGGCTTTGAGTCTCTGTTAATGAGCTACAGTGCACACAGGCCAAAGACGGCATTCACATATAAAACAAAATGAGTCGAACACTAGCAGCTCTGCGAAAACGAGTGACTTAACCTCAACACCCCATCTGCCTCCGCTGTAGTGCACTGTCGTCCCCCCATTTTCAAGAAACATTTACACGGTAGGGTTTTTTTTTGAGGCAGATTGACTTGTGATCAATGTAAACAGAACTCAGTTATGCGACAAGCTACGCCTTAAATCACATTTCACAGAGTTCAATCATACAAACTAACAGGTGAGACTTGAATAGAAAATTAAACATTTTGGAAATGTAATAGTTCAATACGTATACATTTAAACACTCATCGTGATCACTTTATTCGTGATTCAGTTGGAGGAGCAATAAAGACAGATCGGCCACCATAGCTTACCGTTTTCCTTCAAATTTTGGTTCACATCATGTTTTTTAATTTGTTATCTCCGATGTTAAGGGGTGGATGCTCACTCTGCTGGACACAATAACTAGGTTTTCTAGAAAGATTAATGTAGGATTATTAATCAAATAAATCACATTCTAATGTAAAATATGACACATTATGCACACATAAAATATATTTCTTGTTGTTGATCACTGCTATGTTTTGTGGTTTGTCTAAAATAAACTGCTGTAGCAGATGTAGCCTATTATTTAGATATTGTGATTTATGAGGATATAATCCCTCTCTTTTAAAAATAAAAAAATAATAATCGTTTTAGCACTACTAAATGGTTTCACTCTGGGCGTTGTGTACAGGTGAAGCCAAGGGGGTGCAACTGCTTAAGTTGCTGAGGCTGTGTGGGTGGAGACACCAACAGTGTAGGGTTGGAATTATGCAACATGCACTGCCCAGGATGTCACAGGCTTGACTTTATTGACTCCTGCAGTTTATAAAACATTGATTTAGTTGTCGAAACTTACACTTAAGGGGTTGGGAGGTACCCTAGATAGCCAAATATACATACTAACACAACAAAACATTTTCTTGGGGTTAGAAAAAACAGTGAAATAACAACCTTCAGATAGGCTTTAAAAGCTCAACAAGTAAAATAATGAATTTAAAATCTTTGGAGATAAATTAATAATATAAATAATTACTCTTCCAAATTGACTAACCAGTAACAATAATATTTTTACTTTTGAAGTCATACTGGACAAAAATGAAAAAAAAAAACATCTTATTTTCCATTCAATGTAATGATAAAAATGAAAAGCAGCAGTGTCAATAAGACAATAAAACGTGTATACTGCAGTCTTTGAACAGATCTGAACCAGCCACTATTCAGCAGCTTGGAAAAGATGTCAGAGAAGTGCGAGGCTCTTGAACCGATTGCATTACAACAGTCAATTTAAGTATGCTTATTGATCCCCTTAAAAACGATGAAAACACAGACATTTCCATCAATATCGCCTTAGTCTCCTTATTAAAGGCTCCAGGTGAAATCTCTTAAACACTTTTATTCAAGAAATTACTGTAAAATAACACAATTTATTTTCAATTTCCTGTGATGGACTGGCGACCTGTCCAGGGTGTACCCCGCCTCTCGCCCGTTGACAGCTGGAGATAGGCACCAGCACCCCCGCGACCCATAAAGGATTAAGCGGTTAAGAAAATGGATGGATGGATGGATTTTCAATTTCCTCTTATGCATTGCATAATACATTTCTATTATTCTTCATTTATTTCATCCTTAGTTGTAAGTATACTTCTTTATAATGGTTAGGTCAATAAGATATGTGATCTAATCAAAGGGTCCATAGCACCTTCAAAAAACTGATTGATTAGGAACTTTTTCCCCATGAGTAAATTAAATCATTATTTGACAACTTTTTACATTTCCTCAGATTTACTCTGTCTGATATAAAAATTGCCTGATCATCTGTAATATGCAACTTTGACAAAAAAACAAACAAACAAAAAACAAGAAATCTGTAAGGGGCAAATACTATTTTTTTAAAACAATGTGTAGTAATTATAAACGGTGTCAGAGATCAGTGGTGGAGCAGGTGCACCAAAAATGGTGACTACACTACTTAATACAATACCTGTGTTCATTCATTAATAAAAGCTACTACCCATTATAAAAAAACCTTTTTCCTCTTAAGCATATATAAATGTCAGAATCTATTAAAGCCCATTAAAAAAAACCCTCTAAAATTCAGACGCTGGAAAGGATCTTTCTTCAGACACAGCTGGAACTGAGGGCCAGCTTAGAGGGCAGGAGTGCAATCTCTCAGTCATAAATTATGCAGATTTATGTTCAGAATAAAAACACACACCTGGAGAAGTGTATGATTTACAACCTTTATGAAACCACATCAATTTTGCTAGAAAAAAATAATTGGTATTTACAAGCTGGGAGGACTTATAATTATTTGCCATCTTTCAAACGACCACTCTTATCTGTTCCTAAAGATGGAATAAGAAAAAAAACACAGTTTCAAATGCTATTTAAATTGCTATAGGTATGATTTACTCGGTAGATTAAACAAATATATATGCAGTCCTTGGGTTTAAGATGCTTTAGAAGTTGGAAAGAATGCAGTTATCGTAAAATATATACAATCACACCCAATTATATCATAACATTTTCATGTATTTCACAAAATAGAACATTATATAAATTGCATAGATTGAGATTTTTAAGAATTTATGTCTGTGAATTATGATTTTTCCTTGCTTCTGTCATTATGTTAATGTGTCCGTATTTTGAGTTTTACTTATTTCATTTCCTTATTCAGTTTATCTTATTGTTCTAGTTTCTTTCTTGGTGTTATGTTGTACCGTAGGACTTTAGTGTAATGAGTTTTGGTACATCCTTATCCATATTGTTTTCACTTCCTGCCCTTAGGTGTTTTACTTTATTTCTCTAATCAGACATTTCCTCTTAGGTGCCTTCTTAGACATGTTTTATTTAGTGACTTTCTAATTTGGCTTGCTTCTCAGTTAGATAGTTTTGTCTAATATCCCCTTCTGTTTAGTTTCCATCCATTTATTCTCTCTGCCATTCTTCCCCCAGTGCCAGCTTTTAATTGTCTTCACCTGTTCTTGCCCTCTCACCTGCATCTGTTCTCACTAATTAGTCTCCAGCTTTCTTTCTTTAAAGACACTACCTGCTGAATTTGGGTCCGCCATTTACCAAACATAACTTCTGCTCAAAGCACAGCATTTAGGATAAAAATTTCACATCAGTCCAACGAAAAACATGTTAATAGAAATGTGACTAAAACATATTTTGAAAGCTTATTTTTAAATGGTACTTTCACATGTGGAACAGCACCGCCCATGGGGGCAGCATGTCGAAGCAGCAGTTAAGTTACCTCTGATTTATTAATTTTCTACTTTTGTTGATATTTATTTTATTTGTTCATGTATGGAGAATTAATCCTTCTGTTTTTGGTCAGTGTACACCTGGAAGGATTAATGCTCTTTATTTTTACAGTTTCACACAATTGTCATAAATCCTAAACACGCCTAGCATTATCCCCTACTCCAACATCTCTCTGCCTGGCTTTCAAACCATACATTGATTTAAAGAGTAGCAACAAAAACAAATTAGGTGGATTTGCAGTTCTTCCACATAGCTGTTGGTAACAAGTATGTGGAATACTGTCTTTTGCTATTGGCAGTCAGAGGCCTTTTCAGGTTTGTTGTAAGACTGACTGTTACTGCTAGATCCTTGCTGCCACAGCATTATCATGCACAAGGACTCTTTGGAGATACTTGGATGATAGGAGTGACAACATTTAATTTCCTTCTCCCATCAGATCAGTAGTTTGTCAATTAATTGAACTGAATCAGTCTGACAAACAAGCCTCCTTGGAAGACATATTCTGTATTTTCATAAACTGTGTTCCTCATCTATCAAAATTCAATGCTGTTTAATTCTACTTTATCATAAGAAGATTTTTTTTTATACTTATATGAAATTAACATGAAATTAACACTTTCACAAAAAAATGTATACCCTCTAATTATTGCCTAAAGAAACAGAAAAATAACAAATATAAAAGGGGCAACACTATTTGTGCTTTACAAACTACTGACCACACATTAAGTTTTATGATAAAATCCATTCATAATAAGCCTTTCTGCCAGAAATCCTCAGAAGTTATTTAACTGGAACTTCATGAATGCAGTGAGTGAAATACTAAGTAGTAGTAGTAGTAGTAGTAGTAGTACTCAAAATAAAGAAGTAAATAATAGTATATAAGTATTATTTTACCTACAAGTAAAATGCCAAATCTAAGAAGGGATATTACGTATTTGAAGCATTTGTACGTAATTTATTAGTGGATAGGCTGGAATCTTCAGCCCAACATCTGAAACAAGAATGATGTCCCTATCTCTACTGCAGATAGTTTTGAGGTCCTGAGCACCACCTGCATGAATAAGAAGCTGTTCTAACTCAACTATGGTTCCGGAAAGGTAAAGGGGCCCTTACAGAAGCAGTTAAACTAAGTTAAAGGTGACATCCAAGGAAGGCAGACCCCATTAAAATGGAAGTAACCCTTGATTGTCTTTGTAAGCTTAAAAGCAAATTGGGCAATTGTTCTGCGTCTGACAAAGTCAAAAAGCTGCATTTATGTTAGTGTAACAAATAAGATTAATTGGTAATTAGATTTCTAAAACATGGTTCAGCAGAAGGTGCTGTGTAAACTGAAACTGACTGAAACCTCCAGGTGGGTAATTTATTTTCTCTGGCTTGAATATGAACCTAGTGGAGGCCTGTGCCAGATTTTAGTAGGGGCCCACATATTTTCTAATCTCCTGTAGAAAAACTCTGGCCGTGGTCAGAAGTCTTCATTTGTCCCTGGCTGTGTTGGAAAGATAAAGGTGCCAGCCAGCCTGCAGCGGAACTAAATTAAGACAGAAATTTGTCTTTGAATGTTGTCAGCATTAAATAGAAGCTGCTGCCTTACAAAATGCTGTCTGAGCTACAGATTATTTTCTAGTTGATATCTAATGATATTTTAATCTCTTCTTCTCACTTCTAGAGTTGTTACAGGAATTCCAGTCTCTGCTGGAACTTTTTCTGAACAGTGTTTACACCTGAGCACAATCTCAGCTCCAGAGAAAGGGTGCTTCTCAGGAACTGGAAGTGATCCACAGATTGGGAATGTAGGGATGGTCACCGGAGGTCAACCGTATTCTTCACAGTCTTGAAACGGTTAAGCCTAGTTTATATCTCTCGGTGAGCGAGTTTGCACCCAGACGCAGATGTACTGAAGGAGAAATTTTTCGTTTATAGTCCTCTGTTGGGTCCGAACCATGAATATGATGTCAAACGAGCTCTACAAACATGAACCAGCATTCCAATAACTCAGCGACACACTCCCTAACCCTAACCCTAACCCTAACTGTCCATCTGGATCCCATTTGAACCAGCTGAGCGCTGGTGGATCTGTAGTGCTGGTTGGCTGGAATGCCAATCCATCAAGGCCGCCGCCGCTGCCCGCAGCCTGATTGGAGACTGATACAGGGAAAGGGAGGGTGAAGCGCCCACACCCAGCATAAAGATGCTGGGAAACCATCTCTCTTCCTCTTCACGTCTCACTTCCATGAGCGATGGTTTTGCTCCAAAACTGCAAAGAGGAGACTCCATTTTCAACACGTGTTCTGACCCCTTTCCTTGCACAAACAACTCTCCCGTCTTTGAGGCTAGCATTCAAAGTTTTTACTTTTTCGTTTATTCTCTTTTTTTTCCTGTCTTCAGCACGGCGGATGAGTTGGGCGTTCCGCTTTTTCTGTTGTGTTTTTCAGTTGCAAACAAGGACGCGGTGCCTTTTTGCTGCATCTGGGACTTCTGTGAAGTAAGACTGTTCGACTGTAAGACTCTTGAAGTTTCTGTGCTCTGTTTGCTTTTATTTACGGATAAACTGTGAGCTCTTATTGTTGTGCAAGTTTCATGTCTGTCGTACTTTTCGTCCTTTAGTTACAAGCAAAGTTATCTAATTGTAGGAAATTCCTTTGTTATATTTCATGTCTCATAATGAGTGTTTAACAACATAGGCGTTCTGTTGCGCACACACGGAGTACCTCTCAGAAACACGCGGCACGAGGGTAGACTTTAAAGTTCTTATTTTTCCATGTTTCTGAACCAGAGTCTTTTTTAGCAGAAAGCTACCCCACTGATAAGAGCCAGGAGGTGTTTCTTTTGTTAAAGAAAAACCGTGCAGTGCCTCAGCCCACAATAAAACAATAAACTTTTCCCTTCTTGGGCAAGCTGCGCGTTCATGTCCGTACACTGCCTCTACACGTGCACGCAAGGGGTCACGTACGAACATCAGCAGGAAGCGCCCCGTAACGTGCCTAAGTGACGTCACCACTGGTCGCCATCTTGTTAAATAGTGTTACCCTTTAGCATAGCCATTAGCCTTAGCATTCTGTGTATTAGTATTTTTTTTCTTTGTCTTGGTGTGGTTAGAAAAAATTTGTTAAATTGACTCAAGTCTCTGTTCTTTTATTCTGAGTGTGTGTGTGCATTATTGCAAAGAATTCATTCCCTTCAATTAAGGTCTTTCGGTTAAATCACTAGTAATTAGTTATAAACCGTTAGTTGATAACTTCCTATTAATTAGATATATATGTTTTTGCCACGCTCTTATGGAAAACTGGACGGTGCCTCTTTAATAATTTGAAGAGATAATTAAATTAATAATTTATGAATAATTGATTTAATATCCTTAGACTAACCAGATAGACCATAACTTAAATGTATACATTTTTAAGTGATAAATTTCCCAACACCTCCTCCCCGTTGATGTTTCTGTGTTGCAAAGCAATTCCCGACCAGGACAGCAGGGGGTGCTAACTTCTCATGGTGAGTCTGCCTACCATTCAATCAATCAATCAGACTTTATTTATAAAGTGGTTTTCGAACTACATAGCTACTCAAAGTGCTTTACAGATTAAAATGACCCCCCACACACACACCCCACACCACCAACCTATCTGCTATGCACACACACACATATACACACACAGATAAAAGCTACAGTAAACTAAAGTAAAAACGGGCTGAGTACAGATGAGCCAGGAAAAGCAATCATGGGAGCCATCTGCATCGGCAGCAGCAGATCAATAGCAGCAGCCAAGATACTGGCCCTGGTGGCCCAGAGGAGGGAGCGATGGTACCCCTGCCTCCACCCATGCAGTACCTGGAGAGCACCCAGGCAGCCACAGCCGACCACTGCTTCCAAGGGAGAGGGCTCCCACAGAGGAAACAATGGAAGGAAGAATAAAATAAAAAGAAATATTAAAATAAAACAGTAGAAAATGAGATTAAATAGTAAAATACTGATAAAAATGTTAAAACTGCATTTTGCAGTGTTGTAACTGGTTAACTAGAGTTTCTTTTCTTCAGCTTGCGGACGCATCCCCCCTCAAGGAGCAATGACGACAGAAGGTACGTTTTGATTAAGTTGTAAAGCTTTTTACTAGAAGTGCAGCTAATAGAACACTCTAGAACTGCATGTAATAAAACAGCAGTCTGTTTTGTTTCTCTACACCTGGTGTTCAAAATCACCAAAAGATAATATTAGATGAACTGTCCTTTCAATACAAAGCATGCAGTGCCCAAACACTGCACTGACTAATGACTACAGCAACTATACAGCACTGTTCTGGTGAAACAATCTCTGCCTGTTGTTGAGCTGACCAATCACAGACATGCAGTCCTTGTTGATGGATAGTTAGAAAATGGGTCTCTACTCCGTCTGTCCTTGCGTAGGTGATGGAGAGCGCTTGCGTCGACGTAATGGCACTATGTCGATCCGTTTCGATGGAGACGGAGAAGTATAAACTAGGCTTTAAGATCCAGATGGATCTGATTGCAAATATTTCTGCATTTGCGGTAAATTGATTTATCAAATGCAAGAAGCTACCTTCATTTAAACTCTCAAGACTATATTAGACAATACAAATACTCTTATTAAGTTCTGGACTTGTTCATTTTTCTTGACAGACTAAGTTTAGGGAACAACTTACATGAATTATGGAACACAGTATGAAGAAATAACTTATTTCACTAGTTTCTGGAAGTCCAGGCAACCAAGAAATGATGCTGAACTACACAAAGGAAAAGATATCAGCTTCCTGTTTTATTTTTTACTCATCCTGTATAAAGCTAATACCCAGAGTAGCTGTAAATTTAGAAACATCTACAATGATGTCATCACTTAATCCCATTTTGGCCTCAGGGGTTTAATGAGGGATTTACAACAAGAATTACCCACTTGCATGTATTTGCCAGATCTGTGCATAATAATATCCATTAATAACTTTTCTGCAAGACGTTCCTGTGCAATGTGTGCTTAGATATTGGGTACCACACGTTAGAAATTGTTATATTTTCTGCCTCTGCTGTAAAACAGGAGCCTATATATAAAACAGGCTGAATATAAGTGTGCATGGAGCTTGTTAGATGCTTGTTTGTGAGGATTTTTTTTCTTTTCTTTTGGCTCCCTACCCTCCTCCTTGGTTTAGCTTCTCCAGCCCCTGCAGCTGCTGCAAGCTACCTCCCCCAGGGTTTTTTAGCCAGATTGAGTCAGGCAAACGGTTATCTAGGATGTGCACAGCTTTGTCATAATTGCCCCCCTTATGAGTTCACCACTGCAGTTATTTCACATGCTAAACCTTATTAACAGACGCATATGTTACCGCGCTGCGCCTTTATTGGGCAGCTTTGAACACAATTAGCTGGGAATGCTTTGGCCTCTGCTGCCGATGCTATTAGGAGAGAGGTCCATGGAATTATGGCTCATTAGTTAATCTGTTTACCCTAGAATAACTTCCAGATTTATTATTAGAAAGGGTTAGTTGCTTCCCCTATCTGGTATGACCTCATCCTAATTAATTTTAAAGATGTAAGCATGAAGCTAGCCATTGTTTTGGTGATTATC
This sequence comes from Apricaphanius iberus, assembly GCA_028564705.1. Taxonomy (NCBI): domain Eukaryota; kingdom Metazoa; phylum Chordata; class Actinopteri; order Cyprinodontiformes; family Aphaniidae; genus Apricaphanius; species Apricaphanius iberus. The sequence continues at coordinate 1,431,038 of JAPXFQ010000269.1, forward strand.
TAGTCTGATTGCTAAATAAAAAATAAGCAGGCTCCTCCTTCAGAGAGTTGTGAGTGAAACAAGGTTACACAACTGATTGTCTAGGGATCAATATTGTCAGATAATATGCTTTTCCTAAGGACACCAAACAATACACTGCCTATGTTCAATTCCTGTCTATTTGGAGCAAAACATTTACTACAATTTGAAATGACATTCTAGTGGTTTACCATTAGATTGTTTTGCATCACTGCAATATATTTCTGTTCATTTGTGTTATCAGTTTGAAAGCCCAGCCATTAAAGAAATTAGCCACAATGGTAAAAACTCACATAAAACATTGTTTTAAAATTTTAAAAGGTGGAATGTAATCTGTTTAATTGCAAAGACACGTTTTAAATAAGGCATGAATTCTTTTTATTTGATGCAAAGCAACTGTGACTCCACTTTGAAAAAGCAACGCCGTAGCATTCAGAATGTTAAATTACTAAAGAGTCTAAAACCACGAGGACCGAAGGAGAACACGGGTTTGACAAATGACACCACAAGTTGTCTCCTTATGTGGAACGGAGCGTGTTAACCTCCTCTGCCTCGACTGAATCGCGCGGGCCTGTGTGCAAAGTCCTCTGGGAGTGCGTGTCCTCCTTTGACATACTGTGCAGTCCTTCGCTGACACAGTGATACTTTCTCCTCATTGATCATAGGCTGGAAGCAGGGCATTGCTCCGGTTTCATCATGCTTGCTGCACTGGCTAACCTATGTAAGGTCATTATGCCGTATAGTCTGGACCGGGACTTTTTAAGGCCACAACTCAGGAAGACTTATTTTCTCTTTTCAAAAACTAAAAGTTAACTCTTTTGTTCATAGTTCCAACTTTCTGGTGAGCAGCTGTTCCGAGAAAAGTGTATTAATACATTGTTTAGGTGATTTATATCATTACATCAGTTTAAATAGAAAGCTTGTTATATTTAGGGATGGAGGCATTTGTTATGCATGTTCTTAATTCAGTTCAGACCCAGAGCACAACCCATAAAAGGTTGAACAAGTTTTATTGACAGTAAATTTCTACGATGGCCATCAACTTCTGTCTTGCAATCTATCTTCTTGTCAGACTCTGTGGAAACGACACGCTGGTAAGTGACAAAACAAAGTAGTAGATCATCAGACATCAGAGATGTGAAGGTTAAAGATTGGAATATATCCTTTCACTGGGGACTGAAAATCTGTTAGAAATGTGGAAACCTTGCGCCTTTGTGCTGTGTCTTAAAACTATGCTCTCTATGTTCCGTCACCCAGTCGGCCTAATATCCCCGCTGCGTGGGTTCTGTTGGAGGACCGCTAGGTGGTTCTGTCTTTGTTGGCTCTGCACTGGCGCGGACCCAGGCCTCTAACGCTGAAACTCTCGCCTCCAAGGCTACAAAAAAAATTCCACAAAAATTACACATTTATTACACTTACCATTTTCACTAAAGAAGGTGGGAAAGTAACTAAACATATGACACAGAGAACAGGAGAGAGGAGCCACTGAGAGGGGTATATAGCCATGATTCAGTGTCAGAGGATGTGCTACCAAAAATGTTTAACTAAGGCCGTTTCTGTATGTAAATGACTGAACGGGCCCAGCACCTAGGTTACACACGTGGGATTTATCAACAGTTGATTGCAGAGGAACATGCATATGAGTGGCCACTGCATGTTTGATAAACCTGTCTTTTGACTGTTCATAGGACAGAATATAGGACAATTTCAATGAAAATTTTATCAATGATGGGCCAGGGTCTAATATATATAATTTTGTGTAGAAAAAAACTGTACTTAAGCTCAACAAAAGTTTTTTATTTATGCATAGTAACTTTCCAATGCATCAAACTTTGAAACACACAAGCACACAAAATGTCTGCTTTATAAATCACACTATCCCTAGAAATGTGCTCAGTTTTTTTAATCAAATATCACCTGCTATACACGCTTTCAACCATAAAATACAAAGGGCCTCATGAATATTGTGTTTCCACATAAACTAGCTGATATGGGCGTTTAACGGGTAACCGTGGCAACCGAGAGACAGAAAAGGTGCAGTTCCACAGAGACTGAAATCAAGGTGTTAAGCGGTGATGTAGCGGCATGGGGAATGTAATCAATCAATCAATCAAACAAACAAGCGACCTTTATCTATAGCCTATAGAACCATGCAGATAAAAGTTGACCAGTTTTTCACAATAAAATAAAAAATACCCTATAGTTAGCAATAAGAAAATTTGTAGCAAGAGTAAAGAGATAAAAAAATAGAAGCAGCAACACAAGTGATAAAACAAATAATAAAAACGAATTATATTAGTTTTTGGCGGGGCGTAGTAGAGTGGTTGGCTTGCAATCGGAGGGTCGTAGGTTCAATTCCAGCTTCCTCCAGTCACATGTCGATGTCTCCCTGGGCAAGGCACTTAACCCCAAAAACATCGTCCTACCGAGCCATGTTGGCTATTGGTGTCTGAATGTGAGCGTGAATGGGTGAATGTGACTTCAGTGTAAAGCGCTTTGAGTGGTCAGTATGACTAGAAAAAAGCAATATAAGTTCAGTCCATTTACCATTTATTATTTTTTGTGGCAACAATAAGATCTGAATAATAGCTAATTAAAACAAATAAGAGATAAATTACACCAGAACATTAGTTTAGAAAATTCCTAGATATTTAACCTGACAGAAAGTGTAATTGTATAAAGTATTATCTGCGAAAAATACTATTTGGGGTCAAAAATAAACAGAAGAGCTGCGAGCAACAGAGCTGCATGCCTGACATAAAAACAAAATTGGAGACAAAGAGGAAGATGGCACGCCACCACCAGTCTGTGTGGTTCTGGGGGGTCGGTAGATCTAATAGAGGGTCCAGTTCAGCACATCGATTCAATAATACTGTTTTAAAGGGATCTCCACCACCTGATCAACCAGTCATCATTATGGGCCAGGAAACTTCTTAAAACACCCCATCAAGATGCTGCCAGTGGCTTGATCTTCATCCAGTCTTTATATTCTATTCATCACAATAAATGCAACAATAATTGTGATTGCTAAATAATCTGAAGATGTAGTTATGAACATACTACGATATTATTCTTTAGTTGAACATATTTTCATTCAGATTATCATTTATATTCTCAGTTCAGAGAAAAAATGGGCTGGGTGGATAACTGTTGGTTGTGTGTGTGTAAGGATCTGAAAATGTAGCTTAATTTCACAATTTTTCCATTTTACTAGCTGCGCTGCCAGTGTCCTCCATGTCCAAAATGTCTGTAAGCAAGTCTCTTAGCGTGCTTTTATTTGCACACAATCTTTACGAAACTTAAACAAAAAAAATAGCTAATAAAATTCACATAGTTTGCATAGAAAGTAACTTGTGCAATTTTCAGAACCCTTTTTTGTACATAAATAAGCAAGCTGTATTAAAGAAATCCCAGAACTTGTGGAGTAACATTGTTTAGACTGATGAGTCTAAAAATTAACACCAGAACAGAGATAATGGTTTGGATAAACCAAATGAAAGACTCCAGAAAAAAAAAAAAATCCAACTGTAAAGCATGGGGTTGGAAGTATCATGATTTTGGGATATTATGCTGCAGCAGGGCCCATTCAGCACACCATCGCTATATATCCACCATGAATTCTACTGTGTATCAGAGGGTGCTTGAGGAAAATGGGAGACCATCCTTAAATTTGTTTAAGTTAAAGCAGAATTAGACCCAGCAACACAAAAATAACCAAACACAACTATAAATCCATTGATAACTACATGTAAATAAAAAAAATTGAAACTCATATTGTCCTGGGCCTTGTCAAAGTTTAGATTTTGATCTCACTGACACACTAATGAGTGACTTGAAACAAGCTTGACATGCAAGAAGCATCCCGTAAGTCAGACTAGCTTTTAGAGAGTAGGGTGACAGGTGTACTACTTTTTTCTTTTTAAAATGTTTTACTTAAAGAGTAAAAAAAAAAGTCAGGACATATATACGTGATCATTTTGTTTGAAAGAACTGAATAGTTAAACGTTTGCCCTAATTTTTTCCACCTTACTGTATTTATGGTGCGTTACTAATCCTTCTGTGGTATAAGCTGAAAGTTCAGGTGACTGAACTGGTGACTGAAGATTTTTATGCGCAGGTGGAACCAGAAAGTAGCTCAAGCTGAACAGATGCTATGCCAGAGGTGAGTGTAGTGCATGGCAATTGATTATTTTATCCTGTGTGGTGTATCACAGTTTTCTCATGAGATGCCAACTAAATAAAAAGCATACCAGAACAGGAGTATGTTTTCCAGCTTTTTATGAAATCTTCCACTACCATGCTTTCTTGTCAGTTATTTCTGGTTCCACAAGCTCGGTGTATTGGGTTGAAACACAGGTCAGGGTAAAGGCAATAGCTTCTGTCCTCTGCTCTGACCTACAGGGTTTTATTGTCTCATACTAAATCTTAAGTCTACCATTCTAGGTTTTTTGAACAAGAAAATGGATAGAAATAGAAATCTGGTCTTTTTAGTCATATCCTACAAATATTTGTTTGTCTTGTCATGCATGTTGTGTCTAATGTTTTCGACTTTAAAAATGAAACACATTTTCCTTTTAATTCAGTTGAAATTAATTTACAATTTAGACTTGGAAGTTATTTTTTCAAATTACTAATTTTTCTAAGAATAGTGCTGCCCCAGCTGGGCGCCCGTCCATACCTCCAACGCCTGTGCCAAAAGACCTTAACACCCCCTTCCATTTTTGTGCAGAGACTCTACTCTCATCCATGCTGAGAGATTGCATAAATGTCACATGCATAGAGACTAAGGCCGGTTCCGTGGGAACTGAAAAGTAACAAGTTGGATTTCGAGTAGGGATCTCTAATCAGTTATTCTGCGTCTGCTGCTGTTAATGACTGCATATCCATTTCCAGATTTTCCGTTTTAGTTTAGGATTGGAGATTCAGGGAATAATTTACACTTGGAAACCAAAGAGCTCCTGTCATCATGTGTGAGGCCTGGGAGGACCAAAGTGCAGTAATATAGAAGTTAAACAAAATACTTTAATAATTAACAAAAAAAGAACCTGCAGGGAGAGTGTGTCATGAAACAAAAATCCAGGAAGGAAAGAATGGGCTGGAATGACAAATTAATCAGATTAACTAATCAGATGAGATGTGGAACAGCTGTGGGAGAGTGAAAGCAGGAAAACAAAGATATGGAGAATATTTGAATATGTACTTATTTTTTATTTTTTTTTACTAAAAAGTAGCTGAAGGAACTGCACATCCACAGGGTATAAAATAAGAAACTAAACATTATGGAATGTTTGTTGCATCTTAAAAAAAGGGTTATTGTCTATCGGGTTATCTGGGGAATATTAAATTAACAATTCATGAATTATTAATTTATTATTACTTTAGCTAATCGGGGGACCAACTGGGTCTAACCCAGTAAATATGTGTTTTCCAAGTTAACTCTATCAACAACAGTTTTTTTAGATACCAGATAATTTGTCTGAAGGGTGAGCTCTTGGCAATGAATCAACACACTCAATAAAAAGAAGCCAGGAGATTTGATTCAGTTTAAAGGAGACATATCATGGAAATCCACTTTTTTAACCCCTAAATGCATGTAAATGTGTATTTTGGGTGTTTAGGAGTGCAGACAACTTACATTTATTCTCTTCTGGTGCTGTGTTTATATCTTTACATTCTTTTTTGGTCATATTTTTCAGTCTGTTTAGTTTTCTCTATTTGCTGTTACGTTTTCTCGTCTATTATGTCACAGCATTTGTTGTTGAACTGCCAAATAAGGTAATGGACTTCCGGGTAACCAATTTCGTGAAGCCGCTATTTTTTCTCCCCCACAGCGATTTTGTAGTCCAAGGTCAGTCATGTCGAAATTACAAGAAAGCAAGTCTAAATGTTCAGTTATTTTCGGTGTATTAACCCACACAAATCCCTACATCAACCCCCAGCATCAGAGCCTCGTTAAATTTTATTTTTAGTGGAAATATACCGACATCCGTGGGGAAAGTTCTCCTCGTTTGCGCGAAGTAGTTCGAGGACGAGCGCTTCTTCAACCGCGGTCTGTATCAGGAGCGATTTGCCGAAAGACTTCGTCTGATTGAGGGGTCAGTTCCTTCCTTCTCTCCACGGAAACGATGGACAAAGCAAAGCGGTAAGCTTCAAATAGCACTAAAATGACAGTAAACTTTATTTTAGACATGAATGTTGTGTGTAGATATGTCGTACGGGCGATTGTTTTGATAGTTGTAGCATTGTACATTCTGCTTCTGTTAGCGATGTATGCTAGCTTTTAGCTGAGGATATAACCGTACTGCATGCTTTGAATAAAATGATTGGGCTTTTTTTGACGGTTTTTGTCGTGGGGTACACATGATGTACAGGAATTTAGCTACGACATCTTCGCCGGTAGTAATCGAATCACTGCTATCAGACTACAAAAATGTCCGAACGGGGTGGAGCGGAACGCTTTGTAACCTAGAGTGGGCGGGGCATGAAATGTTTCGCTTACAATTAAAGGGACCGCACCCAAATGAGTTGCTCTAAAGATGCTCCTCAGAACGGTATAAGGAGGGTCTGTGGGGCTACAATAACATGGAATTCAGACCAAACCACTGTGGTTCTACTTTACATAGACCACAAGTGAATGATTTACATGTGAAAAGGAAGGATTTAAAAGCATGATATATCTCCTTTAACAACTTTAATAACTAAACATGGTCCACACAAAACAAACTGATTTCACTCTCTGCTAATAAGGTCTTTGCTAATGGCTAAACTAAATGGCTAGGCTAAATGCTACGTAAACACTACAAAGATGGTGGGTCACCAGATGTGACAATGACAATGCTTACTAATAAAAGAACACAATAACTTCAACACTGATTAACGAAACATTTAAAGAAACATGCATGCAGAGAAATATCCAAGATTTGCATTAACCCAGATCTTAAACAAAACATGGAATGGTCTCACTTTGAGTCCGTTTGATGGTTGATTGCAGGAAAAAAAAATGCAAGAGAAAAAGGAAATTAAAAAGGTTCTTCCACTTGCTTGGATGAGGGAGGAGAGGGAAAAAAAATGGCTGATGTTTTGCTAGCAAATGAATGGGTTTTAACAAGTACTTAGTGACCGAAGTGTTCAGTTTCTCCCCTTTGCGAAATGGGCTTATCAAAGCCTGGCCCTCTAGGGTGAGAGAAAGAGAAACACTCGCTTGACCGGAAAGCTGCTGTGTCTTCCGGAGATCGAAGTTCCTGTTTTGGATGACGGCAGGAAGCCAACGCTTCAGATGCTGTCATTTCATACTCATAGAACCTTTTGATATAATTTCATACATTCAGGGTCAGACCCAAAATGTTTATTAGTGTTAATTATTTTCATAAGTTTCCCGTTTATTAATTGCCTGAGCAGTAAAAGCCCTACAAACAAAAACTCAAAACACTCCAAATGGATTTTTCCTGCTTTCATTGGCTGATTAGCAACAGCTACAGTAGACCCTGAATGATAGCTGCTGCTTTAGTGCTAAGACAATGCACTTTAAGGTATTTTTGGTCTTTTAGCTATTGATGTAAGTGTAACATACTTTTGAGTATATAAATAGTTATGTAACATAACTTAATTGAAACGTGAACTAGAGCAGGATGATCAGAGGCCTAAATCCGCTCAGGGAGGATTTGGATTGAGTTATGCTTAATAAAACACAAGATTCCTGTGCAACTATCATGTTTGTTGGTGTTTGGACTCAAAGGCAGCCACAAAATCAGAACGGACACGGTAAGGCTGGATTTTGATAAAAGGTATTTATTACAGTTTGTTTGTTTTCAGTCTTTGATGGAACTCGAAGAAACTGGGCCAGGACGAAGAGGACCATGGGCGAAGAAGTTCAAGGTTCTTGGGGAGGAAGTTGTTAGGATCCTGTTTGGATTGATAGAGGTTATGACTGTGTGTGTGTAGGTGGAATAGGCAGGCAGACGAGGACAGACGAACCAGCGGAGGTGACGTTGCTGAAGCTGACCAGGAGGAGATCCAAGGCTGAAGGTAAGTGGTTTCCAGGGAACCCTCCGATGGAGCGGAGACAGAAGGAAGAAACCCAGGGGGGATGAAGGAGAATGGATCTAAACATGCGAGGAAATCCAGGTGTGTTGAAAGTTCACAAAGCATGTTTCTAAGAACAACTCCGAGAGCTAAGTTGGCTATGTTACCACGCTTGCAGCAAAGACAATCTGGCGTCAGCTTGCAGCTCCCGTCCCTCTTTGGAAGCTGGAGCTTGATCAGGTCCAACGAGCTGCACCTCCCGCCAATCAGCCACGCCCCTGCAGAGAAGGTGAGGAAAACAACACACAGTAGCAAAAATACCAACATAGAGCAGAATCCTAACATCAACCAAATGCTTTATATTGGAAGTATTTAAGTTATTTTCAATATGTACAAACAGTGCACATTCACAGCATACAATTCAATAAGTTCATTGAAAAGCATCTAGAATCTTCAACTCATACACACATCTCTTAAAGGATTATTCTTCCAGCTGATTCAGCAATTAAGTCCATTTCTGAGTCCATAATATGCATTTCAGTCCAACGGATCAAACCGGTTCTGTCTGAAGATATCACAAGCGATTAGCTTGCAGCGACTCTTACCACACCAGTAGGAGATGAATAGGCAAGGGAAGGCAATTTTATTTATATAGCACACTTTAAACACAAGGCAATTCAAGGTGCTTTACATGATTCAGTGATAATGTTACCAAATACATGGTTACAGAAGCATGATTAGAGAAAAACAGACACAATCAGTCCATAAGAAAAGCTGATGTAAGGAACAAATTTATGCAATATAGATTAAAACAGATAAAACACAATAGATTAAAAAGGAAATAATTAAAAAAATAAGAATAAAAATTAAACCACAAGAATCAAATAGTGATCAGAAAGCGCAATTTAGGGCTCAAAGGCAGCTCTGAATAGTAGAGTTTTAATCTTTGATTTAAAAGAGCCTAACGATTCAGCATTTTTGCATTCTTCTGGAAGTTTGTTCCAGATTTGTGGAGCATAGAAGCTGAAAGCTGCCTCTCCCTGTTTAGTTCTAATTCTAGGAATGTTAAGTAGGCTTGAGTTGGAGGACCTGAGTGGTCTAATGGGTTGGTATAGTGACAGCAGATCTCCAACATACTTTGGTGCTAAACCGTTCAGTGATTTATAGACTAGTAGGAGTATTTTAAAGTCTATTCTCTGAGCTACAGGGAGCCAGTGTAAGGACTTAAGAACTGGGGTGATGTGTTCTACTTTCTTAGTTCTAGTGAGGACACGGGCAGCAGCGTTCTGGATCAGCTGCAATTGTCTGATTGCTTTTTTAGGTAGACCTGTGAGGACGCTGTTGCAGTAATCAATCCGAAGATAAATGCATGGATCAGTTTTTTAAGGTCCTTCTGTGACATTAGTCCTTTAATCCTAGAAATGTTCTTCAGGTGATAGAAAGCTGACCTTGTTATTGCCTTAATGTGACCCTGGAGGTTTAGGTCTGAGTCCATTATTACACCTAGATTTCTGGCCTGATGAGTAGTTTTTAGTTGTATTAGCTGAAGCTGTGTGCTGACTCTGGATCGTTCCTCCTTAGGTCCAAGAATAATTACTTCTGTTTTGTTTCTGTTTAGCTGGAGAAAGTTACGGGACATCTAGTCGATTTGTTCAATGCATTCATTTAAGGTCTGGATAGAATCAAAGTCACCTGGTGACAATGTAATGCATGGCTGTGTGTCATCTGCATAGTTATGGTAACTTATCTGATTTGCTGCTATAATCTTGGTTAGTGGGAGCATATAGATATTGAACAGGATGGGTCCCAGGATGGAGCCCTGGGGGACCCTACATGTGATTTCTGTTTATTCTGATGAGAAATTTCCAATGGACACAAGGAACTGCCTATTTTTGAGGTAAGACTCAAACCAATAGGTTCTCTAGGCTTGTGCTCGGCCTAGTGGTAGCTCACAATCATGTGATGAGGAACAGCATCAAGTCATCTAGTCAATGATTATAGCCTAAAGAGCTGGCCTGCATAAACAGGACCACATATTAACATTGATGCTAACCTTTTATTATACGAATCTGTGAAATCAATTTAATTCACATTGATAACTATAACAAATCTACAAAAACATGATTAACTTTCTCTGTTCACCTTATTAAACTAATAAGGTAAAGTCAAAAACAACAAGAGCTCTTATTCAAGACATTAATTAAATTGAAATCCATGAAAATATAAAAAAAAAACATTCAAAACAAATATAGTAAACCAACAAAACTGTTTAGCCATCTTTAGCATATAGCTAACAGCTACTCACAAGTAGGGATGGGAAAAATGAACTGAGGCTTGGCGGTGTGTCTCGAACATAAGTGGGCGTGCCGGATGAAGTCTCAATTCGAGGCATGCATCAAGAATGGAGAAATCATGTGACCGAGGCCTCAGTTCGAGCGGGTGACATCGGTTCATTCAGCGTGTCGCTTCCTCATGAGCGCTTTGAATCTTGCTGCATACTGCGGTGTTGTCAGCGTTTGTAAGTTATTGCGCAATTGAGCTGACAAGTCAGTTAATTCAACAGCTTACTTGTAGCCCTCTGAGGTGAAGTCAGGCTGTATTTTCTTTTACAATTCAGAGTTGGTGTGTCTGTTTATATGCCTTTACTATGGTATGAATGATGCACTCCCGTTTGATGTGGGCAATTTATTCTGCAGTCACATTATCTAAGTTCATACACCAACAATGTAATTACCTTATACAGATAGCGCCTCAAAATAAGGAATTCTCCCCCACAGTGGGAATAATTTGAGTTGATCGCTGATAAGGTGTGAAAGTGTCAATCGATCCGTCCCGTGTGAAAGAGGCTGGAGAAATACAGCGCGAAAGAAACTAGTTAAACCCAAAACAGCTAAAAATATTTTGTTTTTGGTTCTTTAAAATAAATAAAACCATGCACTTATATATATATATATGTTACAAAGTCCTCTAGACACGGCCCTGGATAATTCACAACCTGAAAGAAACAAAAAAACCACAGCAGTTAGTTTAGGGGTGGAGGGTTTTTCCCCAAACTGAGAACCACAGCTTTTCTTGGCTGGAACAAGGCGATTAGAGAAAGTAAAGTAGCCAACTAAGGGAGGTAGTGTTAAACCAACCAATATTTGCAAAACAATACCAGACACTTCAATAAGGATACCAAAATACTAAATGAACAGGGAACAACAGTTTACTCAAAAGTAAACTAGAACAAAGTTGTCCAACTTGAGGTCTAGCATTTTAACCAGAGAACAACAGCTAACCAAGCTTTCTAACAAAGTTGTTCTAAACTGATATATGCGGCTCAGCAGAGTGGAGTCTACTTATGGCAGAAGTAGCTCCACGATGAGTGGTTCCACTGGAGTTTTATCTGGTCTGGACCAAAGGCAACAATCAGTCTGATTAACAGCACCTGCTTCTGCACAGCCACATTGCTCCAATGGTGCCATGTGCTGCATCTGAGATTGGTCACCATGGTGATGGTAAACTCCAGGTAGCTCTTCCTTCCTAAACACAGAAAATTGGAGGAAAGAGAAAAAAAAACCCTACACAAAATAAAGGAGACCGTAACACACACACACACACACACATATATATATATATATATATATATATATATATATATATATATATATATAAATAGGACCCATTGTGCCTGGGAGGAGGTTGGGGTTTGTTATCATTTTAAAAATGTTCAGGTAAAAATAAATGTCTGGATATTTTTGTCTTAATCAAAATAAGGGACAACTAAAATTCTAGCATGACCTTTGATTTAAACACTGGTGTTTAAATAATCTTTATTGTTCTCTTCATCTATAAACTGGAAAAAGTCGACTTTAGAAAGAAGAAAAAAAAGAAATCAATACAAGATTGTTTTTGCTTGTAATGAGCTAAAAAAAATCTGCCAATGGAACAAGTGACATTTTTTTGAGAAATGTCCTGACATAAAATAATACATTTAAAAATGTAGAATTTAGAATTAACAAGAGATTTTTACTTTCCTAAAAAACATATTTTGCAGTGTACTTTGGTTTTCAGTTCTCTCAGTATTTATCTTTATCTCCTCCAGTAGTGTTTAATCTACCTTTCCATATTACATTTCTTCTAAAGTCTGCACCTGCAACTTCATGTGTTTGGGTCTTCTTAACACTTAAACATGACAACAAGGAGCACTGTCTCTAAATAATGTTCCTGACATTTTGTATCTATAGAACAAAGAATTAATGCAGTTCGGAGAGCAAAAGGGGTTTCAGCCTGGTACTAGCATGGTGTATCTGTTGACCAGAGAGAGAACATTTATATTTTATGTTTTTTGATGCAGATCAACCATAAAATCAAATGTGGTCCACAAAAAAACAAACTAGACATTATAATTGTGATTATTTCTAACAGAGGACAAGTTGCACAACTTTTCATTAAAACTCCTGACATTGGAACAATTCCCTCTTCTCACAAACTGCATTTATCTCCTCATCAGATATAAGGATGTCGAGAATGCTTTGAGGCAAAAAATCCTTCACAGACCAGGAATATTTAAATATCTGAATATGCATCTGCTCTCACGGGTCTGACTGTTAAAATCTAATGGAGTTCAAGAGTAGAGAAACATCAACATCCCTTAAAGTGATACGTCATAAATTCCCTGTGTGATCCAAAGGTGTTTTTTACGCTCACGCTGCTGTATGGCCAATTTCCACACTTGCAACTTTAGCCACATATTCTTGCTTTAAATCTTCTTACTGCTCTCGGTGGTGAAGAAAAAACCTTGTAGAATCGTGGTTCGTAATCATTAATATTTATACACGAACATTGATATTCAGAAACTGTAGGCCATCTCTGCGAAGATTGCCGGATATGAGGGACCCTGATGTGACCGTGCAACAACACCTCCATTAACACACTCAAATGACTCCAGTCATTACAGTTCTGACTGCTTGTAACACTAATAGACCATCTTTCTTTGTTGAGCGACTTTGAAACCAAAACTGCATTGAACATAGTTAATGAAGTCATTTTTGGATCATTTGTGTAAAAATTAGAGGCCCAGCAGTCAGATTTAGTCCATTATAAAATGAGGAGATTTGTTAGTGGTTAAAAATTGGCAGATATTCTGTTATTATGTCAGTCCAGCAGCTCAATACATCTAATATCAAAACGCTATTATTCTAATTTAATACGCTATTTGAATAGAACCTGGGGATATCCCATGATTTTTAATAACTTTACAGATGGATGAGAGTGATTCTAACTCTCCTTAAATAAGTGTGCAGAACCAACTGGAAATCCTTCTATTATAATAGGAAAATCAGAAGACTGAAACATTAATACACTCCAATTTAAAAACGAGACAGAGGGGGATAGAATGTAAGTCATGCATATGTTATGTAATTTTTATTTAGAAAAAAAGATTAAGAAACATCTCCTAAGTTATATTTTATATCCCTTATAAAGCTTTCTGTTATTTAATGGTATTTGATGTCACCGCAAATCCACATGGGAACCACACAACCACAACGCCTGCCTCTGGACTAAACAAATCAAAGGCCATTATTCATCTGAAGATATTTCTGAACCTCTCTGGTGGATCGTATCATTTGTCAAATCAAAGCTGCGGAGAAACAAAGCAGAAACGGGCTCGTCCGAAGTTCTGTAGAAACTGGGGCTCTGTTTTCCCAGAGGTTACGGAGAGACAATAAGGAGGGAAAGGATCGAAACAATATATAAACTAGAATAAGACATTTTTATTCAAAAGCCTTTACCGTAATGGATAACCAGTTAGAGCAAACTAAGACTTTGTCAGCTTTGTCCAAAAATGCTGTCAAAGGCAAGTATTTAAGTTCATTTTAAGGCTTTGTGTCTCTTGGAGTGAGTTTCTTGCAGAAGCTCATCGGCTTTTCCTTTGCCAGCAAAGGAAAACATCTCAGCGATCAGACAGCAGCCATGGCTTGAGTGGAAGAGGGCACGGTCTGGGAGCAAAGCCTTTATAAAGGTTTCTTCTTCTCATGTGGAGCTAAAATGTGGATTGGCACCACCTAATTGGCTGTGTGTGACCTAACAGGTACACTACCGTTCAAAAGTTTGGGGTCACATTGAAATGTCCTTATTTTTGAAGGAAAAGCACGGTACTTTTCAATGAAGATAACTTTAAACTAGTCTTAACTTTAAAGAAACACACGCTATACATTGCTAATGTGGTAAATGACTATTCTAGCTGCAAATGTCTAGTTTTTGGTGCAATATCTACATAGATGTATAGAGGCCCATTTCCAGCAACTATCACTCCAGTGTTGTCATGGTACAATGTGTTTGCTCATTGGCTCAGAAGGCTAATTGATGATTAGAAAACCCTTGTGCAATCATGTTCACACATCTGAAAACAGTTTAGCTCGGTACAGAAGCTACAAAACTGACCTTCCTTTGAGCAGATTGAGTTTCTGGAGCATCACATTTGTGGGGTCAATTAAACGCTCAAAATGGCCAGAAAAAGAGAACTTTCATCTGAAACTCGACAGTCTATTCTTGTTCTTAGAAATGAAGGCTATTCCATGCGAGAAATTGCTAAGAAATTGAAGATTTCCTACAACGGTGTGTACTACTCCCTTCAGAGGACAGCACAAACAGGCTCTAACCAGAGTAGAAAAAGAAGTGGGAGGCCGCGTTGCACAACTGAGCAAGAAGATAAGTACATTAGAGTCTCTAGTTTGAGAAACAGACGCCTCACAGGTCCCCAACTGGCATCTTCATTAAATAGTACCCGCAAAACACCAGTGTCAACATCTACAGTGAAGAGGCGGCTGCGGGATTCTGGGCTTCAGGGCAGAGTGGCAAAGAAAAAGCCATATCTGAGACTGGCCAATAAAAGAAAAAGATTAAGATGGGCAAAAGAACACAGACATTGGACAGAGGAAGACTGGAAAAAAGTGCTGTGGACGGATGAATCCAAGTTTGAGGTGTTTGGATCACAAAGAAGAACGTTTGTGAGACGCAGAACAACTGAAAAGATGCTGGAAGAATGCCTGACGCCATCTGTTAAGCATGGTGGAGGTAATGTGATGGTCTGGGGTTGCTTTGGTGCTGGTAAGGTGGGAGATTTGTACAGGGTAAAAGGGATTCTGAATAAGGAAGGCTATCACTCCATTTTGCAACGCCATGCCATACCCAGTGGACAGCACTTGATTGGAGCCAATTTCATCCTACAACAGGACAATGACCTGCTTGAATAATGAGCTGCTTCTAGAAGCGTGGGGTGCAATTTCTCCAGATTACCTCAACAAATTAACAGCTAGAATGCCAAAGGTCTGCAATGCTGTAATTGCTGCAAATGGAGGATTGTTTGATGAAAGCAAAGGTTGATGTAAAAACAATCTTATTTCAAATAAAAATCATTATTTCTAACCTTGTTAATGTCTTGACTCTATTTTTTATTCATTTCACAACGTATGGTGGTGATTAAGTGTGACTTTTCATGGAAAACACAAAATTGTTTGGGTGACCCCAAACTTTTGAACGGTAGTGTATATGAAAGGAAACTGACAGACAGTGGATCCTCGGGAGTTAGAGTATGGGTCAACGGTTAACAGCAATTTTTCTGATTATTTAGCCTGTCAATGTAAAAATAATCCGGTTTCATTTTTCAAAATTCTTTTTTCAACTTGTCATTCATATATACGTAAATGTCAGATTTCTTCACACCCTTCCTAACCCTAACCCTAGCCCTTTTTACAAATGAATATGTTCTAAACTAAAGAATTTGCTTTACATACTAAATATTTAGATTGGGCTCTATCTAAATATATATACCTGGTTTTAGTTGACTTTCTTCTATCTGGGTACTAGCTATAATAGGATTTAGGATTTAAGGAATTAGCTATAATATCAGGATATCACAACCGTTTCGGTAGTGAGCAGCGTCACCCATCAGAGCGAAAAGGGCCTCCAGCATCAGAAATAAACAGAGATCGACATGAAAACAGCAGAGAAGGTTGCAGTATGTCTATTTGCTATTCTTATAAACTGCTTTACCAGCTAGTCTCTACATTTCCCTCTTAATTATTAACAATCACCGTTACTGAACCACAGATCCGGGCCAGCGACAAAATTTTGAGTACATCCCCATAGATTGGTTCCTGATATGTCATGTGATCGACTGATTAACAACTGAGTGTTCACAAGAGATAGGATGGATGAACGTATAGATTCATTTCTTTTGCTTATTTGTGTTTCTGTTCAAAAACTGGCAGCAATGCTCTTATCTCAGCTTAAGTTGTATAGCTGTGTGATGTTTCTGTCTTTCGGCCACATTTCACTCCAATTGCTGCACTGAGAGCAGAAAATGTAAATTGGTACACTTTCCTAAGTCTATATATGACAGCTGATATGATTCATGTATTTTTGGGCTTGACAACTTATTCCAGGTACATAGAGACAGAATACCTTTTTTTAAAAATGAAGTTGACTGCTCACCCTTTGCCCATATTTTATAAAAGATTGAGCGAGCCTCTCCGATAAAGCACTAGTTTCATATAAAAGTGCATATAGTAGCAGCAGATGGAGATCAAGTAGATTTATTGCAATAGTTGCAGGAGATGACAACCCTTCAGCTGCCTCTTCTTACTGTATTTGTTCTAGGGGGGACTTGGGACACGTCATCTGTCACAGTCCATGCACTGTCCCAATTCCAGGTCCTATTTTAGCCGAGTGTGTGCAGAATACTTGGGTACTTTTGCACTGGACATGTGGAGTCTTAGCAGCTGACATTTTTTAACTTGGTTTTGACTTTTTCAGTGATAGAGGGCTTGACGTGCTGTGCAAGGTCATGTTACAGAGATACTATCTATAGTCGTCGGCCAAGAGGAAGAAACATTTCTCATTGCAAGAAAGAAGGAGACAGTGAGAGAAAGTGTCATTTAGATTTTTTTTATCCCTCTTAAGTAACAGATATTTAAATATCTAATTAGTTTTTCTCAAACTTAAATTAAAGCTCTCAGTTTCAAAATTAGGAGTTCAGTATTACGAGGAAGACTTCACGATACCCACTGAGCTACTAACAAATGCAAGCCAGTTCAAAGGATGCTTACTCCATGCTGTCCATCATTAAACACCTGCTGTGACTGGGATGTAGCCAAACGTGCAACCTGCTTAAATGATGCAGCCCATATGCTTCTTTCTTTTTAGCTTGACACACTTCATTCTTGTTTCTGCACCTCAGCTGACTCAAAGAAAGTAATACCCCCTCGTGGACATCGCTCTTCCATGTTTATACGCCTTAAAAGGTGAATGCACTGGGTAGATTTCCACTGTGTTGCTAATTGAATTTGCATTCCCATTCTGGGGATAATTAGTGTCAAAACTGAAGCAGCAGTTCGTGATTTGGTCAGCACCTGAGCCTTGAGCAAAGTCGACCTCAGCGATGGGAATTTTTGCTGATGTGCAGACAACGAGGGTTATTGCAAGTTTATTACTAATGAGGAAACACCATTTCTGTGTGTCCTGGACTTCTGTATAGTAATTTTATATGGATTTCATACATAAACTAAATACAAAGCAGCTAAAGTTTGGGTGACTCTAAACCAAGTCCAGAGTAATAGACAGGGAACATAATAAAAAAAAAAAATATATATATATATAATTTTGCATTAAAAAAAATAAATATATAAAGTGGTTGTTGCAAAAATATAAACTCATAGGGTTGAACTTGTTGGGGTAATCACCCATCCATTCATCCATAGTTTAGCTAGAAATTTATCTGCAAGCCGAATTAGTTGCCACCAGCTTGATGTAAATATATACTTCTGACTGAATAATGATGGAAAATCATTTTATAACTGTATTTAAAATTTACTCAGGTTAGATATTGGTTATGAGAACTGGGGTAGAAACTCCAGTGTGCTAAAAAGTAAAAAAACAGAAACTACTTATGTGAAGGGAGAATACATATATTTTTTAAAGGTGATAAGAAAATCTGAAGGCCCTGTGCCCTTTTGATGAGTTAGTATTCACAACTCTGAATAGTTTGCAGACATGCAGACATTTTCAACTTTATGCATAGAGTACAGGTAACTGAATCAATGAAAAAAAAAGATTCCCATGAGAGTATCTAAACATCATTTAAGATGTAGACAATGTGCTCAATGCATCTTGCTAACCAGTACAGCAAGTTGAAGAGTTACTGAGGTTTTGGAGCACATTGCCAACAAGAGGCTGGTGTCATGCCAACCACCAGTGCTAGCTGCACGATTTCCTCCCTCTGAAGCGATAGCTTGTGGGTCATGAAATTATTTGTTCAGATAGTCTTTCCACAATTTGATCACTTTAGTTGGAAAAACCTTCCCTGATTTCAAAACTTTGGCTGAAGTGGAGCTCAATTCCAGTCTCCTGTACAACAGTTTAACTTGGATTCAGCCTCCAGAACAACATATAAACCCCAATAAGAAGTCATCTCTTTGAGGCAAAAATCCAAAACCTCATGACAACAACCTCTGCAGAAATTATTGTATTTGATTACACACAAACAGGTGAAACACTTCCCATGAGCTTACCAGCTGTGGGAGAGGCCAACAGGGTCGGGGCAATGTAGGATGGGTGGTAGCTGAAGTCGGGGACTTGGCGGTCATATCATCGACTGCAGAAGACGGCTCTTTCGAAATGGAATGACCTCTCTATGGCGGTGAAGAAGCCAGAGCAGGTGTGCAAGGCTGAGAGGTTCTGACAGGACATTGTTGGACTCACCTCGACGCATGGCTCTGGAACCCCCCCTCCCTTGAGAAGGGTTGGAGTCTTTTCCCTCATGGAGTTGTCTCCATTGAGTGGTGCCGAGCTGGCGTGTGCAAACTTGTTACTCCCCATCTAGGTGCCTGTATGTTGGGGGTTTACCTTGGTGAATGAGAGAGTAGCATCCTTCTGCCAGGTTGGACGACGATCGACTTGGTTGTCGTTTCATCTGATCTACAGCTGCATGTTTTCAGGTGAGGAGAGGGGCAGAGCTGTCCACAGACCACTACCTGGTAGTGAAATAGCTCTGATGGAGGGGGAGGAGGCCTAACAGACCTCGCAGGTCCAAATGTGTTGTGAAGGTCTGCTAGGAATGTCTGGCGGAGTCTCCTGTCAGAAGTGTCTTCAACTCGCTACTCCGGAAGAAATTTGAACACATCCAGGGTGACACCAGCACAGGCTGATGGGCACCAACATTGAGGGATACTGTCAGGGGGTTGTTTAGTGGGGGTGTTATATAGTTAACCTCAACACAGGAAGTTTTGGGTCAGTTTACTGAATACTTCAAAGTCCTCCTTAATCCCAACAGCATGCCTTCTGAGCTGAAAGTATAGTCTGGGGACTTGGGGTCGGGCTCTCAAATGTCTGGTGCTGAGGTCAATGAGGTCATTAAAAAGCTCCTTGGTGGCAAGGCTTCGGGCGTGGATGAGATTCACCCGGAGTTCTTCAAAGCTCTGGATGTTTCAGAGCCATGTTGGTTAATGCGGCTCTGCAATATTGCATAGAAATCAGGGGCAGTTCCCTTGGATTGGCAGACTGGGGTGGTGGTGGTCCCCCCATTTAAAACGGGGAACCACAGAGTGTGTTCCAACTACAACTGGATTGTACTTCTTAGCCTCCCTGTTAAGGTCTATTCAGGGGGTTCTGTAGAGAAGGGTCTGATGGGCAGTTGAACCTCAGATTAAGGGGGAACGATGCAGTTTTTTTCATTCTGGACACA
Organism: Apricaphanius iberus; assembly: GCA_028564705.1. Classification (NCBI taxonomy): domain Eukaryota; kingdom Metazoa; phylum Chordata; class Actinopteri; order Cyprinodontiformes; family Aphaniidae; genus Apricaphanius; species Apricaphanius iberus. The sequence continues at coordinate 1,450,806 of JAPXFQ010000269.1, forward strand.
GAAAACTGGACCAGCTCTACACCCTCAGCAGGGTCCTAGAGGGTGCATGGGAGTTTGCCCAAACTAGTCTAAATGTGTTTTGTGGACTTTGAGAAGGCATTGTACCATGTCTCTCTGAGTCCTTTGGGGGGTACTCTGGGAGTAAGGAGTACCTTGGCCCCTGACTCGGGCTGTTAGGTCCCTGTACGACTGGTGTCAAAGCTTGATTCGCATTGCTTGCAGTAAGTTGGGGTTGTTTCCAGTAAGAAATGTAGTCCACCGAGGTTGCCCTTTCTCACCGATTCTGTTCATAACATTTATGAAAAGGATGTCTAGATGCAGCCAAGGTGATGAGGGGATCAATTTCTATGACCGCAGAACTGGGTCTTTGCTTTTTGCATTGATGTGGCCCTGCTGGCTTCATTGGAAGCAGCGGCTCAGAGTAGAATTGCTCCTCACATCGAAATGAGACACTTGAGGTGCCCTGCACATCTGGTCAGGATGCCTCCCGGACGCTTTCCTGGTGGGATGTGGTGGGCACATCCCACCAGGAGGAGATGCAGAGGAAGACCCACAACATGTTGGAGGGCAATGTTTCTCGGTTGGCCTTGAAACACTTTGGATTCCACTGAGGTGCTAGTCCACATGGCTGGGGAGAGGGAAGTCTGGTTCTCTCTGTTAAAACTGCTGCCCCTGCAAACCGGCCCCGGATAAGCAGAAAAAGATGGATAGATAAAGCTGCTTACTTCCTAGTAAGGCTGGACGATATAAAGAAAAATCATTTTGATAGAGAAATAGTCTTATTGATCGATATAGATAATTATCGATAAATATCACAAAATGTAAAAAATACTTTTAAATGACTAATTTTTTTAGTATTCAATGAACTAATTTTAACAAAAAAAGAAATTAGAAAACTTTCCAAACACTTCTTTTTATTCATAACTACGTTTTTTAAGACACAGAAACAAATCAAGAGACCTGAGTAACATCAGTAAATACAAAGAAAAATAATATTATTAACCATTGGGGGGCTCTGGACGTATATGTGTCCGACCTCCTTCATGTCTGCGTCGATTCCTGTGGGACGAATTGACGGCTCCGGGAGCAGAACCCAGATACCCGAGGGGGTATTTTAAAAGCCACAGATGTTGTTATCTTAAGACAGCTGATTGTGGTTTTATTATTGCTAGTGTTTTAGTGCATCGAGGATTGGTTCAAAACGGGACGCAACCTTTATCAGAGCCATTGAAACATTTATCCAGAACAACTTTCTCCACTGCTCCCTTGATGTGACATCTGACCACGGCGAAGTTACAGCGATGGTTTGCTTAGGGACTATCAAAAAATTCAGTTTCAGTTCAAATCATTTTGTTCATTTTTGTGGTTTGAAAGGAGAGAGGGGTGGCTGACAGAGTTGTGTGGGTCAGCTTTAATGATTTGTTTGGAGTAAGTAATCATTGTTGTAATGAGCTTCCTGATAGGCTATAATCAAAAAATGAGAGGAAACTTTTTTTCTATCGAACTTTTTTATCGACCCCTTTTTTTTCTGTCACACCACACGTCCATCGATAGATATACATATTGCTATCGAATTATCGTCCAGCCATACTTCTTAGGTAGCAGAAGTGGGTCCAAGTCATATTTTGTGAGTCCCAACTAAGTCTTGAGTTGTTATACTTAAGTCCTGAGTCAAGTTTCAGTTCAGAACTTAAGTCCTAAACCTTTGAATTTCAAGTAATTTTGAGTATTTAAAAAAATATAAAAATATATGTTTATTTTATTTGCTTGCAGTAGTGGCTTCAGATCTGCTCAAAATTGAATTCATATAAAAATTTTAGTCTATTAGTATGAAATATGTTTCATTTTCGACATTCGATGGTACATTTTTACCTAATAAATATCATTTTTAGCCATTTAAATTTATTTCTATTAGTTTTTATTTCAAACATACCTTTCACAAAGTTAGCTTTTATTTCATGGTGTTTTTCCCAATTATATTTATTTGGAAAGGATATTTTTCAGTTGAATGAGTAAATCTACCAATCAGGGTTGGAGGCGAAGACCTGCGATTAGTTATTCCCCCCCCCCCCCCCCCATTTGACTGCCATATTCAATATTTTTTCATTTTTTATTTATGTAGACATATTTCACATGATTTTATTTATTAAATTTCAAGCACTTTCCTGTCTAATATTGGAAAGCCAGACACGCCACAATTTGATAAATCAAAAAGTCCTAAAATTGGTATTTATACATGTGGAAAATGCTAAAGTGAAGATATCATATTTATTTTATCTGTTGACTTAAAATCAAAACCTTCAGAGGAGCTAACTCTACTATGGAATAGTACAGTCCCCTTTGATCTCACATTCCACCCCTAAATGAAAATTTGAATGCTAGTAACTTCCATTCATTTATATCAGTGTATGCTAAGCTAATGAGACTGCTACCAGATCAGGGTAAATGCTGGGCTAGCTACAAAATGCTTTTTCATTACTTATCAAACTCTGAGGAATATGGCAACAGACACATTGTTGATGTGGAGGTTAACTAGTCAAATATGAGGGTTTATTTAATGAGACACAGCTTCAACATTCCAAAATGTTCCTTATAAAACTTGTCTACCAGCTATCCTGTTGTCATTTTAATGTTTCTGTTTGATCCAAACTTCCCAGCAGCAGAATCTCAACATCAATAATGCACCCCTTCAGATATAAAACTGGGTACTTTGGCTTTGCATGGTCCCCTACTGATGACGTTATACACTCAACAAAAATATAAACGCAACACCTTTGTTTCTGCTCCCATTTTTCATGAGATGGACTTAAAGATCTAAAATTCATTCTAGATACACAATATTATCCAACGCACACAAAGCAACAAAGAGACTCTGAGGCACTTCTGACTGCCTCAACCATAAACTTGACATGTAATTTTACCACTCTGGATGTTGACTTTTGGGGCAGTTTGAAAATATCATACTTTTCAAGATAATATTTAGATTTTTACATGATAGAGATGTAGATAATGTTTAGAATATAGCCATTAAAACTATTCTGGTCCTCATCCCAGACCAGAAGGTTTGTGGTAATGCACCACAAGTTGTTTGCCAACCACCTTAAAATCATAAGAAAAATAAAGGTCCCGTGATACTTGTAGGCTTATATGATCATGCTAATGGAAACTATACGTGAAGAAAGAAATTAAAATAGTTATCAGAGGCCAATTGTGTTTTATTGTGAACATCAGACTTTTGAAATTAACTATTTTATTCGAGGACATTAATTTGACCGTTTGAGGTGGCTAAGTTACCTTTTTTTCCTGCCTTCCATCCTCCCATCTTTTCACCCTTCCTTAAGTGCAATAATGGCTGCCTGTTCCTGTTTATGTCTATATATTTGTTGTTTGTATGTTCTTAGACAGGTTTTGCTGGATACGGTTTTCATTGTACCAGGAAGCTGCTTGAATGACAATAAATCTTTCATACATTTATTCAAGTGAAGTCCCAAGTCATTGGTGTAAAAGTCCAAGTCAAAGTCTGGACACTTTTTCAAGTCAAGTCTAAAGCCATAAAATTAACAGGCTCAAGTCTAATGGTGCATTCAGACTGCAAGCTTTGTCAGCATCAAGCAATGCTCATAAAGTGACTATTTCGACACATATACACAGACGATACATTTTTAAGCTGAATCTTGCAAAGCTTGTAGGCGGGCCTTTCTCTGCTGGATGTTTTAAACACTCGCGGATCGTGGTTGGCTAAGCAGCGTCAACGTCGGGCAACGTCACTACAGTGTGACGCTCTGATTGGTTGCCGTACTGCATCAAGAGCATTAAGGCCGCAAAAAGTTCAACTAGCTGAACTTCTGCGTTGCTAGCGTTTTGCGCTTTGAAACTTGAAATGCAGGAAAAGCTTGAAAAGTTGACGGAGCCAACGCTCACAAAGTTTCACAGAGACCGTGACGCTCCTCCAATGGCCTCAAACATAGACTTAAACATGTAATCTTGACTTTGCTGATGCTGACAAAGCCTGCGGTCTGAATGCACCATAAATCATGTGACTCAAGTCCACACCTGTTAGGTAGTGTTGTATAGAATGACATCATGAAGTGAGTCATCTCATGTTAAAGCTTTACATGAAGCTCCATTCAAAGGTTATTCAGAATGTTCACGGCCTTTTCTTTAAGAAAAAATACATGAATGTACACGAGTTATAACCTTGAACAGGTGACAATTTGTGTTGGCGATGAGAGCTTCTTGAGAAAAGTGGTGGGAAAATGTGGGTCAAAAGGTGAGCTGAAACTGAACTGAAATAAAATCAGCTTTGTACTTTCCTTGCTCTTGTTCTTGTTTCACAGCTTGTTGTTCTTGCTGCTGTTTCACAGCTTATGTCCAGTTTGGTTCTTCAAAAAAATCCAAAGTAAAGAACATTATTATTATTTTTCATATGCTAGGGCGAACCCAGTTCCTCGTTATTGTCAGCAGCAAAAGGCTGTTAGAAACCTGCTAAAGAAGGGAGCAGAGTCAGATTTTGCTCATTAGTCATAGCCCCTTAAGCACATCTGCAAAAACAATAAATGTCTCTTAAAGTGTTTATCAGATACCAAACTAAATAATAATGAGTCTCCATCTGATGAGCTGAACAAAGCTGCATTATCAAACAGGCAAACAGTCCACATCCCTCTATTAATTCTTCTCTCAATTAATTTCTGTGTGTTTAATTAAACTATGAAGCAAATCTGAAGCTATATACTGTATTTTATTCCATGGACAAGAATCCAACACTGAGACTGGGAGGAGCACAGACTTAATTTAGGCACAGCAGGGAGGAAATCTCATTTCTGCGCGAGGCCCCCTACTGAGCTCGTCTCCTCATGATAACTGGATGTATGCGCAGGAAACTGTTGACAATTACAACTTTCTGAGGTGATAATTCTCTCAGCTGGTTGTTTTCAGCGGGATCAGCAAGTATTTTGCAAAACGCAACTCAGGCTGCAAGAATGGATTTTCTGATGGTCAAATGTCACACTTTTCTCAGTATTCCAGGATTCCCGCATCTACAGGTTAAAGGAAGCTTCACCACTATTAGCACACCAGGTAAACATGTTAAAAACGGCCTAAATTCTCGTTTTAGTCCAGCAGCAAAACTGCCTACTGAGAAATTTTATGGCAATCTGACCTTTAATTTAAGCATATTTAATGTATTCAATCTTTGAAAAAATATTGTTTAAAAAATGATTCTTTAACTGAATCTTATCTTCAGTTGGTAAAAATTTGCTCCCTTTACCAATGGGGAAGCTCTTTTGTGTTCTTCTAAAGCATTCCCCCAAGGCTGAAATAGAATGAAAGTGGGATATTTGACATTTGATCATTTAGCACAATTTCTCTAGAAGACCCGGAATCCTCTTTGATGCTCTCTTTGCCCCCCCCCCCACCCCCCCCCCTTGTCTGAACAATTTCTACATTAATTTGGCCTCATTTTTGGGATCCTTATCCATGCATCCATCCATCCATTTTCTAAACCGCTTAGTCCTCCAGGGGTCGCAGGGGGGCTGGTGCCTATCTCCAGCTGTCAACGGGCGAGGGGGATCCTTATCCAGTATTGATAAAAGATCTTACATTTTCTACTAGATACAAGCTGGTTTTATTGAGATAGAATAAAATTATGTATTTTTTCCCCCACAAAGTTCCTGTGTTTACTGGAAGGAAAACCGTCAGCCGCATCACAGATTATTCTGTATAGTTCGTATAAATATGAGGTGCACCCCCTGAAGTGTTTGTTGCTCTGAAAATCCTAAACTTTGTCTTATTTCATGAGGTCATGTGGATCCAGGTCTTAATCGGTCCTAAGATAAGTTCCTCGTGTTTACGTTTGTGACGGCAGGAGAAAGAAAGGCTTTTTACAATAAGCAGAAATGTTGGATGTCTCTAGTATCTTATAATGTTATTGGTTTTAATGGCAGGGCTGCATGGTGGAACAGCTGTGTATTAGCTAGAAGGTCCTGGGGTTGAACCCAGTCTGGAGTCTTTCTGAAGGGAGCATCAGGTTCTTCTTCTGCATGCGTTGGTTCTCTGTGTACTCTAGCTTCCTCCCACATTAAAAAACATGACTATAGGGGTTAATTGGTCTCTCTATTGGGTATGAGTTGCATGGTTGTTTGTCCTATGGGTCCCTATGTTGCCCTAGTGCAAACTTAGACAAAAAGGGTCTCCAGTCGACCGGGTCGGATCAAGGGTGTGCCCTGTCTCCCACCCGATGAGTGCTTGAGATTCAAACCTGTTACTCTGGAAGTACAAGCAGGAGTAGGTTTTACTATTTACTATTTGTGTGACTCTCTAGGCCAACTGAAAGAATGCCAAGGAGAAATGGCGTAGGTCACTTTTAGCGTGTGAGTCGAACTCACTTCATTCAATAATTTTCTGAGTAATATGTAAACTGGGATAACCATTCTGGTTGAGGTATTAGCTTGATTATTGCAATAGCTTGATTTAGATGCAGATCTAAATGCACAGACTGTGTGACATGATGAACAGACTCTTCGTGCATCAGACCCATCGTGCATGGGATGATTAGCATGTTCTCTCGTCTTTACTGTTTTAAAGTGGGGCTAAGTTAAATAGGTTAGGACAAATTAAAAGTTACAAAAGACTGATCAACTTTAAAATTTAAATAACAATCAAGTCTAGAATCCGATCACAAAGAGAATAGCTACATGTTTTGGATAGAAAAGGTTGGTGATGCCAATAACTGTTGCAGCACTTAAACTCAAAAAATTAACATATGCAAATGAAATGCTGGATTTGTATACATTTTGTCAGTGTGAGATTATGCTGCTGCAATAATAGATGCAGTTATGTTAAAGCCGTTTCACACACCAGTGGGGCCAGGCAGTATGAAGGATGCTGTATTTTCCAATTTTTGAAAGAAATCTTATTTCCACCACAACCGCATTGTGGCTCTGCACAACGTGATGACCTTGTGATTTATTACTCCAACGCCATAAAATATGAAGACGGAGAAAAAGTACCATTGCTGAAATGAACATTTTTCATCGCCACTATATCAGAATCTCCTTGACAACACATCAAATGGACATGAGCTGTTCGTTCTGAGGCACTTTGAAGTTATTTCCTCATATATGGCACAGAGCCCTCTGAATAAGACACATTCATAAATATAAATGCTTATTTTTTATCAAACTAATGCATTTCAAACCAGTGTTATAGTCCGCCGTGCTCATAACAAAGAGCGCTGACTTGTTCGTTTCATTTTATGGGCACTCAGTCGAACAGCCGAAATTAAAAATACGGTATCTTCACAGCAGATGTCCACGTGTCTCTTTACAAACCACTCCCTGCAGCAGTAAAAAGGACCAAGAAATACCTCCATGAAGGTTGGATTTTATGGATATTCTCTGTCATCCAGTTTATCAATGTAATAAGAAAATTGTGTAAAAGAAAAGTTTTTGAGTTTGCTTCAAACAGTGTAATTAGCTGAGAAATTACTGCAAAACTTTTGTATGCATACTAATCCGTCAAGCAGAAGAAAATGTTGATTTCATTTATGAAAGAAGAAATACCTAAATTAAAACCTGCTTATCCATCATCCTTACTAGGGATGCCCCAGTCAAGCCCTTCAGACCAGCTATCCTGTATCTTTATAGATGCATCAATTCTGTAACACTTGATTGCATTGGCTGAATTCTGTCAGCGGTGATTCGCCTCTGGAAGCCTGGTAACGAGCTGTTCATTTAATTCAGGTGTGTCGGAGGAGGAACAACAGCTCTTGGGAAAGTAAGCTTCAAACTGCTTCTGATTATTTATACAAAAAAAAAAAAACTGAGGGAGATGTTTTGTGTAGTAATGTGTAGTTATTAGCAATGGTGAGATGAAGCCTCATGAGGCATTGAACCACTGGAAGTTTTTCTTGCAGAGATGTTTAATCTTTTAAATTTCCTGTTATATAAAAAAAAACTTGCGTATTAAAATGCTATGTAAACTCCGACAGTGTAAAATCACAGCTGAGGACATTAATTTGATTTCATTTATTCCTGCCAGTATGGTGCCTGTGCTCTGAGAGTCACATGGCGTCCCAAGATCTATATACAGTTAACCAACTAGTAAATAAACTGTATTACCTGTAGGTCAATGTTCCCACCCTGATCTATGGTCGCCATCTTGGGGTAGTGATCAAAAGAACGAGAAAACGAATACAAGCGGCTGAAATGAGTTTCCTCTGTACGGTGTCTGTGCTCTCCCTTAGAGATAGGGTGAGAAGCTTAGTCATCTAGGAGGGGCTCAGAGTAGAGCCTGCTCCTCAATGTATCTCTGCTTGCCTGGGAACACCTTGGGATTCCTCCCGAAGAGCTGGCCCAATCCGGTGGGGAGAGGGAAGTCTGCATCTCTCTACTTGAGTTTTTGCCTCTGCAACCTGAAAAAAAATTAATATGCACATTTGTATTCATTTGTCTTGATTAAAGTGTACCATGACTACATAAAAATCAAATGTCCAAAAAGTACAAAGAAAAAATATTAGAAACATTTTGCAATGATAAAGTCCTGAACAAAAGGAACTATTCAAGTAAAATACATATTCTGGTGTACAAGAGACATCTAGTCTAAATGATAAAAGGTAAGATACCAACTCTAAAAACATGGCTGTTTTAGTCCAATATAGTTTTCAGTGTCTAGAAATAAATATAGGAAGTAACCTCACTCAGTGATTGCTTTGAAGGAAGGAAATTACAGGTAAGACACTTTAAAGAGCTGTTTTCCCCGACAGCGTTAGCCATCTGCCAAAGTGATTCCTCCGTGCCGCTCTGAAGTCTTTTCTCACTCCCGTACAGCTCTCTGTGTTATACATAGACTGTATATAAGTGTTGTACTGTACTGTCACTGAGGCGACAGCACAGCTCCATTTGCCACTTCACAGGGATCTACATCAGTCTTCTGCTGATGTCTCTGCAAGGATCAGAACTGAGGGAACAATTTCTCCAAAAGGACTCATGCTGTTTTCCCACATGGAAGATAATAGATGCATGCAAAAATGTCAGAAATTTCACATTCCTCTTTTAGACAGCTTTGCTCCCTCCAAACAGCTCACAATTGCAGTGATTGAGCTTCTGTTGGGAGCAGGTGGTGCATTTGTTCAGTGCTACATCACTGAATTGAAGAACTAAGACAGATACTTTATATATTTTTTCGTTTAAAGGTTATTTGCTCCGTAAGGAACAGATTAGATGATAAGGTAACTGAGAACAGATTATTCTAAGCTTGGTGCTCTAGTTGCAAAGATGGTGGAATAACCGAGGAAGCTTAAAACGGATTTTGAAGCCTTCACGTTCTACCCTTAGATGCTACACTACAACAACAACACAAGAGAAATCACAAAGATCTATCAGGACCAACAGAGATGACACAAATCAGCTGCTCCTGCTGTCTCGCAGTCATCCATATTTAATTCCCAATATTTCTGAGGATCTTCCTGCTTCAGTAGAATGTATGCCCTTTATTGAATACTTTATTACAAAACTTGGATATTGGACCCAATTCCAACCAACTGGCCTTATTTTATATATGATTAATCTATCCTTAGAAAATGGATACATACCGCAGGAACTTAAGGTTACTGTTATTAAACCTTAACTTAAGAAACCCTCCTTCAATCAAGATGACTTAGTTAATTATAGACCTATATCTAACCTTCCTTTCTTATCCAAAAAGGCCCAACTTCATGTCAAAGAGTCAATACAATGTGTTAGGATTCCTTAAATAGAAAACTTTTAACTGATTGGAATGTTTGTACAAATGTACTAAAAGGACTTTTCTTGTAAAGTGCCTTGACATGACATTTGTTGTGAATTGGCGCTCTATAAATAGGCTGAACTGAATTGAATTAATATTAGACATTAATAGAGTAATATCAGTACCTTGGCTTCAATATCATGGTTTGGTTTTGCACCATAGCTCCACGCCTGCTTCATACCATATGACAAATAGAGAACAAATGAATAGCCATAGAGGACTAAATATCCGTGAGAAAACTCAGAAATGTCAATAATAATTTCAAAAGTAATTTAACAAATTTACATGAAAACACTTTAAAATTCTTTACATTATGCATTATGCAAGCGTAAGTGTTTTATGTCTGTCTATTTAAAGGTGGCAAAATGTGAAACAGACTTACGGATTAACATGTTTTTGTGTTAATAACGTTTCCAACTTACGTTAGCATCGTTGTTAGATAATGGCTACCACAGATGTTACTGTGCTGAAGGACAACACTTCGCCGCCCTTGTCGATGCCCTGTTATCTACACAGAGTGAAATCAAATAATGCGACTGTCAGGTCAGATGTTAATCTATTGTTTTCAGGTTGTTGTTTACAAAAAAGGCTCAGCGATGTTTCTCTTTTTTTTCAAGTCAGTCATATCTACTGAAGGTGGTCAAAAGAAGCTCTGCGAGTCCAGCTCCTTTGTCATCTGTTGGGTGTGAAACCAGTCACTGGCTGTTGTGTAACTTCTGTCTTTGAGCTCATCTTAGACGAAATCGTTTAGTGTGAGCAGATGTAGCATAATGTCAGCAGTACAGATTGAAGGAGCAGGGCAGTGACAAGCACTCATCTACACACTGAGACCAATTCATGCACCTAATTAAAGCAGGCTTCTACAATTATGTTTCATACTGTTTGACAACCATGATGAACATTTACATTTATCTGGTGCAGTGTCTTCAAGTCATATCTTAACTAATTTTCTGTAAATCTTCCAGTTGGATTTACAGGGTGGATATAATGTTGGTTTTAGAAAATAGATCATAAGATAAAGGAACAAGTATGATTTGATTGAAGTTAATAGCTCTCTTTGCTTTGTGTGTAAAATAAAAAAAACTGTCAGAAAACCTTCTATATGTGTATTAACTGCAGATTCTTTGAGAGTAGCGTGAGTGGAGCTGAGCTATTAGAGGAGCAGAGTGATGGAGGCCCAGTGGCATATCCTGGAGGCCTCGACAAGTTGAAGCAGAGTAGTAGGAAAGGTCTCCAGAGCCTCAGGGAACAGTCTAGATGAAAGAGGAAGGAAGGAGCACTGTTTCATCCTTTCATTTCTTTTTTTACATTTACGTAACACAACTCACAAAGTGAAGAGCAATGTATTAAAAACGGTTCTTTGCTTTAGCTTTGTGAAATGTCAAGGCAGTGAAACAGGCCTAGTTCCAACATGACGTCATAGTCCTCTTCAGTACCACTAATTTTGCTAAAATTATATGATAAACCTGATGGTAAAGGTTGGCACACTGATGGTTCAGTTTCCCTGCACAATTTCTCTTTACCCAGTGCCATACTGGTAGGCTTTCTGTCTGAGTTCGGTGGGGTTTGGTGGCACAAAAATGTAAAAATCAGTGTGAATTTCTTACTCTTCTTTTAATAATGTGAAAAAAACTGGGAAAGATTAAAATACGTTCAATGTAATTATGCTTAAAAAAGTGTTTTCCCTAATGGTCAAGGAACTATTTAAAAAATATATCATGGTTTCCCATGAAGCCAACCGACTCTGAAGAGGATTTCATGAGGGGAATGATGGTAGGAATCCCTCTTGTTTTGGAAGAAGTGAGTGACCCACTTCCATCCTCCTACTACGATGTTGCCATAGTGCTTGAGGGGAACATCGTGCTTCGTCACCTGTGTGATCTGCTCAGCGCTTTTATGACACTGATGGGACTGATGTATGTGCTGAACCTTAACTATCCCAAAGACCTCAAATACACTTGTGAGGTAATTGAGCGTCTTTTCTCGGGAATTGGAATAGAGTCTTGCTCTGCTAGGGTTCATTCCCTGAAAAATACACTTTTGAAGTGACTCTGAGTTTGCAGGAACCAAAGACTGCTGTTTTTCTTGGGTACTGTAATGGACTCTTGCTCTGCTTCCCCTGAAGAAAAATACACTTTTGAAGTGAAGGGACTGTGAGTTTGCAGGAACCAAAGGCTGCTATGTTTTTGTTCTTTAAAAAATGTTTGCTTTTCATATCCGGTTGAATAAAAGACAAGTCTCTCTTCTTGAATTTCTGACAATGTTATATTCTGAATTAAATTGCATTGTTTGCTTTTGTCAGCTGCAGTGTGACAGACTTGCTGTAAAACTATAATGAAAGTCACTAACATGTCTTAAACGTGCAGTTTGTTATCCATTTAAAATATCTCACTTTTGAGAATTTGTTGACCTTATTTCTAGCTGCAATACGTTAATTTCCTCACCCGGACAGGCGTGGTGCCATCTGGAGCCCACCGTTAGATATTTAGATCCATTCCCCATCAGTGTTGATCCAGGTAATGGAAGTTGTTGTGGTGTTTTACAGTCGTATAGTCAAAGTAGATAGCGGTCTACCATGCACCATCTTAGTTGTAGTCCGAACAGAACTTTTCTTTTATTCTCTGCTGTGGCAGGCAGTTAGACAGAACTTGCTTCTGCAAAATATCAACATGGTTTAATCTTGCATGTTTGCATTTTACAACTTAAAAACATTAGTGCTAACACCATGTAGTGGAGCACCAGCTACTTTGACAGGACGCCGATAAAACACCCTGGATGATTACATCAACGCTCCTCCAGGTACACAGGGGAGTAGTGCAGACATTCAAAACTAAATATTGGAGACATGAACGAGTTTAGTAGCAGATAATGCCTTATTTAGAAGCTGCACTGCTGCTCGATTAACTCCCATTATCTGGATCTTCGTGATGGGGAATGGATATAAATATCTCCTTTTAGGAGAAATTTAGATCAAGGAGGTGATCGGATCACTGCTGGAAATAAGGTCCAGGCTGCAGAAAACATCATGTTCCCTTTAATACAGAAATCACTGCGATAGTTGCCGGACATGCTTGTTACTTATCTGTACAACTTTAAATGTCAGTATCAAATGTGCCTTTTGTATCAGTTGTCACTTGCTTAAATATTAAATATTGTAGCAGACATTTTAAAATGTTTAAAAAAAATGTTTTGAAACAGATAGTGTTTCATAAAAAAACATGTTACGAGCTAATACAATTACATTTGTCTCCTTTCTCGTAATGTTATTTTCTTTAGAAAAGTATAACTGTACATTAAGCATTCATTTTCAAAGTTTATAAATTATTCCATTTAAAATTTCAGAGGAAACTATCCCCTTCTACAGTATTTCAAGACTTGAATAAAAATGTGTTCCTAAGTTTTTTAATTATCATTATTGTAAAATGTTTTGTAATCTAATAATGAATACTTTGGTTGAGAAAAAATGATACATTATTACAAAAAACCCTTAAGGTTGACTTTGTTAACTTAAAAATACAAATTTAACAGTTAGAATTTTATTTTGAGCAGACCAGCTAAAAATTTCAAAACTTGTAAAAATAGGTCCAGTTGACTTTGTCTGTGTGGTTACAAAATTTTAAAATTTTATGTTAACTCGATTTATTGTATTTCTGTAAAAACGTAATAAATTAATTTGGGACAACACTTTATTTAAATCTGTTGACTGATAATTTTAAGTTTTATATAATTGCTAAAGTAAGTTATGTCAACTTGCTCCGAGTTGAAGCAATAGCTCTGATTAAGTGTATTGAACTTTATAGTGAACATGTAGAACATGTAACTTAACTGAATCAAAGCAACAGGTAAACTAGACTGAGTCGAGTTCAGTCAGCAAATCCCTTTTTACAGTGTAGTCGTGCCTATGGAACTAAAATGGATAAAGCTGAATGCATGTACTGTTATATTCCTAGTATTTATCAAAGATTTATGTGAAATAATAACCTTAATATATTACCTTCGTATCTGTTTTGCAGAGTCTGATCAGTAAGAAGCTGGTAATCCTGTTTTGCATTGTATTTAATCTATTACAAAAGGGACAGTTAATGCATGGGGCGGGAGACATTGTCAAACAGTGATGTCTCCCACCATCTACACCATAGAAGATGTCTGGAGTAGCGCCCCCTGGACTCCAGATGATCTCAGCTCTCCTCAGGAGAAAAATGGGCGCTTATCAGTAATTTTTTGGTTTATTAATTTTTTAATAAAAAAATGCTTTAGCTTGTGTTTCTTGACTGACCCCACCACTCTTAAGAAATCTTAGATTAAATCAAACATTTCTGGAAATTGTTAGAAGCAAACATCCAAAGTGTTTAAAAAGTTATTTCAGCATAAGAAATGTTTGCTCTTTTCAAAAGCATAATAATTCATAGAAAAATTGACGCATTAAATATAATTTAGTAGGTTTGGATGGAAGAAAAAGAGCAACAGACATCAAAGACTTGATCTGTTTCTCCCCCTTTTGTGAAATTTGCACATCTGAGAGAAATAATTCTCCACTTGTGGCATCAGAAACTATTTATTGTGCAGGTCATGTTTCCAAGGGAACATAAAAGCAAAAGCAATCTCTGATTGAATGAATCAGTTCTTTTCCTGTACCAACACCTGCTAATAACTTACATTTAAACAAAAGATAACAAACAAAAAGCTTCTAAAATGTATTTTTATTCTTGAACAGAAACTCAGAGGTATTTAACTCTGAAGGAGCCAATTTTGCCATCACTCATGATCTTTTATCAGTTCACAGAAACAATATTTAACACATTTTAGACTCTAGTTGTGAAAGGTTTGAAAAGCATTAATAATTTTCCAACCATTTCTAAAGAATACACTACATATAAATTGTTTTAAAGTTTGTGAATCTGAAAAAGTTCAACGGGTTTGAACAGTTGTGCAATGTGTAAGTCTACTTTAGATTTGAAGCATACTGATGATTTACAGTAGAATAATTGTTAAAAGTTCTACATCTCAATTTTGTTTGAGGCGGAATTCTGCTCCGACAGTTTGGGAGACCTCTGGATGTTAAAGCGTTTAGATTAAAACATGCTGCTTTGTGGGAGTCTATATGTGAGCTTCTGCTTCGATATATGAGAACACCACATGATACAAGTCAATACGTCTGAGTATGTACGGTATGACTTTGATTTCATCCTGCGCCATGTGGGGAGACCTATGATCGTTTAACTTTTAAATACAGCAGCCTCCACACTTATTGGCACCCCTTGTAACGATGTATGAAAATCATTCAAATTCATTAATCTTGTATTAAAGAAGCATAGTCTCACTTTAAAACATGCAGCAAAATCCATCTATTTGTTGAAGTAGACGTGCGCAGTAATCTTTGGTGGTACACTTTTAGGCACTCCTGCTGTGAATACTTGCTACAAGCCAGTCTTCCAACAGGTTAGAGCACTTTCAGAGGCTTGGAGCAGAAATACTGAACATTCTTTTTTTATCATTTTCCCTAAATTACTCAGACTCCTGGGTCCTCTTTCTTTCTCTCTTCTTTTCTCTTTTTAGATATGGGGACTGAGGTGGAAGAAGGTTGATTGTATATCTGGGAAACTGTTTATTTGACCAAGTTTTAGATCAACATCTGGCTGAAATAAAGAAAGAACATAGATCTCAGATGTGCAAATTTCACAAAAGGGGGAGAAACAGATCAAGTCTTTGAATGAAAACCCAGTGACCACCAGTTGTCCTGTAAAGGTAATGTGATCTTCATTTAAAGTCTCTTTGCATTTCAAAGAGTTTATGATAAGATTTCCAACAATGTTTCCAGGGTTTTTAGAGGAGAAACATGCCCTCAGCATTACAGAACCTCCTCTTGACAGTGGACAAAAGTTGTTGTTTTCTGCTACACAGTGATTCTTTTGTCATATTATGGACTCAAATGTAGGGAGCAACTTGACAAAAGATCTGAGGTCTTGCAGAGGCAAGCCAGCATGGAATCATAGATAAAACACAGGACACAGAAAGCATGGTGAACATTGATTAACTTTAGTTCATTTTCTAGGGTATCAGTTGAGTTTATTAATTTGTATTTTTTCCCTGGTGGTTCGGTTTCTATTTTCCACCGATAATTGTCAAGTGAATCAGAACCTGTCAATACAAACCAGGCGAGAACCTTGAGTCTGATTTTTGGTCAGATCGGTCTGGGGCGAGATGACCAGATGTAAAAACATAAAGCAGATACTGAGTTCTGAGTTAGTTGAAAATACAAGAACTTCAGTATGTCATTAGGTAAAAATGATCTGAAAAGAGTGCATGATAATTTGGAGATTGCTAGCAGTCCAGGGGGTTGGTGTTGTCTTCCTTTTTTTTCTTTATCTTTCTGGTGAATTCCACCAGACTGCATCGCCAGAGGCTGGTACCTGTCCATCGGGTACCAGCCCGATGGACAGGTGCTACCTAGGGAGCAGAACCGTGCCTTTGAGCTACTTGCACATCTGGTTCTCACTGACAATTATCAGGCTATAGAGGGAGCTGGCTTGCCAGACCGTCAACACCTGAATTTGTTGCCTAACAAAGCTTTACATTATATTGCACGCACAGCAAGACCGTGCAATGTATAAATTGGTGACCGGATTTGAAGCAGCAATTTAGTCAAGTGTGTAAGCGCATTTAAACATTGATTTAAATGTCATCTTGAAAGTTGCATGGGGCTTTATGCATTGTGATAAAAAAAAAAATTTGTTTACTTAACGTGGGGAGAACTTTGCTATGGAGTGTGACTGAATAAATACTAGACAGAAACTTATCCACACCCAGCACCAGTGGGATTTAGCTGGGAGGGCTGTGGCTTATTCTGAAGGGAGGCAGTAAATATTTTTTTTTACATTTAATCCTCTTAGTTGTTCGTTACATACTTTTGAGTCAAATCAACCTGTATTGTGATAGGTCTCCTATGTCCATGTTTGGTTCTAAGATGGCGCCGCGGATGGACGCCTCGGTACTTCGCTTCCTAGTACTTGATACAATTTTACTTTTTTGCGTAGGTTTCTGCACTCCCTCTACTATTAAAATGAGCAGAGAGGAAATCCTACAAATAGGACTATCCAGTGCCGGACTTTTTTCACCGGTTTTTAATCAACCAGACTACTTTATGGAGATTCTGACTGGAGGAGCAGCAGCGCTCTGTGGATTTAGACGGAGACGCCGGCGTGGGAAAAGAGCTGGTGTGCTCGTTAAATTGCGACAGCGAGGATTACGCACCGCTCTCCCATCCATACACCTGGGGAACGTTCGCTCTCTGCCTAACAAAATGGATGAATTGCTCCTTCTCCTATCCAAGAACTCAGACTTTCGTCGTTCTGCCGCCTTTTGCTTCACTGAAACCTGGTCCAGTGAACACATCCCGGACAGCGCACTACAGCTCCCGCGCTTCCAGCTGTTCCGAGCGGACCGCTGCGCGGATCTGTCTGGGAAGTCAAAGGGAGGAGGAACGTGTTTCTACATTAACGAAGGTTGGTGTACAGATGTCACAGTGTTAAAGAAGACATGCAGCCCTCACCTAGAGTCTTTCTTCATAAACTGTAGACCATTTTATTCACCGCGGGAGTTCGCCTCGTTTGTGCTGGTCGCTGTATACATTCCACCGCAGGCGTGCGTAACGGAGGCGTTACATCACCTCGCCGACCAGATCACAGACGTGGAGAAAACTCACCCGGACTCTCTGCTAATCATTCTCGGGGATTTTAATAGAGCAAATCTCAAACTTGAACTGCCTAAATATAGACAACACGTGACGTGTCCCACCAGGGACATGAACACTTTGGACCACTGCTACACCACAATAAAGAATGCATATCGCTCTGTCCCCCGTGCTGCTTTGGGACTTTCTGACCACTGCCTGGTCCACCTCATCCCATCTTACAAGCAGAAGCTGAAATCTGCTAAGCCTGTAGTAAGAACTGTAAAGAGATGGACAGATGAGTCAAAGATGCAGTTACAGGCCTGCTTTGACTGCACTGACTGGAGCGTCTTTGAAGCAGCAGCCTCAGACCTGGACGAACTGACTGACACTGTGACATCTTACATCAGCTTTTGTGAGGACATGTGTGTGCAGACCAAAACCTTCTGCACGTTCAACAACAACAAACCATGGTTCACTGCAGAACTGAGACGGCTACGCCAGGACAAGGAGGAGGCCTACAGGAGTGGGGATCGGGACCTGTACAAGCAGGCCAGGAACAAGCTGACAAAGGAGATCAAGGCAGGAAAAAGAATCTACAGCCAAAAACTGAGGGAGCGTTTTTCTGCCAACGACTCTTCTGCAGTTTGGAAGGGCCTGCAGACCATTACCAACTACAGGAGACCATCCCCCCACCCTGTGGGGAGCCCCCGCCTGGCTGAGGACCTCAATGACTTTTTCTCCAGGTTTGAAACAACTTTCACACCTTCCACCTCCCCCACCATCTCCATCACAAAAGGCCTAGCATCACCCCAAACCATCCCCATACCTGACCCCCTGCCTGCGCTGACGATCTGTGAACAGGATGTGCGCCAACTATTTCAGAGACAGAGGATTAAGAAGGCATCAGGTCCTGATGGAGTGTCTCCGTCCTGTCTGAAAGTCTGTGCTGACCAGCTGGCTCCCATCTTCACTCAGATCTTCAATAACTCCCTGGAGCTGTGTGAGGTCCCCTCCTGCCTCAAACGCTCCACCATCATCCCGGTTCCCAAGAAGTCCCCTGTCACAGGATTAAATGACTACAGACCAGTTGCCCTGACATCTGTGGTCATGAAATCCTTTGAGCGACTGGTGCTGTCCCACCTGAAGGAAATCACGGATCCCCTGCTAGACCCCCTGCAGTTCGCCTATAGAGCAAACAGGTCAGTGGATGATGCAGTCAACATGGCTCTCCACTACATCCTGCAACACCTAGACTCTGCAGGTACCTACGCTCGGGTCCTGTTTGTGGACTTCAGCTCTGCATTTAACACCATCGTCCCAGAGCTCCTCCACCAAAAACTGTCCCAGCTCACCGTGCCTCCCTCCACCTGTCAGTGGATTACCAGTTTCCTGACTGACAGGAGGCAGCAGGTGAAACTGGGTAACTTCATATCCAGCACCCGGTCCCTCAGCATCGGCGCCCCCCAGGGATGTGTTCTCTCCCCACTGCTTTTCTCCCTTTACACCACTGATTGCACGTCAAGAGACCCTTCTGTGAAACTCCTGAAGTTTGCAGATGACACCACCGTCATTGGACTCATCCGTGACGGCGACGAGTCTGCATACAGAAGGGAGGTGGAACAGCTGGTCCTCTGGTGCAGTCAGAACCACCTGGAGCTAAACCCGCTCAAAACTGTGGAGATGACAGTCGACTTCAGGAAGAGACCCCCTGCAACATCTCCTCTCATAATCACCAACAGGCCAGTCCCCACAGTAGAGTCTTTCAGGTTCCTAGGATCCACCATCACACGGGACCTGAAGTGGACCTCCCACATTGACTCTATAAGGAAGAAGGCCCAGCAAAGGCTGTACTTTCTGCGTCAGCTCAGAAAGTTCAACCTGCCTCAGGAACTGCTGACCATATTCTACACAGCAATAGTCCAGTCTGTCCTGACCTCATCCATCTCTGTCTGGTTCGGATCCGCCACCAGGCAAGACAGGGACAGACTGCAGAGAACAGTCAGGTCCTCAGAGAGGATCATAGGTACTGATCTTCCCTCCATTGAGGACCTTTTCCGGGCCAGGGTCAGGAAGCGGGCCAGAAAAATCACCACTGACCCCTCACACCCTGGCCACAATCTGTTTAGGCTCCTCCCCTCAGGCCGGCGTTACAGAGCGCTGTACGCCAAAACCACCCGACACAAGAACAGTTTCTTCCCCCAGGCTGTCGCTCTGATGAACTCTGAATACTCATAGAGTGTGTGTCCACTCACATGAACAATAAACTAAAACTCTGCACTGCTGTGTATACTTACTGTATATACTTACTGTACAATAACCCTGGTTTGGTGTATATATTATCCTTTATTTTTTATTTTTATTTATTTTATTTTATTTTATTTTATTTTTTTTTCGTTTTTTAATTTCACTTATTTAAGTTCTGTACTGGAGAGAAAAGTTGCCGGAGTCAAATTCCTTGTATGTGTCATACTTAGCCATTAAAGCTGATTCTGATTCTGATTCTGATTCTGATAAATAGAAATATTCTCGGGATTTCAATTACATATGCCAATTAGGAATAAAATCATAAATGTAGACGGTAAACACTTTTCTCAAATCTCTCAGAAAGCAATGTAGCATTACTGAATGGGCAAATGATCAATGTGAATGTGAGAACACACCCATTTGAGTCAGTTACGACAATTAAATTCTCTAACGTCCAGATCCCGATGAAAATGGTGAGCTTGTAGATGAACATTCCTGCGTTTTTGAAAATCTGCAGAAATGTTTTGATCATGCAAACCAATGGCAGCAGCAGGGGTCCGGGTGGCAGACGATCATGGAAGTGAACATACTGGATTTGGTGGTCTTGGGCTGGTGTGGTTACACGTGGTCTGCTGTTGTAAGGCCAGTACGGTGTAATGCAAAATTCAGTGTTACAACTTTGGAGATGCCTTGTGGTAGTGAAATTAATTATGTCACAAAATTTCACGAAAAACACTCCCTCAAAACTTGCTACATCTTTGGCATTGTGCTCTGTGATCCTAACTGCATATTTCAGAGTGCCATTTTACTGTGGTCAGCCTAAGGCACACCTGTGCAACATTCATGCTGTCTAATAAGCACCTTTAAATGCCACACTTGTGGAGTAGATTATCTTGGGCAAAGGAAAATTGCTCACTAACAGATTTTTAACAGATGTGTGAACAATATTTGAGAGTAATGAGTCTTTTGTGTATGTAGAAAATGTTTCAGATCTTTGAGTGCAGCTCATGAAAATAGGAGCAAAAACAAAAGTGTTGTGTTTGTTCAGTGTCCCTACATATACAGTCGACACATTCCTACTTGTGAAGACTGCACTGAGGCTAATAGTGTAGAAGAATGCAGGAAAAGAAGTGTCTGTCACCGTCATTTTCTTATGATGGTCCCACAGGGAGACTCTATCATCACTTACAGAGTTAATTTGACAGCCCAGAACAAACAGCCAGGTAAATAAAGTCAAACCTTAGAAAGCCTCCATCCTCCTGGGGAAAATGGAAAGTGTGTATTGTAGTATAAATGCAGATAATCACATCTGAACATCAACAATCTATCTTGCTGATTTCCCATGCAGTGACAGGGCTGCTGTAAATCATCTGGAGTAAATGCACTGTCTCCATTTTTATCAGTCATAAGGCACATTCATACTTTATTTCTGAACACATAGGATCTATTTTGATTAATGACTTGATCAATTTTAAGTTCCATTTTTTATTTTATACAGCCACTCAACATAAAAAGAACTGCTCTATTGGAGACATTTTGATATAAGAATTTTACCAGAGAGACTGGCTGCAGTCAGATTCTCTTACTGTAGAAGTCTGTAACTCCAGTCCTTGAGTGCCACTGTCCTGCAGGTTTTGAATGCATCCCTACTAAAAAAGGCTGAATTAGCTCCTTGACATGACTAGATAATCCTGCAACGTTTAGATGTATTCCCTCATCAGTATTCATTCAACTCTGCAGAGGCCTGATAATAAGCAACCCATGTGATTCAAGTGTTTTTAAGCAGGGGTGCATCTAAAAGTTGCATAAAGGTAACTCAAGGACCAGAGCAGACTACATCTGAACCAGAGTCGGCTACTTGTGGACTAGGGTTGCACTCAAATGCAAAACAGTATCTACAACTTCTTCAGACGTAGATTGCTCAACATTTCAGCTCCTGAGATTCAAACTTCAATGTCTCAGATATGGCTTCCTCCTTGCAAACAAGTGTAAAGTGTTCTATGCAAAAAAGAATGTTAAGCTGGTAGAGATTGTTACCTCTCCAACACCTCTACTGTGCAGGCATGCCTATCCTTCCCTGTTGGTTTAGCAACTATTAGTAGTCTAAAGCGTCTCAAACGACAGTAACATCTCCCAGGTCTTTATTACCCAGAGACATAACAGACAGATCAATGTTGATTGCATAGAAAGTTATCTCAGATCTATAAACAGTGCATGATAGCAGCATGAGGTGAGAGAATAGGAAGGAAAACTGCAAAACACGGAAGAAAATGACTTTGTTTGCTGTTAAAATAGCAAATGCAATACATAAATGTAGTATACAAAGTTAATGACAGCTATTGCTTTGTTAATCGTTCCCTCCAGGAAAGATAATTTAGATATTTCAGAATTATTACTTTGTTGCTACTTTGTTAGATAGTACATCTAATAAAGTACAACATAGGGTTTGGTAAATCAGTTGATGTGAGTGAGACTGATAAATTGTGAAAACCTTGCATTCTGAAGATGCGATTGGTCATCATTGTGTGTAATTTATTCCTTTGCGTGAACTTAAATCGTTATTCTTCAACCTGTTGTCAAATCTTTTCAGACTGACACCAAAAGTAAGTCATTTTTCTATGCTGAGGAGGTGGGGCCTTGTAACAATTCATGTTATTAATAGTAATAATCATAATAACTAAGTGAGCTAACTCATTGGGCAACAAGGTTTTAAATGCTTTTTTTAGCAACTGACGAAAGGTGCGACTGAATACAAGAGAATGGTAGATCACTCAAGTGACCTCTGAAAATTACTCCCCCTCGCTTTTAAAATGATTGTTCTGCCCCCTGCTGGAACCAGTGTTGCAGATAAGTCACTAACTCTACTTAAAGTCACACTTGAGTCCTTAGGGTTTAAGTCCAAGTCCTATAGGGTTAGTCCAAGTTAAGTAGCTAGGTCCTACAGGTGAAGTCCAAATCCCAAAAATAATCTTCTGGTCTAAATCAAGTAATCTGAGAATAAGTAAAGAATAAGATAGCAGGGTGTTGAATTTAATACTACAATAATGGCGGCCATACATGGTTTACTTTAAACTGAACTCCATACTATCGTCAAGCTAACACAGTATTTTAAGTCTTTCTGACTTCTGATCACGTAAACTGGTGAACCTTTTCCTGATTTATAAACTCTGGTTGAAGTGTCGCTGGATTTGGGTTCCTACTATGGCAACAGAGAGCAGATTTACCCTCCCGAACAACATCTAAACCCCATGAGAAGTTCTCTGGCTGAGGCAATAACCTTGCAGCAATCCTACAGAAACATTTATTACAGACAAGTGGGAAAGCATTTCATTTCCATGTGAAGCGGCAGGAGGTACTGAGACTATGTTCAGGCCACAGCAGATAAGTTGTTCGTATTAGTGCAGTCATTTAATTTCATTATTTGTTATTTTGTGTTCAGCTTTTTGGATTGAATATTTATTAAAATCCATTAAAAAACCCAATACCATTCAGTATGTTAACATTTTTTTTTAATTGCAGGAGAAAAATAGATTACGAAAACATTTTCTTGAGCCAGTCGTTCAAATGACGGACAAGGAAAAAAAATCTAGCACGATCTCTCATGACAATGTCTCCTGGTTTGACTGGAGACATTGGTTATATCTTTAGAAAAAGAATTACATTTGCTTTTATCTAATAACATTCATTCAGTATTAGTGTCACAATCATGCACATTGAGTTTAGTTTATGGTTATTTTGGATATTTACTCTTTTTCGGCAGTGCCTCAGCTCCCTTCTCCAACACAGCTGTTTCTAACCTGTTTGTGTGTTTAGCTGTGCACCATTCAGAAATTACACTGTCCACCTTGGGAGGGAAACACAGGGAGACCAGAGTATAGTCATAGACAGAACCAGCGAGGAATTATGCTGGAATGATGGTTAAAATCAGGGATCCCCAAATCCAGGCCTCAAGGGCCAGTATCCTGTTCATCACAGTATACCCTAGTTCATCACAACAGGATCAAATGATGGCTCATTAGCAGGCCTCTGCAGAACTTTCCCTGCATCCGAATTCTATAGTATGTACTACATAGTACTAGTAGTTACTACTTGGCCGTTGATGCAGTAAATACTGCGTAGCAAACGAGCGAGTAGTAGGCATGAAATCGGACGTACTGCTCCACCAACATACCGGGATGTTTACGTTACGTGGTCCCGTCCTCAGTAGCCGACGTCACTCTTCTTCTACGATTTTGGAGCTTCCGCTGCATTGTGGGATAGCGAAGCATACAGCGGATTTTACTGTGGCGGTAGTACACATCCGGGAACTTTATACCTGCTACGCCAATCCATACTAGTGATTTGGATCTACAACATTGCTCGCTTACTGCTTTTCGCCTGCTACGTAGTAGGTATAATAGGAGTATTTAGATGCAGGGTTTGACATGCTGAGGAGGAAGTTGGACAATTTGAATCAGCTGTGTTGGAGCAGAGACACATCTAAAACTGGTAGGGCAGTTGCTCTTGAGGCCTGGATTTACCAACAGATGGGAAAACTAGATGGAAAACTGTCCTAGCAGAGGAAAATGACTAACTAAAATGTAACTTAAAATAAAAGATTTGAGGATAAGGTGCCACATTGGTGGAACAAAAAGCTTCTGGGAGCAAATAAATATTAAATATATTAAAGTTTTTCAAAATGGTAAAAATAATATCATTAGATTAAATAAATAATTAAATAATTAAAACTACATTTTAAAAGATAAAACCCTGGTGAGGAAGAGAACAGCAGCAGAATAGAGATTGCTAATATGACATATTCCCAGTGGTGAACGCATAGCATTTTGGGAATCCGCTGTTGGGGTCTGAGCCTTATGTATATGATATCAAAGGGCCCTAGAAATATGACGCCAGCATTCCAATGACCAATGGGAGGGCTGTCCTTCTCTCTCTCTCTCCCCTCCAAGCCGCTGAGCGAAAGAGATCTCTTTCTCTAACACGTGTTTTGACCTTTCCCTATTTTGCAATCAAACCCTCCTGTCTTTGACCGGCCATGAAAGACTTGCCCTGTCGTTTCCTTTTTTTTTTCTCCCTTCTGCGCGGCTGACGAGCCGACCGCTTCGTTTTCTCCCCTTAGCGTTTTTCCGTCGCAATTAAAGAACTCGGATTTTCTTTATCTACACCTGGAACGACCATCTACGTCAACAGTAAGACCGAATCAATTTATTCTAAGCCTGGGTGGAATGAATCTAGGAATCTTTGTCTTATATTTTGCATGCATGCATGTTTCTCAATTCGTTTTCATTTGCGCGCTCGTGTTGAAGTGTACTGAGTTTTGTTTGTGTCTAGTAATCTGTGAGCCTTGTGTTGGATTGTGGGGGTTTCGTGTTTATGGTACTGCTCGTACTTTATTGAGTCGAGGATCTGATTGTAGGAAATTAACCTATTTCCCTCCGTTACTTTAATAGTAAGTGTTTAGCATCATAGGTGCTCTGTGGCACACGGAACGCTTCTCAGAGACGTGCAGCACAGAGTGTAGTCACTAATTCTCTTGATATCCCAAGATTTCTAACCAGCCTTGGTTAGAAAAAAGCTAAATCATTGATCAAGTCCATGTGGTTTCTTTGTTAAAGAAAAGTGACGAGGTGGTTTGCCCTAGCAAAAAAAGGTAATAAACACCCCCCCCCACCCCCACCCCCCATTCGGCAAGCTGCGCGTTCACGCCGGTACACGACCTCCACGATGCACGCAAGGGGCCGCTAACGAACGTCAGTAGGAAGTGCCCCGTGACATGCCTAAGTGATGTCACCACTGGTCGCCATCTTGTTTATGTAGCATTAGCCTGTAGGATAGCCTTAGCGTAGCCTTTAGCTGAGCCGTTTTGTGTATGTTTAGTATTTTCTTTGTTTTGGTGTGGTTTTAGAATAAATTAGTTAAATTGAATCAAACCTCAGGTTTCCTTTATTCTGATTGTGTGTGTGAGTTATTGCAAAGAATTCATTTCCTTCAGATAGGTCTTTCTGGTATAATCACTAATAATTAATAATTATAAGTAAGATCATTGGTTGATAATCTTCTTTTAAATAGATATAAGATCTTGTTTCTAGCCAATAGGCTACTGCTACCCGACACCACAGTACAAACGTACAAAAAAAAAATAAAAATTAAGAAATCAACACGTTTTCTTTAGTCCGCTGCATTTTGTAAGATTGTATTATGTTTTTCACGTCAATTTTTCAATATGTTCATTGCAGAATACTAGTCTGCTATGCCAGCCGGGCCAAACATCCCCATAATTCTCTGACCTTGCTGCCCAGTTGGTCACATGTCTTAGGGATCTTTATACCAGCTCTGCAATGTGACATCACCTGGATCGTGCAATCATTTTATCAAGCTAAAATAAACAAACCTGCCACAGAGCAGGCTCATCCAAGATCATATGTTGCCATGGTGAATGAGCGGGGATTCAGGTTACCCTTGTTTGTGGAACCAAATCTGTGGAAAATGAGCTAAGATTGTAAAGGTAAGCCTTTTAATAATAATAATAATAATAATAATAATAATTCATTTTATTTGACGCCGCCTTTCAAGTCACCCAAAGACATCTTACAATTAAGAACACAGAATTACAAATAAACTGCTCACAAAAATTAAAGGAACATTTTTTTTATAGGGCCTGGCATGAAATCAATTAAACCTGTCTGATAATTTTCTGGTTGGTTAAGCAGCTGAGGGCATCATTAATCACTTTCAGCTGTATCGGTGTTCATGGACTTAACAACAGGTGCACTATAATGGTTACAATTAGAAAACCCTCAAAACAGGACTGGTTTTACATGTGGAGGTCATTTCAAGTTTCTCCCTCTTGATCATTTTTGGCTGATTTTGGCTTGAGTAATTATCTCTACTGACAGTATGAGTTGATTCCTTAACCCTACAAAAGTTGCACAGGTTGTCCAACTTCTCCAGGATGGCACATCCACACGTGCTGCAGCAAGAAGGTTTATTGTGTCTCCCAGCACAATCTCCAGAACATGGAGATTTCAGGAGACTGGTGGTTATTCTCAGAGAGCTGGACAGGGCCGTAGAAGGTCCTCAACCCATCAGCAGGACCGATACCTGCTCCTTCGTGCAAGGCGGAACGGGCGGAGCAATGCTCGTGCCCTACAGAATGATCTCCAGAGGGCCACTGGTGTGAATTTCTCTACCCAAACAATCAGGAACAGACTTCATGAAGATGGCTTGAGGGCCCGACGTCCTGTAGTGGGCCCCGTGCTCATTGCCCAGCACCGTGGAGCTTGACTGGCATTTGCTCAAGAACCAGAATTGGCAAGACCGCCACTGGCGCCTTCTACTTTTTACGAGAGCAGGTTCACCCAGAGCACCTGTGATAGACATGAAAGAGTATGGAGAAGACAAGGGGAATGTTATGCTGCCTAAATCGTCGTTCAACTTGACAGGTTTGGTGGTGGGTCAGTGATGGTCTGTGAAGGCATATCCTTGGAGGGACGAACAGACCTCTACTGCCTAGGAAATGGTGCTCTGACTGCCATAAGGTATCGAAATGAAATCCTTGAACCCATTGTCAGACCCTATGCTGATGCAGTAGGTCCTGATTTTCCTCCTGCACGATAATGCGCGGCCTCATGGGGCAAGAGTATGCAGGCAGTACCTGGAGGATGAAGAATTTGTAACAGTTGAATGGCTTTCACGATTCTCTGACTTAAACCCAATAGAACATCTGTAGGACATTATGTTTCGGTCCATTAGGTGCCGCCAGGTTGCTCCTCAGACTGTACAACAGCTCAGGGATGCCCTCACACAGATCTGGGAGGAAATAATACAAGACAACAGCCGTCGTCCCCGTGCCCCGACATTGTTAAGCATGCATACAAGCTCGTGGGGGCCTCACAAGATGCTGAAAAGCATTTTGAGTTGCAGAAATTACGTTTTTGAAAAAATGGAATAACCTTTAGGGTGTCTACACAATTGAGCCCTCTGTAGGCTGAAAACTTTTATTTCCATTAAAAGACTTGGCATCCTTTTGTTCCTAAGACATTGCGCTGTCATTATTTGTATAGATATCCAACTTCATATTGAGATCTGATGTATCTGTGTTTCTTTAAAGTGTTCTTTTAATTTTTTTAGCAGTATATAGGCTATAAATAATCACTAATAAAATCACAGTGCATATCCATATTTAAAAAGTAAAGTCTTAAGTTGAGTTTTAAAAGTAACTAGAGAGTCCAGCTGACGGAGGGGCTGAGGTAAGGTGAAGCAGGTCAAACAGGTAAGGAGGAGTTAGATTATGGAGTGCCTTAAATGTGAGCAGGAGGAGTTTGTACTGGATTCTGTGGGTTACGGGGAACCAGTGGAGTTGGAAGAGGACCAGAGTGATGTGTTCTGTGGACTTGGTTCGAGAGATTATCCGTCCTGCAGCGTTATGGACATTTTGAAATCTTTGGATTAATTTTTGGGGGAGACCAGAGAGGAGATTGTTGCAGTACTCCAGGCGAGAAGTGACAAGGGCATGAACAAGTACTCGGGTGGAGTGTTGTGATAGAGATGGGGGGAGTTGGGAGATGTTGCATAGGTGGAAGAAGGCTGTTCGGATATTATTGTTTAAGTGGGAGGAAAATTAAGCGTAGAGTCCAGTATGACACCCAAGCTTTTAACTTGGGGAGAGATGGGAACCAGGCAGCCGTCACTGAAAATGTTGAAGGTTGGGGATTTGCACAAAGTGGATTTTGAGCCCATAAATAGTATTTCACTTTTGTTGCCATTGAGTTTGAGTTTGTTTGCCGACATCCAGGCTGTAATGGCCTGTAAACAGTTGGTTAATGTGGTAGCGCAGGCGGACCTGGGTTTTATGGACACATAAAGTTGTGTGTCGTCAGTATAACAATGAAGCTAGATGCCAACGTAACGAAAAATATTACCAAGAGGAAGAATGTAAAATAAGAGCAAGAGAGGACCTAAAACTGAGCCTTGGGGAGCCCCATGATGTATCGGTGATGGAGAAGATTTTATGTTATTGACCTGAATGAAATGTTCTCTGTCTGTGAGTTAGGATATGAGCCATAGGAGAACAGTGCCTGAGACTCCAGTGCCAGCCAAACGCTGAAGCAAAACGGAGTGAGATATGGTATCAAAGGCGGCACTGAGGTCAAGGAGGATAGAGAATAAAGAGGAGACCTAAGTCCGCTGCATGAAGAACATCATTAGTTATTTTAACAACAGCCATTTCGGTGCTGTATTTGTGCAAAAGCTTGATTGAAAAGGTTCAAACAGATTATTTGATTAACGGTGATCCTGAAGTTGAGCTGCAACTATTTGTTCTAGTAGTTTGGCAATAAATGGAAGGTTAGAAATTATTAAAGTTTTTGTGATCTGAACCAGGTTTTTTTGATCAGAGGTGTAACACAGGCTATGTTGAGAGAAGGTGGAACAATACTAGTGGACAAGGATAAATTGACTACGGTCAGTAAAACAGGAGTGACTGTAGAAAGACATGATTTTACTAGTGACGTGGGAAGTGGATCCAAAGAACAGGTAGATGGGCGTGCTGAGGTGATGAGCTTAGAGATGTATTGTATTGAGGGTAAACAAAATTCCGACAGGGTGTTTCTAGGTGGTAGCAACACCGATCAAGAGTTGTCTGAGTGTGATGGAGAAGATGTAAGGAGGAGTTTATGTATTTAATCAATCTTGTTGTGTAGAAAGTCCAAAAAGTCCTGGCAATGAGAAATAGAGGTAAAATGATTAGTGTCGTTTTTTTTTTTTTTTTTAGTTAGCTCGCTTTGTGGAATACCCCCCAGCACACAGATAAAAGTTCAAACACAATAACAAAGATATAAGGAATGAAAATATCGGAATGAAGGAAGGAATGAAGGAAGAACGGAAGGAAACTAATAATGATAACATTCTTAAAAACTGAAGTAACACCAATAAATAAACTACAATAATAAAATTAGCTGAATGAAGAAAAGGACTAAACTAAAACTGAAACACAAACTCTTAACATTGTGACACTTGTCAGATAATACTAACCGTTTCTGCCTGGTTAAGCTCGGATCATTAAATTCTAATTAATCACGCTCTTACTGTTCTTACCTCTTTTGGATACACAACAGTATTTCCTGGCAACTGGATGCTATTTCAGTCTGTGTGGAATATTTTTTTTACAATGCTCCCTAAAAACACAAAAATCTGCAAAACCATTGCAAATTCCACTGTGTTCATTGCATGTGTGGAATTTTACCTGTCTGATGTTTACATTGTAATATGCAAAACCTGTGCAGAAACTCTGTGGGCGACGTGCGGCAGAAATAAAATGAAGCTGCTGCTACATCTGCGAGTGGGATTCTAAATTTAACATGCTGTCAATGTCACTGTCTCCTTCTATGGTGTTTGTTTGTGGAGAAAAGGCTTCGTCAAAGGATTCACAACCTCCTTCTCGTTGTAAAGACGTGCATATAAGCTGTTTGTGTCAATGCCCAAAGGATAAAGTTAATGCTCTTTTTCAGACAATCTGTATCTTGGAGTTTATTTTTCAGCATGACAAGCTGCTGTACTGCAAACATTGTGAGTTTGAAATATTTATAGCAGCAATCATTAACACAGTTTCTAAACTTGGACTAAAAGTAAATACTGTGTAGTTCTGCATTCAGAGAAGGAGTGCAAATGAAGACCATATAGAGAGTCAGAAAAATCAATTGCACAGCAATCTGTCAGGGCACATCGCTGCTACAGACATTTTAAAACCTTCAGTCAGGCAGAGCATGTTTGAAGAGCAGCTTCACTTGCTTTGCTATTGAGCTACACTGGTCTATCAAAGAGTCTGTGCCTCATTTTGGTTCTACAAACAAGAGTTTCTATCTGATGTTCTCGCTCAACCATGTAACTGCAGCACTTCATTTTGGATCAATGCAGCACAAAATAATAAAAGGAAAGGTTCTAACTTTAGTATATTAAGTGGAAAAGGATTTAAATGCCCAAAGGCTGTGATGAGCTGAGAGCAGAGCTGTTCACAATGCATTACTTCCAAGTCAAATTCTAATGACCAAAGCAATCATTTTCTCATTCCGCCTAGTCTATGTATAACATATCAAAGCTGTAGGTCAAGACATTATTTTAGTTAAAAAATCTGTTAGTTTTTTACTTGGAAAAAAACCTGCTTTAAATTAAAACATATTTCCCTGATTAAAGTAGTCATAACCTATTATTGGGTATAGTGGGTATCCTACCAGGGATACCCACGTTCGATTATAGTCTTTCAGGCCATTCAAAAGCAATTGAGAAAAAAATAAATTAACATGTTGCTTTTCTGACCCTCTTTTCTAAACGCAGTATTGTCTTGTGAGATTATGTGCGATATTTTGTCGGTACTAGATGGTCATTATAATAATGCAAATGAGGGGCGCATTGATTGGTGGCAGGAAGGAGGCGGTTGACACCGTAGGCTCCACTTCAGCATCTTAGTCCAAAATAACAACATGGCTCAAGTTATGACTGAACCCGATCTGGCCATGACCCACAGAATTCAATGCATTTTATACATGATTCCTATTTTGTATATTCCGTGTTTTCAGCAGTTTTTTCGACTTCTGAGTATTTCCAACATGACTCCTGCTGTCCCTATATCCCCAGCTGCCTTCCCTATAACCCCATTAGAAATTAGTTGCTGTTTGTTGTACACAGTAGAGTTAGAAGACCAAAGCCTTAGCCGTTTGAATTGCAGGCAAGTCTCTGATTGTCGAAATGGCCCCTCTTTTCAAACGGATTTTCTATGCCATCTTTGCCTGATATTATCCGAAATTAGCAAAGCATTCTGGCTTCAATTCAATTTACTTTTATTTATGTAGCTAAAGTTTTCTATGTAAGGGAATCCTAGTAGATTCCGATGAGTCATCGACGTGAGGTTGTGCCCAGATCATGCAGACTCCAACCACAGCAATCCCTCATACTCAGCAAGCATGTAGCGACAGTGGAGAGGAAAAACTACCCTTTAACAGGAAAAAAACTCCGGCAGAAGCTGGGTCAGTACAAGCGGTCATCTGCCACGATTGTCTGGGGGTCTGAGAAGGCAGAAGAGACAGCTTGGAGGATGCTCGGTGACTCTGAGTATCATCTGGACCGATGTTCCCCATCCAGCGCGGGGCATTGTAGTTGAGCAGGGTACCAGACCATGTGGAGCTTCTATGGGGAGAAAAACACAGAGAAAACTAGGTTAACAATCACAATAACAGCAGAAAAAATATATCTGGAGAGTGCTAGAAGAAAAAAGTAGAAGAGAGAAGAAAAGTGGTCAGTCTGTCCTCCAACAGTCTAAGAATAATTTGGCAGCATAACTACAAAAATAGCTCAGGATAACCTAAGCCACTAACTATAAGCTTTATTAAAATGGAAGGTTTTAGCCTAGTCTTGAAAACAGACAGAGTATCTGCCTCACAGACTAAAACTGGGAGATGGTTCCACAGGAGAGGAGCCTGATAACTTAAAGAACTGCCTCCTATTCTACTTTTTGAAATCCTATGAACTACCAGTAGACCTGCATTCTGAGAACGAAGTGCTCTGTTAGGAAAATATGGAACAATCAGAACTCTGATGTACAATGGAGTTTGATTATTAAGGGCTTTATAAGTAAGGAGAAGGATCTTAAACTCTATTCCAGATTTAACAGGGAACCAATGGAGAGAAGCCAAAACAGGAGAAATTTGATCTCTCTCTTTAATATTCATCAAAACTCTTGCTGCAGCATTTTGGATCAACTGAAGGCTTTTAATTGCATTTAGTGGACTTCCTGATAATAAGGAATTACAGTAGTCCAGCCTTGAAGTAACAAATGCATGGACTAGTTTCTCTGCATCACTCCTGGACAGGATGTTTCTGATTTTAGCAATGTTCTGGAGGTGAAAGAAAGAAATCTTAGAAACCTGTTTAATATTGGATTTAAATGTCATGTCTTGGTCAGAAATTACACAGAGGTTCTTTACAATATTACCAGAGGCCAAATTAATGCCATCCAGATGAAGGGATTGATTTAGCAGTTTCCTTTTTAAAGGTTCTGATCCAAAGACAACAACTTCTGTATTGTCTGAATTTAAAAGAAAATTGAGAGTCATCCAGGTTTTTAGGTCTTCCAGACATGCTTGTAGTTTACCTAACTGATTCACCAGGTTTCATCAGGTTTTATGGAGAAATATAATTGTGTATCATCAGCATAACTTTGGAAATTCATTCCATATTGTCTAAATATTTTACCAATTGAAAGCTTATATATATAGTAAAGAGAATCGGTCCAAGTACAGAACCCTGTGGTACTGCACAGGTAACCCTTGAGTGTGAGGAAGATTTATCATTGATATGAACAAACTGGAATCTGTCGGACAGATATGATTTAAAGCAGCCTAGTGCTGTTCCCTTGATTCCTAGAACATGTTCAAGCCCTTCTAAGAAAAGATTATGATCGACAGTGTCAAAAGCAGCACTGAGATCTAACGAGACCAGAACAGTTACAAATCCATTATCTGAGGCCATTAGAATATCATTAGTAACTATTACCAGTGCTGTTTCAGTGCTATGATGAGCTCTAAAACCTGACTGAAATTCCTCAAACAGGTTGTTGCTGTTTAGATGATCACATACTTGATTAGCAACTATTTTCTCAAGAATTTTGGATAAGAAAGGAAGGTTAGATATAGGTTTGTAGTTAGTTAAATCATCTTGATCCAGGGAGGGTTTCTTAAGTAAAGGTTTAATTACAGCAACCTTAAATTCCTGAGGCACAAACCCATTTATTAAAGATAGATTCATCATGTCTAGAATAGGGCCAGTAACCAGAGGGAACACTTCCTTAAATAATTTGGTTGGTATTGGGTCTAACATATAAGTTTAGGGTTTAGATGAAGCTAATGTTTCTGATAATTCCGAAAGTTCAAGTGGATCAAAACGGCACAGACATAGACATGGTTCTACAGTTCTCTCTGATACTCCCTCATTTACTGAACGAGAGTTAATCAAGTTTGGGAGAATGCCACTGATTTTATTTTTAATATGATTAATTTTATTTAAGAAGAATCCTATAAAGTCTTTACTACTGAGAGAAGGGGGAATAGTTGGCTCAACAGAGCTATGACTGTAAGTTTGGCAACTGTACTAAAAAGAAACCTAGAATTGTTTTTATTTTCCTCTATTAATGACGAGAAATAAGCTGTTCTAGCTTGTCGAAAAGCATTTTTATAAAGTAGTAAACTAATTTTCAAGGTTAGAAAGGAATCATTTAAGTCTGTAGAGAACCATTTTCTCTCCAGTTTCCTAGTATTCTGCTTTAAAGTACTCAACTCTGCATTAAACCAGGGGGCCAGCCTCCTATGGCTGATTACCTTCTTTTTTAAGGTGGCTACACTGTCTCGTGCCGAACGCAGCGAGGAAGTAATACTTTGAACCAGAGCATCAATTTCTGAAGGGTTAGTGTTGGAATTACTGCCATCCACTGTTGTATTCTGAGACGGATAGGAAAGCAATAATGGAACAGATTCTTTAAAACTTGTTACAGCTGATAGCTTGTGTAATAAAGTTCTACTGTAATGAAATTTTCTTTCAGATTTTGGAACGTTGAGTAAAGTAAATTCAAAGGTTATCAAAAAATGGTCAGATAGGACTGGGTTATGTGGGAGGACTATTAGTGCATCACACTCAATGCCGTATGTCAGTAAAATGTCTAAAGTGTGTTGAGCAGAGTGTGTGGGTCCCTTCACTTTCTGATTAAAGCCAATTGAGTATAAGTTGATATTAAATGCTGCAGTTAGGCCATCACTTTCAATGTCCATGTGAATATTGAAATCCCCTATTATAATTACCCGATCAGTGTTTAAAACTAAATCAGATAAAAAATCTGAGATCTAGTCCAAGAATTGAGAGTAAGGGCCTGGTAAACGATACAAAACCACAAACAAAAGGGGTCTTAATGTTTTGCAGCTTGGGTGAGGAGAACTAAGGATTTCATGTTCAAAAGACCTGTAGTTAATAATTGGTCTAGGCCGAATTTGCACGTCTGAATGAAAGATGGTTGCAACTCCTCCTTCTGGCCCAGTACTTCTAGGAATGTGAAAATTTTGATAATTGGTAGGAGCTGACTCATTTATAATTACGAAATCCTCCTGCTGCAACCAGGTTCCTGCAAAAAAAGATTAATTTTATTATCACATATCAAGTCATTTACTAATAAAGTCTTTGAGGGGAGGGATCTTATGTTTAGTAAACCACATCTAATTGCCCTATTTCCTTGTTTGGTCTGAGTTGTATTTATTTTAATGAGATTTCATAGTTTGCTTTTGTCAGGTTAACTTTTAGTCTATCTGATTTTGGCCGTGGGCAAGACACTGTCTCAATGGGGTATTAAGTGGGTAACAGTACAGAAGCTGCAGAGAGGTAGATAAAACTACAACTCTGCTTCCTGGTCTGGACCCTGAATGTTTAAAATGTTTAGCACAGACACCTAGACCAGTGGGGAGGGTTGCAGGAACAGAGCCCTTAAAAATGAATTTAATCTACTGGTCCCTGGTAGCTTGGTCCGGTGTTGGGAGTCAACAGAGCAGCTCACATGTGCACGTTGTGTCTTCATTTTCTACACTCAAGTCCGTACCGCAAATCTGAATTCAGTAATGGAAGCACTCAACTTAATAAAAAGGGGGAGAAGGGGGCTTGCAGCAGCACTGGTCAACAATGTCCATATATGATATAACCTGCCGAAATATGAGTGCGCGTGTATGTGGGCTGGTTGAAAAAGCCAAAGACAAACAAATGCTCCGTTTTTAAATATTGTCTTCCTGGCCAGTGTAAAATCATTAGGCAACAATAATATTCATGTTTTCAGATGGAAAAGTGAAAATTTCACAGTGCCCTCTGCAGTGAAACCCTGGTACTGGCCTAGATGAGGGACCTTACCCCACCCTCTCAAAAGGTGAAATACTTGAGACCCTCCACTAAAAAAGCTTTAAACTGCATATTTTAATAGTTCAAACACCAAATACACCTTAATGAATATTAATACACATAGTGAAAATCATCCTGGCACTACCAAAGAAGCCAACATTTACAGTCTTCCTTATCTTTTCTCGTGGGGTGCATAGTTAATCAACACCAGGAAAAATAACTGGTGTTCCTGGATTGGCTGCATTGCAAACGCCAGCCGATAGTGTGTTGAGTAGCGTTAAATGTAGGTATTCCAGCTTACCATGCTTGTTTTTTTTAAATTTTTTTTTTTTATGTGGAATATTTTACAAATGCGCCAGGAAAACAAATGGTGAACAGGTGGATTTTCTGCAAAGAACTTGGAGTCACTAAAGGAGTCCACTAATAATGAATCCCAAATCGGCAAGGGTTTACTATATAGGTATTGGAAAAT
Organism: Apricaphanius iberus; assembly: GCA_028564705.1. Classification (NCBI taxonomy): domain Eukaryota; kingdom Metazoa; phylum Chordata; class Actinopteri; order Cyprinodontiformes; family Aphaniidae; genus Apricaphanius; species Apricaphanius iberus. The sequence continues at coordinate 1,486,892 of JAPXFQ010000269.1, forward strand.
TATAACATGGCTTTTGTAGCATTCTAAAACTTTTACATCTAAATAAAGAGTATTTATGAAATTATGAGATGATTACTGATGCACAACGGAATATGAACAGATTATTAACACCCTTTGGTCCCAGAGTAACACTGACTAATAAAATCAGAACACACTTTGTGTATATGTATATTCACATGCAGCAAACCTAGGAGAGCTGCAGTCTGTAGCTTACATTCATTAAATCCTGATTAAATAAGGTAAAGATTGCTCATGAACAGAGGTGGCTAGTAATTACAGTTACTCAGTTACATTTACTTGAGTTTTTGGAAAGAAATGACTTTTAAGAGTATATTTATTACACTGTACTTGAGAAATATTATTATGAAGTATTGCTACTCTTAAAGTAAAAATTCTAGATGCTCTACCAACTATGAGTAAATTCACTGAATGAAGAATAAACACATTTTTACAATATACCCAGCACAAACACACACCTGTAGTTTATCAAAGACACCTGTTTCTACACAAACCTTTGTTTTTCTAAGGTAATTTTCTTTCTGTTGAGCCCGTTACATTTTGAATATACAGTAAACACAGTGCATTTTCACTGAAAGCACTTTTCACCTTGTTCTAAGATATATGTACATTATCTACTAAAACGTTTGGTGTTATATTAAAAAAAACCTCTGACTTAGAAAAGCTTCTTCATCCAAAAATGTGTTATTTTGTAAATATTTGATTCATTAGACCTTTTTATTTTTATTTTTAAAAATACAAGAATTTGCCCTTAATATTTTTGTCAGTCTGATGACATCACTTTAGAAAAAGTTACTCAGTACTCAAGTTGCCATTTTACCAAAACTCGTTTACTCTTATGTAAGTAATTTTTTTGGGTGCTACTATTCATTTTTACTTGAGTAAAAATATGCTAAAGTAGTGCTACACTTACATGAGTACAATTTTTCGTTACTCTACCCACCTCTGCTAATGAAGGTCTGATACGATACTAGATCGGCTGGAGATTCACTCAGCAGTAAACATGAGAGACACATCTCCTGAATTTTATGTTTTTTTTTAGGCTGGTACCTGTGTTGTTGTGGTCTCTTACTTCCTGTTCTCTCTCTTTCTCTCTCTCTCGCTTCCATCCTGTGCAGCATGTCTTTTGTAGGCGGGGTTTTGCTGTGATCCTTTGCTAAACCTGGGAATCAACTGCTTATGTCTCCCCTTCACTGGTATAGTGGTTGTAGTAATCATGCCTCAAAGTTGTTCCCCATGATTTACCTCTTGAGGCACTGATAACCGGTATCGCTGTGTGTCAAGAAACCAAATTGGAGCTCCTTAATTCCCCACCTTCACCACACTCACTTGGAATATACCTTCAACAAGATACTCAATCTAGGGTCAGATTTTAAACTTGAATGCCTGACTGTTTTTGGCTGGGGAAGGAAATCAACCACCAGTATACCTGCATATACAGACAAGATTATATATTCTACTGAATAAGGCAGCAATACTAAAAAACTTACCTCTGCAGCCTTCGACTGTAACAAAACACAAATTATTTCAGTGGGACTTATCTGCTGCAAAAACTGTTTAGTCATTGAATTACGACAATGAGCCACTCTCTATGGTCACTCTGGATGTTCATAAATCACCAAATAAGGGCTACAATTGTCAAGCAGCATTGGGCGAGAGGCAGTGTACATCCTGAACAGGTTACAATGGAAACAGAAAGATACACAGGACATACAACTCGTACCTAAGGACAAATTAAAGGGACCAATTTACCTAAAAGTCATATTTTTGGACTGTGGGAGGAAACCAAATTACTTGAAGAGAACCCATACATGTGCAGGGAGAACAAGCAAACTAAATCCATACTAACAAGTGTAATGTTAGCATAGCAGACAGTTGAACTGTGATCAGTGTTTTTTAGGTACTGATAGTGAAACCTTTTGCCCATGGCAGTCATATCATTATCCGATCATTTCAGTATTATACAATTCCTGGAAACAAAGCCTTCCAATCATATTTCTGCTACCAGCACATAGGTGGAAACTTATTCCCAAGCCTGCACCAAGTCTTGCACCTATTGCTTCAACAGGATTTTTATATGCATTTCTGAGATGATGAGCAGTAAGAACAACATCCACTCATTCTGGAAGTTGAGACCATCTGCTTGATGAACTGACTAAAGCAATTAAAAAATCTCTGTAGGACACTCAGCAGCATCCACTTTCTAAAAAAAGCAACAGCTGCAAAAGCTTAAAAGGCAACATGTAGACTTAGTATCTCATCATTCTAAAATTTGTTGGGGGGGGCTGCCTGCATTGTCTGAAGAACATTAGGTTTTGCAAAGGTTTAGTAAGCGAATTCGGCAAGGCGCACCACCAACCACATGAGTGTGTAGTGTGATTTAAAGTAAGCGGTTGCTCAGGGCCACTAAACCCATCCAGTGCCCTCCATAAATGCTGAAATTGAACAAAGACTACAGATGTAATAATTTATGAAAATGTGAATATAACTCAATTTTATTTGGTTTTATTTCAGTGTAGATTGTAAAATAATTCAATTGTTTACACTTCTGTGTAGAAACTAAGCAATTTTTTTAACTATATATTTTATTTATAATTTTTCAAATTAACTTCTTTGTTTAAATCTTTTTAAATGTTGCAAAAATCTTAGGAATAAACATGTAGATGCTGTTCTTTTTAATGTTGAAAAACATGTTAAATTTATTTTAAAATTTGAATTAAATTAAAATTTAAAATTACTTGTTATTATATTAATCTTTCCTTAATCTCATTTAAAAAAAAGAGCAACGGCATCTGGATTTGTGCTTTCTTTACACCGAAAATTGTAGTTGTTGTTTTTTGTTCAAATTTAGGAATGTTAATTAGTCATGATTATTAACATTTTTAATTGTTTGACAGCCCTAATATCTAGCCATCATAGTCATAGTACCCCCTCCCCCCCTTGAGAAAATTCCCCCAGCCGCTACTGGTGAACCTTGTTGATTAAAAATATCTCTAAATTAATCCCTTTTCCCCTAAATATTTGATAAAGTACCCCATACATTTGCAGGTCTTTTAAAGAGTATTTTCTAATGCTAAGAATTTTTCCACTGTGTATATTAATGCATATTTAGGTAAATTTGGTTCAGAGGTCTCAATAGATATTGTTGTTAATCATCTATTTATACCTGTTAATTTTTAAAATTAAAACATGTTAAATAGTATTTATTTTTAATTCATTTTAAATTATATTCATTCTCAAAAAGCTAAACAGAGAATTACTTGTAAATAATCAAGTGAAATGATTGCACTACAAATATAAACAGTTCACCTGCTGTGGCCTGAACACTCACAACTTCCTTCTGCTCCATGTGGAACTGAAATGTTCACCTGCTTGTATGTAATCAAATAGTGATATTGCTGCAGAGGTTATTGTCGTGACTTTTTGGATTTTTGCCTCGACAGGTGAGTTTTCTTGGGAGATTAGATGTCGTTCTTAAGACAGTCTGCGCCACTGGAGACTGGAATTAAGCTCCACATCAGCCAACGTTTTTCAACCAGGGAAGGTTTATCCAATCGAATTGATCAGAGGTTGGAAAGACTCTCCGAACAGGTCGTTTCCTCAACTGTAAACTATCGTTTCGGAGGAAATCTGACAGCATGCGCCAGTGGTTGGTATGACACCGGGCTCTTTGGAGCGATGTCCTCCAGAGCCTCAGGAACTCTTCAACGCTGTCAGCTCCCGGCAAAAGAGATGGTAAATGGCCTCTATTTGTATAGCACTTTACTTAGTCCCTATGGACCCCAAATCGCTTTACACTACATTCAGTCACACACATGTTGAAGCCACAGCTACCCTGGGGCGCACTTACAGTGTTGAGGCTGCTGGACACTGGCGCCACCGGGCCCTCTCAACACCACCAGTAGGCAACGGGCGAAGTGTTTTGCCAAGGACACAACGACCAAGATAGTCAGAGCTGGGGCTCGAACCAGCAACCCTCCGATTGCAAGACTGACCAAGTGGTCAGAGGTGTGAATACTAATCTTTCAAAATGGCTGACGGGCTTAAAGTTTATATCACCTTAAAAAAAAACTTTAAAAAAACATAAAATCCATCTTCTTCCGCTCATCCGGGGTCGGGTGGCGGGGGCAGTAGCTTAAGCAGGGAGACCCAGACTTCCCTCTCCCCGGCCACTTGGGCCAGCTCCTCGGGAGGACATAGTCCCTCCAGCGAGTCCTGGGTCTTCCTCTGGGCCTCCTCCCGGTGGGACGTGCCTGGAACACCTCACGAGGGAGGCGTCCAGGAGGCATCCTGACCAGATGCCCAGCCACCTCAACTGGCTCCTCTCGATGTGGAGGAGCAGCAGCTCTACTCTGAGCCCCCTCCGGATGACCTAGCTCCTCACCCTATCTCTAAGGGAGAACCCAGCCACCCTGAGGAAGAAACTCATTTCAGCCACCTGTATCCGTGATCTCGTTCTTTCGGTCACCACCCAAAGTTCGTGACCATAGATGAGGGTAGGAACGTAGATCCACCGGTAAATCGAGAGCTTTGACTTTTGGCTCAGCTCTCTCTTCACCACGACAGACAGGTACAGCGCCCGCATAACTGCAGACGCCTTACCAATCCGTCTATCGATCTCCCGCTCCTTTTTTCCCTCATTCGTAAACAAGACGTCCAGATACGTAAACATTAATGTTCAAATAATGTGACGACTGGTTTGGTGTTTGAACTATTGAACAGGCAATGATAAGCCTTTTTAGAAGTTCCAAGTATTTGCAGATTTCAACTTTTTAGGGGGAGTTGTGATCTCTAACATCTCTGTACTATGGGTCCACTTTATTCATTCACTCGACAATTTGTGAGGTACACTGTCAACTACTTCTAACTTAACCAAAATAGCCAATTACATAAAACTCAATGTAATTTGTTACCTGGATGTGTTCAAGACAACTTCCTGAAGTACAGACGGTATCAGATGGAGGAAGAAAGGAGATTTAAGGGTGCATTCACACCCTGTTCACGCCCTGTTTAGTCCGCTCGAAACAAACTCTATTTGGTTTGCCCAGAAAGGCCAGTTCGTTCGACAGGTGTGAATGGACAATCGAACTCTGATTCGGACCAAGCGAACCAAACTGTAGTCCGCCTAAAAATGGTGGTCTCGGTTCAATTGAAACTAACTCTGCTTCAGTTTGATTGCATGTGTAAATGGTAAATGGACCGGCGCCGCACCAAAAGCAGGAAAAAAACTATTGTACAGCGCATCCTGGGTAAATAAAATCTAAACAACCACTAATTCTGTAGAGATAAATGCTGGATCTTGCACATACCTTTCTTAATGTCTGTATAAGGAAGCCATCTGTGCTGGAAGGTGTATTCAGGTCCTAATCATAGCAAAATCCTCATATAGAGCCCTCTCAGCCGTCTTGTATAAAAAACAACATTTTCCATAGTCCTCTGCCTCATTCCATGTTCATCCTGAGTTACAGCTGCAGTATTTATCTGGTACATTTGCCAAAGAAAACAGATCAATCCTAAAACCGCTGCAATCTCCTGTTCTTCTGGGTTTGTTTACATTCTGCTTACTGGAAGTTCTCCACAGCAGGAGGAGCACAGCTCTACAACAGCGCCACCACAGGTGGAGAGGTGAAATTGTTTCCTCAAAGCTCTGGACTTTCTGATGATGAAAAGCCAGTGTGAATGCTTACAAAGAGGCATTTGCGACAAAGAGGCCTTCGGGTGTATATTCACTGTTGCTGTTCTGAATGATCACAAATATATCAGGCCCCACGTAGCAATGCAATGACTACTTTTATTTTTTTTAGGTTAGCTCAGTTAGAACCGAAACTGGATCATGTTAACTGTATCTTTACACCTACAGAGAAGCATGTTGTAAATGACACCTTCCTTTTGTACAGAGTACTTTGGAATAAAAGCCAGTCTTCTGGGTTGGTTTAGAAAAACTCTGAGCTTTGGGTGTTTTTAATGTGATGATTTGTCAGTAACAAGGTGGCAGCTCTTTTATTCAGCTGCCTTATGAGTAGGTATGCAAATATGCATCACTGCTCGCTTTCAGTGAACACTTTTCAGGTAAAAAGGTTTGGATTTATATTGTTGTTGATCACTTACTGTAATATCACATGTTTTGAGTGAAGTAATGTTTTTTACTCCACTTTTTGGCGAGCTTAAAGGTTTTCCTCTTAGAGCATGCATATAATAAACACTGTACACACATCAGAAACATCTTAACATAGTAGATATCTACATTCAAATTCTCATTAATCATCTAGATCCTGACACAGATCAAACTAGCACATGGCAATGTCCTGACACAGATGGACTCCTGGTACTTTTTTCTATGGGTGATGAGGGAAAAAGTCACATTCTCCCCTCAGAACCTCCTCAAGAGTCCCAAGGCCCTCCTAAATTTAAGAACTTTTCTCCAGCCTGCTTGCACCATATGTGCTCTTACCGTGGAGCAGCGAATAACTAGACTTATGTTTCCCTTCTTCATGCTTTGGTGTCAGTTAGACAACAGCACAAAATGAACCATCTGTACTTGCCTCACGCAGCGAAATCATGGCGCTTAGTGGCCATATGGGTTCATTTTATGTATTATGTGGTGAAATGACATACTGTACTCACTATGAGTATTTAGTGCACAGATGCTACTAAATCAGGCAGCAGCTCCACTTTACAGCAGCGCAGGTCTCTGAGATTGTTAAGGTGCATTTACAATAGGACTTTACTGCCACCGTTTGTGCGCTGTGTTTAATTATTTGAATCCAGTTTAGCTCCGAACCTCCAGTGCTCAAACATGTGAACCGGACCCTTATTTTAACTCTAATACTGTCATATTTACCCCATCATCCCGTCTTAAATAAAATGGAAATAGACACAAAACAATCATATTTGCAAGACTAACTCCTCTGTCGTCCTACTGCTGTTTTTACCTGCTCTGCTCCAAAAAATATTCAGTTATATTGTGAATTATTTATGTGGTTTTATGTACATCTATGTCACCTATTAAAGTGTATAGTTGTATAGTTGTATAGTTTATAAGTATTTGATGGGGAGAAATCCACCAGTGACACAGTTATGGTCTGCTCTAAAAAGTAAAGTAAAATGTGGTTAATATATACATATATATTTCACTTGTTAATACGTTTTTTTAGTTGAGTCATTTGATAAAATATACATAAATTCCTTTTTTTACACACATGATACATGGTCCAATTTCTCTGAAAGAGCAGTTATCTCAAATGCTTATAATAATATAAGATCAATGATCCCCTATAACAAGGGAGGTTATGTTTTTGGTGGGTCTATTTGTTAGTTGGCAGCATAGCTCAAAAAGTTATTGCTAGATTCTGATGACATTTTTAGGAAATGTTTGCAATCGGACTGTGTAAAAGTGATTCAAATATAGGGGTGTTCCAAAGCCTGGAAGGGGTGGCTTAGCTGTCCACATACAAAGTCTTAAAACTGAGAAAATGCAGATCTTCAGTTTGGCAAGGGTTTTTAGAAATAATCATTTTCGGTGTGTTTTCAAATGGATGACAAACCAAACCATAGAAAAATATCTCTGTTTTGTCAGATACCCATTTATGTGTGGACAGGGCATAAGATACGTCTGGTAGGAAAAGCATCTCATCCCTGTGGAGTACAGAGGAGGCTCTGTGATCCTGTCAATTGTTTCTCTTCCAAAGAAGAAAAATACCATACTCACATAAGACACAGACGCAAGTCAGCTGTTGCAACAATGTATCTTACCACCATCAGCATGTCATGTGTGCGTAAATTACTGAATGTAGTCTAAAGCACATTGTGTTTCTCTGACTGAAAGAGCGCTATACAAATGCAGACTGTTTATCTTTTTTAATCAGGCATGACCTGTGAAAGCACAGACTATTGTATTTGTACTGTTTATTATTCTTTTCTCAAATGAATTGGCTTTATGGACGCCTAAACATATTTGAAAACTCACTATAGTTGGTTGATGCATCTGTCTTGCTGAAAATTTGCGTATTTCAAATGGTGCAACAGAAATGGCTCAACAGTGCCCCCTGGAATGCTTTAAAATACCCTCCCAAAGTACCATTATTTACTGTAGAGGTACATTTGTAGAATTTCCCAAGATCTACCTTTTTGACAAATTGTTGCCCTGTTTTTGCCTCTGCATTTTATCGAACTCCTCCAACATGTTTTGATTGATCATCTACAAAACATTTATATAACTCCTACAAGAAAGTCAAAGCAACGAAATTTCTTGTGGCCCAATTGTCAAATCCTGACATTGCTAAGGTCCTGCCCACTGAGAACAGGAAGTTTATTTGTTTTACTTTCAAAGGTCCATATTTGACACCCTCGACCAAATCAACTTCAAACTGTGCCCCGTGACAGTAGACAAATTAGTGTAGCTCAATTTACAGTACATGAAGGTGTGACAAATCTTGCTTTATGCCACAACCACCTACTTAGCTGTAATTTCCACAAAAATCCTCTGAGCTGCAACGTTAAAATATTCAACATTAGACCCACCCCTAACAAATTTTTATGCAAATATTTGGTAGGTGTGGCCATATTTCAACACAGTGTCCCAATAAACACAACAATCAGCCCCAAACCATACTTTATGTAAAGATTCTGAAATTACATATTTATTGACTGGATACCTAAAACAGGTCTCTTGAAGCAATGATCCGTTCCCAACAGGAAGTTGGCTATTTTGAGTAAAGTCCGTAATCATGTGCCATTTACATAAATTTTAGATGATCAAACTCCTAATAAAACTCTGACTTATAAAGTTTAAAATGAGACAATATAGTCTTAAGGTATTGGGGATCAAAATTTATATAAAGCGACTTTATGCAAAATCAAGTTTTGGGAGTTTTCAACCATATGGTAATGCAATTTTCTCATAAAAAAACCCACCAGAGTGGTTTTTGACTTAATTCACGCATGTCTGAGTAATCCTCTACTAGAAAACAACTGAGTGTTCAAACTGTTCATTTGTTGACATATTTTATGTCACTAAGTGAAAGGAAGGGAATGCTAGAGGTGTCTGCACCGCCCCTTCAGGCCGAGCCGCTCACCTCTGCTAGAGTTCCAAACACACCCTCCCCCTTCTCAAAGTTCCTAGCTGCTTCAGTTTTTAGCAGCTTAAAACACTTTTTTTTCTTTGAATTTTACTTCTCTGTGAAAAATGCCCATTTGGCTACGTGGATTACAGGACTTTATTCTACATTCCTAAAGAACAGCAGCTGGATCACTTCAAACAGCAAAGATGCCTGATGGACAGAGAAGTAAGTAGCTACATGCTAATCCTAATGTGTGTTAGCAATTTATCAAGATGCTTATGTGATCTTATAACAGCATTGTGTGGTTAATTAATTGATCTGTAGCATCACAGAATATTCAACAAATGGGTACAAACAACACCCGTGTCTTTTTCATATACTGGGCTGGAAAGATTTGCTTACTGGACTCAGCTGTGTTAGTTTGGGCTCTGTCTAAAGCCTGAATTTAGCAGCTGAAATAAGCTTTATTGAGTCAGTTTTTAAACATAACATCTGAGCCCTAAATATAACAGTTTCATTGTGGTATTTGGTGCAATTCAAATTTTCTGTAGGACTCCAGGTCACGATAAGGCTCAGCTTGTTTTTCTCAGTCAGAGGAGGGGTAGGGGGGTGCAGGAGGCATGATTATAGAGAAACAAGCAGTTTTACTTCGTGGTACAACATTAACTACAGGATACAAGCTAAGTTTTAGGACAAAGTTATACTGTATAACATCAACGGTAACATTTTATCATATATATGGCTATCCCAGAAGTTGAAAGCTTTAAAATAGCATGATATAGTCACTGTAAAGGTTTTTGCTGCATCAAAGCATGTGGGCGTGGCCAAGCCTCAAAGTGTGGTTTCTCCCCATAAAAGACGATGGTGTAACAACTTCCAGATACAAGGTCAGAGCAGGACTAATTGTTCTGTATCTCATCAGAAGTCAGCCATTCACTGGGTAATCTTCTGATGTCATAAGAGTCCCGCCCCTAACAACAAGTTTATTGTTTTACTTTAACGGTCCATTAAGACATCAACACCTTAGGTGCCCCCGCGGACTAGAGTGGTGCTAAACTGCAGGGGCTTGTTGTTTTTTTGTTTTGTTTTTTTCCAAGTTTAAACTAACTGTAGAACTGACTGTAACTGGGAAGGAGTCCCTGTAACTAGTAGGGGTCCTGTTAATCAACTATCAGTCCAATAGCAAGAATCCAGGGCAATCATCAGTTTTCAGCATGCTAAGGTGAGTGAGACATTCAAAGCAGACAGCATGGTGCAGTGTGAGATGAAGTCCTTCTGTTATTGAATCATGGCTTAATTATCTGAGTTGCAGTTAAGTCAATTCTGTAATCTGTGTGCATCCGTGATGTTTATCTTCTGCTGTAAATGTTGAAACATTTCCAAACAATCCTGTATCTGCTGGGTTGACTTTAAACTGTGCCTGCCACAATGTCAAATGCATTGAAGAATGATGCTCAGGTGGTATTTTCCTGTGCCGTTGTATTCATCTGCAGACAGCAGTTGATGTGAGATGAAGCTAGTTCTACAAAATTACATTTATTTTCAGGTATTTCTTTACCAGGTATCTGTTAAAGTGAGATGAAAAGTTTTTTTAAGGTTATTTTTTTTATATACATTCTTAAATTTATTACAGACATCATACAAGAAATCTTTTCAATCTTGAGTGACATGTTGATATTCGACTCTGCAGTGTTTTTTTGCACTCGGCTCCTGCTGATCAGACCTGATATCACAGACGGATTGGAAAAGAAGGCAGTCTTAACTTTGCTATCTGTCAGCTTAATCCCAAAGGAACATAGCTTCATTTTCTCACAACAGTGTTTTCTGATCCACCTTTGACTTCTTCACACAGACACTGTTTGGTGTTTCATCCTCCTAATCATCAAAGGTTTCTTTAAATCCTTTCCCATCTTTTTCAATCCTTTGACCTCATAGAATCATTGTTTTTCAATCATTCTGTTCATCCTGCAATAATATCATTGTCAGATTTTCTTTTAGATATAAAAACTATTCTAGACCCAGTCACCTAGTGGTATTGGTATGTGCTTTTCCTAAATGTTGCTGAATTTCTCAGCACCAGTTGATTGTATGTATATTTGCACTCATTAATGCTCATAATGTATTTACAGAAAGTAATGGAACACCAGTGAAGAACAAAAAGAAATGTTTAAAAGCATTTTCATTTCAAAACCATTTCTTTTATTTTTTTTAACAAACTACTTCTGTCCTGTTTGGCTTTTCATTATGAAAATTCTGCACCGGTATTTGCAAGAGTTAGGGACAACAGCCACCTGCAAATACCAAAAATTTGTGAATACTTGAGACCCTCTGTAAGGACGCTTTTAAATGCATATTAAACTATTTTAAAACTATTTTTAGTGATTGAATTATAGCTTAATACGAATATATAGGCTACTTAAATAAACCTTGTGCTAAAATACAGCCTTCAGTGGAATTCAGCCTTTAGTCTAATAAATAGAAAAGTGAAAAAAAATATTACTGGTTTCAACCTTCTGCTCATCAATAAGATTATTGAAAAGCTATGTTTCAACAGTTAAATAACTTCATAACAATGACCAACCACTTTGATTCAGTACAAACCATCCAGATCCCTTAGAATCTCCAGCTCTAGTTTACCCACCATCCCTAGAATCCCTGGAACAAACTCCAGGATGAATTCAAACCTGCAGAGCATCTTCAATTTACATGTTCCTTCTAGTCCAAATTATAACAATAAACAAGATTAGTTACTATAGCTATGCAGATGATAGTCCGCTTTACATTACAATGTCACTAGGTGACTATTAACCCATCTAATCCCTAAATAAATGCATTGAGCAAAACTACTGCTCAGAAACTACTTATCAGGGCTTAAATCTACGTGTAGAAATTTACTCAGACCTGAACCTCCACACTCTCATAAAGGTAATAACAAGGTCAGCCTTCTATCACCTGAAGAGAATTTCTAAGTTTAAAGGACTGACGTTGCGATGGGACCTCAAAAAACGTATCCATGTGTTCAGAATAAAATATAATAACCTATTAATCGTCCCACAAGGGGAAGTTGGTTATAATAGCAGCAAAAACTATTTTTGCTTTCAGTAATTTACACAATTTTCCAGAAAAAAATATTTCCATCATGGACACAGTTTAAAAAAACCGAGTAGCCTACTGTTCAGTTATTAAGATTAAAGTGCAGATAAAGAGGCATACCCGGGTTGTAATGTGCAACAGAGCTGGATACTGAAAGATGTTTAAATAATTAAAAATACTTAGAAAAATGTAGGGCTGCACGGTGGCGCGGCAAGAAGGTTGTGGGTTCGTATCCCGGCCCAGGGCCTTTCTGCATGGAGTTTGCATGTTCTCCCCGTGCGTGCGTGGGTTCCCTCCGGGTACTCCGGCTTCCTCCCACAGTCCAAAAACATGCCTGTCAGGTTAATTGATAACTCTAAATTGTCCTTAGGTGTGGGTGTGTGTCTGCATGGTTGTTTGTCCTGTCTGTCTCTATGTGTGGTCCTGTGATGGACTGGCAACCTGTCCAGGGTGTACCCCGCCTCTCGCCCGTTGACAGCTGGAGATAGGCACCAGCCCCCCCGCGACCCCTGGAGGACTAAGAGGTTCAGAAAATGGATGTATGGATAGAAAAATGAAGAATGTTTATCTTTAGTTGGCTTGATTACTGCAGAGGTATTCTCACAGGTCTACCCAGAAAGTCAAACAGCTGCAACCAAACCAAAACACTGCTGCTGGCATCCTCACTAGAACTAGGAAAGTAGAGCACATCACCCCAGTTTTAAAGTCTTTACACTGGCTCCATGTAGTTCAGAGAATACACTTCAAAGTATGCTGCAGACCTGATGTCATTGCAGCAGCAAAGTAATATACCCAGAAGTTTCAAAATGAAGGACACATACAGATTTCCGATTGATTGACTATGGAAAAAACCTAAAACAAAACAACACTGCCTGTGACACGAGGGTTAAAGTCAGTAGGTCTGTGGGCCTAATTTGTTGTTTTTTATCATAGATGACAAGAATTGAATCCTTGAAGTGCAGAATCACCCAATTTATATGATACCAGTGGCCATTTTTACAAGGACAGCATGAAAAAGGAGAAGGCATGGACAGAAAAAGCTGCAGTTCTGGGAGTGGATGGTTAGTTTATGCAATTAATGAACCAAGAATTGTGTTGTTTTGCTACCCTTTAATTTATACAATTATAATTCTCCCGTGATTCCGTGATTTCCTGGGACCAGTTGGGTGGAACGCTTTCGCAAGTGATATGCATCAAAAATGCTCCTGGTGGGAAGAGATGGGCTGCGAATTTAGCAAGTGAAATACATCTGTTACATTAGCTGCTGAAACACTGAGTTTGAATAAAATCAAAGATAAAAAAACATCCGATTAGAACCTTTAATTAATTGATTAATAATATGGAAGCTGCAATATGACAGTAGACAATTTCAGTGTTGCTTAAATTTTTGAAATCATGCTTTCTGTTTTTATTATTTTATTCATTTTTTATTTTATTATTCTTTTTTTCCCCAAAAATCACCCAAGGCACATTGACTTACCTTGTTGCTGAAAGTGAGCTATACAAATATTGTAGCTGCAAGCTACACCATGCTCAAATATCTGGATTTCTGCTGTTACAGAAGACATCATGTTTTTAATCGTCTCAAGACCTACAGACACCGGAGTGGGACCATCTACTATCCCAAATACCTCACAAGCAGTCTGGTTCTCGCACAGTAGCCCCTCTCAGCTGCAGGTAGAGGTTGATTTTGTGCAACAAAATGATACACTATGACTTTTTGTACCGGGGCCGTTACTAGACCTTATTCACTGGGGCATGTGCCTTAGTAAAAGTATCCAGTGCCAATCAGGAAATAGCACGTCTGTAGCTGGGAAAGATTGAACGCAACAACCAATGAAAATCATTCACATGATTCTTGGGAAATGTTTCGTTTTATCCACACATTACACGGTGGAAACCCGGCTGGAGCTCGTCACATCACTTTGAGCACAGAGTAAGTCGTCCCCTGTTTTAATGTTTCAACAAATTCACAACTTGTTTTACAGAAAAAATGACAAGTTGATCACTCTTAAAGAATGTTGCCCACATAATTAGCATCTGTTTTTCAATGCTTAGCGTCATTGTGGCCCACATTTTGCAGTTTATTTAAGTCTACCAGCCTATGCTGTCTCCCTCATACAAACACTCACACCATGCATAGGCTGCATGCACAAATCCGGACAATTAATAATGATTTTTATGTAAACTGTAGAGATAATCCTGTAAAAGTAGTATATACTTTTTGTGAAGCTGTCCTTCCGTAAAACCAAACATAGCCTTCTGATAAACTATTCAGATATGGACATCAGAAAATTCTCTTGCTGAACAGAAGCAGAGGGAGAGGAACAGAGAGGAGAGATGAGGAGGACAAAGGAGGTATGACAGTGGTTTAATGGTAAACCTAAATAAGTTAGATGCATTTCCAAATGTAGCCTATAATAATCTACACAGAGTCAAAGTAGCCTATAGGTGATAATTTGCCTATAATGTAACTTATAATAATCTACACAAATTCGGAGTAGCCTATAGGTGATAATTTGCCTATAATGTAACCTATAACAATCTACACAGAGTAGGATTCAGCTATAGATGATAATTTGCCCATAATGTAGCCTATAATAATCTACACAAATTCATAGTAGCATATAGGTGATCCTTTGTCTATAATGTAGCCTATAATAATCTACACAATTTCAGAGTAGCCTATAGGTTATAATGTAGCCTATAACAATCTACACAGAGTCAGATTCAGCTATAGGTGATAATTTGCCTATAATGTAACCTATAATAATCTACACAGAGTTTCCTGAACTACTTGTTTTAAACTTGGACTGAGGTTTGGGTAGTAAAGAATATGACTCTTTCTAATCTTAAATGGTTGCAGTAAGAGGATATTGTTTGTAAATCTTTGAGATGTGCATGTGCAAATATATATCATTATATTGTACCCATTAATCTATCCTTATATCTTTATCAGTGGTTTAATATAGCCTACAGTATGACAGTGACAATAATGATTTTGAAGCTTCTACCCGTAGGCTAGCCATTTATTTCATATTGCAAACAAATTTATGTTTTTTATTTTTTTTATGTATTGGTGCCCCTGCAAAACTCTAGGTCTAGAATCGCCCCTGTTTAGTACCCAAATAAAATCCACCAGAGTTTCTTTTTTGGTAGTTTGGTCAGTCACAACCAGCCTAGAGAA
This sequence comes from Apricaphanius iberus, assembly GCA_028564705.1. Lineage (NCBI taxonomy): Eukaryota > Metazoa > Chordata > Actinopteri > Cyprinodontiformes > Aphaniidae > Apricaphanius > Apricaphanius iberus. The sequence continues at coordinate 1,502,249 of JAPXFQ010000269.1, forward strand.
TGGAGGTGGCATGAATTTACTGAAATAAAGTAACTTATTGAAAAAACACCAAAGTCTTTGTCTTGCCTTTGACATTATTCACACTGAAACTATTCACTTTTACAATATACGTAACATTTTAAACATAATTTAGTTCAATGATGTACTTGTAGTTATAAAAAGGGTAGATGTTAGTAGAAGTTTAAAAATAGAATACAGTAACCTTTCTCGTCTGCATGAATACAATTTGTCAAGAGTGTGTAATTATGCTGCTTGAGTGTCTCTTGGCAATTTATTCTTTGAACAATCCAGTCTATACACCTATTATGAAAACACACGTCATTCTGGGGGGCAAAGTAGCTCTTAAGTCATTTTGAGAGCCAGACCCTTTGTGATGCTAAGGAGAACTGCCATCTGGGAAACCAACTGATGAAAAGATATTTACTGAACCTCGCTGAACAGTTGTGGGAAAATAAATAGAGCAGAACACACAAGCGTTTCTTTCTTTCTGAGAGACATTTTTTTTGTAGATTTGTTCAAGTACCCTCTCACAATGTTTAAAGTGAAAATCTAATTACATATACCTTTGTGATTGTACAAAGAGCTTTGCAAGCAAGTTCAGTCCATGTTCAGCTTTAGTCTATCATGGCTTTGCTCAGCACTAATCATAAGGTTCCATAATAAGCTCCTGCACATAATGACACACCTACTATCAGGCAAGCAGTGGAAGTCCCTAGTCTGTACACACATAGCTTTTTTAAGCAGATGTCTGGCATGACTTCTGGTTCCAGTCCAGCTCACCCAGCTCTGCCCTGGAAGTTCATCACAGAAGCAAAGGATGCATAAACTCCAGCATGGAGCTTTAAAGAAAGATTCCTGGAGGCTCAGTTATGACTTAAAACTATCTTGGAGATCTCCCACCATTTGCTCTTAGTGCTGGAAAAGGAAACCTAAATGCTTTCATTTGCATATTTTTATTGAGGAAAGCAAGAAGAAGAGCCATTGGGGAGTATTTAAAAACAGGAATTTGCTTATTTCCTCAGCTTGGCGATTTAGCATCAAACAAAATCCAGTCTTTGTTTAGACAGCAGCAAATTAGGAACAATTAATTATTTTTTGCTGTCCTCGGGTATTGGGATTAGTCCAAGCTGTTTATGCCTGCCACTCTTGACTGGTGCTCTAAAGTATTCAAAGGAAGAAGCTGAAAAACTGGTGAGCACAATCATTTATCCTGTGAGCTGTTGGATTATTCAAGTCGTGACACGATGAAGTTCTTTAATGGACATCATGAGCCTGTATTCTCCTCTGTCCTCATGATGGAGCTTGTAGTGATCGCTGTTGGTTGATACTTGGCTTTCATTCACTCTCTCACTGTGAAACTTAGACAGCTCAGATCATTCAAAGTTATCATATATATATATATATATATATATATATATATATATGTAGATATATATATATATATATATGTAGATATATAAATATAAATAGCTTGAAATAGGAAGTTATGAAATTGTGATTTCATATATTAATGTGTGAAAAGTAGTCATGGTGAATATGGACTTTTTTCAGTGTCGATATAATCAAAATCTTAATTTCTGATACCAATATAAACCAATATCATCAACAGACAATGAATGTCTCAGATATGCAGAAGCCACAGAATATATTGAGTTTCACCAAACAAAAATACAGAATCCTGTGCTGTGTCATAATTTGACATTATGATTAAGAGCAGTAATAGTTGAAGAGTTTGCTGTATATGTGCATTATATGACAGTAAGGTATAAAAGTTGTGTGATTTGTTTTTTGGTAAAATATATTAAGTTCATAACAGGAGTAAGTTTAAGTGCACCAGTGAATCTGAGTTGCAATATTTTGTCAAATAATGAAAGATGATGTTATGTTTCCTAAAAATGGACCCATGAGGCAACATTTACAAAATGAATAGCTGAGCTCCTAAAATAGACCCTTTGAGGTACTCCACAAGTGAAAGGAGCTGTAGTTGAAGTCTCCCTACTGTTCTGAAAAAGTCCTGTTTGTCAGAAGGATTTAAACAATTTTAAAGCCGTTAATGCCATTACAATTTTCAATTTGGTAAGATATTGTGATCCAAAGAGAAAGGCCGTGGAGAGGTCTGAAAGCTCTAAAATGGCTGAATATCCAGTCCAAGCCAAACACCGTACGTACTGCGTGATTTCTTCTCACTGAACAGCTCATTCAAAGGATTTCCGACTTTCGATCACTTCAGCTGGAGCAATGTTCCTTTGTTCTGAAATGTTGTTGAAGTAATGCTTAATTCCAGTCTCCAGTGTGGCAGAGGAGCAAGGATTCAGCCTTCAGAACAACATCTAAATGTCCATGAGAAGTCATCTGAGGCCAAAATCCAAAACTTCATGACAATAACCTCTGCAGCAATCTCACTATTTGATTAAACAAGCCTGATTGGGCATTGTGGAAGTTGACAGCGTCCGTTCAGGCAACAGCAGGTGAACTGATCATATTTTAAATGTAGTCGTTTAATTTCATTGTTTATATGTAGTTCTGTATTCACCTTAATCAAATTGAATATCTTAAAAATGAATACAAAATAAATAGTATTAAATATGTTAAAATAAAAATTGACAGGTAAAGGTCGATTACGACCAGATTCTTTTGACGCTGTTTTTTTAAAATGACAGACTACAAAAATATTGACTTCTGGTGAAGATGTATCATAATTTATCTCAACATGATGCTCATCTTTTCCTTCCTTCTCATATGGTTGTTTCCACTGCATTTGTATGAAGGCAAATTTATTCCTCTATTCCTCCTGTAAATAATGTCCTCTCTCTGGTTATAAAAAAAAGTTTATATCTGACTGTACAAAGGTTTTCTCTATTTCAGCGATATAGATTATTGTCTGTTATCTTTCCAAACTTCAACCTAAATTTTCTCTTTCCTTTTTGTGGGAGTTTGGGTTAGGGTTAGGCTTTTTAATGTATGTAACAGTGCAAGAATGAGTAGTTTTCTGATGTCCCATTCAATTCCTCTGTTCTGGTTTTTATTCCTTTAATACATAGCAGAGAAAGGAACAACATAATTAGCATTACAGCAATACCTGGAAAATGGCTTTAATATCTGTGTCTGCTTTTCCTCCAACAGAAGATTTAATTGGTGCTCTAGTAAAGCACTGAAGACATTTTCACTTCTTGACTCACACCTTTCTTTGAAATTGGTTCACAACAACTCATGCACCTGCATCTCTTTACATACCGCACACAGTCCACAAGGATCTTAGAGTATGCTTATTAGACTGAAAGACAGCTTTTTTTGTAGTTTCATACAGAGAAAGGTATCAATGATTTATTATAGACATACATTTCTATCTTTATCCAGTATTTAGCCACATACATTTCAGTGAAGCTTTTCAAAAACAAATTTTATAACATATTTCAGAGTTGGTTTGATAAAGAGGTCTGGGTTGACCTACTTTAGAAATAGCATCCATATTTTTGTGCAGATCTGTTCCTCCACGTAAACCTTAGCTTTGTTTGACATGTCATATCAAGGATTGCAAGAACAGATGTTTGAATGCAAACTCAGTGAAGATAATTTTATTAACCTTAGAAATGTTTTTCTGACAGATTTACATTTACTTTTGCAAAACACAGTTGTGGATTTGTTGGAAGTAAAACATTATTTCTTAAAGGCAGAGTATGTCAGTCTTTTATACTTCTGTAATGAGTTTGTTTTTTGTTTCACATCTTTATTTTCTAGTTGTTTTTTTCTCATGCTTTAATTCTCTTTAACAGTTTATTAACTATTTCTAGTTCGCTTCCCTAGCTACCTCTGTTCATGCTGCTTCACAGCTGTTCCCAATTCAGTTAATCAGACTCACCTGTTTTTTCTTTTTATATAAATTTATATATATAATGTCAAAATGTCTCATTTTCAAGATGAATTACAGCAGGACAGTTTCCAACAGGTTTAGAATGCCATACGAAAAATGTATTGTGCTGTCTATCTACAAAATAGTGACACACAAAAGTTATCACCAGATAAAAACAATATTCTCACAAAATGTACCAAACTTTCCTGGTTACTTATTTCTAAATTTAGTCTCATACAAAATTAAACCTGCACATATCTAAATTTAAAATGCTTCAAGCTCAACAGGTTTCTTTTCCGTACATTTTTTTTTTAAATCTTATTTTCATACTGGAATAACAGAAAATTATATTCTTAAATGTAACCCATTGTACGCAAAAAAAAAAAAAATCATCTATAAATTAAAAGATAATTAAACTTTAAAGCTTGCATACCTGGTTCAAACTATGTAGGTACAGCTTGATGACATCATCAAAATGTATAATCGCGGTATGGCGGTGTAGTCGAAATCTCTACTTTTGGCTAAGTTTATAATTTAAACCTTATACCTTTTGTACTATCCACTAATATCCATAACCCTCCTTATATATTTTTAGTTGTCTTCCAGTTATCTCAGTCCTTGTTAGATCCTCTCTTGTATATCTGCAGTTGTATATCAAGTCTAGCAGTTTGTCAACAACCAGCTGATCTTTTCCAAATAAATTGTCCCTTGTTTGTGCTGGCCATTAAATGGCCATAACTTTTCTGTGGTAAGAATATTTTTTTGAGGCTTTTTTTTAATTACATGCTTAAAACTAAAGAGAACAAATCCTTTAAATCCCTTCTTCTGTCTTTATTTTAACAATTCATTTACCCATTTGAATTTATTTTATAGAAATGGCCTTGTAGAAGGTTGACTCGCTTTAGTTTGCCTGTCAACCATGACACAGTAAGTGAGACTGGGATGCATCCATCAAGAAACTCTGCTCCCAGCAGGACAGTGAACGACAAGCATGATATGATGTCTGCTTGCTGAATTGACCAAAACATGATGAAAACGTGATCCAAAAAGTCAGTCCTGGAAAACAAATTCCACCGGGATGCTTCTGGGAGTTGATTTCCCCAATGTCCCTCCTCGTCCTACTGTAACTTGTTCTATGATCTTTCATCATTCAGACTTTTAGACGCTGCCTCATGAACTATATATCAAAAATAGTGCTGGAATATATGCTGTCACCTATTGGTTTATGTACAGATAAGCACGCAGCAACAACTAATGTGGGCTAACGTTAAGTTAGGTTGCTGTTTTCTGTTCATTTTATGGAATTAAGAAATTAATTACATAAATACTTTTTTTAATGATTGTATAAATACAGTCCTTTTATGTTTAAAAAAAAAAAATGTGGTACTTTTTGTAGCGAAGTCAGTTAGAAAAACAAGAACATATTGAAATTAAAAACCCTTTTGGACACAAAAAGGCTGGCATGACTTTATTTGTGGGATGTTTTCCTCCCTCTGGAAGTTTCTGCTTGTTTTCTTCAAGTTATCACCACGAAGCGACCTCTTGCTGCACCTCTCTCCATCCTCATCCTTCATTAATGCTCTGTGCAGGAAAAATATTTTTAGGCATCATTTAAAATTTACTACCTCACATACCGCATACTAAAGTATCGCAAAGACCTCACATAGAATCCCCAGTCAATATTGCAACCCAGATCTCACAATAAACAAATAATAACAGTTTCAGGTCCTGAATTAATATATTAATTATCTCATTAAAATGTATTCTTTGGAGAGATAAGAAAGAAATACACAAACTAAGTTGCCTAACATAAGATTGGCTGTGTAGTGGGAGAGTTTATAGGATGTTTGTTTTCCTTTTGCCCTCAGTGCATTTAATGCACATCTATTTAAAACTACAACAAACAATAAATGTTTTCTAACACTAGGCAACATGAAGTTTCAGTTCTGGAGACTGGCTAGGCGACTGCAGGAGCTTGAAATACTTATAGAGCCATTGATTAGTTGCTTTGCGGTGTGTTTAAAGGCATTGTAATGCTAAAAAAACCAGGCCACCCATCTTCAGTGGTCTTGCTGACTCTACGAGGTTATTGCCCAAAATCTTCCAAAGCATGCTGCTTCCACATGCGTGCTTCACAGTTGGATTGGCCTTTTTTGGCTTGTACTCATCTGTCTTCTTCCTGCAAACATGGCGACTGGATTTTCAACTGAAGATCTATTGTGGTCTCAACTGACCTCAAGACTTTCTCCCATGTCTCCATGGATCATCCAGATGGCCGATGACAAACTTCAGACAGGCCTGCACTGACTTGAGCAGGGGGGACCTATTGCATGCTGCAGTGCTTTAATTCATGATGACAAATATGCAGATGACACCCAGATTTACATCATTATTTCACCCAATGACTTTGATCCCATCCTAACCGTAAGTGAATGCTTTGAGCAAATCAGTAGCTGGACGTCTCATAATTTTCTTCATATGAATAGAAACAAAACTGAAGTAATTATTTTTGGACCTAAAGATGAACGATCAAGAGTCAGCACACAGCTTCAGTTACTACAACTAGAAACTACTGATTAAGGCTGAAATCTAGGTCTAGTAATGTACTCAGACTTGACCCTCCTACTTCACAGAAAAGCAATAAAAATGTCAACCTTCTATCACCTGAAGAGCATTTCTAGGATTAAAGGACTTTCTAAAGGATTTCTAAAAATTCAATCAGACAGCTGTGGCTGATCCAGAACACTGCTACTGGCGTCCTCACTAGAATCAGGAAAGTAGAGCACATTACTCCGGTTCTAAAGTTCTTACACTAGCTCCCTGTAGCTCAGAGAATATACTTCAAAATACTCCTACTGGCTTATAAGTCATTGACTAGCTAACCTTCAAAATATGTTGAAGAATATAGTTGAAGAACAATAGAAACCTCCCACACCACTCAGTTCTTCCGACTCTAGTCTACTACTCATCCCTAGAATTAGAACCAAACACGGAGAAGCTGCTTTCAGCTTCTATGCTCCTCTTATCTGGAACAAACTTCCTGATGACTGCAAAGCTGCCAATAGACTTGACTGCTCTAAATCAAATCTTACTTATGTAGTATTATTTTATGCTTTTCATGTTCTTTAAATTTCATTTTTTTCATATTTTTGTTTCTTTCTTTGCCACTAAATCATGTAAAGCACCTTGAATTTAACTTTGCCCAGGAGAATCCATCTTGGACTGCTCCAATCTAAACCGACCTCTGACCCATATTTTGCCGACCAATCGTTTGTCTGCATTACTATTTAGGGCGGGTGTTCACTTGTAACGATAGTATCAAGTGCCCAGCTAAATGAAACTAACATGGCCGCGCCGGTTGACGCTTGCGCAGTAGCGACTATTGATTCAGTTGTAGAGGAACTGGATACTATTTCTTCGTTACAAAAATTAGCAAAGGGAAGCACTTTGTGAAAAGTGAAACAAGTCAAACAAACATGGCAGCGCCAGTTGATGCTCGCGTAGAAACTAGTTCTAGTCGGACACAACCTTGCCCTTCCTCCAGTAAGCTCAAAATATTCTACCAGATGGCCCTCCCTCTGTCAGACGGTTTCTGCTGCAAAGATTGCAGCAGATTGCATCGAAATGTGTATAATTACAAATAAAATTGTATGACCTTTCCTTGCCTTGCATACTATGTTTACCTTTGAGACTGTGGTCCCTGCTCTGATGTTGGGATGTGTATACATAAATATATATCACGTACTGCAATCACTAGCATGTCAAATTGTATCCCTAGTTGTTATTCTGCCTGTGGAAATAATGTTGACACACCTTTCAGATTTCAAGTAATAAGCAAACAAACTCCAGCCAACCAGAAGACCTTCCAGTTTTTATAACAGCTGTTCATACTAAGCAACACCAAAAACATAGCTTATGTTTATGTATTAGCTTGCAGAAAAAGCATGGCTCACATAGATGAACTCAACAGGTAGTCTCTGTGAAGCAGAACGCCCTCAGCAGCAGTTTAGTGTTTTGTGCATCAAACCAGCTCCCTGTGCAACGGTTAACAAGCCAAAAGGATTTATTAGTGAGCGGGCAGAAAGAACTGTTATTAGATGCAAGACAGCAGCAAATACAAGTAGACTTGGGCTGGTAATTTATAGTCCCTCTGGAGTTAGTCTTCAAGGTTGAAGGCATGAAATTATATTAGATTCTTACAATCGAAGACCTCATGGAAGCGTTTAAAATGTACCTGGTCTAGCACATATTTCCTCCAGCCTTGAGAAAAGTATCAGTTTCATTAGATCATAATGAATGTGTGTTCAGACTTTTCTCATTTCAGTTATTGATTTAGCCCTATAAATAATCCCAGTTGACTATTGACTGAGGTCTACAGTAGATGTGCCTGCAGGATGTTGCTGCGTGGAGGGATGGAAGCTTGTTTTGATAGAAAGAGACTATCATTTAAGCTTGCACGCTCAAAAGCAGCGCTGCATGTTGAATTAATGTGAGATTCTTCAACTATGCATGCAGTAAATCGGACTGATCCAGATTATTAATGTTTGATTTTTGATATTAATATATGAGAAATTAGAAGTGTTACTGAATTTAATTGTAGATTTTTAAGGAAAACACTGAAGACCTTTTTGATTCCTGAGAAATCCATCCATCCGTCCGTCCATCCAAGCATTAGTCTCTTTTCTGTCTGTGTGTCTGTCTGCCTGTCTGTCTGTAAGACAATAATTCTTTTGTGCGTGTATCAGTCAATCAAGTCAAACTTTATTTATAAAGCACAAAGTGATTTACAGGTTAAAATGACCCCACAAACCCCACCCTTCCCACTGATCCAGGGCGCCCAGAGGATGGAGGGATGGAACCCCGACCTCCATACAGGCACTACCTGGAGAGCACCCATGCAGCCACAGCCAACCACTGCTCCCAATGCAGAGGGCTCCCAAAGAGGAAACACGGGAAGGAAAATTAAAATAAGAAGTTAAAATATTAAAACGAACAGTAGAAAATGAGACCCACCAACCTACTGATTAGCCTCAGGGACACTACACCAGAAGCCGGAAGGCAGACCTATCATCGAAGACCCTTTGGATCTTTCCTCTGGTAGAGTACAGATTACTCAGGTAGAAAACAAACACACTCAAATATAATTGTGTACACATGCTTCATATTCTCTCCATCTTCTTTATGTTTTTGATTTATTTGTATGATTTGTTTACATTTCTGTCTCTTATTCATGCTGCTGAACAATTGCTGTTTTTTTTTTTTTCATCACTAAAAACGTATAGTTCTTTCCAATCTGATTAGTGCTGCAAAATGATTGCTCTTATTTATGTTTTATTCAGTCCAGCTGTTATTACTTCACCTCAGATAAGAATTTTAGTTCGGGTAGTTTAGAGTTCCACAGGGTGAAAATAACCTTTTAGCCTCCCACACAAGTTAGTTTGTTTCCTTCACAGTCTCCAGAAAATTCTTCGACCTGTTCGGCAGCCCCTCGACCCCTGGTGATTCAAGTCAAATTCTTCTTTTGACCTGAATATTGGTCCGGTTATAATGAAAACTAGAAACTAAAAGCTGGGATGGATGCTTGACCTCTTTGCTTTTTCTCTGAGCAACAATTGAATATGAATTGTTCGTGTGCAATGCACTCAAATAGGCACCTTACAGGTTACTTAGTTCATTTTTTGCATACCGTATGCCACCAAATAAAAAACATTTTATATGGACTAAATAAAAGTGCTCAGTTTATCTGAAACATTTTGAACTTTTGAGATTGTTTCTGGCTTTTGAATCTGGGATTCTGTAAACATGAAAAAAAATGCACTGCGTCTGAAGCCTCTTTTTACATGACAAGGTGGACAAAATCAGTGAAATAAAATCGATATCTGTGGAGAATTATCCCTCTTTTATTGCTGTGTGTTGCTGCATATAAAGAAAATCATCTTCTAATGTAAATGTTTGTTATGACCCCCGTGTTTACCACGGTTTGTCATATTGTTTAATTTAGTTGTTTGTCCCAGTTTGCTGTGTTCTGCCCATTTTTGTCTTTGTCTATTGCTTTCATATTGAGCGACTTTCCACCCAAACCCTGAAGCAAGATGGCCGCCTCCTTACTGTTGTCCTATCGCCATGGAAAGTTCCAACAGCCACATGACATGGAGATCCCTCCGCTCTTCACCAGGTGGAACCAATGGGACTGATTCATCCCCAAACGACTTGGAAGAGGATAAAAGGGTGGAAGGGCCATGACTTTGGGGGCTACTTGGAATTAGGTAGACTCCATGTCGGGCTGTTAAAACTTAGAGCCTCTTTAGGAACTTGTTGAAGACACGGAGCCTAGGTCTGTGGAGTACTCTGTCTTGAGTTAATAGACTAGCAGCATCTTTTGGTTTAAGGGCTCTATGTTCCCCAGTTGCTACTGTAGTAGGAGTCTTTCTAGTGTTTTCTTGTAAAGGTTGAAAATCCTTGTTGGGTATCTTTCTATTAAATCTGAGTTTTAGATGGTTTCAAGGCATTTTCACTTGTTTAGACTCCCTTTTGGATGGAGTTAAAATTTGGGTTTTCCCCTATTATGAACTTCTGGTTTGTAGAGATGTAGTTTTCTTTTTTATGTTCTATGTAAAGTCAGTTTAACAGTTAGGAGAACCGTGTTTTCTTTCATCTTCCTAGTTTTGAATCCTCTGCAGATTTTGTTTGCTGGGCTGTGTTTTTGTTAAAGCCTCCAGTCCTAGACTTTGTTTCATTATTATAAAATACTTGTTTTCCACAAGTTTACTCTTCCCCCCTTCTTTACTTTTACACCCTTAAACACAAAAAACCTCACTTTGTTGCGTTACATTTCTCCTCTAAGTTTTTAGTTAGTACCCCTTAATCAGTTTTATTTATATTTTTAGTTTATTTCTTGGTGTTAATGTTTTATTTTAGGACTGTTTTGTTTGGATTTTTTTTTTGGCACAAATTTTTTTTGTTTACCCTTTTTATCTTTCCTTAGTTTGTCCGCCTTTGTTAGTTCCTTTTAGATATCTAGGTAGTTTCTAGTTTCATCTTTAGGACAGTTTTCTGTTTATTACTTACTGTTTTTGCCTACCATGCACTCCCCGTTTTCCTGTGTGTTTCCCTGTTAATTGTTTCCAGCTGTTGCTCGTCTTCTTGATTAGTTTTCCCATTGTTGACCTGCCTTTTAAAGACCCCAGCGTCTCTGCTTTCCTCTCAGTTCATTCTTGTCGGTCCCCAAATTGGTGTTTCTTCCAAGTCCTGTGTACCATTTTTGTTGTAAGTTGATTCTTCAACCAATTTTATCATTAAATTATTTCATCACTTTAAACCTGCATGTTTGTCCCTTGTCTAAAATTTCAAACCTGACAACACATCTCCCTTCATTCAAACTAACATCCCTGATAAAGACTGGAAAGGCTAGCAGCATGATTCCATGTAAATGTTTTAGTCCAGCCTACAAATTGATGTTTGTTCAAAAAGCACAACGTGTCTTAATATAAACTCTGATGTAGAGCACAGATGGTGCCCCCACTACCTTGCAAATTTTATTTTTGTCAAATTAATTTTCATTTATTCAACATCAATTCACAGCACATGTCATCTCAAAGCACTTTACAAGTCATTTGCGTTCAATGATCCATAGATTCCAATTAGTCCCACAGCTCTTTACTCCAATTAATTTAAAGGTTGTCTAAGAAGGTTATGGGTTCGGATCCTGGGTGTTGCGTCTTTCTGCATGTATTGCTGTGCATGTGTGGGTTCTCTCCAGGTACTCTCTGGCCTCCCACAGTCCAAAAAATCCTTTGTTTGATTTCTTTAAGTTGCCTTTAAGTGTGTGTCCCCCAGTAATGGAGCCATGGGAGTCGATGCCACTTCTCCCAACATGCAACAATTAAAATCGAATGGGTGCCATTGTCACAGGCATTCCCCCACAGTTGAATTTTTATGCAGCTACCCAAAATTAAAAACTGTAAATATGGTGAATACCTGTTGTGCCCCAGGATGCCATAACAGATCAGGGAAGAATGTTCTACAGCAGGGGTGGGGAGCCTTGGCCCTCATCCTGCAAGGTTTCCATGTTTCACTGTACAAACACACCTGAATAAAATGAACTTGTAATTTTGCAAAACTTCATTGGCTGTTGGATCCATTTGATTTGAGTCAGGTGTGTTGAAGCAGGGTTGCCTGAAAAAATTAGAGGAATGCGGCCCTCGAGGACCAGGGTTCCCCACACCTGTTCTATAGGATTCCCAAGGATGCAGAATGCAGAAAATGTTCGATCATCGACATGAAACGCTCTAGTGAGCAAGCAAAAATCAAGCTTTTGGACCCCGAGAGCAAAGGTTTCAAGTTATGTGGCAACCACCTGATATCAGGTACATGAACCAATGTTTCCTCAACTTAGATGGCATTTGTTTTACTTGCTGTTATGATTCTTAGAGGACTTCCTACAGTTACAGCTGCAATCCTTTGCAGGAAGATGCCAGATGTGAATCCTGATGATAAACCCAGATTGTGTCCTTTTATATCCTTTCAGGCTTTTATATGCTTTAAGCAATGCTCCAGAGTAGGACAAGGGAAAACTGATCAGGAAATTGTATGTCAGGGTATCTCAGGTCTGGCAAAAAGTCTGGTCCAACAGGTTTTGAAGTTTTTGAAAGTATTCCAGGGGCATGGTAAGGGTTGAGTATGTTTACACTTTTTAATTTGCACAGAAAAATGTATATACTGTACAAATACTGTACAATAACCAGGAGGGGGCCTTGCACATGAAAAGGACTGTTGTAAAAATAAAGAACTTGCCATGGCAGACTTATTAAAAATGAACAAGGTACATTTCTCAAACTCAAATTAGTGATTCTTATGAAGACTTTATCTTTGCCCTTGAACTCAATCTGAAGACAATCCACAAAGGCCTGAAGATTGAGGACTAAACTCTGAAGCTCTACTTTACATGTTTCTGCTGCTGGAATTGTTTTCTTTTTCCTCTCCATTTTACTCCAGCATGGAGATCAATAAAAGTCTCTCCCTGCTCTCAGTGGAACCGAGGGAGAAATATGAGTAGTTGTTGGTGTAACACGCTGTGAATGTTATGAGCTGCGCTGATGCAATAAATCAGATATGATTTGTGGCTTCGTATACAGAGACGCAAGGACGCCCAGTAGAGTGTAGCAAAAATCAAAAGCTTAATGAATTTTTATGGTAAATAAATACAAGTCATAATACTGGTACTTACAATCACCTGGGGATGCAGCATGTTTACCGTGATGGTTTTTTGCTTTGAAGAAGGAACAAAAATCACATAAAAATATGAATAAAATGAGGGAGTGCCTGAGAAAAAAACTTGGTGAAATAGTGATATGACTTTATTACAACCTTGCTTCTAATAACGCAGTGAAGCTGTGTAAAAGATAAGAAAAATCTGCTTGCAATAATTCATGTTTGAAACTTAAATGAAAGAATTTTTTTTTTGATAAATGTATAAAAGAAAATGCATATTTTGAAGGCATCTTTATGAAAGCCCCTCTGGATATCTCAGAGACCATTTCACATACAGCTCGCTACACAATTAGAGGAAGCCCTGGTAAAAATATAAGCTAAAGTTTTAACTAGATGGTTGTTATGGAGACTTGGCAGCCAAATTTCTCATGGCTGCAGTTCTGGAACACTGCAGAGTGCAGATTAGTTTTATATCCCTCACCGTCCTCTGAATCCATCCTGTTCACCCTTCAACTTCTGTCCTCGTTCAGCCTAGTCATGTTTCCACTTCTTTGAAACCTTTATTAGAGCTCTGACTGGTGCTGCAGTCTTGTGGAGAGAGATTACTTACAAGATAAATTGCTGTTTTTGGAATTAGCATGTAGCCAATGCTAACGTTAGCCTGTTATATTAGGTCAAATTACTGGACACATTTAAAAACTATTTCTACACCCATCCCTGTTCAGCATAAAAACTTAATTCTAAGTATTAAATAGGATGATAAAAGAGTTTCAGTTCCTAGAGTTGAGAGAAATACAGATGGACAAAGACAGGAACACTTTCACTAAGAACAGAAAGCGTACACAGAGGTAAAAGCAAGAATATATCACAGAAGTACCGCCGCTAAAAAATACCTCCTTAACACACCATAAGGGTTCATAAAAACACAATACAGATCATTAACATCAGAGACAGGATTACTTAGTCATTTAGATGGAACAAATCAATTTATTTTGTTTTTTAAAAGAGGCTGGCCAATCTTTAATGCCTCCCGTGTATTTTTCATGTGAGCCCTGAACTAATAACATGATGAATAATAAGTCTGCTTACATAACATATTAAATGAATAAAAAATCTTTAGCTTTCCATAAAAACTTTGTGGTTTTTCAGTGATATCAACCTTCACACACTTTCAGCTGGAGACAGTTGAAATGATAATGAGTCGCAAGGGATTCATTGTTAACCAATTTTGTTTTTTATTTTCTTTCTTTCATCTTTTTCATAAATTAAGTTCAGGTTTCACTGATTTCTTTTATCAGTTTCACACAAATATGTGTGTTAAGTGTTCTCTAAATGTACCAATCCATTTACCTTTACAAACAATATTAATATAAAAATAGGGATTCATATCTATATTCAAAAATTGCCATTTTGTGATGTTTTTGATGATCCAAACATTAGGGAGTCGTTTTGTGTTTTTCCAAGGTTTTTGGGTAATATTTAATTCAGTACTTTAACTGCATTTATTATTAACTGTGTTCACCTTTGTATCATAATCTACACATGTTTCTGTTTTGGTTTTCTTTTGTGATCCTCTCTAATTACTGCTGGGATTTTTTCAGTACAATTATCACCAGTTCACATTTCTGTATTCTTGGACCTTGAACTTTGTGGTTTTTTTTATTTATGTTTGCATTAATAAAGTTCTGCATCTTTGCTCCATGTGTTTCTATATTTATGATTTCACTTTCAGTTTAATTGTATTTTTGTTTCCATGTCCCAAACCTAATTTAAAGGAAAGGTTTGGGGGTTTTTTTCAACCTGGACCTTATTTTATTTTTTTAGCAAATATTACATTCATTTTCTCAACCAGAGAAGTTTGGAGCTACTTGGAGCCGTTCAAGACGAGTTTATATGGAGTCACGATCAGCATATATTCATATAATAGGAGTCAATGGGGGCAGGTGTTTGCCGTTTGTAATAGGATATTTTCTGCCCTAAAATTCTTTCATTTAACCACGTTTTGTTATTAAATATACAACTACGCCATAGTATGATTGCAATTACGTCCCTGCTGTGTTCCATCCTGGTTGTAGTTTGAGCAGAACTTTTACTCTGTGCTCTACGGCGGTCCGTTAGACAGAACTTGTTACTGCAGACATCAAATTGGTTCCCGTTTACATGTTTCCAAATTGCACTAACAAGATGACCAGTTGGACTAACTTCAGCTTCTAGAGGCTCCCTTTCCTCAACCTACGCAGACTACACTTGTAATGGCAGGCGGCTGTGACGTCATTCAAATCCCAGTTAGTGTAAGTTGGAATCAGTTACATTAAAAGCTGTAAAAACCTCAGATGCTTATACCTTAGAACCTCCGAGACATTCTGAACTCGCAGCGGAATACAACACTTCGTAGCAAAACATGGCTAAGATGGCATTTTGGGCTAGATAATGCCTTAGTAGAGTTGGATAACTCCTGCCCTGATTGTATGGATATATGCTGATATTGACTCCATATAAACTCCTGCTGAACCAAGTGGCTCCAAACTTTGTAGGTGAGTAATCAAACATAATATTTGCTAAAAATAAGGTCCAAGTTGAAAAAAAAGAATTTTCCCTTTAACATAATAATTTTTTCCCTTGCTACCAATTGCCTGAGTCCTCACTCCTAAAATGACTGTATTTCATGAACCACTATTGTTATTTTTTACTTGGATATCTTTACTGCCTTCAGTTATTCATGTTATTTTTTCATTAACTCAAAAGTTTTATTTCCTGTTTCCCATGAGCAGATTTTGACCCAGACTTTTTCCTCTTTCATGTTGGGAAACTTTATACTTTAAAGACTAATGTTAAATTATTTACCTAAACACCTTTAAAATACTTAACTTTCCATCTTAAAAGCATCTTAAACAATAGGAATACGGATATCCAAAATCCTTTGTTAACATACATTCCACATTTCATTTGACGTTTTCATACAATGCAGGCTGACAAGGTTTAGATCAGATAACTTTTCACAACTCTCATAATATTTTTTTCAATCTCTTATTTTTTTTAAACAATTTCAAAGGTGAAGCAAAGAGTTTCCCAAATGGTCCACCTGAATTTTTAAACTTTTCTTATTCACTAATTCACTGGATTCTGTTTTCAGACTGCTTTAAACAGTTCATCCTTTTTCTGCTGCAGAAGTCTGATGCCTTTGTTGTTGAATCAAATTAATGAAGCTCTGAGAGACGTCACCAAATTCTGATGAAAATTAAGTTTTGTCAAGTTTAAACAGCTTCCAGTCTTTTTTAAAAGCTCTTTTTACTGAATGGTAAGAACACTGATTAAACTGACTGATGTTCTTGGAGAAGGCAGCTTAATTTTACATTTTCATTTCCACCCCAACCCTTTAAATTTGGTTGATCTTCGTCAGTACTGACTCTTGGTTATTAGTATTTGTATCAGCATTGACATAGACTTCTGAAGTACTGATGGTGCACACCGTCTCTGCCTTCAACAACCCTAATAGGATCAGCAGCAGATGGATGGATGATTTTTAACAAACAGCTTCTTGTTACTTCAAGTTATTTTGATTTGATGAAGCGCATAAAGCTGACAGATATATCCTCTCTCATTTTCCTTTCTTCTAGGACAAGGTCGTCCTGGCTCAGTAAGTCCGAGCTTAGTCTTTGACATAGATGCTACAACCAGCTTGAGGAACAAATTTTGAGGAACAGATATTCCTTTGTGTGTATTTCAATGAAAAAAAAGATCTTCAGATTCTAATTTTCATACATTTAGTGTGCACAAAAAGCTTGAAATATTTGTCTGGAGTTCTCTAATCTCCAAGCCCCCCCCCCAAGTAAGCTGGAGATCCTATACAAGGTTAATGTACATTATGAATATTTCAGTTTCCAGACTTAGATATAAATGAATATTTGTACAGAAAGCCTAAGATATAAAATCAGGTTGTATTTTTGTTTTTTTTTACTGAAGAACAAAGATTAATAAGTCCTGGGGAAATACATTGTAACCAAATCTGAAAATATCCCTTTATATTTAATAACTGCACAGTACTTAGTTTTTTGTTGTTGTAATTGTGTCTGTAATGTACATATATTATTCTTAGTTCTGTTTTTATTCAATATCTACCTTTCTTGTGGGATCCTAATGTGCTTACTTTATTAGCAACACTTGAGAAACTAAATCTTCCAGTGACAAAGTAGCCCTTGAATTCAACTCCACCAGAGCAGGCTATGAATTTACCTTTTTTTTTACTGAAAGGATTCTGAAAATTTGTGGGTCAATCTGTACATCAGCACCAAACCAACTACCAATGTTATTCCAGTTTAACACCAATGTAAAGAAAAAGTCTGGATTCAAAAAACTAAACCAATCAAACCTTGATGAAGTAATTAACCAAATAAGCTTCCCCTCTTGCTGCCAGAATATCTAACCACAATTTTCCTTAAACACATTTTCTCTCTCTTTGGGTGTGATCTGATTTAAATAGTTAACTCATCATGCTCTGTGGTGCAGGTGTTGTACCACTGGTTACAATGCAACATATTCATTCATTCATTCAATCATTCATCCCTTTTATCAAGTATCTTCCCCCCAGCCTTAGAACCAGCAGTTATCAAACCAATAATAAAGAAGAACAACCTGGACATCAGGTTTTTGCAGAACTACAGGCCAGTCTCAACAGCAGGATTATCAAAAAAGCTGTGTATCAACGGTTAAATAGCTTCCTAAAATAACCAACCATTGTGATGTTTTTCAGTCTGGTTTCACGGTTGATCATGATATACTATGGAAACAACTGGAGAGACGGGTCGGACTTTCTGGTACAGTACTTGGCTGGTTTGAGTCCCACCTCAAGAACAGGAAATTATTTGTGTCAATAGGCTACTTTTTATCAGACAGACAGAAATCTCCATGCGGGGTCCCCCAGAGCTCCATCCTGGGGCATCTTCAATTTAATATCTATGCTCCCAAAGCCAAGATTACACCAACCAATAAGATTAGTTATCATACCTAAATGACACACATTTTTACATTACAATGTCACAAGGTAACTTTGAGCAAATCAGTGAATGGATGTCCCATAGCTTTATCCAGCTGAATAGAAACAGAACTGAAGTAATTATTTCTGGACAAGGGGAATGATCAATAGTCAACACAAAGCTTCAGTTAATACAAATATAAACTTCTCATCAGGTGTAGTAATGGACTCAGGCCTGAACCTCCAGGGTCATGTAAAAGCAATAACAGGGTCAGCCAAGAGCATTTTTAGGATTAAAGGACTAATGTTACCCTGAAAAACTCATACATGCATTGAATTATCTGGATAGTTTAGTCGAGCTTCTAAAACTCCAGTTTTGTTCGATTCAAGCTGGACTAAGGTGTATACATGCACTTCAAAAGTCTGATTTGAGTCAAACTAAGGTACAAATTAGACTTTCTCCTGCTGCATGTGTAGAGGCCTGGATATATATTGAGTAAAAGTACATATTGAGTAAAAGTAGACCCCCCTACAATTTTTGTTTCTGTTATTTAATAATTTTATTTTAATCTAAAAAACTCATTTGGTTCGTTTACATCTCTTTTGAGTTAGTTGTAGTTCCTACCCTTGTCCAGTAGATGGCGCATGTCGCGCACTGATAGAGGATAGCTGAGGCATCGTAGAGGAAGAAGAATCCTCCCGTGCTGAAGTAAAAGCAGCTAAACACATGTGCTCTCTATTCGTCTATCACAGGTTGGTACACACTAAAAGTTTGCAAAGTTAAGTTTGTTATTCGAGTCATATTGTGTGTTAGGCAGAAGTGAATCTATGTGAAACTACGAAATGTGTGCGTTTTCATGTAGAACTTAAATTGTGTTTTATGCTACCTGCTAAGCTAATGTTCAAGGGTAGGGAGGAATTACGACTGGAAAAGACAATATCCACTCAGGTTTGGTACAAGAACCACGTTGAGTAACATTAAAAATTAAGACATTATGAAAGTTTTCATTCCAATATGGACATTTACTGGATTCATTAATCATTAAAAGGAGTATGTTGACCAAAATACTAGTATTGCCCTTGTATGTATTAGATAACAGCCTTTTGTGAACTATGTAGCATTGAAGTAATACTTCATAGATAGGGTTAAAAAGTATTAAATATTGTACTAGTCACATTGTTAAATAGTACATAGTTTGCACAGTTAAAAAAGTTTCAGAATAAGTAGCCAAGGTTTGTCAAACTCATAGACAAAAAAAAAATAGTTAAAAAGTTTAAAAATAATAAATAGACATTAAAAAATACATAGAGTTAAAAACAAGGTCTGTTTTTATTTTATTTTTGTCAGTTTAATTTGTTGTTGGGTCATATGTAAAACAAGTTGGTTTTCTGTATAGTTAAATCAGCCATGGCCGCATGGACTTTGGGACTCTTTTGAGGCCATGTAGAATAGTAAAATTGTTGAATTATTGCTGTTGTCATCTGTAAACGTGAGGAAGAACAATCCTCCCGTGCTGAAGTAAAAGCAGCTAAACACATGTGCTCTCTATTCGTCTATCACAGGCAAGCTGAATACTTCACACACACACACGTATGCTCTCTGAAACCCAGAGGAGCAACAATTTTGGGGGCTCGTCCGGGATTAGCGCCACCGGCTGGTCGGCACTAATCAATGAAGAACCGAGGGAAGCTGATCACCTGTTCCTGAGCCGATGACAACAGCGACAGAATACACATAACCAGAGATGGCTGTACTACGTGACCTGAGATGGGAAATCCAGCAAGAGCTTCACCAGCTGACCCGTGCCCGCAACAGAGATGTTCTCTACAAGCTGGTAGAGTCGTTCAAAGATGAGGTGGGAGAAGATTTGCCAGGTGCAGAATCGACTGAAGTGGAACTCTTCGACTTCATTGTTGACTTTCTGAGAAGTCCACAAATGAGGAGCCTCAAGGACCAGGGGATGTCTCGCCTGCTTGCTTTCCGCGACCTCATCGGAGAACTACAGTTGCCCACGTCAGTTGAAGGAGAAGATGCCAGGAGTTTGCCCGACCTGGAAGAAGTTGCTGTAGCACCGGAGACCATGGGTGCGGCTGCACTCACGGTCCCCACAGTGAAGTCATCCTCACCATCAGTAGTTGCTGATCCAGCTACAGGGTTAGTGAAGCTGTCCGAACTCAAGTCACTGTTACCACACAGAGAGTACAAGATTCATGGTGGTCAAATCTCAGATTTTGAGTCTGACTTGAGTTACAATGTGTTGTGTAAACAGATTGATGAAGGACTTTCTGAAGGGTTTACAGAGGCCGAGATCATTAGAACGCCGTTAAAGATAATCAAGCCTGGTACTTTTAAAGACATGCTTGTCACCAAAGATACCCTTACAGTAGCTCAGTTGAAACGTTTCCTAAAGGCACACCTACGTGAGAAAAGTAGTGCTGAATTATTTCAGGAACTAAGCAATGCCAAACAAAATGATAAAGAAACACCACAGCAGTTTATGTATAGACTTATGGGACTAAAACAGCGTGTGCTGATTGCGTCTAAAAACAGCAGTGGGTTTTGTTATGACAAACAGTTGGTACAGGGTGTGTTCCTTCATTCCCTTTATCAGGGTATGAATGAAAAATACTCATATGTGAGACGAGACCTTAAACCTCACATCTCAGACCCAAGTGTCACAGATGACTCCATTTTGGAGCTCATAACAAAAGCTTTAAGTGAAGATGCGGAGAGACAGAGTAGACTGGGACACGGTTCAAAGATAAAAACTGCTAATGCAAATGCAGCTCAGGTAGAAAAAGACAAAAGTTCTGTAAAAATGCAAACCGAAGTTGAAGCTAATCGTGCTGCTATACACGAGTTAACTGTGCAGGTGTCCTCTCTAACTAAAAGTTTAGGTAAGGCCCTAACTCCAATGGTCAATGCGGTAACTGAAAATACTCGTCCCAACGTAGCTGCCTCAAAACGGCTAGCTCCAAAGTCCGAAGTCAAAGGGAAGTGTCAAAAGTGTATTGCTCAAGAGAATGAACTTTGCACTCATTGTTTCAAATGTGAAAAAGAGGGGCACAGAGCTATTGGTTGCCTCCAGAAAAGCAGAGTGTCGGGAAACTCCAAGAGGTCGCTGGGGAGGGACCACCAGTGACTGGACCATCTGCAGAGTCCCACGACACAGAGAGACTGAAAACGGAGCAAACGTCTATCCCTAAGTCCCAGAAAAGTAACACAACAAACAAAAAACGTGTGGTACAGTTAATAGGTGGTAGATGTATGATAAGTTGTCTGCTAAATGGAGAAAAACTACAGATGTTATTGGACAGTGGGGCACAAGTTAGCATTGTTGACAAGTCATGGGTAGAAACAGCTTTACCAAATGTGAAAATACAGCCACTCGAGAGTTTACTTTCTGATCATCCACTTAAAGTCACTGCAGCAAATGGGACGGATGTTCCTTTTGAAGGGTGGATTGAAGTTTTACTCGAGATCACAAGTTCACAACATGGTTTTGTATGTCCCAATGCTTGTCAGCCAACAAAGTGTCACCACTCCACTGCTGGGCTTTAATGTCATTCAAGAGATAATAATGGGAAACAGTGACACCAGTGACAATATCAGCCTTGTAGATTTGTTGTCAGAGACTCTTAAAGTCCAGAAATGTAATGTTGAGTCACTTATTTCTGCTGTTCACGCCAAGTCAACTGAAAACGAACCAGAAAGTCCAGTCGTGAAGTTTGGAAAAAAAGGACTCACTGTTCGCAGTAATCAAATCTGCATGGTAAAGTGTCACATCAGGTCATTTCCTGGTGGAGGTGAAATGTTATTTGAACCTTCCTTGAAAAGTAACTTACCTGATGGATTGGAGTTATTTCCAGCTCTTGTTGATGTACCCCCTGGCACTACAAAGACTGTTAAAATCCCAATCCAAAACTCAACCAAACACGACATTTTTCTACATTCAAAGACTGTATTAGGACTCATTGAAGAGGTTTCTGAGTACAAACCTGTAGACATTTGTTCTAAAAGGGTTAAGTCAACAAACCAGTCGTTCTGTTATACAGCTCAAGTGTCGTGTGACAGTCAAAGTGATGGAAAAGAGACTTTTAGCACTGCTCCTTCACATCTGAGATGGCACCCAGATGTCAACTTAAACCATCTCTCAGAAAGTGAACAGGAAATGGTTCGCCAAATGCTCTATGAACAGTCAGATGTTTTTGCTCGAGAGGAAGGGGATATTGGATGTATTCCTGGACTACAGCTTAAGATCAACACAACAGACAACACACCCGTGCAAAAGAGTTACAACTCCATTCCCCGTCCGCTCTACAAAGAGGTAAAGGAATATGTTCAAAACCTTTTAAACAGGGGTTGGATTCGGAAATCTGTTTCATCTCATTCGTCACCGGTGGTGTGTGTGCGTAAAAAGGACAATAATTTGCGCTTATGTGTTGATTTCCGTGAGCTCAACCGAAAGACTATACCCGACAGACATCCGTTACCACGGATACAGGATCTTTTGGACAGTCTTGGAGGAAATACCTGGTTCTCTATATTGGACCAGGGCAGTGCATATCATCAGGGTTTTGTTAGTGAGGAGTCAAGGCACTTAACTGCTTTTAGCACACCCTGGGGGTTGTACGAGTGGGTGCGGGTACCGTTCGGTTTAACAAACGCACCAGCCGCATTCCAAAGGTGCATGGAGGGAGTGTTAGAAGGGATCAGAGATGAGTGTTGCGTGCCTTACTTAGACGATGTACTTTGCTACTCCAAAATCTTTGATGAGCATGTAGACCATCTACGACAAGTACTCTGTAAAATGCGACAACATGGTATAAAACTTCGTCCGGCCAAGTGTGAACTGTTTAAAAAGCAGATACGTTACCTTGGTAGGCTAGTGTCAGGCGAAGGGGTTCAGGTTGACCCAAAAGATTTGGATGCTGTGACCGCTCTAAAAGAAAAGAAACCTCGCACAGTCGGAGAGCTCAGAACATTACTCGGTTTTCTCAGTTACTATCGATCATTTATTCAAGACTTCTCACGACTGGCGAGACCGTTGTTTGAACTTCTCCAGAGCTCGAATTGCACACACAGTGAAAACAAACCAGTACCAAAAAGGGGTAAAGGACACAGAAAGAAGGGAAACAAAAACCAACTTCCTTCACGCACACCAATAACATGGACAAGTGAACATCAAGAAGTCGTGTCAAAGTTTGTGGACATTTTAACCAATCCTCCTATCCTAGCATATCCCAACTTTGATCTTCCATTCGTATTGCACACAGATGCGTCCGATCAAGGCTTGGGAGCTGTTTTATACCAGAAAAAAGACAATAAACTCAAAGTGATTGGCTATGGCTCTCGAACTCTCACACCTGCGGAGAAAAATTACCACTTACATTCCGGTAAACTTGAGTTCCTAGCGCTCAAATGGGCCATCTGCGATAAATTTCGTGATTATCTGTACTACGCGCCGACCTTTACCGTCTATACAGATAACAATCCCTTAACCTATGTTCTCAGTTCAGCAAGGTTAAATGCAGTGGGTCATAGGTGGGTTGGAGAGTTGGCAGACTTCCATTTTGATATCAAGTATAGGCCGGGGAAAAGGAATGCGGACGCAGACATGTTATCCAGATACCCATTAGATCTCCAACAGCAAATTGGTGAGTACACAGAAACAGTTATTCCAGAAGTAGTGTTTGCGGTGTGGCAGGGTAGTAAGGCAGTCCAAAACAACGATGTACCTTGGGTAGCTGCGTTACAACTGAGTTCCAGTGAAAGTGAACCAACAGAAAGTGTCTTAAGCATGACACCAAAAGACATTCAAACTGCTCAACATGAAGATGAGTCAATCAAAGAGGTGATATCACTCAAACTCAAAAGGTGGACGCCTAATGACAAAGACAAACGGACAATGAGTAAACAAACAAGGAGACTACTGTATGAGTGGAACAAGTTGGAAGTTCACAATGGACTCTTGTACAGAAAAACTGAGCATAACAAACAACTTGTACTCCCAGAACAGTTAAAACCTATGGTGTTAAAGAGCTTACATAATGATATGGGTCATGTCGGTTGCGATAAAGTGATTCACCTGGCCCGTGAACGTTTTTATTGGCCGTATATGCAACAAGACATTGAAGATTATGTTACGAAGAAATGTCTGTGCATCAAACAAAAACGTCCAAACATTCAGCAGAGAGCTCCTATGGGATCTATCAAAACCAGTGCTCCCTTCGAGTTAGTCTCCATCGACTACTTACACCTTGAACCAAGTAAAGGAGGGTACGAGTACATTTTACTACTTGAAGACCATTTTACTCGCTTCGCGCAAGCGTACCCTACAAAGAATAAGTCAGGGAAAACAGCTGCCGAGAAGATCTTCCAAGACTTCATACCACGTTTCGGTTATCCAGAAAAGTTACATCACGATCAGGGACGTGAGTTTGAGAACAATCTTTTCCAAAGATTAAAACAACTGTCAGGAATTGCTCACTCACGAACTACGCCATATCATCCGCAGTGCAACCCTGTGGAGCGCCTGAATCGTACGCTACTCCAAATGCTTCGTACTCTACAGGAGGAGAAAAAAAGTGAATGGAAAGAACACCTTCCGCAAATCGTCCATGCCTACAATTGCACGAGGCACGAGTCGACAGGGTATTCTCCATTTTTCCTCTTGTATGGCAGAGCTCCTCGATTGCCAGTAGACTTACTGTTCAGCCAAACCAATGAAACAGAGAGACACAACCATCAGAACTATGCTAAAAGGTGGGCTGATAGGATGCGTGTTGCCTACAAGATCGCTGCAGAGAACAGTCAAAAATCTTCAGGCAAAGGCAAAAAGCAGTACGACAAACGCATCAAAGGTGTCACTCTCCAACCAGGCGACAGAGTTCTGGTTAGGAACCTCTCGGAAAGGGGAGGTCCGGGTAAACTCCGTGCGTACTGGGAACCAGAAGTACATCGCATAGTCGAGAGAGTAGGTGATGGACCCATCTATAAAGTACAAGCCGAGAGAGGGAGTAAAGTCATACGAGTGTTACACAGAAATCTGTTATTGCCAGTAAATGATTTGCCTTTGGAAGAAGAACTGCATGTAAGCAAAAAGTCAAAACAGAAAGGAGACAAAGGACCTGAAACAAATCCAGATAAAGACAAAAGAGATGGTGATAGCTCGGAGGATGAGGAAGAGTACACATATCACTACAACCTCCGGAGCAACATTCCTGTATACAGACTTGTTGAACCTCAGCAAAGTGCTCCAAACCAGTACACTCAGCAATAAGTTCCTATTGTGCCTGTGAAAAATCCTCAAAACCAGCAGAGACTCAATGCCACAGCGAGAGAATTTCGCCCACCAGTGAGACAGGAACCTGTACCCGCAGAGCAAGCTGTTGGGGAGCAAATGGTTGAACCAGCTTTGTTGCAGGAGGAACAAGGACAAATGGAGGACATGGATGGAAATAATGGAGAATCGAAGGAACCGAGAAGGTCACAGAGGAGTGCACAACCTGTGAAGAGACTTTCTTATGATGCTCTGGGACAACCATCATCTCAGCCATGGACTGTAGACGTAAGACCTCTCTTGCTTCCAACTCATGTGCCAACAGTTCAGAACTTTATGCCATATCCATACCCAATCCAGCCCCACCCTTATGCTTATAACTGGTACACTCTCATTAACTAGGTCACCCTAAAGCGTGAAATGTCGGGAGACATTTATTTTAAGTAGGGGAGAGTGTAGAGGCCTGGATATATATTGAGTAAAAGTACATATTGAGTAAAAGTAGACCCCCCTACAATTTTTGTTTCTGTTATTTAATAATTTTATTTTAATCTAAAAAACTCATTTGGTTCGTTTACATCTCTTTTGAGTTAGTTGTAGTTCCTACCCTTGTCCAGTAGATGGCGCATGTCGCGCACTGATAGAGGATAGCTGAGGCATCGTAGAGGAAGAACAATCCTCCCGTGCTGAAGTAAAAGCAGCTAAACACATGTGCTCTCTATTCGTCTATCACAGGTTGGTACACACTAAAAGTTTGCAAAGTTAAGTTTGTTATTCGAGTCATATTGTTAGGCAGAAGTGAATCTATGTGAAACTACGAAATGTGTGCGTTTTCATGTAGAACTTAAATTGTGTTTTATGCTACCTGCTAAGCTAATGTTCAAGGGTAGGGAGGAATTACGACGTGGAAAAGCAATATCCACACCAGTTTGGTACAAGAACCACTTGAGTAACATTAAAATTAAGACATTATGAAACGTTTTCATTCCAATAGGACATTTACTGGATTCATAATCATTAAGGGTTGTTGACCAAATACTAGTAATGCCCTTGTATTGTATTAGATACAGCCATTTTGTGAACTATAGTAGCTTGAAGATACTTCATAGATAGGGTTAAAAAGATAAATATTTATAGTCATTGTTAAAAGATAAATAGTTGCACAGTTAAAAAAGATTCAGATAAGTCAATACAGTGATTAATCTCATAGGCAAAATAATTAGTAAAAAGTTTAAAGATAAAAATAGACATTAAAAAATACATAGATAGAGGTTAAAAACAAGGTATGTTTTTATTTTATTTTTGTATTTTTTTTTATTTGTTGAGACATTGTAAATTGTGAATATTTGTATAGTTAAATCAGCCATGGCCGCATGGACTTTGGGACTCTTTTGAGGCCATGTAGAATAGTAAAATTGTTGAATTATTGCTGTTGTCATCTGTAAACGTGTGGAAGAACAATCCTCCCGTGCTGAAGTAAAAGCAGCTAAACACATGTGCTCTCTATTCGTCTATCACAGGCAAGCTGAATACTTCACACACACACACGTATGCTCTCTGAAACCCAGAGGAGCAACACATGTAAACGTACTGATTGACTCCCTGTAGCTCAGAGAAAGAAAAAAAGCTCCTAGTTTATAAATCATTGAATGGCCTGGCACTAAAATATGTTGAAGTTCTGTTGTCATTATACCAACCACCAGATCACTCAGGTCCTCCAACTCTAGTCTACTAATCACTCCTAGAATCTAAACTAAACATGGAGAAGCAGCTTTCAGTTTCCACGCTACCTTTATCTGGAACAAACTTCTGATGACTGTTAAGCTGCTGAAACACTGAGCTGCTTCAAATCAAAGTTAGAAACTCATCTGAGAAAAAAGTTTGCCGGAGTCAAATTCCTTGTATGTGACATACTTGGCCAATAAACTGATTCTGATTCTGATTCTGATTCTGATTCTGTTTAGAGCTGGGTTTGAATAAGCAATTATGCTTTATTGGATATGATTTGTTATGTGTGTCTCCGACTTATTTTTTTTAAACTTCCACTTATGATGTAGTGTATGCTTTTAATGTTTAATTGTTTATCATATGTTTAGTTTTTTATAATCACTATATCATTTAAAGCATCATCTGTCACTTTACTGCTGTTCCAGTTTAATTTGCCCTTTGTTGAACAAGAAAGGATTATTCTAAATGTCCATTCTGTTATATCTGCACAGCTTGGCCAAGGAGTTAGTATTTTGTCTAAATGACTTTACAACATGTATTTAACATGGCTTCTATAACATTGATTTTCCTCCAATGTTGGCTTCATGTTTTATCTGATTGCTGTAGTGATGATGGGAGTCCTGCAGCACACCTCAAAGATTCTCAATGACATCAAGGGCTGTAATAAGCAGAAATATGTGCAGAAATATTTTTGGTGCTTCCTGCAGCTGTCTTTCATTAGGGTTCAAGGATTTATTATGAAGCTACATGGTGAACCATCAGAGCAGAAAGAAGAAAAACAGCTGCTTATTTAGCACATCCACTTCTGTTGCTCCGAAATAATGTCACTTCCTGTCAGCAAATTGTTTTTTTTTTCTTCTTAATTAGTCTTATTCATTAGAAACTACAAGATATTTCCTCTGAAAAGGAAAAAACAGGATACGTACAAGTTGAGCAAGTGTACCTTTGTCTCCCAGATCAAAAGCAAGTGAGATTTATTTCTTTAAACTAAGTTGCTTGTGGTTTACATTCATGCCATGTTTCAATGCAGTGAGTGCTGTTAGAAGCTGTTGCAACATCTTATGAAGAGTATGCTCTTTTTATGCTATACTGGTGGAGAGAAAAGTTTCAAACAATATTGCAAAGTTGAACTCTTTGAGCTTCTCTGGATTTTCTCTAATCTGCCGTGACCTGAAGCTCTACATAGAGGCTCATGCATATAAATACACACTCACTGGTATTTAGTTAAAGGTCCCTGAACAAGTTGCACTTTGACCACAACATGCTGAGTACACCAAGATGCTTCTGGGATAATTCTGGTTAGATATTTTAAATTAATTTTCTTTGTTCATTCAGTTGGTTTCCTGGCATGGAACCAGCTTTCAGACAAAGTCAACTAAACTTGATTAAAGAGGAGGTTTGCGTAATGTGAGGCTATTTCCTGCTATTTTTCATGTCACATTGTGCGAGCTCTTGAGAAATGCCATATTTTATTACCAAAAATTATATTGATTCACTCTGCAAGACGTCTCGCTCTAGCAGAACACTGCAACGATACAAACATACTTGCCTGAAAAGAATCACTAAAAGCCGACAGATTTGTAATAATTAAATATCATCTAAACTCAGTACGTTGAAATGCACATCGAAATCAAGCTTTTGGCAGCAATAGGATTAGGGATGCACCGATATGATTTTGGTATTGGCCCCGATACCGTCTAATGTACTCGTATCGGTATTGGCTAAAGTTAACCAATATGATGAGCTGATACTTAAAGTGATAGTCTGGACTTTGTAAGGAAAAAAAAGAGAGAGAGGGGCATTATTTAAAAAAAAATGACCCAAGCTCCCTCCCCCTCCCTTTCTGATTGGTCTTGAAGCCGCGGCTACTTTTCTGTGCACGCGCCAGGTCAATGGGCCAAGACGTGCGGAGGAGAGAGAGAAAAAACCCAGAGTGTCAACAAAGGAGTTATCGGAGGTGAAGATATTTTTTGGTTGGAAATCGGTATCTTCTGCTCTTGAGCTGAGTGTTGATGCATGGCTGCGCTCGGGACTAATGGTGGAGGCTTGATTCGGAGGCTCCGTGTAAACAGAAAACTGAGCATGCGCATAGTTATGCCCTTGGCATCACTTGATTGGTTCAAGTGGACGGCACCGTGGCTTTTGAGCCATAGCTGAGATACGGGAAGGTGGGACTTACCTGTAATGTTATAATTAATAAAATTACTTATTTTATAGCAACATTTAGGGCCAGGAGGTCAATTTAATACACAAGAGTTACCGACCTACAATTCTTTCACAAACCAGAAAATCGACCTTAAAATGCATATTGCTGTCATGTAACGTTACCCAGCGATTTGTAAATAGATTTTAAAAAACTCATGAGGCAGAAAACGTTTTAAGTTTGTTGGTTTTCCAGAGGCAAATCTTCTCCTCTCAAAATCTCATTTAACCCAATACTGCAACAGCGGGTGTTTAGTTGTGCAACACAACTGAATACAATCATAGCATACAACATATACTTTCTAGTGGTAGTGCATAGGTGATAAACGTTATGTATTCCCTACTTGTCCATGACAATGGTTGTTAATTGGAATAAAACATGATTTTCTTGTCTTCCATGACAAAATCCTAAGGGGGATACATTGTTTTCTACATTGTAAGTCTATTATTCAAGAGTTTTTACACCATGTGATAACAAAATTTTGCACTCTTCTATTAACATCGGATAGAAAGTTTACTTACTGACACTGTGTTCTGTTCACGTCCATATCAGCCTTTAATCACTCAATGTTATAAAATGCCTAAACTATCATGCTTTTGGTTGAAAAAATAAATAAATCACAGTGACATTAAAGGGACAATTTAATGCTATTTCCCTGCTCCTGTGCAGAGATGCTCTGACTTAGAACAGCTGAGGCTTATCTCAAACATGACTCCACCAGTGAATTTGATGTGCAAGAAGTACCACAATGAAACTGTTATATTAAGGGCTTGGACGTTTGTTTTATTTATTTATCTTTTGTAAAAACCGGAGTCAATAAAGCTTATTTCAGATGCTAAATCTACCAGGCTACAGACAAGCATTTCCATGCTTTAGACAGACCCAAAACTAACAGCTGAGTCCAGTAAGCAAACTTTCCAACACAGTATATAAAAAAGCCGTGGGTGTTGTTTGCACCCGTTAACTGAACATTATGAGATGCAACCGATCAATTAATTAAACATCCTGTTGTAAGATCAAATAAGCAGCTTGATTAATAACTAACACACATCATTAGCATGTTGCTACTTACTTCTCTGTCCATCAAGCATCTTTGATCCAGCTGCTGTTCTTTAGGAATGTAGAATTAAGTCCAGTAATCCATGCAGCCTAACAGGCGTGTTCAAAGATAAAGTAAAATTCCAACAAAAAAAGTTGTTTCAGTTGGTAAAACCAGAGCAGCTATGAGCTTTGAGATGGGGGAGGGTCTGTTTTGCAATTCTTCCAGATGTAGGCTGCTCTGTCTGCAGGGGTGGTACAGACACCACTTTTTTTTTCTTGCACTTCCTAGTGGTAAAATAGTAATATAAAATACAAATTAAATAAATAAATAAAAAACAAATGAAAAAATATTGTCCGGCTCTCGGCGAGGACGGACACTTTTTCTCTCCCTCCTCCTGTGCGTAATCCCACATTTGCTCTCTGTCTCTGTGCTTCTGTCTGCAGCATCTTTTTGCATTTTTCCCAAAACCAAACCGAACAAGCTGAAAGATGGAAATGGTCAGCTGGTCTCTGAATGCAATTGATAAAATCTACTCAACTTTACGAAGCATCAGAAAACGGCATCCGGGTTGTGTGGAAGATACCTGGCTATTTGGATTTACGGGTATCGGGTGATTAGAATAAGCACTTACTGGATCTGTCACAAAATGGAGCAACAAATACCGAAATTGGAGACAGTTCTGGAAGCGATTGGAAGGCTGAAGGAGCAGTCTGAAGTGCCGACTCGCCTTTGTGGGACTCACAAATTGCTTGGTGAGGTGAGGCTTAGGCAGAACCCTGTAAAAGGTGATCTAGCTGGTGCTTTGGGACTCATTCGCGAATTGTCATCAGACTTGGAGAAACTATCTGGGTGTTGGTGCAAATGGAAATTAAATGGATCTGGAACTGTAATTTGGTCGAATTATATTCATAAAAGGGACTGCTTTACAGACTGAAGGATAGAGAAAAATTGCTTTTCCTGCTAAGATTAACAATTAGTATTTTAGCTCATGATGACCTTCAACTGGTCCACAATCGAATGCCCGTGAGAGGAATGTAAACAGAGTCTCCTCCCTTGTCCCTCTACATCTACTGATGTACACACACACACGTACATACAGACGCACACACCAGCCTCACCGTCTCGCTGTTCCCAAATGCTCTTTCCCACCCTAGGAAGCACACAAGATTACAAGATTGCGCGCACCTGTTTTGTAGCGCATAAACTTGTGGACTGGGGTTCACATTCCCGGCCTTTCCCACCTTGATGTGTCATTGTTAATGTCTGATACAATACATAATAATACATGGGAGCGCTGTAAGCCCTTCAGTGACCTGGATCTTTTTGTTTTGTTTGTTTGTTGTTTGTAATGATATTGGACAGGTTGTACTGTAAACTGAATTCCCCCTCGTGGGATAAACAAAGTAATCTGAATCTGAAATACATTACTATGTTACCACTCAGTCTTTTTCCAGGAGAGGGAGGGGCAGCTGCTCAGAAAGCAGGATTCAGGAGGATTATTCAGACATGCGTGAAGTAAGCCAAAATCCACTCTGGCTTTTTATGAGAAAATTGCATTACCAGATGATTGAAACATCCAAAAACTTGATTTCGCATGATTTAGGCCCTTAAAACAGTAAAGTGAAACATGTTCAGATAAAAGCCTCCCATTGTTTACTTTCATCTGCACTAACACATTGAATTTTTTCTGTTTTCTCACCGTTATCAGTGAGTTTTGAATGATGCGTGTTCCCGCGGTAGCCAGGGGATGCAATTTTCTGCAGGAATGCATTTCTCGATATAACACCTGTCTTCACAAGAGTTGGTCAGTTTATGTGACAGGTTAGGCAGGTGTGGGAGGAGTGAGATTGACATGGGGCCCCTTCAGGGTATTTCAGATGGCAAAATTCATTGAGCCCCCTACCACACAGCACAGCAACAGTGACTGATTGTGCCAACTTGGTTTGGCACTCTGGGGGCTCTTGTCTTAGGAAGGCAATTGTCTGGTTTGCCTAACTGTACGCTTTGCCTCTGGGTGTAGACATGCATTTCAAAAGTCCAATTTCAGTCGGACTAAGGCAATAATTCTACTTTCTATTGAAGAATGCAATCGCACTGACTATCTTTCTGTCAAATTTGTTCTGTCAATTTGTTGATCAACGTGTTCTTGACGTGTAACCATCAGACTTTCTGAAAGTTGCAACTGCCATCAAGGAAGAGTCAAATGGATTTGAAGACAAAATGTAACTCGGATTAGACAAATTTTTTGATATTTGGTCACAATAATGAAAATAATGTTTGGAGGAATCCTATTAATGGATATAATAATGTCTAGGAGTTCTACCTCCAAGTTAAGCTACGTCACTTCAAATCAACGGCTAGAATAGGTGTGTAAAACTGATTCTAGACACTCATTTAGATTATAGACTTGCTTTTGAATTGAGTAAGCTTCTGGAGCAAACAACCAACCAGATAATTGAGTTCTCCAATCCATCAAAAGCTTGTTAGGCAAACTAAATGTTGGATTGTGTTGCAAGCCACTGAGGCATATTTACTCAAAGGATTTATGAATACATTTGAACCATCATAAATTTGACATTTTAAATTTGACAAAATTCACAGTAATCGTAACCTTGTTCACCTGATTTTTATTTCCTAAAATCAATAAAATGGTTAGCTGTATAATCACTCTGATCTTAAAAATAACGGTTTTGTCTCATCATCAAAGGCCTGGCAGTAATCTGATATCCATCCTCAAGGGGACCAAATTTTTTATTACGAGACTGGTGGCACAAACCTGAGTCAGTGAAACTTTATTTACATTGGTCTTAAGTCATTATTTAAAAATAAAAACATAAACCCTTCCTTTATATCAGCAATAATATGATGTATTTTATGAGGTAGCATTTGTAAAGGTACACAGTTATAAATTAACTGCAATGATATGGGTTATTTTGGCATGTCATGACCTAAATGGTGTTCATTGCTAAAAGTCATATTTGCATCCATGTTATTAATTTATTTTTTAAAGTCACTAAAAAAGTTTCATGCCAGCAAGAAGTTTTATTATGTATGCATCTAATGCACATGATCACTTGCACCAGCAAGCAGGCAGGCTACGTTACTCAGCTGCTGCCTCTCTGGTGGACTCAGATACTGCAAATTATTTCAAACAGGTTCCCCCGTTTCAAAATTATTATTCAGATTGATTCTGGCCTTAATCCCAAGTAACCACCCCCTAACTCTGATCCTAGCACATCTGAATAGCCTAAATGTTTGCAGTTAACTTTGACAGTGTGCCTTTTATAGACAGCCTCCCTTAGTCTTTTTTTTTTTTTTTTTGCGCGGGGAGGTGGGGGGTGGGGGGGGTGAAACAAATTTGTGTATGTTTGCCGTTAGGGCTAAACTTGACTGGTTTGTGTTTGGTCAATTTAATTTGAACAGAATGAGGGGGAAAAGAGGAGTGTAATAAATGGGGAAGCTAGTTGCCTACTCAGACATGGGCAAGCAATTGGTGGAAAGTGGGAACTTTCAGACAAACCAACTGGACACCTACAGAAGGTCCAATACCAGCTCTAGGTTGTGCACAGTCAGTCACTTTAATTAGCAATCCCTGACATGGCAGCAATATATCTCATGTCAGCACACAGTGCTTGGAAGAAAAAGCTGGTAGCAATAACAGCTGCCATGCCAGTTCATGTAGTTGTCTTTGCTTTTCAGGCACTTTGGAAGGTCAGTCGCAGCTGGTAGAGTGGGCAAAATTAGCCTCAAAGGAGCAGGGTGGGAGGTGAAAACTCAAGCGCCTGAAGTGAGATCAGACGGCCTGGAGGAGGAAAAGTGAATGTTTGCATTTAATTCACAATATTAAATCTACTAGACATGGGCTGAGGTGTGAGATATCATCTGTAGCATCTCTGAGAGGATGTCTATTAGTTTACTAGTGAACAAAATTTTGATTTAGTTATTTAAAAATGTTAAGCACCAAATTTAACTCAACAAATACAACATTTGTGCAAATGGTGGAAAGGTGGTTCTGAAAACAGCAGCTGCCTCCAGTCAGGAGGGTACATCATTGACAATGCCAATAAGAAAGGTAGTATAATATACTTAGAAAACATTATATGACTGAACTTTCT
Source organism: Apricaphanius iberus (assembly GCA_028564705.1). Classification (NCBI taxonomy): domain Eukaryota; kingdom Metazoa; phylum Chordata; class Actinopteri; order Cyprinodontiformes; family Aphaniidae; genus Apricaphanius; species Apricaphanius iberus. The sequence continues at coordinate 1,536,652 of JAPXFQ010000269.1, forward strand.
GCATGGTCCAGAAACATGCTTCCTTGTACTTTTAAGCTGATGCTAATTAACTGAATGAGCAACTGGCTCATTAAAAATAAATCATTTATATTAGTATTATATCAAAAATATGGACCACTCTCTACATGTTTTTATTCTGTCAGATAACTGGTACACAACTGTCATTAATGGCCGCTGTCTACCCCAAATGCAGCAACACAACACAAACATTATACTGCAACTCTATCTAGTGGTAAATCTTTGTAAAAACAGCGAGGGGGAACACATTTGGAGTTAAAGGAAGTTAATTGATTAACTTTTTGTAAAAGCACAGAAAATATTAAACATATTTATGTCCAATGACTTAAACTTTAGCAATCCCAAAAGGAGGAACTTTGTCTAACAGTGTTCTAACAAATTCACACTAACGTTTTCATTACTTGACAAATAGAGTAAATTAATAACTGTTTTTAAATTGTTATGAAAATCTGCCTATTGTTCATATCTGGAGCTGCGTTAAACTTTACCACGTGTATTAAAGTAGTTTCTTAAATGATCAAACTCAAAGGGTACATAACTCAGATGGCTTAAAGTTTAGCCTGCACTACCACCTAGTGTACATTTGCAAAAGTGCCATTGATTGAGAAACTACATCAGCAATGTTTTATAGGAAGTAAAGTGGTGCATCAAGAGTGGATGCAGATCAAATAATATACAAAAGTATGAGGTACATCAGCCATAGTTGCTAATATGTAATATGTTTTAATTTTATTTAGACCATAGAAATAGGTCACTGCAAATCCACCCTATTGTTCTGGGTGATCTCCTTAGTCATACAGATCCATGTTTGTATCCTGATGAAAGTGATCATCTCTATGATAGTTGCTTTAAAGAAGCAGAGAGAAAAAAAAAATCTGGTGAATGTTTATTTGTGGAACGGTTTGGTGACATATATTTTTGTCTGGTTAACATTTAACAGCAGTTAAAATCCACCTTAAAAATAACTTGGTTCTAGTGGGAGTGTTGAACAAACCATATGAAAGAATGACATGCATGTAATTCAAAATACTCATGTTGTATTAGAAAGGAAATGATATTGAGGAAATCAAAACCTATAACAGAACAAAAATATGGTTTCTCATGGTGTGGGGGGGGTGATATATGTTGGGTAATGTTTATTCTGTAAAGCACTTTGAACTGCATTTCATTTTTTTTTCTGTATGAAAAGTGCTTATTAAATAAAGTTTGATTGATTGATTGATAAATTCAAAAATCTTAGCAAGAAGATGTAGCCCAATGTGATTGAAAACATTAATATTTAACATGGATATTTAGATGTATAAAAACATCTAAAGCCATAATAAAACATTCCACTGATAAAGGGAGCTGATTTAGCCACCATGTACTGTGTGCCTGTTCCAAATAAATTACATGAAAAGTTGATGCAAATATCAAAGAAAAAACGCTCAAGAATCCTTTGTGATTTAGTGCTTTAGGGATCGATATTTGAAGAGTGTTGATCTGGTGAGCCTCAGGCTTTTTGAGGATCTTATGAGGGTCACCCGCAACCTGTAGTGAAAAAAAAAATGGTGGGCATTAAAAGGATGAACAAGATTGTTTTAACAGTAACCACTTTCTGTTTAAGGTGTATTCTAGGTGTTGCTCATCTGCCCCCCATAACACCAAAGGTTGGTTTATGCGTGTTTCAAGGGGATGTCCAGGATTCATGACTTTTGGATGAAGGCTATCAAGAGCCTTCAAAAACCCCTGAAAGTTTAACCACCTCAGGATCCTATGGTCAATCTTCCTCGCAAAACCTCCAGTCTGAATTTTACTGTAATAAATCTGAAGTCTTTTAACTTAAAAGCTACCCTAAAAGTAAAGTCAAGTTTCAAACAATAGTTCAGTTTGGACGATTTACAGCTGAATATAGAAAAAACTAATTACAACCACAGGAGTTTAAGAGATAAAATACTGTCACTTAAAGATGAATAATTTGTTTTCTGCTTAGCAATGAAATTAAAAAGAAAGTTTAAAAAAAAGATTGTAGGAGGATAAGTAATTTGTTTGATTTATGCATCATTTTCTAACCCTTTTAAATTATCAACAAAAATGAGACCCTTATAGAATAAAGCTTCCCTCTGCATCATTCTTTTCTGTTTGGTGCCATTGCAGAATGTAACAATCTTAAATTGGAAATTAGGAGTTGATCTGCTCCTAAATGTTTTTACCAAACATTGTTTCATTGACATAAACTGTTCAACAAATATCTGATCATATCATTTTGCTCTGTTTGAGGTAGTCCAGATCAACCTGGGTGTCATGATCTGGTGTTGTGGAGCTGCATTGTTCATTCTTTAGATATAGAGCAGATCTAATCAGATTCAGAGTCAGATCTTATCACCTCCATCTACCTCCAACTTGATAAACTCAATCAGATTAAACCTTGACATACGGCATCTCCAGGTGTCTGTCTTCACGTGAATCAGGAGACGGGCTCAGAACTTGTCAGGGATGTATTGATTGTTGTCACAATTGGTTCCTGTTACTGTCTGTCGGTGGAGGACCTTTAGAAGAAGTGCAGGGAGGAGGAAGAGGCTGTGAGAGGAATTGCATTTATTAATGAAGAATATCCAAATGGTTTCTCTAATAACTGAAGTGGATTATTCAAATCAACTCAGATTCTAAAACGTCTTAATTCAAACACCTGCAAAAATAAAAGTGGACAAGTACACTAACAGGCCACTTTATTATGTACACCTTGCTAATACTGGGTTGGACCCCCTTTTGCCTTCAGAACTGCCTTAATCATTTGTGGTATAGATTTAACAAGGTACTGGAAACATTTCTCTGAGATTTTGGTCCATATTGACATGATAGCATCACACAGTTGCTACAGATTTGTCTGCTGCACATTCATGATTGCAAATCTCCCGTCCCACCATATCCAAAAGGTGCTCTATTGGATTGAGAACTAGTGACTGTGGAGGCCATTTGAGTACAGTAATCTCATTGTCATGTTTAAGAAACCAGTCTGAAATGATTCGAGCTTTATGACATGGTGCATTATCCTGCTGGAAATAGCCTTCAGAAAATGGGTACGCTGTGGTCATAAAGGGATGGACATGGTCAGCAACAAGACTCAGGTAGGCTGTGATGTTGCAACGATGATCAATTGTTACTAAGGTGCCAAGAAAATGTCCCCCACACCATTACACCACCACCACCACCAGCCTGAACCATTGATACAAAAAAGGATGTATCCATGCTTTCATGATGTTGACGCCAAATTCTGACTTATCTGACAGGAGGGGCCCCATGTGTGATCTTCTGCTGCGGTAGCCCATCTGATGTGATTAGCCATGTGGTTGGCTAATTAGAAATGTGCGTTAATGTGCAATTGCACAGGTGTGCCTAAAAAAGTGGCCAGTGAGTATGTGTGAAATATCAGGCTGGAAAAGGATCAAGCTGAAAGCTTAGATAGATAGATAGATAGATAGATAGATAGATAGATGTTTTATTGAGTTGCCACGGCTATGCTAGCAGCTGGCTTTCTGCAAGACCTAGGAGAAGCATCAATGGGCAATCACTTCATAACTAATTACAGTCTTGAGGCAAAGGGAATTATTATAAAAGGAGCCATCAGCTTGTGTCTCATGAAGCGGTTATCTAATTAGGATAATGCAAGGAGATGATAGTCTGAAAGTGGATAGTTTGAATATTTATTTTCAGAATCAAAGCTTATAATAATCCTATGTCTGGCTTGAACAAAGCTAATAAAACTGAGAGGAATATTATATTTCTACTTACCTTTTAGGAAGTCATATTTACTGTGTGTAGAAACATGAAAGCCTTAGGAATAATTTAACGTTCTGCTGAAGTTGAATACTGCAAAGATTATCCTCCCTGAAGCTTGATTCCAGACACAAAAGGCTGAATTTTTATCTGTGCTTAAATTTTCCAGAACAGCACAGTGACATTTGAGTTTCAATCTTTTTCCTCATGCTGTTTATTCCTCCTGTAAGGGCAGATGTCTGGTCAAGTTCCCTGTTCTGTAAAAAGGACACTCATATGATGTTTGCCTATCCAGTTTTTTGCCATCCTCATTTAGAATTTAGAGCATGCAAGCAGCCGTGTCGGCAGAAACATTTCACTGGGGCACATGCCCCAGTATAGATCTGTACGATCAGTAAAAGATTTCACCAATAACAATAAAAAAAAAAATCTAAAGAACATCACTTCACAGTTTTAAACCTATATAGCATTGACTGTAGCGCACATATAGTAGCCTATGGTAAATCATTGCTACTATATTTATTCCACATTAACAATGCACACATAGCTAATTAATATAGTAATTTATTCACATACTCTCCTAATTCATGGGAGACTCCGATGCCTCTGTGTGAACTCCAAGTGGAGAGATCGCGCAGGGGAGAGAGGGAGGGAGAGAGCGATAATCACTGCGTGAGGTAGCTAATGTTAGCTGACAACAACTTGTTAAATATATTATTTTGATTTTACTCAAACTGTAACTCCTAGATGGATATCAGAAAGTTATTCGCCCGAAGCAGGAATAAAGCTGTGAGGAATGAGAGAGGTAAGTTTTGTCCTAGCTAGCTAGGAAACATACGTCTGTGCTAAGTTAATACTAAACAGCTAATATTATTCCTTGTTTCAAGACAACCATATTAATATGCTATACGAGGTGTGAGGGGAATTTCCCCTGAGTTTCATCAGCATTAAATATAATATTGGTTATGATCAGCTGGTAATACATCAATGATGAATTTGAGTAAGCTTGTGTTAGTTGACAGATGTGGCCTATGGATGGTGCAGTGGTTCTAAAATATCTTCAGGAAGAAAAACATTTTTCACTATCAAAAAGTCTGACCCAAATTTTAAAACAATTCAAGTTCATTTCACAGAAAATAGCACAATAGTCTTGTTAATCGGTTTGACTTTGGCTAAAATATGTTTTGTCACCAGAAAAAAGGGCTACAGCTAAAGCATCTGTATTTGTCACCAGAAACATGGCTAAAAATATCTAATATTTGTTGCCCCAATTAGATTATTTTCTATATATTTCCATGTCTGTCCAGACAAAGTGGAACAACAGAGTACTGGAAGAGGTGAGGGAGAGATGAAAGTTGATGAGCAAGAGGAGAGGTGAGATGACTATCGATGAAAGATGTCCAAATCATATATGTATTTTTTTTTCCTCTGAGTCATTTGATTTTGAATATCATAGGCAGAAATACAAAACCTCCAAAGTCAGGGGAAAGAAACAACACTTTTTGGAAAACAAAAAAACAAGGAAGGCTGGGATAACTTTGTAAACGGAGCAGCTTTCACTATTCTCATAATCACATGTGAAAACTGAGGACAAAAAAAATGCAGATAGGAGACTCTGAGCTGTGTACATATTTGTACAGCAATAAACAGTAATATTTTCATGTTGCTTCAGACTAAGTACAGCAGAGTGCAGAGAAGGAAAGATGAAAATTGATGACCCTAGAGAGAGATGACACGGATTTGACACTGGCAGTGTTGGTGATAATATTTAGATAGTCAGTCTATCTATCTATCTATCATAGATAAATAGATAATATGCTGAAAATTGAAAATATATTATCAAAGCCAACATATCTATTTTATTTTTTATTGAACACCATAAAACATAACAAAGTAGTGAATACCACCATCACCTCCGTTTATATTGCCGCTCAGATGCAAAAAAGTCAACATCTTTGTTTTGACAACCTTGTTCAAAGACCACATATCCCAATGTGGCCCGGATCTTTATTGTAAGGGTCACGTACCTCCTCTGACTGCTCGCTGCTCTCCTCCTCCAGCACTCCTATCTGCTGCGCCTCCTCATCTGCGGTTCCCTGCTGCGCGGGCTACATCCTCCTCTCTACCCGGTGTGTCAGTGAGCGAGCCATGTCCAACTTCTTTAGCTGACTTACAGAATTCGGTCAGCTTAGAGGAATTTTCTTTCTTATTTCTTTGTCTCGAAGCTCCTTCTCACGAATTTCTCCCTTGACGTTTTTCCACCTTTCTTTACATCTAGAGGACCACACCATTAAATCGTCTAAATTGTTTGATTGGTGAGCTCATGGTTCAATGGGAACTTTAGAGGCCACATGGGTGAAGTAGGTCACTTGTAATTTGGATCAATCAGCAGCATTAAATTAGCATATAAGATGATTGACAGAAAACCTGACAAGTAATAAAACAACGTTTTTTTCTTTGTTTTTTTCTTTAAATAATAGGCAAGCATCATAGGCCCCTGGCCACTGCGCCGTTTGGCCCGTGCATTAAGGCGGCCTTGTTGTCCCTGCACCGTCTTACAGATGGTAGTTTACGAAAGATATATCTCAGCATCAAGTACATAATTGTCACCTCTGCCCACTTATGCCAAAGTCACATGAATTCCTGTCCCCTAGTGGGTGAGCAGAGTAAAGTATGAGAGAAGTGTATCTTAAACAAACTCTCTTGTGACTTCTCAGCTTTGTGTTGGCTTGCTAGTTTAATTCTTTAGTCTTTTACATTATGGGACTATTTGTTTTTAAGAACTGTTTAAATTTTATGTAACAGTACATCACTGGAATCCTTTAAATCCCCTAATCAAATGATGCTTGTTTCATCTGAGATGATCCGACCCCGAGAATGGCGGTCGAATCAGGCTCCACCTAACAATGCATCAAAACTTAAACTATTTGGGGTCACCCCAGGAAACTAGAAACATTTGGCCTATAAAAACTGTCTGAAATTGGCTTAAATTTTACGTAGAAAAGATGTCGACAATAACCTAATTTGGACTAGAATCAGCCCACATCTAGTATCCTGAGAACATCAATATTGGACGCTCTGAAGACATTCGAAAAAAGACGTCATCTGGCGTCACAGTCTGCACCTTCAGTGAATCGAGATTGGACATACAAAGATTACCCTAAAACACGTCGTTTCAACTTGTCTTTGCGCAGTGGGAAGTGCTGAATGTTTTTTTTTTGTGCACTCTGCATGCTGTCATGGATTATTTGTGCCCCAGGTGTGCCCCAGTACAGTATTAGCTCTAGTGACGCCCCTGGATGCAAGCCAATTACATTGTAGTCTATTTATGAAGATGAGCTTTTTTAGGTGACCTTCACCTCTCCTGGCTTTATTATTTTTTTCCTCATGCTGTTTATTCCTCCTGTAAGGGCAGATGTTTGGGCAAGTTCCCTGTTCAACACAGCGACATAATGAAAGTTAATAGTGGTAATAGGGGGTTTGAGGAATAGATTAGTTTTTAATTAATCAGTTTCAGGAAGATAATGGCTTTCTGAGACAGCCATTAAAGGCTTTTTAATGATGACTTTGACCACTGCCATCCCCGGTCGGCAGTAAACACATCCCAGGTGGAATGTGGTCATTTATGGTCTTGGCTGAGAAATTTCCTTTAAATATTTACCTCTGGTTTATCATAATCATGAAAGTAAAAACAGAAACTAAAATGCAGGAATTCTCTGATGGCCGAGGTCCTCCTTAATTAAAAATGTCTTTATTGCAAAAATGACATGTCCTAAGTGGACAACTTTAAAATGCCCACATGTAGCGGCATGGGTTCTTCTTAGGGTCATAGTGAAGTAGATATAAAACTGATCTTATAAGGGCAAAAGATACACAGGTGGAAGCAGACACACAGGTGTTGACAATCATTATTGAAGGTCTGCAGGCAACTGCTAGGACACACCTCTCTCATGGTTCTGAGCAATAAAAAATGTTGGTCACAATAATAAACAGAAACACAGGCAACAGATAGCATGCATGTTTATATATGCATACATATGCATACACATATACAGTACATAAACATTTACATATCAAAATTGAGTAGTCACAGGAAAAAACAGCATTACAAAATCCCAGAAAACGTCTATAGTTAATTTTTTTTTTTTTTTTATCCGACGTTTTTTTCCTTTTTTTTTTTTTTTTTTTTTTTTTTTTTTTAACGTGTCCTGTCTAGCAGTATGCTACTCAGAATTGGTGTCTGAGTACCAAGTACAAGCCCAACAGTTTTACTTTCCCAAGCAGAGTATTACAGCTTCGCTGTAGTACGCCACTTGATGTATATGTATGAAAAATCTTTATTAGTGATTACTGTGGGTTCAATTTCCTGACGTCATGGACATTAAACTGAGACAAGAAGGGAGAAAGGAAGAAGGTGAAGAAAAGAAACCGGACCAACAGAGGGGCGAACCGACGACACAAGACAGGGAGGCAAATAAAGAACACAAGAAAACATCCCAGTCCTCCACCTCTGCCGGACGGCAGAGAAACAGTAATACAAAAACAACAAAGTGTACAGAACCAAACCAATAGTTCGGATCTGGTAGAATAAACAAAGAATTACACATTCACTACACACAAGCATTGATTAATGAACATAATACAAATGTTTCTGGTAAGCTCCTGTGAACAACTAACTAATGATGATAACCTCAGCTTAAGATATGTCCGTCCTCACCTATGTCCCCACACCTATGTGTGTGCGAGCATGCAGGTCGGAATAAGGTTTCCCCATGCAAGTGATTGATAGCTGGTGTAAGGAACCGTCAATCCGTCCTACAGGAATCGGCACAGACATGGAGGAGGCAAGAGATGTATGCATCCAGCGTCCCACAGAGTACAGAGTCCACAGGCGGATCAGCGCAGGGTCGATCACCCGCCAAGAGGGGAACAGATGGAAGCCCCAGGGGAGCACCCACCAGCCGCGATGCTGGGGCCCGAGAGATCGCAGTGACGAGCCCACGGGCTCCGCCGGTAACCGGCTACGCCAGGGCGGGCCCGGACCAGGAACCGGAGGCCACGGGGACCAGGGGCACCCCACCCCCCAGCGGGGCCCCAACCAGTGACCAGCCGACAAGGGTCCCCCGCCGCCGCCGCAGGCAAGGAGGACCCGCAGCCAACCGACGGACAACACACGCCGCCGCCACCCCGGACCAGTACCCACCGCCAACAACCCGGCCCGCCCCCACACATCCACACGCCAGGGAGCCACAGCGGATGTACGCCCTCCCCAGGCCGCGCCCAGCCGGCACCTGGACATCCAGATCTTCCAGCTCCAGGGTCCAGATCCCGCCCCACGTGGGGCGCCAAGATCAGGGGCCCAGCCAATGCCGGACAGCCCCACCAGGCGAACAGACCAGCCAGCTGAAGTCCTGGAACCGGCAGGAGGATTGGGCGCCAGGCACGGTCCCCACCGATCCACCGGACGGCACCAACCTATTCTACAAACCCGGCACCCCCATAAGAGGTGCCCCAGTCAATCCAAGGAGGACATCGGCCCGAAACAGCGGCCGCCCGACACACCGGACCACCCAGGACCCGCCCGACATGCACCAGGACCGAGCCGGGCCGCAACCGGGACCCCCAGCCCCAGGCATCGAGAGTCATCATCAACCAGCGGGCAGGAGCAACCATCACCGACGGGGAGTGACGGGGAGGGAAGAAGATGCATCAGGCCAGAGAGCAGCCAAACACCCAACCTGACAGGTAGACATAGACAGACAGAGACACTCATACGTACCCTCCCTTTCTTGTGTACACATTCTTACAAATACAGGACATACGAAAAAAGGACGCTATACCCTCATTCATACCCCCCATACGTACACTATACTCCATACTCCCAGGCCCAGGGACAGACACCCCAGTAGAGAACCCCTGCCCCCTGCACACCAGGAGACAGACACTTTGCCCACCAGGACGGGGACTAAGTAGACCGCCAAGGGCCACACCGCGCAAGAGCAGCCCACCAGCCCAGGGACCACCGACCAGACGGCGTGATGTTCTATCCCGGGCTCCGACCCCCTGATGGTCCAAACGAACAGGGGTGTGGAGAAAGACCCCCCCCAGCCATCTCTCCCCCAGCTCAAATGTGGTCGTTGTTGCGTGTTGTTCTAATGTGCACTCTAAAAACAGAAGGGGCGACATGAGGAATACTGCAGGGTACCCCCCATCTCCCACCCGGGGCCCTCAGTGTCTAGATGCGTTTAACCAGTGGGTGCCGGACACAGGCGAGGCCCCCCTCAACGGGGGGGGTCATCGCCTGTGTGCGCCACAACCGCCAGGTCCCTACATGTGCGTTCCCCTGTAAATGTTGCAAGTTTAGTAGTGTCTAAATTGCTCAATAAAATCGGGACCCAGGCCGCCACCGGGTAGCGAAGACGGAAGCTCCATCCCGCACTGTGACGTGCCCACGTCCCCAAGGCCTTGTGAATGGTAGAATGAAGGAGCAGGTGGACAGTAGGCATGGGGATGGGGAGAGAAAATAACTGGGTGTGACCATTGCCAACCCCAGGGAGCCAGCCTCCCCTGCATGACTCCAATAGGCACCCCCGTTCGGCCCGATCCAACCATGGGGTGGGAGGCCCCAGCACGGTCCCAAGTCGGGGCCCACGGCAGCGGGTTACCGGCCGAGCCCCATCGCCCCGCAATCCACCAGCCCCCATGCCGGGGGCATATCTAAATCCTCCCACAACATTCACACTGCTAACAAAAACACATGTCACTAGACACCCAGGTTGAGTTTAGCTCACCCTCAACGCGTCCCAAGCGCACCCCCGTTAAAAAGAGCGCCTGTGCTAGATGGTAAAAAGCCTACCCGCCAATAAGAGACGCCCCAGGCACCGCCAGCGTCCCGAGGACCCCCGGGCCGGAGGCCGGAACCCGGCGCACACCAAACCGACTCGGGTACCCCGGACATGCGCGCGCCAGGGCCCCGTGAAGCAGACCGAAGTCCCCGGGCGGCCAATCCCCAGGCTGCCGACATCCTCCAGCCATTGCTCTCTCACCGCCCCGATGGCCGGGTGGCAACAGAACCCAGCACGTTCCACCCACCCAGCCCACACACCCACCAACTGGTCTGTCACTGTGGGAGGCCGACCAACAACGGCCAGAGCACCCCCAGCCACCCCCCGCGAGGGCTAAGACCAAGACCCAGGAGCCATGTACCAGTGTGAATATTAGCCGAATCGGGCCCGGAGACGCGGCCACCCGGCCACGGCCTCTCGCCGACCGCCAGCTGCGGACGCGGGCAAGCGGCCACCCGGGGAGCAAGGCGACAGTGAACCAGCCCGGGGGAGATGGAAAGCGGCAGCAGCGCCCGCCAACCACCGGCCCGACCACAGCAGCCGGCACCCGACGTGCAGCGCACCGGGCCAAGCCCCGCACAGGGCCCCAGCCGGGGGGCGCGCCGCACCAGAACCCCGAGCCCCCAGGCCCAGTCCAGACCCCCCCCAGCAGCAGCACAGCACCAGGCCCAGTAACCCGCTGTCCGCCAGCAACGACCCCTCATAAGGCGCCGCATGCAGCCACTAGGAGTCACCACAACAAAGACCCCAAAAGTCCCACCCCAGGTGAGGGTCTCGGCACCTATCGCCGAACCGCAAGCGGGACCCACCCCCCAGGACCTCCCCGCAGTACACCCACCCAACCCTTAGCTCCACATCGGCAACCGTGTCCACAGAAACGGAATCAAGGGCCCGACCCCACTAGGTGATGGAAACTGATCAAGGGTGGACCAGAAAGATTGATCAGATGTGGAGGCAGATGCCGTTCTCTAAACCAATGTAATCCAGAAGGAGATCTCTCTATTATTGATTAATATTCAGAGTATTTTTATTATTCCAGTTCAAGAGGATATATTTTCTTAGCGCGATGCATAAGGCGATGTAAAAATAATTGCATTAGACTTTGTATCACATGGTAGAACTTCATCTATATTTCCCAGCAATGCAAACTCTGGGAGCAGGTGTGATATTACATTTCAGACACTTTGATTAGATCTTCACATATATCTGGTACCCAATATTTCTTAACAGGTGGGCAGAACCAATAGAGCATGAATATAATTGTCTGGGTAGATTGCTTGTACATTGTAAACAGGTATCAGGACGGCGTATAACCACATCTTGAACATCCGCTGCCTGTATAATGCACTCTATGAAGGATTTTTATATTGTATTAATCGTAGATTAGGATTCTTAAGAAATTTTGAAGGTTCTTAATGAAATTTTGAGACCAGAGGTTTTGGTCTATTGAGATGGACAAGTCCATCTCCCATTTTTGAAATCGGAAGGGCTATTGATGATTCATCTATTCTATTTAAAGTGTTTTGTATATTTTAGATAGCACGTTTGGGAGGGTTAAGATTAAGGAAGTCTAAAACTTTTCTCCTGGAATTTGTAAATCAACTGTATTGAGCCTAAATTTATTTTTTTTATAATTGATTTACATTTGTTGGTACTTTCTAAGAATTTTATTCTTGTTATATTCCGAATTGTGTAAACCAATGTATTAAAGGGGATAAAGTCATGTTCCATCAAATATAGTGCTCCAGGTAGTTCAATTCCTTTACAACTCCAGCCCCGGAAAGTTAATCATGCATTTTTTTTGTAAGATATCCGGGTTGGTTCCAGATGGGTGTACGCCTGCATGGGACATAGTGAGGTCTTTGTCATTTTTAAGAAATTCCCACCAAAGCTGTCAGAGAGGAGCTGATATTTACTACTTTTTGAAACATCTCATTTTGTTTTATATTTGAGCTAACAAAAAGGTAGATCTGAAAGTTTTTATCTTATTGCATAGTGTCTGTTCTACATCTACCCCAGCACTCATCGATATAACTGTGTTTTACCCATCTTGATGTGTATATTGGAGTCTGTTGGCATAAGAAATAAATGACGAAAGTTTGGGTAGGTCTAGACCCTCCTTTATCTTTTTCGGACTTCTGTAGTGTTTTTAAGCTGATACGTGGGGGTTTATCTTTCACAAAGGAATTTAGAAAAGAAACAGAAGAGTCCAGAGATCTAAACCAAATCAGGTGATGGTTTGCTTGGGATCATTGAGAATAAATAATTGATTCTAGGCAAAACCATCATTTTTTATTGTAGCTACCCTTCCAATAAGTGATATTGGAAGGGATTTCCCATCTTGCCCAGATCATCTTCCACTTTTATTAAAAGTGGGACGTAGTTTAGCTTAGATAAGTCTGCCAGTCTTGGTGAGATATGGATACCTAGATATGTAATATTTCCGGACCCGGAGAGCTGCAAAGCAACAGGACTCTGGGTAGAGAACAGTTGATTGGAAAGGGACTGTAGATTTTTAACCAATTTTCATGGAATAGTCTGAAACTCTTGAGTAAGATTTTATTAACCTCAATTACACCTGATACAAGGAAGTTTGTGTAATGCTGTATGAAAAAGTAGTACATCATCTGCGTATAAACTGATTTTTATGTTCTATTTTGTGTTGCATTGTATACCTTTAACATTAGTTATTTTGCCTGATTGCTGCTCGCTAATGGTTCAATAAAAATAGCAAAGAGGGAGGGGAAGAAAGTGGACATCCCTGCCTGGTCACCTCTCTGAAGAAAGAACCTTGATGATGTTTGATTATTGGTCCTAATACATGCTGTTGGTGAGCTGTGATAATATTTTTAACCCAGATTTACAAAAGAAATAACTGAATCCCGGAATTTATTTAAGGCTGCAAATAAAAAATTTCCAGTTAACTCTATCAAATGCTTTTTCTGCATCTAAAGATAATATATTGGTTTTGGACGTATTTTACAGTGGGAATTAATCTATTAAATCTATTAATCTACGTGAATATTTGTTGAAGAGAGCTTACCTTTTAATAAAACCTGTTTGATTCCGGGTGGGATTATTAGAGGTGTTATTTTCTCTATCCTTCTTGCAAAGAGCTTTGCAAAATTATTTTCAGATCACATTGATAAGAGAAAATCGGGCGATCATAACTGGTAGGAGACATAGGGTCTTTTCCTGGTTTTAAATAGAAGATTGATGTAGGCAGAATTCATGTTTGGTGGTATTCGACCATTTTCCTTTGTTTCCTGTAACATTTTGTAAAATGTTGGTGCCAGAATATTCCAGAATTCTTTATAGAACTCTGCTGGAAATCCATTCCGATCCAATCCGACGTTTTTTTCCATTATCACTCAGTGTCCGTCTCTAAGTCTAGTCCTGGGTATTGATCTCCCTCCGCCAACCCCAGGAGGGCCCTGCACTGGGCTCAAGCCTCCTTAATGCTTTGAGGAGTGATGAACCCTTCGTTTCACCTGAGGGGGTGGGGATTCCCCAGCTGGACGTAGCGCGTGGAAGGATCATATTATTCCAGCCAGATCCTACCAAATCCCTCAGCCAGGAGGGGGCAGTGTACAGCCCAGAACTAGTCCATATTTTTTTGGGGGGTAGCTCACATTAGCTACTCAAGGGAGCACGGGGAGAACATGCAAACTCCACACAGAAATGCCGGTTCGCCAACCCCACCCAGTGTGTGGGTGCTGATGATATGGAGGAACAGACACACCCTCAGCACAATCGAACCCAGGACCTTCTAGCTGTGAGGTGAGCTGCGCTACCAGCTGCGCCACCGTGCTCCCCTGAAAACGTCTGTAATCTATCTTCTCATTTAGTCATGAATAGTCCATATCCAAAAGGTTTCACGTTGCAATAAATGTTTTAAAATGTCACCTCCACGTATTGATTTTTTAAGAATTTCAATGCCCTACATTCTCAAACATGATGTCTTTCTTTATAGTGTTTGGCCATGGAGTAATCTTTGTTGTTGACTCAGATTGCGTATTTGTGTTCATAAAACCACTCTTTTTGTTTTCTTTTAGTTCTGCTCACATCGACTGTAAAAACAGAAACTGACAAATTGTGTCTAAATATCTTTTGATAGAAACATGTGAATGAACTGTGACATTCATGTGCAAGTTAACCAGTAACTGTGCTGTCCAGACCGCTGCATACATTTTAACCTTCTGTTCTAGGTGCTATCAACGTCTAAGGAGAAAGCAAACACAGCCAAGGAAAATCTATCTGCGTCCCATTGAGGCTGACACCACAAAACAAGAAGCAATATCTTTCTTGTAAATGACCTGGATGCCCTTGTCAGCCCAGCTCACATCAGTACCTGGAGGAATGTCCCACAATCCTGCCGTTTGCATCTTGGCCTGATGCCTACATAATAGAGGGCACATCAGACGGGGGACTGCCAGGCGTCCGCTGAAGTGGAACCAAAGCGAAGGAGTCTTTCATTGAAGTGTGGGCCGAGTGAGGTTCTGACTCACATTCACCCTCTGTTACAGCTTGTTGACAGCCTGCAGCTCCACAATTAAATGCCTTTTTGCTGCAGCTGCAGAAGCTACAGGGGTAATATCAGTTCAGAAACATTTTCCTAATTTCCCATTTAATGTCTTTAATGCTTTTTCACATCGAAACATTAAGGGAGTGGTTTGATTTTTAGTGTGTTCTATAAGTCTCAGAGTCTTTTTTAAACACAGTTTTATTATCCACAATGATGTTCAGTCCTCCTGAGCTACTGTCCTGCAACCTTTAGATGCTTTTCCTTCTCCAACACACCTGGATCAAAAGGCTGAGTTCCCTTGTGATGATGTCATTGATAGCAACCACCTATTTATCTGATACAGGTGTGTTGGAGATTGGATGTATCTAAAAGTTACAGGATACTTCTAGAAAAATGGGCACCCCGCACATCATACTGAAGGAAATTATGTCAGAAACCAAGCATCTCTATCATGTAAAGGTAGCAATAAAAAAATGTATTAGACCCCGGACTATTGTCAGATTTTTCTGTGACACGTGACTCTATACTATTCAAAAAAAATGTCATAGATCTTATCAAAAATATCTGACAGGAAATGCAGCTTAAACGCAAAGGTATAATGCTGCTTGACACACTAGTGGCTAGTGTTTGCAAAGCAGCCAGTGCAGGAGAGTAATTAATTTTATTTGTCTTTAAGTATATGAGACTATGGATATTGTATGGTTGGGTTTCCACTGCGCATTATTGAAAATCGAGGAACATTTAGAGATTGAACTATTAAAATAGCCAGCTATAATCGACTTAAGGGGGGTTTCAAGGGTTTCATAGATTTTAGCTATTAGTGGGGGGGGGGGTCTCTAACCCCTGTGAATACCAGAGGTTCACTTTATCCCTAATTTCACAAGCTAAAAATTCAATAAATGTGGGAATGTTTACCTATATATGTTTTATCCTTAATAGTAATTCAACTAACAGAACTATCTCAACAAAACAGTAGATGAATAAAAACAATCTTAGACCGTTGAAACAGTGTGCAGTTCAATAGATGAGGTTAAAAAGGTGGCCCTTAAGCATGAAAACAGCAGACAGTTCAAGAGCAATTCTTTCTGAAAAAATATATAACAATTGATTTAACCAGACAATATTCAGATCAGCAGCTTGTCAAAAAAGTTGATTGGAGAGGAGAAAACATAAACTGTAGAAGATCAGGCGACATCAAAATGTAAGCCAAAGCCAGAAAGACAAGGAGAGAAAACTACTCCCACCATGGATGGGTGAGCCTCCCCATGTTACTACCCCAATAACTTCATATTTTATAGATATTTTGGTGACCAAAAGAATTCAAATTAAAATGAAGTAAAAAAGCAGTCTTCAAAAGGTTTTGTATTTGAGGTCTTTGCATACACAAACTGATTTTGCAACACCACATTCATTCATTCATTCATTCATTCATCCCTTCATACCTTTCGTTACTCTATTTTTAGCTGATAAAAATTCCTGCATATTGAAAATGTTCTACTGCTGTGACGGGAACATGGACCCTCATGCACCAACACTAATGAGCTAATGGGCAGCAGCTGTGACAATGTCATGTGGACAGGTTGGGAGTAAACATGGAGGGCACTCAGTGAAACTATGCAGCCTGTGGCTCAGGCTGGAGGCAGAGAATTCATTCGTGTTAATCCCATTTGGCCTTTCTCTGCGCAATCTAGTAATTCCTGTGTGTTAAGGCTTTGATTTGTTCTTGTTCTTCTCTGGGTTTACCGGTTATTTTACTTGGCAGCTTCCTTAATCCATTTTAATATGGATGTATTAATCACATCGGAGTGAATCTGTCATCTTGAAAGGAAAAAGACTCAGCTTTTACCTCCTGTGGATTAGTCTCTTTTCAGTGTTAATCAGTGATTGATTGGGTTTGAGCTGTTAGTGTCAACATTACAGTTCTGACACAAGCACTGAGCTCTCTGCTGTTTTTTTCTTTGTCGTTTTTTTTTTGGGGGGGTGGTGAAAAGGAACATTGGGTGCTTTGTAGACCTCGTATTTGCTGTTTGTACGTAAAACAGAATATTTTTTGAAAAATGCTGGGACTCACATCCACATTAAAGTCTTTAATTTATTTATTAAAAAATGTCTTAATTTTTCTTTGTATAGGGGCTTCACCTGCACCCCCTGCTCCTCTAAAAGCACTCAGAACAGGGATTTTTGTGGACTTAGTAAAGAGTCTTGAAATTTACCATTTAACCTTAAAACAGCAAAATATGGTAGTAACTGGATCTATTAGAATTAGGGCTATCAAAAGTAACGCTTTAATGCATGGTTGATTCATGCGTAGAATTAACGTAATTTTATTTTAATTTTTTTATGCAATTCACGTATGCACAGAATACCGCCCTGTTTATCTTATAATTCAGCCCTCACCATAACTGTTTTTCTTCCTAACTGGCAAGACTGCATCTGGATGGTGAGCCGTAGCACCGAGCTGACATCAATCAGTCCAGCAGCTCATCACAAACCCTTTGCAATCTAATTTTTTCCCAGTTGTCATACTCCAGCCACCCACTAGATGTCCTCAGAACATCCTCATGATTCCAGTTATCTCCCTCCTACATCTCCCTCGCCTTTTTTCCATTATCTAATCATCCCCAGAGTACAGATGCCTGGCACCTTGCTTGCGCTGGTTGTCAGGTTGTTGTGTCATTTGTTGTTCAGCGCTTGCCCTCTGATAACAGTCTGTTCCTACTTTCTGCCTGCTAACCTTACTTTATTTTTAGCTAAATAAAGAGCCGAAGTTTTGCTGTCTGCATTTCTTTGTTCCTCCTTTTTTTTTTTTTTTCCTGCAGCAAGCCACAGCATGTTCTCCTTTTTTTCTAATTTCTTCTACACATTCAGGCCTGCGCAGATTAAACTAATTGGATTGGGAGATGTGTTGATGGATGCTTTCTTGATAGCAGCAGGCAGTTAATAACATCTTTTCAGTTATTCATGTTGGTCTATATGGCGTTGGCTACATTTATCAACACCCCCGGTGAAGACGTTTCGAAAATATTAAAATAAATTCAGCTGTTATTAGAGCAGAATAAGTCCCACACTGAAAATTTTCTGAAAAACTCAAACCTTCAATTAGAGATTGATTTTCGCAAGGAATACCATCAGTCAATAATTGAGCACTTCTTCTATGATATTTCACCATCCTGGAATGTTCAGAGAGAGGAATCTTTAAACAGCCTCTCTATATCCTCCAGATCGCCTTTAGGTTTTCTATATGATCTAGGTCTAGGGATGGCTGGACGATTTCCATTTTGATTCGGATGTATATTGTTGATCCTCGTTCTGCTGAAAGAAGAATTTAAGTTCATGATGCTATGCAATAGTCTTTTTCTGGTATCATGTAATCTTTTTGTTATTTCTGTCTCTTCTCCGTGTTCATCAGCCAAATCCCCAGACGGTCGTGGTAGATGGCCACTCGTACTGAGCCTGGTTCTGCTTCTGCTGGAGGTCTCTTCGTGTTAAAAGGGAGATTTTCTTCTCCACTGCCACTATATGTTTGCTCAGTATAAGGAATTACTGAGGGATTGCTGTGGTTGGAGTCTGCATATTCTGAGCAGAGGGTAGATTCAATAAATTAGCCTTTCTGTCATGTTTTATTTAAAGTACATCAGATTCTTGGTATTCACATGGGACAGGGACAACAAGCGCCCGTGAATAACAACAATCAGCGAAAACCTGAGATGTCTTTTAAAAAAACGGCCTATTTTTATAGTGGAAACACCAAGTATACAAACAGTGGTCTTGGAGCTACCGCAGAAGCTAATATATACGATCTTCCTTATCTCCACTCTTGGAGTATAGCCAATCAGTGCCAATTAAAATAAAAGATGCAGAAAACCTAATACTAACCTGATTTATATATTCCTAAAACTTTCTGTTTGGGATGATTGTCCTGTTAAAATATACAAATGGATGCAGATTTTTATCCTTCTACCTCTTGATGTGAAGTAAAGTTGACAAATTAAATGTGATTTGCACACTACTCGTGTCATAAACAGCCCTATAACATTTATGATGCCACCAAAATACAAGACTGCTGGTAGAGTCTTCATAGGTGAAAATCTCAACAACCTTTGTCTATTCTGATCACAAAACCTTTCTCTACAACACATTTGGCTTTCCCATTATCATGGCTGCAAATTTCAGTTGAACATTGAACATTATTGATTTTTGAGCTTTTTCCTTTGCTCAAGATGTAATAATAACTTTACTGTGGACAGTAGAGTGTTTTCTACAGTTTTTTCTGATAAACCAATGTGACCAATTTTCTTTGTTCTTTGTTTTGGACTGGACGGTTCCCACTGGATTCATGAGTACATGAAACAGTCCTGGCATCATCTATTTCAAAAACCTCTAGACTATGATCAAACACATGCTCTTGAGCTAGTAAACCAGCCATCTGTGGTCTATGCATACTTGTCTTTGCTGTGTTGCAAAGAGGCTGGTGCCTGACTCCAGCCGTCAATGGCAAGAGGCTGGGTCCACCATGGACAGATCACCAGTCCAACACACAGACAACCATTTACACATGCACATTTAAGGACCATTAAGAGACACCAATTACCCCAATAGTCATGTTTTTGGACTGTGGGAAGAAGCTGGAGTACCCGGAGAGAACCCATGCATGCAGGGAGAGAACATGCAAACTCCACAGTTGGAACCCAGGATCTTATTACTGCAAGCCAACAGTGCCAACTGCTCCATCGTGCAGCCCATCAATAAATCAATCAATTTATATGCACCACACTCATACTACAAGTAGGGGGTTTCAAACAGCCATCCAAAAGTATGCCAGATGAATCAAGATAAAACTGACAGGTCATAAATGTGTATGTTTGAGCCTTTTTGACCTTGTGTGGATTATTGAAATTCACCAAACATTTAAAATTCTTATACAAATGTATCACCATGAGCCAAGAGTTACTATATTTATTGCAGTGATGTAAACTTCTGAACAGTGTTGTATAAATGTAGGACCATGGTGAAGATATAGTACTTTTAATAACCTTCCTTAAAAAAAACTTTAAAAAAATAAAATACAAAATGGCAAATATGTATTTTTTATTAATACCCTTCCTTTCCTTAGGTATATTCATGGACTGCCATAAAGCAGCGACTGGCATTGGAAAATTTGCTATAGTAATGGCATCAGCCACTAGATGTCCCCAGTTGTCCCTGTTACCAGCTTCTTCTTTATTATCTGCCTTTTGATTTCTACTTAACCTTCAGTAGACACCTCAAAGGTTCTCAGGATGCCACATTGCTTTTCAAAGCCTGTTTTGCAATAAATTTACTTAGGTTTATGAAACTTTATACCGTAAGATGTTATGCTAAGGTGACAGTGGTTCAAATCTTTATTAATGCTGTTTTATGGAGTTCCATCACCAGCCGCTTTGGCAGCTTCACGCTGATTTGCTGTTCGGTCCAAGCTTCTGTGCACCATTCAGACAGAACTCTTTTCAGGTAACATATTGACTGGTCATACTCTCTCATTACACTTTAAACTTTTAAAAACATCAAAGTACTCATTTAAGCATCCCCCACCCGTGTTGCTAGACTTCTCTTCACTCTGACTGTGGTAAAACCACAGTATTAGTACTATTAGACCTCAGTGCAGTGTTTGACACCGTTAATCATGATATATTACTGGAACATCTAGAGCAGGGGTGCCCAAACTTGCAGGCCAAATGTAATATTTTACTCGAAATACAAATACTAATAGTTAAGTTATATTTAGTTAAGTTATGTTATATTTATACTGTAATTTAGGGTTCATTTATGTGTAAATAACATTAAATAAAATGACGTAAGTAATTTATAGCCAATTAGAACACATCAGAATCAGAATCAGAATCAGCTTTAATGGCCAAGTATGACACATACAAGGAATTTGACTCCGGCAACTTTTCTCTCCAGTACAGAACTTAAATAAGTGAAATTAAAAAACGGAAGAAAAAAAAATAAAAAATAAAAAATAAAATTAAATTAAATTAAATTAAATAAATAAAAATTAAAAATAAAGGATAATATATACACCAAACCAGGGTTATTGTACAGTAAGTATATACAGTAAGTATATACAGCAGTGCAGAGTTTTAGTTTATTGTTCATGTGAGTGGACACACACTCTGTGACTATTCAGAGTTCATCAGAGCGACAGCCTGGGGGAAGAAACTGTTCTTGTGTCGGGTGGTTTTGGCGTACAGCGCTCTGTAACGCCGGCCTGAGGGGAGGAGCCTAAACAGATTGTGGCCAGGGTGTGAGGGGTCAGTGGTGATTTTTCTGGCCCGCTTCCTGACCCTGGCCCGGAAAAGGTCCTCAATGGAGGGAAGATCAGAACCTATGATCCTCTCTGAGGACCTGACTGTTCTCTGCAGTCTGTCCCTGTCTTGCCTGGTGGCGGATCCGAACCAGACAGAGATGGATGAGGTCAGGACAGACTGGACTATTGCTGTGTAGAATATGGTCAGCAGTTCCTGAGGCAGGTTGAACTTTCTGAGCTGACGCAGAAAGTACAGCCTTTGCTGGGCCTTCTTCCTTATAGAGTCAATGTGGGAGGTCCACTTTAGGTCCCGTGTGATGGTGGATCCTAGGAACCTGAAAGACTCTACTGTGGGGACTGGCCTGTTGGTGATTAGACTGGCCTGTTGGTGATTAGCACATATTAACACATATCTAATCTTCAGTATTGATGTCAGTAAAAAAACAAAAAACAAATTCTTCTTCCCAGAATTTAAAAAAAGATATTTTACAAACATACCCTACATTTCCCAATTTAGCAATTTTTTATCTTTCATATATAATGTAAGCATTATGCGATAGGACCCCCAATATACTCAGAAATACAATACTTATTGGGACTATTAACCACAAACAGTATCAGCACTGGAAGAATATTCATGATGCATATTTAGCTGACTGAACAATGTGGATTTTTATGTAAGACCCAGGGCATCCTCTGGCAGGCCAAATTGAATGGTTTGGGGGGCCAACTTTGGCCCGCGAGCCCCACTTTGGGCAGCCTTGATCTAGAGAGCTGGGTCGGACTCTCTGGTACAGTACTCGACTGGTTCGAATCCTACCTCAAGAGCAGGAACTTCTTTGCTTCGATTGCCCAATTTTAATTGCAAAACACAGAAATCAGATGCGAGGTCCAGGAGAGCTCCATCCTAGGGCCCCTCCTATTTAGCATTTACATTCTCCCATTAACCCATACTATAACAACAAATAATATCAACTACCACAACTATACGGACAACACTGAACTTTATAGCTCAATGTTACCAGGTGATGTCGAACACATCCAAATCATCAATAAATGCAAATTAACAGCTGGGTGTCCCATAATTTCCTCCAACTGAACAAAAACAAAGCAGAAGTAATTATCTTTGGACCCAAAAAAGATTGATTAAATATCAGTACAAAGCTTCAGTTGGTCCAACAAGAAACTACCAACCAGTCTAGAAATATAGGTGTAATAACTGACTCAGACCGAAACCTCCAGGGTCACATAAAGGCAATAACAAGGTCAGCTTTCTATCACCTGAGGAAATTTTATATGCAAATTTTTTTTTAGCAGGGTGGGTCTTTTAATATTTTCTTGTTGAGTTGGGGTTAGCACTGGTTATATCTGTTAGACATGGTATAGAAATCTGGACTTCTATTACATTCTATTCACTATTGCTGTTCCAGTGTATTGGCTATAATTGACAAACCAAAATTAATATTTTATGTCATATTAAAAGAGTAGCATCTGATGTCATAAAACGAGTTCCTAATAAATATTTAAAAACATATTAGACCAAGAGAGTCATCTGATGTCATAAAACAAGAATCTTATAAATATTTGACCTGAAATTATAAGGAAAAAGAGTACCATCTGATTTCATGAGAACCAGATAAATATGTGATGTGGAAATATTAGAACATGAGTATAATCTGATGTCATAAAGAGAGTACTAAATAAATATTTAAAGTCATATTATTAGCACAAGAGTACCATCTGATGTCATAAAGCGAGTACCTAATAAATATTTAAAGTAAAATCTGTAGTAATGAAATGAGTACTAAATAAATATCTTATATCAAATTATTAGAACAAGAGTACCATCTGATGTCATACAGCAAGAACCAAATAACTATTTGAAGTCATATTATTCGAACAGGAGTATGATCTGATGTGATAAAGTGAGTACAAAATAAATATTTGAAGTCATATTAGCCATTAGAACAAGAGTATCATCTGATGTCATAAAGCGAGTGCCCAATTAGTATTTTATGTCATATAATTAGGACAAAGTATCAACTGATATCATAAAGCTAGTACGAAACAAATATTTGATGTCACATCAAAACAAGTTTAGTATCTGATGTCAAAGCAAGAATCAAATATATATTTGCTAAATAATTAGAATAAGAATACAATCTCAATGTCAAATTGTAAAAAGGAGTACCATCTGATGTCATAAAGTGAGAACCAAATGAATATTTGATGTAAAATTAAAAGAAAAAGAGTACCATCTGATTTCATAATGAGGTCACATAAATATTTGATATCAAATTATAACAAGAGAACAATCATAAATCGAGAATCAAATAAATATTTGTTGTCACATTATAAGAAAAAGAGAATACTTTGAAATGGGGATGCAAGTGCTATATCGATATTTGTCAAATTATTACAACAAGAGTATAATCTGATGTAATAATGCTTATTCCAAATTAATCAAATTATAAGAGTAACATCTAATGTCATAAAGCGAGTACCAAATAAATATTTGAACTCATATTATTAGAACAAGAGTATCATCTGTCAAATGAGTTTCCTCCGCAGGGTGGCTGGGTTCCCTTAGAGATAGGGTGAGAAGCTTAGTCATTTGGAGGGAGCTCAGAGTAGAGCCGGTGCTCCTCCACATCGAGAGGAGCAAATTGAGGTGGCTCGGGCATCTGGTCAGGATGCCTCCTGGACGCCTCCCTGGTGAGGTGTTCGGGGCACGTCCCACCGGGAGGAGGCCCAGGGGAAGACCCAGGACTTGCTTGAGGGATTACATCTCCCAGCTTGCCTGGGATCGCCTCGGGATTCCTCCCAAGGAGCTGGCTCAAGTGGCCGGGGAGAGGGAAGTCTGGGTCTCTCTGCTTAAGCTACTGCCCCCGTGACCCGACCCCGGATAAGCGGAATAGATGGATAGATGGAGTATCGTCTCATGCGAGAAGCAAATAAATATTTGACGAAAAATTATTAGAAAAAGAGTACCATTTGATTTTATTATGATAACCAAATAAATATTGGATATCACATTCTTAGAACAAGAGTACCATGTGATGTCATAAAGCGAGAACCAAATAAATATTTGACGTAAAATTAATAGAAAAGAGTGCAAACTGATTTAATAATAAGAACAAAAATATTTGATATCAAATTATTAGAAAAAAATATAATCTTCTGATGTCAACAAGTCACAACCTTATAAATATTTGAAATTATAAGAAAAAGAGTACCATCTGTTTTCATAATAAGAAACATTATCATAAAGCGAGTACTAATCAAATATTATATGTAAAAACATCAAAACAAGTTTACTGTCTGATGTCAAAGCGAGAACCAAATATATATTTGTCAAATCATTAGAAAAAGAGTACAATCTCGATGTCAAATTGTAAAAAGGAGTACCATCTGATGTCATAAAGCGAAAACCAAATAAATATTTGACGTAAAATTAATAGAAAAAGAGTACCATCTGATTTCATAATGAAGCCAAATAAATATTTGATATCAAATTATTAGAACAAGATTAACATCGGATGTCATAAAGTAAGAATTAAATAAATATTTGTCACATTATACGAACAAGAGTATACTCTGAAATGATGAAGCAAGTGCCATATCGATATTTGTCAAATTATTACAAGAGTTTAAACTGATGTTGTAAAGCTAATTCCAAATTCATGTTTTATGTCAAATTATAAGAGTAACATCTGATGTCATAAAGTACCAAATAGAGTACCAAATAAATATTTGAAGTCACATTCTTAAAACAAAAGTATGAGCTGAAATCATAAAGCGAGTACCAAATAAATATTTGAAATAAAATGATTAGAACAAAAGTATCATCTGATGTCATAAAGTGAGAACATAATAAATATTTGAAGTAATTTTATTTGAACAAGAGAATCATCTGATTTCATAAGGTGAGAATCTTATAAATATTTGACATAAAATTAATAGAAAAAGAGCACCATCTGATATCAAAAAATGAGAACCTTATAAATATTTGATATCATATTATTAGAACAAGAGAACAATCTGATGTCATAAAGCGAGAATAAAATAAATATTTGATGTCACATTATGAAAACAAGAGTATCATCTGAAATGATGAAGCGAGTACCATATAGATATTTCTCAAATCATCATAACAAGAGTATAATCTGATGTCATAAAACAAATTCCAAATTAATATTTGATTTCAGATTATAAGAGTACCATCTGATGTCATAAAGCGAGAACCAAAAAAAAAATTGATGAAAAATTATTAGAATAAGAGTACCATCTGATTTCATAATGAGAACCAAATAAATATATGATATCAAATTATTGGAAAACAAGTATCATCTGATGTCATAAAGCGAGTACCAAATTAATATTTGATGTCAAATTATAAGAGTAACATCTAATATTATAGAGCGAGTACCAAAATAATACTTAATGTCAAATTATAAGAGTAATATCTGATGTCATAAAGTGAGTACCAAATAAATATTTGATATAAAATTATTAGAAAGAGCACCGTCAAAAAGTGAGTCTTATAAATATTTGAAGTCATATTATTAGACCAAGATATGATATCATAAAGCGAGAAGGAAAAAAATATTTGATGTCACATTATAAGAACAAGAGTATCATCTGAACTTATGAAGCGAGTGCCATATTGATATGTCATATTATTAGAAGAGTACCATCTGATGTCATAAAGAGAGTACCAAAAAAAATTTGATGAAAAATTATTAGAACAAGAGTACCATCTGATTTCATAATGAGAACCAAATAAATATATGATATCAAATTACTGCAAAACAAGTATCATCTGATGTCATAAAGCGAGTACCAAATTAATATTTGATGTCAAATTATAAGAGTAACATCTAATATTATAGAGCGAGTACCAAAATAATACTTAATCTCAAATTATAAGAGTAATATCTGATGTCTTAAAGTGAGTACCGAATAAATATTTGATATAAAATTATTAGAAAGAGCACCATCTGATGTCAAAAAGTGAGAGTCTTATAAATATTTGAAGTCATATTATTAGACCAAGATATGATATCATAAAGTGAGAAGGAAAAAAATATTTGATGTCACATTATAAGAACAAGAGTATCATCTGAACTTATGAAGCGAGTGCCATATTGATATGTCATATTATTAGAAGATTAGAAGACATCTGATTTCATAATGAGAATTCAAAATTAATATTTGATGTCAAATTATAAGAGTAACAACTGACATCATAAAGTGAGAACTAAATTAATATTTGATGTGAAATTATTAGAGCAATAGGAGGCTATTAGTTAAATATATAGCTCTGAATTAAATATTTAGTTCAAAGTTAAATATTCACCAAGTCAGTTCAGCTTGCTAGCTAAATATTAAACTAATAAAGATTTATCAAACATATATATCAAATGGAGTAGTACGGTAATAGCCATAATGCTTCACTTGAGAAAGTAAATATTTGGCTTTTCCTTGGTACTCACAAATAAATTCTGAGTGCCACATAGCCAGACAGGAAACAGATTTTTTTTAAAAGCTTCAAACTAAATATTCACCTTGCTAACTATCTAGTTTGAAGTTAAATATTTAGTTTTTAGACTAAATATGTAGTTGAAACAAAATATCGCTGTTAACGGCACCTCATAAGATTTCTGATGTAGAATTATGCTGCATTCACACCAACCCCATGCGTCAGCGTCAGTTGCGGCAAGATTACATGTAAAGTCTATGGTAGAGTACGTCAGAGGTCCGTTAAAGTCTCTGCGGTGCGTTGTGTACATTGGCTCTGTCAACTTCACTTGCGTTACATACGGCAACGCAGAAGTTCAGCTAGCTGAACTTTTGACGGACCCAACGCAGTTAACGCACTGCGGCAACCAATCAGAGCGTTTCAATGTAGTTATGTCACTATACAGGTATCTTGAATGAAGCACGGGTCCAGTGAAAACATTTTCAACAAACGCAGATTTCAAAAATCAGAAATAACACTTGCTGAAAGCGAACCTCATCCATAAGCAGCTCCTGGAGCAAATGGTTAAACTCCCCAAACTCAGAACGCATCTGATGCACCCGATGTCAACATTATCTAGCTTTATCTAGCAAATAAAGCCAAGCAACTTTCTAGTTACGATCCACCATAGTTCAGAACGTACGGCAACAGAGGAAGCCCCGCCCACGCGTTGTTTTTTTCCTCAGAAGCAAGCTTTGGAAGCCATAAGTACATATGTCAAACTTGATCCGTTGATTGCGTTGCCTGACGCAGACCAACTGTGAGGTGTGATGCACCATTAGGCTTTATTGTTATGGGCTTTAAACACAAGACGTCTTTGAAACTCTGATATAGCTTGAACAGCCAAAAAAAAGCAAAAAGAAATCAGCAGAAATCTCCTTTGTTGTCCAAAGTGGATGAGAAGAGGAACTCATAAAATATAAATATGCACATTTGCACAAATATAAAAATATATACGCATAAAAATACGAACAAAATGCTGTACAATATGAGCAAATTTACAATCAAAACAAATATTGTGTCAAAAACACACAATACACTGGAAGAAAAAAAGCATCAACTAATAAAATGAACATGAAAACATAAAACTGTCTGGTGTTTAAAATCCTGAGGAGGATATTTAAAGAGTTTTTTTTTGTTGAACATTTGAAATTTGGGCCAATCATATAAGCATATTTAAAATAAGCCCTGCACTTAGTGTTTTAATGACACAATGTTTTAAAAACTTAATGCTCTCTTTCACCTTTACCTGACCTCGGATTTTATTCACCTATTGGTTGGATTTTTGTAACTCTTTGTCATAAAGTAAGACATGGTCTCTGCAGCTGGTAGAAAATCCCCCAGTCTGCCAGACTTAGTGATCTTATTTCACCTTTTGTAGTCAGAGTCGGAGCCCGAATTGTTTTGATACCGTCATCACTCCCTCTGGAGTCGGACAACAACAGTCTCATCGACTAGACACAGCGTCTCCTGTCTTGTTGTTGAGCTGCTCTGGGGGTCAGCTGTATGGTACATGCTATTATGAAAAATGCTGACAACCCATGAACCTTTTTGTATTAGGCAGAAACTAGTGCATTTAATTATTATTAATTATTATTTCTCTGACATTTTGCTAAAGCGTAGTCTGATTGGATGTAGAGCATTTATAAACATTTGTTATCAAGTGTAAAGGTATTGTTTGAATATTTTTAGAATGTCCAATTGAAAGATTTTTTTCCTCTTTTGCAAAAAGTTTAGCTCCCTAAAACAATCGCTTCCATGGCTTTCTTGGCTGCTCGTCTGATAAATAATCTGTTGTAGGCTCAGGTGGACGCATGTCCAACTTGTTTCTTCTGCCAGATTGTGGAGTTCAAGACCAACAGTTTGCCTGTTAGCAGTTACTTACACATGAGTTATGGATCTCTGCAGCTCCTCCAAAGTTACCATTTAACTTCTGCCTACTTCTCTGATTAATGCTCTCCTTGTCAGTCGAGGTCGATGTCCACGTTTTGGTCTACAGGTCTTCTTCTCTCCATATTCAGATGGTAGATTAGACAGAGTTCTGGGAGATATTCAAAGTTTGGGATGTTGTTGTAGAACCTAACCCTGTTTTAAACATCTCCACAACGTCCTTGCTGACCTGCTGGGTTCCTTGTTCTATATCAGTGTTTCTTAACCAGTGGTCCGCGACCCTAGTAGTCCAAGGTGCTATTACAAAAATATATAAAATATATATATTAAATTTTTTTTAAAGATTCTCTGACATTTATAGAAATAGATTACTATTTTACTCTGATGTGACAGAGACCTTTATCTACCTAAACTACAGAAAGTAACATGACCTTCTTTTTCCCTTTCACAAGTGTAATTCATTGTGCAGGTACTGGTCATGAAATTAGAATATCATGAAAAAGATAATTGATTTCAGTAATTGGATTAAAATGCGAAAGTTGTATATTGAATTTGCTACACACAGACTCGTGTATTTCAATTTTTTATTTTAATTTTAATGATAACAACTGACAATTAATGAAAGTCTCATATTCGGTATCTCAGAAAATGTTAATATTGTGAAAATTTTCAATATTGAAGACACCTGGTGCCACACTGTAATCAGCTAATCATTAATGAACTCTCAGACACATAAAGACCAAACAGAGAAACAGACTTCAACTGGAGTGAGGAATGATTACAGGTTTTTTTCAATATTCAACCCAGTTTACAGAAAATCATCAGTGGGAGACAAGTCTCACTAACACACACCACATCCAAGTGGCATACAAATAGAAGTGAAAATTCTGCTTCGTTACATATATATTTCTGAAAGCTACTGTATAGTAATCTGTTGTTACATATATGTTTCTGAAAGCTATTGTATATTTATGTCTGTAATGAAACCAATTTTCTTTTTAATGCAACATAATGTTATATACATATTTATGAAAAATGCTGTATAAAGTGTTTTGCTACAATATTTGAAAGTTACCGCATTCATTTTCTTTCAAAATGCTCATAGGCTCATCCTGTTCTGTTACATTTTCTGGAAACTGCCTAAGTATACCAAGGAGCTACTGCAGATTTGTGTTTTTCATTCTGGAAATGACAACTGAAAGCTCCTACTTTATTTGCCTGAAATAGTGAATAAATGCTGAAATGCAATTCAAAATGCAGTTTCTGTCCCCAAAAGGGGTCCAGGACCCTAACAAAGTTTGAAGAACTACTAGACTATATAATGCTGGTTGTTCTCCAAAGATCAACACAACAGCTGTAGTTGGACTAAGATTTAAAGATGCAAATTTGCATTATATTCTCAGTTGTTGCCTTGTATAATATTTAGCGGCATCAGAATAAAGGAGACTGACTACATGCGCACCCCTTTCTTCAGTTTTTATTTTTTATTTGTAAAATAAAACATACTGGTGTTGTGGTTGTACAGGACTATTTGTAAAGTCTTATGTGTATGAATGCATTCGCAAGGTGGTGTATAGAGAAAGTATTTTGTCAAATCTTACAGAGGCCTGGTTTCCATGTAAACCAGAAATGTGTGAATGTCTTGTTGACCATCTCTTTCATAATGTGTGTATGTTTACTCTTCACTGAGATTTCTCCCCTTTATTGTTTCAGCTGCTTTCAAAGATCCTAAAAGCTGATCGTAAACATTTTTCTTCCCCAGACGCTTTTATGCCACAGCTTACTATCTTTGTTTATTTGATGTACGTTATATAGTTTAAATGTGATTTGGTAAACGTGGTAGTTTAACCCACCTCTCTGCAGCTTCTGTATTGTTACCTACTCCATACCCCATTAAGACAGTGTCTTGGCCACAACCAAAATCAAATAGACTAAAAGTTAACCTAACAAAAGCTAATTATAAAAATCTAATTAAAATAAATACGACTCTGACTAAACGAGAAAATACGGCAATTAGATGTGGTTTATTGAACATTAGATCCCTCTCCTCAAAGACTTTATTAGTAAATGACCTGATATGTGATAATAAAATTTATCTTTTTTTGCAGAAACCTGGTTGCAGCAGGAGGATTTCGTAATTATAAATGAGTCACCTCCTTCCAATTATCAAAATTTTCACATTCCTAGAAGTACTTGGCGAGGAGGAGGAGCTACAACCGTCTTTCATTCAGATTTACAAATTCACCCTACACCAATTAATAGCTACAGTTCTTTTGAACATCTAATCCTTAACTTTCCTCTGTCAAGCTTTAAAACATTAAAACCACTTGTGTTTGCGGTTTTGTATCCTCCACCAGGCCCTTACTCTCAATTCTTGGACCAGATCTCATATTTTTTTTAATATAGTATTAAACACTGATCCGGTAATTATAGTGGGGGATTTCAATATGCATGTGGACACTGAAAGTGATAGCCTAATTGCAGCCTTTAATATTATCTTAAACTCAATTGGCTTTACTCTGAAAGATTTCTCCACCTTGGTTGCCAGATTCATTAACTGGACACTTGTGGACCTAAAAAGATCATTTTTGTTCGAGATGGCTCAT
The DNA here is from genome assembly GCA_028564705.1 of Apricaphanius iberus. Lineage (NCBI taxonomy): Eukaryota > Metazoa > Chordata > Actinopteri > Cyprinodontiformes > Aphaniidae > Apricaphanius > Apricaphanius iberus. The sequence goes on from JAPXFQ010000269.1 coordinate 1,568,102, forward strand.
ACCGTCAGTTGCATGTGGCTTCAAATGGTGAGTTGCCAATATTAGCTTATTTGATTGATTTGACGAAAGCATTTACTGTGTCTAAAGTTATAATTGTATCCTTAAATGGCATAATCATTGGAATAACAAGAGTCTTAGCTTTCCAATGTTACTTAAAATGTATATGTACACAGGAAGGATGTCACCAAAAAAGGCAGATTTGACCAGCAAGTATGTAAGGTACCACCCCAAGAATCACTGAGCAGCTAAATTCCTCTGCAGCCGGGTTTGTTCTAGACAAGTTCCCAAACTACCTTCTCTTTTACTAGTAATGCGAGGATTAAGCAGGAGATGGACAGAGGAAGAGGGCTTCCATCTGCTGTAATGCAGACATTGCTTAGGTCTATACTACTGAAAAAAGAGGTTAGCAAAAGTGCAAAGGTGTATCTTGTTTCTGATCTCCATTACTGTATTATCACAAGATGTAGATCATGACAAAAATATCTTGACCCCAGATACCAGTGGCTGAGATGAGCCCTATTTGTGAGGAGCTCCATTAACCAGTCTAACCAGGATGTCTTCTGGGTGGCTCCTTTTGGAGGTCTGATGGGTGTGTCCCTCTGGGAGGAGCACTAGGGAAGATCTAGAAGAGGTGGGAAGGAATATATATCCCTTCTGGCCCGTGAACACTTTAGGATCCCCCATAATTAGCTAGATTGTCTCTGAGTAGAGAAATATCTTCCCATCTGGACCTGTTGATGTTTGACAGATGGCAGGCAGGGGATGGCTGGTTTTCTCCAGGGTACAACCTTAAACCTCTATTAGCAAAGGAAGTTTGAGGATGGACTGAATGCTTATGTGAAAGAACCTATAGAGTTTATTTTCACCTTGTGAGGATGTATGCGGCCGACTGCTACTGCGTGCAGCCGAGATTATTTATCTTTTTAAGCCACAGTCATACAGATGGAAGCTTTGCACCATTGACTCTTCAGCCAAGTACAGCCACCAAATGTCTCGCTAAATACCCCCCAGACCTTGAAATAAATCATTTCAGATGACCTGATTCTGCTACAGACAGCATAATAAAAGTATGGCCTGAAAACATTTTGTCAGATTTACATGCTGGAATAAATGTATTTTTATTAAAGTTTGTGTTCCAGGTCTCTTCTTACTCTGCAGCGGAACATCTTTTTTCCCTCATTTAGTCTGGCTTGAATGCTTGATTTTCATCACTGTGTTAAAAGAGTAGGAAATTCTGAGAGGATGTGGGATGTTTTGAACATAATTACCCAAAGAGAACTGGCTTGCACGAAAAAAAGAATTAGTACCACAGGAGGCTAGCAGCCATCAGATTCGTTTGCAGTGAAGCAAATATAATTGATGAGAAATGAAAAAGGGAGGCGAAAGATTGAAATAAGTTCAGTCTATTCAGATTGTTGAAAAGATTCCAAGTTGTTGTTCATGTCAGAGCCTTCTGTTAAAACTGTACTTGTTTCTGTGTTTAAAATCTGATCGCAGAAATGTTGGGTAGCCCAACAGATTTATGTTTAATGGAAAGTTAAATGTGTCCCAAACACTGGTTATGCTCTCACCCAGAGGGGTGAGCTGGAATCAATGACTTGGACTTGAGTCAGACTTGAGTTATTAATTTAGTAACTTGAGACGTGACTTGAAAAAAAACTGTTAGAAGACTTTGGCTTGACTTGGACTTCCACACCAATGGCCCGGGACTTGACTCAGACCTGAACCTATTTACTTGAGAAGATTTGATATTTTAAACAATAATTATAGTTTAAAACATGTATTATTTCAAAATGAAGCACTTTTATATAATTTCACTCATCCCGTGGCGGTGGTCCTGTTTTAACAAGCAGACACTGTCTCTGTTTAAGAAGCTTCAGACTACCCTAACCCTTAAAATACTTGATTATAGTATAAAGCTTCTTAGATTAGGTGAAATAATCTGCCAATGTAGTAAAACAATTGTACTCTGTAAAAATTATCAAAATAAAACATACATTCTTTGAATAAGATTAACAAGCAATCATATTCTGCTCTTGCTTAGTATATATGTCTCAGAACAAAATCAAAAAACTTTGTAGCTGGAAACAACATTGTTGGACTTTGTTAGATGAATAGTCTTTACAGTGTAAACCATTATTTTATTTGACTTGGAATGGAATACTCTTTTTGGAACTTGGACTCGGCCTGGTTAAATCAGCAACTTGACTTGGACTTGAACATAAATGACTCAAGTATGACTTGGACTTGAGAGATCACATGGCTACAACACAGCCTCACAGTGTTAAGAACACATTTATGTTACCTTCTCTACCAGAAGTATTGTTTCTTGGCTGTATTTGTCTATATTACTTGGCTCTTTAACTGGTAACCCACTGATAACCCTCTGTCCTACCATCTATTTGAAGAATCCATAACTCTGATAAAACTTTCCCACCTTGTGGCTATGTTCTCGGATAGGTGTTACAATGGTGTCTAGTTTTAGAACATTTGGTTTCAGGAGAGTCATCTCAAAATTCTTACTCACATTTTCCATTTCTTAGATCATTTTAAGAGCTTGCTCTGTCATCTATATTTATATTCAACAACCTCTCCAGCAATCCCAGTATTTGATTATTACACACAGGCTTGCATTACGGTTCCATATGGAGCAGAAACTGCAGCAGGTGTATTCTGTAAGTGCAACTGTTTTCACTTTCATAAGTATTATTATAGTAATAAGTATAATCATAGTATTATGATTTCACTTTAATAAGTAGTTCTCTGTTCGGCTTTTTTGGATTGAATATTATTTAGATTGAATAAAGGATAAATACTGTTTAAGTGGTATTTACTCGTCGGACTAGAGGTAGACAGTAGACCCCACCTACATAGAATAAAAAAATTGTCAGGTACATATATATCCGAGTCCTAATCGGGAAATTAAATTCTATTCAAGTTAGAAACCATGTGATCAGGCCCAATTTCCAATCACTTGATCAGATCGGGACATCCCTAGTGCTCTGTAGTTGATGTAATCAGTAGTCATTGCATTGTTCGGTCACTAGATGCTTTATATTAAAACAACAGTTTATCTGATATGGTCTTTTGGTGATTTTGAGCACAAGGAGGTGTAGAGAACAACAAAAAAGACCGCTGTATTTATTTACATGCATTTTTTCAGTGTTCAAGTTGAAAGCTTTCCAGCTCAAACACAACTTACTTTATTTTGGTCATTGCTCCTTGAGGGGGAATGCTTCTGTAAGATGAAGAAAATAAACTCTCGTTGTCACAGCATTGGTAGGTAGATCCGCCGCAAACAGTTTGCACCTCCTGCTGTCCTGAAACACTAAACACACCAATGGAGAAGTAAAAAGGCAAAACGTCTCTGTCAATTTGTCTGCGTCTGGGTGCAAACTTGCTGACGGAGAAGTATAAACTAAGCTTTTGTCATAGGTTTGGCTGACACCTGTGTTATATGACCACCCTGTCTATGTGGCTCTGCGTGTCCATAGCACTGTTTTGACCAGGTAGTGCCACCGAGACCTGTACCAGTACCATACTGACCTGTCATAGTGAAAACATGAAGCAGTATTTTCGAAAACATGTCTGGCATTCCCATGATTTTTTTTATTATTGTCCAGCGGGGAAAAAATTGGGTCAGACCTGCAGAGCGATCTTCTTCCTCTCTAACCTTGCAAATATCTATATATTGCCACAAATAAATCTGGAAAAACCAGCATGGCTGCACAGTGGGACAGATATATGTTCAATTTGTGATGAAAAAAACAAACCGTGCAATGAATTAATTTGTAATGTTTTCCTTGTTTGACAAGTTTGTGACCAAAGTCTGCAGCATTGTGCTGGTCTGGCTGTAATGTTGTATTTCATGCTTTTCTTAATTGCTGTTTTTATTTTTTTATCTTGTATTCTATGCTTTTCATTACTTATGTCTTTATCACCAAATCATGTAAAGCATCTTGAATTACCATTCTGTTGAAAGTATGCTATACAAATAAAATTGCCTTGCCTTAGAGCAGAGACTTTAGTAGACAGATGGGAGCATTTAGGATTAAATCTGTTTCCATGATTCAATTTTCCTCATCCGGTGTCTTTATTTCCTTTGGCTGAGTGACTTCACAACACACTTTGACTGCGGTGCAGCTAAGATGAGTTTGAATTAATAACATTTATTAATGTTAGACCTGCTTTGTTTAACCTTTTCTTAGTGAGTTTTATTTAAGTGCATCATATTTAAATCTATTCTTGAAATGCAATGTTTATATGTGTTATAAAATGCCTCATTGAGACTGCTGACCAGGGGTGTATCTATGAACCGTTTAAAAAGGGCTAAATGGGGGAAAGTGATGATCACAGGGTGGCACACAGCAGGGCTGTAATAAAAAGGGTTTTCTTTAAACTGAATAAAAGAGGTCAGACTCAGAACATAAAGGTAAAAAACTGACACAAACAGAGAAAAAATTTATAATTCTGACTAATTGAAGCTATGTATCGTCTTACGTTACATATTACTCATAAAAAATGATTTCCACATCAGAATTTCTCATCAGAGAGGGTTAGTGGGGCTGATTAATCTGTGGTCTAGATTTTTTTGGGATTTTTGACAAATTTGAATTTACATTTGAAGGCTCATTTTAGTTTGTGATAGAGTAGCATCTTAATACACTCAGAACAGATTGTGTTTCTGCAGAAATTAGCGTCAGATTTAAATCACTGTATGATAGAAAAATTATTTAACATTTTCACTGTTTTTGACTACATATTTAGCTCCATTTAAAGACAATTATTTGGCCTAAAGTTGGTAATAATTTAAGTACCAGAAATATGAGGAACTACATGTTAAGTAAGAAACAGGTTATGCATGTAAGCAATACATACTATCATATACCCACAAATAGATATTGATCTGCGGCAGGCAAATACGCTGTCCTTCAGTCTGCTGCCCAGGTGAACTCTCAGGTATTTATGTTCCTCACTTACCTCAACTTGTTCTTCGATAATGGAAAGTGATTTACTTATCCCCGTTTCTTTTGAAATCTACAATCATCTCCTTGTATTTTGCTCACATTCAAGAGGAGACGATTTTTTCAACTCCATTCCACAAAGCGGTCCACCAGCTCTCTGTATTCAGCTTCTTGTCCATCACTGATACACCTGAACACGGCAGAGTCATCAGAGTATGTCTGGAGATGACATGTCTCTGACTTGAAATGTAACCACAGCAAAAACCATTAGATTGTAATGTATAGTCAGGATATGACAAAAATGTAGCTATAGTGGCTGACTTATTAAACCTGTTGCCTTGTAGCAAGGATATTCTTGGTACGAATCCTAGCCTGGGGTCTTTCTGCATAAAGTTTGCATGTTCTCCCTGTGCACGTATGGGTTCCCTCTGACTTCCTTCCACAGTCCAAAAACATGACATTTAGGTTAACAGGTCTCTCTAGCAAGGGCGTAACTTTGATGTTCACATTGGTGGGGACACAATTTGGCGTAACACCCCGGCCCATCCATCCAACCAGATACGTACACTTTTGTATAAACCAAATAAGACCGCATTCAATAACCAATACACCAAATAAAGAATATGTTTATTTTTTGTTCTAAATCAAACTTTGTATTGTATTTTATAATTTAAAATGCATTATAGTTAGCCTATTATAACCTATGCTGACATATGTTTCACCTGTGATTCCCCCTGGTCTCTCCCTGAGCCACCGCTCATCAGACCTGCTGTAGTTTCATCCATCACATCTCAAAAACCAGCAGCATATCTGCATTTACATTTAAGGGCAATTTATAATAGTCTAATTTAATTAACATTAATTAGAAGCGTTTTCATCATAAACAAGGTTACTGTGAACTACAAAACACAATGGGGAACGTTTTAGCTGTTTGCTGACAGACAGCTGATCCATGTAAACAGCAGCAACTTGCCCAAAAAATGTTTTTGAAAGATAAATATTTATATTAGGCTAAAACGTGTACAGACAGTTATGCAGGGGTTGGGGGGGGGGAGGATTCTAAATGAACAAGGAAACACACGCATGCTGTAACGGTCTATTCTTCGCATTTGCAACTACGTATGGCACAATATGTGACAGAATAACCCTTTCTGAGTTTTACAATATCCATTTTTCCATCGTCAAGTCCGGGAGCTCTTCATATATGAGATTGCGAGTTGTCCATTTGTGTATGTCCTCAGTCTAAAACACCCAGTAACTTCGCTAACTGGAAGTTAGCAAAAGCCAACAGAGGGACCCCATGTTCTGGCCGTGAAACTTGTATATACTACGCTATATAATAGGTTAATGTCTGGCTGTTGACATCAGATATAATGTCCCTTTAGGACCAAAAAAAAAATTAGGAATCATCTGTTTCTCGTCACCGGTGTCCCGTGTGTCATGTCAGATCTTCCAACGACAATACATTATCCCTTAAAATAGGTATAGCGTATGTCATGGTAAGTTTTACAATGAATCGGCATTTGTTGTTTGACTGACTTACAGTTTTGTGAAAAGGAAAATAACTCTGAATGTCCGCTCGCTTCCTTTTTTTGCTCAACATGCTTAGTTGATATTCAATTTCAGTCTGAAACACAACCGTGACAATGTACAGTAAGCAAAGCCAATCACAAAATACATTGGGTGGGACTAAAGAGGGAAGAGTCAACGTGAACGTATCATTTTCATTTTGGTGTGGACAATTCAGCACATTGGAATATTGGTATGGACACGTCCGCACCATCCATACGCAATTTTACGCCCATGCTCTCTAGTTTGTCCTGTTGGTGACTAATGTGTGCCAGAGAGCAGCAAGCTCATAGCTGCAGGTTAGTTTCTGTGTATGACAGGAGATAACATCCCAGTGGTCAAACTGATGGAAAAAACTATGAAAACACTGTACAAAGTAAGGTGTTCATGTATCAAATTGGTAGGAAAAAAACAAAGACTAAAGTAAACACTTTACGTGTCTTTGGGAGAATGCTCTTTTTTATTTTCTATTGCCTTGAATAGAAAATAATTCTTATTTTCTAAGAATATAATTTCAGATTTTTGTGTAATGTTTGTCCACTGTGACTTAAAAAGGGAGCTATAATTGTTAAAGGTGTATCTTGTAATAAAGAATATTGATTATTTATATTTGGATTTAAATTACATTTCTGTAATGGTTGACTTGTAAAAGCCGATCTGAAGTTTATTTTTAACTATATAAAAGAGGAATACTTTAAATATGTTAAAATGAAAAGTTATTTTAAATAAACAGAATATAATTGAAGTCTAAGGATTGGGCCAACTATCCTCTTTTGGAAATCAAAACATGGTCACCCTATACTTCAAGTGCAAACACACATTTCCTCTAGCACTCATGGAAAATATGACCTTGATATGATCATGAAACATATTTTGGTACTGTTGGTTTTATCTGTAGTTTCAAATATGAGGACATAAATTGCTTTGGATAGTTCAATAAAAGCAAAGTTTGTTGTTTCAGGAGTAGAAAATGTTACAGTGGAAGGAATGAAGAAAAATAAATCTTAATGAGGGAAAATATGCAACAAAAATGATTGTTTTATAAGCAAATCATCAATGACCCAAAATGGAAAACCCATAACTTTGTCAATATTTAAAATTAAATTATTTTTGACCCATAAATGTTCGATATGATCCAAAATATGAGGCGAGGCAGCAGCCTGGAGTGAACTGGTGTCATCATAAGAGCAGAAAATGTGCTGCAATTCACCACCTAATTAGTGCACATCCTCTGAAAATAGAACATCTTGTGCTGCATTGGATGTGCCAACATCGCCTTGAACAGTGAAGTATGTGGTTAATCTTCTCTTTAATGTAAAAAAGAAGTTGATGAATATCTGTGTCATCATTTGCATGACTGTGGAGAGGAAGGTTGTAGTGATGGCAAAAAAAAAGGAAAACAAAATGAATAACCCTTTTAATATTGGAACAATAACTTAATAAATTACCAAAAACTGAATCATTTAAGGTTAAAAAAAGCTATCCAGACAAGCCTGGCTCTATGTGAAGTTGGTAACTAGTTGTGCCACCCTTAGCAGCAATGATTAGGATCAAGTTTATAGATTACCTGGCAATGCTTCTCCAGCCCCACTCTTCACAGAATTGATTCATTGTTTCACTTTGGGATTTTTAAACCAGCTTGTTTAAAGTTAGACGAGAGGGCTCTACAGTTCAAGTGACAAGCTTGAATAACAAACTGCTGACCAGACATACTCCATTAGAGTTTTGTTTAATCATCCAACACCCTGATGTTTCCCAATATTCCTAGCCTAGACACTCTTCCAAAGAGGCCATTTTTATTCCAATTTCATTACTCTTGAATTATGACCTCTGCTGAAACAGTGAGGCCTGCAGAGCTTTAGGCCTAGTGTATACTTCTCTGTCAGCAAGTTTGCACCCAGACGCAGACATATTGACAGAGATGTTTTCCGGTTATAGTTCTTCGTTTCTGTCTCTCTGCTCTCCGTTTGTTTTCTAGAGTTGCAAAGCAATTACCAACCAGGAAAGCAGGGTGAGCTGACTTTTTATGGCGGGTCTGCCTACCGTTGCAGTGTTGTTTCTAGTCAACTAGATTTATTTTCTTCAGCTTTGGAATGCATTCCACCTCAAGAAGCAATGGACAACAGACATTAATGCTGCATTCAGACCAAGGGCCTTCTGTCAGCATCAGGCAAAGCTCACAAAGCATCGAGTTTGATACTTCTATGTTGAAACTTGCAAAGTCTGCCACTTCTGAGCAAAAAAGAGCGCATGGGCGGGGCTTCTTCTGTTGTCGGATATTCTGAACTATGGTGGATAGTATTGAGAGAGTGCCTTGGCTTTATTTGCTACATTAAGCTAGACAACGTCGACTTCTGCAACATCAACGCCGATGCGTTCTGAGTTCGGGGAGTTTAACCATTTGCTCCAGGAGCTACGTATGGATGAGGTACCCTTTCAGCGGTACTTCCGTCCGTCCCGCGCCCAGTTTGACGACCTCCTGGGCCGCATCGGAGCTCGAATCGCCTACCAGGACACCAACTACAGGTTCTCTGTTCCTTCCGAAGAGCGCCTGTCCATCTGTCTTTGGTAAGTGTCATTTATGATTTTTTAAATCTGCGTTATCTAGACTCCCACTACATTCAAAATACGTGTAGTGACATCACTACAATTATAAGCTCTGATTGGTTGACGCGCCGCTTCAGGGCCGTCAGCACCGTCAAAAGTTCAACTAGCTAAACTTCTGCGCTGCTGGCTTTATGAGCTTTGAAGCATGAAAAGCAGGAAAAGCTTGAAAAGTTGACGGAGCAAAAGCTCACGAGGCGCCGCAGAGACCGTGACGCTCCTCCAACGGCCTCCGCCATGGACTTAACATGTAATCTTGACGTTGCTGACGCTGACAAAGTCCGTGATCTGAATGTACCATTCGTTTTGGTTGAACTGGAAAGCTTTTTACTAGAAGTGCAGCTCATAGAAAACTCTAGAAATGCTTCTAAACAAACAGCACTGTGTTTTGTTTCTCTACACCAGCCGTTCAAAAAATTGCCAAAAGACCATATTAGATTCAATTCAGTTAACTTTTATTTATATACCCCCAATTCACAACAAATATCATCTCAAGGCACTTTACAACAAAAGTAATTTCAATACAGTTATACAACAGATAAACTGTCCTTTCATTATAAAGCATGTAGTGCGCAAAAGCTGTAATGACTACTAATTACAGCTAGTATAGAGCACCATTCTGGTGAAATGATGTCTGGCTGTTGTTAAGCTCACCAGTTACAGGCATACGTTCTCCGTATATAGAGACGGATAGTTAAAAATTAGGCTCTATTCTGTCAATCAAAGCGTTGGTGACAGGGAGTTCTTGCATTGATTGATAATGGCGTTGCGTCTATGCATTTTGAGGTAGATTAAGGAGTATAAACTAGGCTTTAGGCATTTCTCAGGACCTCCTGAATAATTTGTTGATGAGCTATTTGAGTAATTTTGCTTTGCTTTGAAGGTCCTCCACTGTTGAAGTTTTCTCCATGTGTGGATAATGGTTCTCTATGAGTCAAGATATGTTGCTACTTGAGATAATGAGGGCTGCATGGTGGCACAGTAGGTAGCACTGTGGCCTCTCCGCAAGAAAGTCATGAGTTTGAATCGCGGCCCATGGTCTTTCTGCATTGAGTGTGCATGTTTTCCCTGTGCATGCTTGGGTATCCTCCATATACCCTGGCTTCTTTCCACAGTCCTCTAAGTTGTCCTTAGGTGTTAGTGTGTGCAAGCTTGAATGTTTGTCCTGTCTGTCTCAATGTTGCCCTGCGATGGACTGGTCACTAGGGATGGGTAATGAGATTCGGTTCCATAATGGCTCTGACATAAACGGTAGTAACCAGACCGAAAAGCAGCGCACATTTCGGTGCCTTATTTCAGTTCTTTTCTTTTTTTTTGGGAGACGTCAAGCACTGTGGATTCTGGGAATGCTATCTGCCAAGAGCAATGCCCTACCCCACCTGAAAAGTCTAACATGGCTATTGTTTTTGCAAATGAACTGCTAAATTTGTCAAAATTAACGCATTTATGGAGGTTGATTAATTCCTAGAATTAACAAATTTTTTTAAACACACACATTCCCAGAATATATCCCTGTTTATAATTCAATCCACACGACATCAGTTCTTCCTAACCAGCCAAACTACAGATTGTTGTTCAGCAGCATGTGTGTGTGTTCCTAAATGACATGTCAGTATATTATTATTGTTGTATTGATTTGATATGATTATATATTTATAAGTTATCATTGGAATTTTCCTTACTTTACGCTTGGGATGTCAGCTTGCCGTAGTATAAATGTACCATATTTATGTCGATTTATACATATTGGTTCCCTATATAGCTTCTGTACATTTCATAGTTACTGCCGCGTTAAAATATGAAGTTATTTAGTTAAAGTGATTTTTTGCGGTTTTGAATTTGTGCTAACTCATTAGCAGAAGTAGCCGTGTACATCTTTACAATAAGAATATTCATTTCCTGATTTGATCTATGTGATGTTTAACACAGACTGGTGATATCCAAATGTTATTTGCATTCATATATTTTGGTTAGTTCTACTACCTATTTTGTGTTTGTTATTTTTCATATGAGACCACACATTCATTGTGACTGTAATTGTGGAATTCAAAACCAAAATTCCATTGATTTCTCTTATATTTCATAAAAAAAGAGCAATTACATCTGGATTTGTCTTTTATTTACACTAAAACTGTAGGATTTTTTGTCATTTAGGAATTTTGATTATTTCACAGCTATGCTGTGATTAATTGGATCAAATTTTTTTATCATTTGACAGCCCTACTAAAAATAAAAAAAATAAGAGCACCGGCACCATTTCGAAAATACCGATTTGACACTGGTATCAGATGAAACCTAAATGAAACCCTTCTCTACTGGTGACCTGTCTTGGGTTCCTGTGTTTTCTGGTCACTTTTGAAGGCTGTTGGTGTATATCCTCTAAACAGAGCATGAAACTAACCCAAACAAATGGCTATGGTAGTGCAGTTTATCCTGGATGGCCCATCAGTGCGAGCTGTGGCAAGAAGACAGCAGTCTACTTACTTTAGCTTTGCAGAAACAATGAAAATCAATGTAAGCAGCTAGCCTTTCATGTGCAACAATCAAGACAATTACTAAATAATCCTGATTATTCCAGGTGACCTCAATAATCACAAGAGTCTGTTAAGCTAATTAAATGTAGAAATTTTTGTGGCCACCTATATTGGAGTAAAAACTTATGTAAAATGGGCTTATTCCATGCAGTAAAATGAGACTTCCAGCTGTTTCCATTCACTGCTGTAATGCTTCACACCACTGCTCTGCTAACCAATAAAAAATATTCTTCAGAAGGTTGTTGTAAGAAATCGAAAGTGGACAACAGAGTAACCATACTGATCAGAACTGGAGCAGGAATGATATCGGCCAGTTTCTTTCACACCACAGAGAGTTTTGAATCCATTCAAAAGGTGCTACTGTTTTCAGCCAACAATTCTGACATCCTCCCCCACAAAAGAAGAACTGCCAAGTAAAGCTTAAGAGTTAAAAAAAAATGCTTTAATGCTTCCTTCATATAAAAATTGAGTTATTGATGCCCTGGACAGGCGGTCCTGACGTCATCACATCACTATTTAGGAACTGTCCCCTGCCTTTTACCCCATCCTTTCTCTTAACGATAATATGCCTAAATACATATTCTAAATACTTTTTTTTTTACTTCAGAAAAATTATTGAAACAATCTGTCATGAGCATTAGAACCAAAACAGAAAAGAAATGGTGATTTAATACATTATAAATTCCCCTTGACATTTTTCATCCTTTTGGAAGCGGGATAATTTGTTTAGTTGCAGTTGTACTTAGTTTTACTTTTTGTTCAGCTAAAATCACCAATGAATAGATACATGTTGAGAGGATAGATAGGTGGAGAAATGGACTGGAAGGTGGCTGAAAAGCAAGTGGAATACAGATGAGTAGGTGGAGAGTTATTATTAAGATGGATTGTGCAGAAAGAGATGAATAGTTAAAACATAGAAAAATAGATGTGTGAACCATGGGCGTTGTTAGCCCATTTTTGGTCTGAGTCAAAGCACCTCCTAAAGTTGTAGAATCTTTTTTTTTTAGGCTACTGTGTGTGTATATTTTTTTAACAAACTAGAAAAGTGTAAAAAAACAAAGAAATTGCTTGAAATGTAATATATATATTTTTTACAGCAAATATTTTTTCTACCCGTTTTTATGTTGTAATGTGTTTTTCTGAGTAAAAAGGCAAGACATTTAGCTGGGTTTACCAAACAAAATGCAAGTTGTGTTGTGCTGTTGCATGCAGGTCTTAGCTAAATGACTAGTTAATACATGCCAATATACTGTTTTAAGGTAATTACTGTCACCTGTTCCATTTGACTGAAGTCAATTACAAAATGATGAAAAAAAGAAAAGATCATTTTTTCTTTTTTTAAATCTATTTTTTCTAAATGAACCAAATACATTTTTCATCAAAGACTTTAGTTATATCTCGTAAAAATACTGCATTGATATGTATGGTTTTATGTTCTATTAGTAAATCAACAACTCAAAAAAACACATCTAAAATATTTTTTTGAAAAATTATCTTATTTCAGGAAAACAAAACTTTTTATCCATTTATTTTTTCTTGGGCCAGCTCCTTGGGAGGAATCCCGAGGTGTTCCCAGGCCAGCCGAGAGTCATAGTCCTTCCAGCATGTCCTGGGTCTTCCCCTGCGCCTCCTCCTGGTAGGACGAGCCTGGAACACCTCACCAGGGAGGCATCCGGGAGACATACTGACCAGATGCCCGAGCCACCTCAACTGGCTCGTCTCGATTTGGAGGAGCAGAGGCTCTACTCTAAGCCCCCTCCGGATGACTGAGCTTCTCACCCTATCTCTAAGGTAGAGCCCAGACACCCTATGGAGGAAACTAATTTCAGCCGCTTGAATCAATGATTTTGTTCTTTCAGTCGCCACCATGAGTTCATGACCATATTTTTTCTTTAATTCAGAAAAATCTGCTTTTTGCATCCTTTCAATCTTTGATTGGTTTAGGCATCAGAAGTCCACCGAAATGCAGGAGAAGACGTGATAAACTAATTTCTTAATATTTCAATATATTTTCTAATGTTTTCCTTCTTCTGATATTTCTTATAATCACTAAATCATAATCCGAAACTAAATCTTCAAAAGAGATTATATTTTTGCAGCTCTTTATCCGTTTCTCTTAATGAATGAATGAATAGATGACAGAGTATTGATCCCACAGTGTGGAAATTCACACGTAAAGGCAACACAAATAAAATGAAGAATAATACAGGGCAAGCTAAAAGACAGACAGTAATATTTTGAGTATCATATAAAATAGAACAAAAATCAAACTCCTTTAACAAAATAACTCAAAGTTGTTGAAAGATTCGGATGCAATGTCCAGGGAAATGTCCAATATGGGCCAAGGAACAAATGATTAAATTTTGTCGATGATCAAGTATTATAAAGAAATCTAAACTGTACTGAAGTGCTTGGCAGACGTCTGATCTATCCTTGTTTTGCTTTTAAGAATTTCTGATTGATTCAGTTTATCATATCTTTATGAGCAGTGACTGTCCAAACCTTATATGTTAGATGCATATGCTAATACTAAAACCAATGTGCTTCTGACTAGCTAAGTGACTGGATGTTCATTACCATTATATCTCCTGTGGTGTGTGCAGTGTTGGGAAAGTTACAAAGAAATTGTAACATATTTCACATTACTAGTTAAAATGTCAAAAATGTAATATGTTTGCATTACATATTACTGTTTTAAAAATGTAACTGAGTTACACTACTTTAAGTTACTTTTGGCAAAACATCTTAAATATCTAACACGACTTCTAACCACTGTAACTTCAATGTACATTTTACACAAGTGTCACACCACAAATACTGAATTTTAAACACGATTTTATTAAAATTAAGTCTCCAGCTCCTTTGCATGCCTTCTATTTCATGGTAATGTTTGTTAAATCTAATCAAAAAAAGGTGCTGAAAGTACTCATCACAAAGATGTTTGACAAAGATTAGATGTCTGAAGTCTTACAGCAGATGGTTAGGAAAACAGTGTGAATAATGTTTAAATGTACAGTCGGATCTTTTCATCAGCCGTCCTGATTCTCTGATGTTTTAGTTTTGAGCAACAGGAAGTGGATCTTCTACTGTATTTAACTTGATTTCGTCTGTTTCATTAGTTGGCCAGAATTTTTTTAAAAAACACATTTGTAACTTGAGTTACTGACATTGTAAATAGTAATATATTGCTGTATATTTTGTAAGTAATGCATTACATTACTTAGTTACTGAAAAAAGTAATATATTCCTGTAAGTAATTACTTTTTTAATGCATTACTCCCAACACTGGGTGTGTGTATGTGTAAAAATGTACAAAAGAGTAAAATTTACGTTGCCTGGCCAGGCAGCTGTCTGGGTGCTTGGCACCCCTAAACCTCTGATCCTAGAATCGCCTCTGGTGTTAACAGACCGAGAGGTGGGATAAGAATGACGATATGACTACTAGTTTTTCTGGCACTGGCAACCATCAGGAAATATTGACCTATAACTTTTCTCCCGATTCTTCGTCAAAACACTGATCAACGTTTTGCTGGGAAGAAGAATCAAATTCTAGATGGTTTACTTGATCCTCTAAATCTTTGTTTTTTAATTACTCCACACAGTGCAGCATCTTGCAGAACTTTGCACATTCCTAATCGTATTAATCGGAATTACATAGGCCATTATCGTGACCATCTGCTGCCGCTGCGCGCCCTGTTCGGATGCTGCAGCCGCCTCGGCTCGGCTCGGCCCGCCCCCTCTGTGTGTGTGTGGTGGGGAGGGAGGGGGAGAGCTGGATCCTGGCGGGCGGAGTGATCTGTGCTGGTATCTATCCACTCTCAGTGCGTGTGTGTGCGCGTTGGTGCGAGCTTTGGCTGCTGCTGCTTGTCACTCACTGTGCCGCGGCGAGAACACGGGTAGCGACTAGGACCAAAAGCCCGTCCTGTTGCAGCTGTTCGTTTACATTTCAGGGAGAAAACAGAAAAACAGAGGCTGTTTTCTGTTCCGTCCAGAAGCTCTGCTCGTCTGATCTTCAAGGAGAATATCTGTGAGACATTACAATGCTTCAGATAAGGGACATCCTGTGGGGACTGCTGTTCACCGGCTGTGCAGGTGAGAGCACTTGTTTGTTTCTAACAATAGGCGGTGTGGAGATTAAGTCCTGGCAGTTTCTCTCACAGCAGATCTGCTGAGTGGAGGCAGAGCAGCATCCTCCGACAAGCACTGGCTCCGGACTGGAAGCAGGCTGCTGCTTGAGCTCTAATCATTCCACTCACAAACACAACGAACCTAAAAAGTTTCTCTAGGATGAGATATGTCTCATCACGGCGCGGATCACACATCATGCGCTGAAAAGGGGACACAATTATTCAGTCTAGCTGGATGACGACTTATATCAGACATATTTTTGATATTTCTTTCTAAAAAGTAGCCGCAAAGCAGATCTGTGAATCTTTTTCTCCACAGTTTCAGTATTTATTTGTCCAATCTGAACGGAATCTGTTGGAGTCCTGCGCAGTTTGAGATCCGGAGTTGTGTTCTTGGAGAGGATGCTCGCAGGGGCTGCGGTGGGGCCGTTTCTGTCGGTTCTTCATATAAAACCAGCGCCTGTATTCTCCGACTTGAACCGTATACGCAAACAAAACTGTAAATCCGTCCATCCAGTGTCGCAACAACCTGTTTTTTTGTTGTTATTTTTTTATTATCCAAAAAGTCGCCCCCTCTGCTATGTTTGTACCAGTTGGCTCACAGACAGGCGCCACGGATGGCGCAGGGGGTGCTTTGTTTGGAGCAATTTTAACAGCCGAAATTAGATTAAATTTGTTAAACCCTCATTCAGACCCTTAATTTCCAACTGTATAAGATGCTCTTGCATTGCGCCATCCCCTTTTTTATGCACAAAGAAAGCCTCTTTAATGCGCCAGTTTGGGTCTTTTGCTGTATAGATGTACCTGCGGACCAGTTTAATATTTATTTACCGCCTTTATGCATCAGAACCGCTCTCCCTGTACTTTCTAACTTGATAGCGCGTTTTTCCCCCCACCATGCGCAACTATTCTACCGCTTTGACTGCGGACTGGTTTGATCGCAGTTTTCTCAGTTTGGGCGGTTGGAAAGAAATTCGTCATCCATTGTGGGCGACTCAATGCTCATTCAGTGTAAACAATAGGACCCAATCCTAGAGCTCCGGTGGTGATATAGTGCTGGGGACCCCCACATCCCCCCCTCCTTAACTGCCCCCCCTTCCACTGCAGCTCAGGGTTCCAAGTGGAGTTTGAGGACCCCCAGGGGTCACTGGTGAGTGGAAGAGTGGAGCAGTTTGATGTTTTTCAGTTTAGTGGGTATGAAAGGGTGGCATGCTGTTTATTCTGACATCAGGTTTCAGGGTCACAGTTCCTGAACCTGTTTTGTGTTCCATGTACTTCAGTCTAACTCGAGACTTCTTAGAGAAAAACCATCTGGGTTTCTATTCATTAGACGTTAATTAAGCCAGTTATCATTCTGAGCCTAAAGCCGCTCAATTTTCTGTTACAT
This sequence comes from Apricaphanius iberus, assembly GCA_028564705.1. Lineage (NCBI taxonomy): Eukaryota > Metazoa > Chordata > Actinopteri > Cyprinodontiformes > Aphaniidae > Apricaphanius > Apricaphanius iberus. The sequence continues at coordinate 1,585,287 of JAPXFQ010000269.1, forward strand.
ATCGGCTCAATTTTTATCCAAACAGCTGTTTTATGCTTTAACCACTCAATATAACATTTAAATAACATCTTAGGTTAAAGCAAGCGGTCATTTTGAATAACTTTTTTTATGGGTGACATGTTGCTGATTTACCCGAAATAATAAGGTGATGGGTTTGAATCACATCAGGACCTGTGTTCTACTTGATATTTGAGATTTTTTCTCTCCCGACACTGCAGCTGTCTCCAACAGTCCAAAAATATGTATGCCAGGTAGGGATGGGTGATTTGGTCTAAACCAGTATTTCTCAAACTTTGTACAGTGGGAACCACCTAAGAAAATGTCGAGCTCTCCAAGTACCACAATTATGACTAACCTAAACATACAGTAGAGAAGGCTTTCCCTTCTAAGTATTGGCAATTAACAAAGGAGGCTTATGTACTCCTTATAAGAATAATTTATTGGTAATTTGTGTGTTTTGTCTGTGCCAGCTGCAGCCAGACTATGTGTGAATGATACATGTTTGAATTTGTTTTATTTTAAAAAAATATGTAGAACTTTCCTCCAAGTACCACTAGGGAGAGCTTGCGTACCACTGGTGGTGCACGTACCACAGTTAGAGAATCATGGGTCTAAACAAATTCTCATGATATGTAAGGGTGGCTGTGGGTCAGTGGTAGAGTTGTCACCCTGCAACCCAGGAATGGATTTTTCGACAGTTTGGAATGGCAATATGTCTTTCGTCAAACAAAACGCCACAGCCTCGGTCAATGTGTTCCATCATTTACTTTGCTTATAAAAAAAAGGGACGCAATTAGCAATCACGCTAGCAATTTTCTTACCCTTAAGTCCATTTTCTGTTGACGCCTTCATTGTCTCACGCATCTTTGGACGTTCTTCATACTTCAGTTTGTGTCTGTGTTTCACATAGTAAAACAAATTGGACGTGTTTCTACTCTTTGTACCCACAGTTTTTCTATAAACTTTACAAATTATGGCAGTTTGATCCTTATCTGATTTTCTGTATCCAAATTGGTTCCAAATTCCGCCATGCTTGTTTTCACTCAGCACGTGAACAGTTAATCAAGCGCGCACAAAACTACGTCATCAACTAGACTTATCCTTATTATGGCATTTTTGCAAATTTTTATTGTGAAGAGAATTTTCAGCGATATATTGCAAATGATAAGATATTGCCCATCCCTAATGCCAGGCCTGTTGGCCATTCTAAACTGGTCTTCTGCAATCCGTCTAAGATGTGACCCCTGGACACAGATGAGCTGAATATGAAGACTTTGGATCCCGTTTCCCTGAAAGCCAGAGATCCGCTGAAGCTGTTGACACCTTTAAGTTAGAAATAGAAACATTAATTTTGAATTTTTAAAATAATTAATCAGTTCATGTTTTTCAAATTTTAAATCTAATTCTTTCTAACCTAACATTTTTCTACAAGTCAACACATTTCTAGTTTATAACTTTCTTTGCTTCTGCTGTCCTGTGTGTGAACAGTGCTATGCAGCCTTCCATAGATTAAGGTAGTTCATCACAACAGCCAGTATTAGGTCTAAACTTCTCCTTCTTTGTCCTGAACTGATTGATTTTCACAAATGTGACTGATCATTACTGGTTTCGACACAGCTCTACAGTCTGTATTCAGACTATTTTTGGGTCCACTTGACTGCAGTCCTCCCCATTTGAGACGTGCAGTTCCCACGGCAGCCTTGGGTGGCAATAATGGGGTCAATGACTGAAAAGAGAATCTGAACTAAGCGCATATCGGCTGCAAAAACGTTCAATGCAGCTGGACCTGGGACATCACGGAATTATAGGAGAATTGTGTTTGCATAACTTAAAGGATAGTTTACAGTAGGGATGTAAGAAGATATTGATGTGCCAATATATCACAATATTTTTTTCACAATATTGTATCAATATTTCAGAGCAAATTATTGATTTAAATTTTTTTATTATTTGAATTAAATTATTAGTAAATTCAAATTATCATACAATTAAAAGTGTAACTGGTAGTTGGTGGCTGATTAAACTGGATGTGTTATGGATCAAACAGGTTGGAGAGTTTAGAATGCTGAAAGATTTGGTAATGTCTTGATTTAAATTGAGTAAATACATCGTCTTACACATTGTATCATGATATATCATAATATATGCTTTACACCTTTGCCGTGTCTGATTTTCTGCCTGGTCCTATCTAAAGAGCTGAGATTGATTCGTTTTAGAAGTGTGATGCTCAAAAAAAGAAGACCAACTAAATAAATTTAGGAGAGTGCCACGATAACGTTTGGAGATGTTAAACACTGTTTATGCATCCGGTGGAAACCAGGGTTTATGGCAAAATGTGTTTCCATGGTTAAGTTTCATATCTTTCAGCAATGAAGAAATGGATGCATTATACGATGCTGGGTTGTTTTTGGATGTTTTCAGATCAGCAACACTGCTTGACTTCTTGCACCTTCCATATGTGGGTCTCCCTGTGCACCATGGCTGTGCAGACAGCGCTGCGGTAACAAGAACATGCTGGATGTGTTCATTTTTTTCCATTTGATTCATGATCCTGCCGAGATATTCCAACTCCCCCTGCAATTTGCTCCACCTTGGAGGGAAAAAAGAAAAGGAACCAACGAGGAGATAATTGCACATCTATACTCTGACCGCGTCCTGTTGAAATGGGGAGAAATTCAGATAAATTGATCCCGTCGTTTGATAGATTTGATAGAGCTGGGGTGTATTAGAGGGATAACGACAGCATTGCGTTATTTTTGAGGCAGAGCAATTTAATTACATCTATTGATTTCCTGTTTCTCATGCAGCCTGGCAATAATTGAATTTTGAGGCTATGGCCACATATATTAGAATGCAGGGCCACGGCACCTCTCAGGAAATAACTGAATTATTGCCAGAGTGAATAAGAGATAATTTTGGTTGTGGGCATGGACAATGTTCTCTCTTGCCTCAGACTCTAGCTGAGTGTTTATTGGAGTCATATAGCATATCCATGCTGATCAGCTAACAACCTGAAGTAGTCTGAAGTGTGTTCTGGTAATCACAGAAAAATGATCTCCTGCTTAAAGATGAACGTTACAGGCTTGCACAGAGCTGTTGGTGGATTGCTTCTGATGCTTTATTCTAAATGAGATATGGTGATTGATCGAGCTGATGTGTGCAGGTGTTGAGAGGTTTTGCCATTTATGGTCTTGAGCTGTCAGCTGCTGGAAAATGAATGCAGGGGTGTCTGCCAAAAGCAAGAAAAGGTTTAAACTCACCCAGCGATAGCTGCTCAGCAAAATTTAGGAACCCGCTGCAATAGCAAATGTTAATGTTGGAAATGCAACGGCTTAAATAAAAAACAACTTTTTGATGGATGCTAAAAGCGCCGTCAAGCTGTGTTCTCCCTCGCCTTATTGGAACCTGCTGGTTTTTTGTTTATATTTTGCCTCTGACAGTAATTACATTCAAAATGGATTTTCTCACTTGTATTAATTATCCCTCCACCTGACCCAACATGTCTGTCTGTGTTTTGTGCCATTTCATCTGTGGGTTGATGGAAAGCCGGCCTGTGCAGCTTTAAATCCCGAGATAAGAGCTAATCGATGCGACGGCTGATGATGAAGTTCCTTTAATGACCCTCTGCTGTAGATTTAAAACACTGTACTCCAAGCACAGAGCTAACCTCCACAAAACAAATTCAAAACTCCAAATGTTCCAAAGAGGAAAAAATGCACAATTCTTTTAAGGCCAACATCTGGGACTTTTAACTGCTGTGGTGAATTCAAAGCCGCTGTGAAAATAATACCGTCTATTTTAAACTTGGAGTGCTGGAAAAAGTGGCCAAACAAGGAAAAATTATAAGGTGCCTTTAGTTTGGCTCTCGAAATAAATCTGGATCCTGGATCTTCTAAACTTTGCTCAGCAGTTGCACCACAAGTCATGTTGGATTTAAAGGCGCCTGTATCTGAAATAACATATTTCTGCATAGAAATTAGGCGGGCATGCATGAAGTACATATCAAATAGATTGTTGTTTTTTTTAAGCAAAATAAGGCATCAGAATGTTGCTTCTTATTTCATCATATTTCCAAGAACAGTTGATTTAATCAAACTGGAAGGATTCCCTTAAACCTTAGTTTTTATTTGGGGATCTTAAAGCAATCTGCTGAACATATTTACAAATGCAACTCAACAAAGCTGGAAGAGGATGACCAGAAAAAAACATTTTTATTTAAATGACACGTAATGCAAATATAATGCTAATAAATGAGGCTATGTTTATATTCTGGCTGAACATGGTTTCGAACAATATGGCACTCAGCATTCAAATATGTGAACGACATAATTTATTTTTACAAGGTTGGAGGCTTCTTTGCCTCCCACTCATTTTAAGAGGGCAAGGCATTTATAACTGGTGATTTCTTCATACTTGTATTTATCAATTTACTGTTATGTTTTTGAGAAGGGGATATTATTTCAATTTAATTCAAATGTTTCCCATATCCTGAGGAGCAGACGGCATTAGCTTTAATTCAGTCACTTGGAAGCAGCTACTCGGAATGAGTTTTTCGCAGTGTTATGTTCACCCTGTTGGCTTTGGTCCAGGGAAAGGACCCAGGACTGGGGTATAGTCCCAGTGGGTGATGGTAATCCTTGTGCCACAGTGCAGCCGACTGGCAAACAGCCTCTTCTATTAAAAAAGTGCTTTTTAAGAACAGTTGCCTGAAAAGTTGATCTTTTTTATAACAATAACATTCTTGCTGTTTTAACTAGTACTTTCAATAGATTTAAAAAACTTTTAAATAAATTAATTATGATTTGGAATTAATTTATCTGTTATTTTATATATAAAAAAATAGTGGTGTTTTTGAAGTCATTAATTCAACACCCTTAAGAGAGGCCTTAGCGTGGTTCAATGTGAAGAATAAGTGCTTCAACCAACAGTCTCCAATAACTCCATTAAACAGTCGCTACATTTGTTGCTAGCTAATTTAATAAGTTATAGATAGGTCTAAAAACTTGCTAAATATAGAATCAAAGTTGATAAGCTGGAAACACTTCAAGTCAGCAAAAAAAGATGGCACACTTAATATGGCTTTAATTAATCGCAATTAACGTGATGATTTCACACCTCTGGTTTAAATTTTGAGTTAAAACATCAACATATCTACCACTCCAAAGCAGTAGTAATAGATGCACTTTTGTGCTGCTAATCTATAATCTTGATTGTATTTTTTTGGTAACTTTGAGTTGGATTCATGAAGCATAAAGCTACTAAACTTAATAGATGTTTAGCTGCTTATTACTGCATGACGCACTGAATGTCGCTCCACTGGTCTCAGTATAAACTCGACATTCAGAACAACATCCAATATTCGTATTCGTTAGAACACCATTTCAATGGAAGCAACGGAGAAGGAATGCAGCAGTGATGCTAGATTTTTTTCTTGTTCGTCTATTTACCAACAGGGTCAAAAAAACAGTGATAATCAGTTTTTAGCTCTTTTTTTTTTAGAAGAACACAATCAGTAGTATTTAGGTTTTTATTAACTCTATATAATATTTAATTTGAATAAGTTGAACAGGGTACTACTGTACATAGAAAAAAATGAAATCAAATGACTGCACTTAAAATAGCAGAATAGTTTACCTACTGTGGCCTGAACTCAGTCTCACAACTTCCACTCCCACACGCAAGACTGGACTTAAACTCCACTTTCGCCAAAGGTTTGCAATTGAGAAAGTTTTTTTTTTTCATTTCAAGCAATCAGAAGTCTAAAATATTTTCTTTATGAGCCATTTCCACACATACAAGCTATATGTTAGGGGGAGGAATCCTGCAGTAACGTGTTCCAAAGCCTCAGAAACTCTTCAACACACTGTCAGCTCCCAGTTTCACAGATACATTTAGTACAGTGTGCAGGTCTAAGATAATGCTCAGATGTTCTCATGAAAGCTTTTTGTTTAATTGACAAAGTTGCCTGTACTCTGTGCCAATGTACAGACATTTTCAACTTTACACACAAAATGTACAGAGATGTGAATGTTAATTAAGATTACAGACCTTCAGATTTTTCTGGCAAAATATTTGGTTAACGCAGAAAATACAGAAAATATTTGGTTAACGCGACCACTGATGGCAAGGCTGATGAACAAAATGGTGATGCTGAGGGTTTAGTTTTCAGGGGAAATGAGGCAAAAGCTCTGTATGGTGTAGATGAACTTGGGAAGGTCAGAACAGGAGAGAAGGGTTCACACAGAACCCGAATAAGTTAGCTGCATCAGATTCTGACTTTGAACTAGCCAATCAGTTGTTGAAAAACAAATGAGGTTTAATGTAGCAGGTGGAAAGCTGGTTTGCATGTTACTGGTGAAGGATTACAATTTCAGTGACTTCCAAGATAGTTGGTGATTAAACCTAGTAATGGCAGCCTAATTGGAGATGTTTTGTACCGATGTCTTTGACAGTTCAACACATTTGCTGGGGAAAGCCTCATATTTTCAGAGCATCCCATCTGCTCTGATTTATTCTGACAAATGAAATTAAATCTGTGCAAAACTGTGGTATATAGGAGATTGGCATCCTCAGTGTTTGCTACAGCCACACCACATGGTTGATGGGAATGTGCAATTCCAACACGTCCCGGAGCCAAATTCCACCGGGTTCCCTGTTTGTTCATTAAACTTGATTGGATTTTCATGCACAAGCAGGTTTATGGTAGTTTGGGTCTTACAGTCTGTTTAAGAAACAAGGATTATAGTCGAGTTCTTATAATGAAACTGTTTCTACATATTTTAATGGCAGAATTCCTGATTATTCCACATAGACATTTTCAATGTTCCTAGTCCTCTGTTAAGACATTTGTTTTCATTTTAAATACAAAACTTAATTGTGCATTAAGGTAAATAATTTCCAGTAGAAAATCAATGGGTAGATGGGAGGTTTAGTAAATAATGGTAGATGGATAGGTGGCTTATTTTGTAAATGGTTGGTGGGCGGATGGAACGATGAATGGTTGGAGGGTTTAATAATTAATGGTGGATGGATGGTGGGTAAACGGATGGTTGGATTTACTGGTCAATGGATAAGTAACAATTTTTGGACAAACTGATGGAGGCTGGATTAATATTGGATGGATGGAAATTAAACTCCCTGCTTGATCAATTTATGGATGGATTGATGGATCTATAGATGAAGGCCAGATGAATTTGTTTAACCCTAGACAAAGCCATTGGCTGAGCTTTTTTTTGCCACTATATATGCTCTCTGTCATCCTACAGCTTTTAAAGCTGGCTCAGATCTGTTTAGCTGGATCAGTGTTTTGTGTTTGTTTTATATGCGTATGCTCTGTCTCCTCAAACTTCCAGATAGAGATTTTTCACCGTAGGAATCATAAAAACTTAATACAACAGTTAATAGAATCCAAACTGCAAAATCGTTTTTCCCTTTTCACGTTATTTCCTGTTGTATCCCGGTGCTCCTAGCTGTAAAGCTTCTGATGGTTCCTACAGAAGTTCAGAATGACTCGGCTGGTTGTTTCATTTCTTCTGACTGTTGGATGAGGACAGGCTGCCTTTGCATGCTAATCAGCTCTTGAATGGGGACCGTGTGTGATTTTTCATTGTGTGAGCTCTGACGGCGTCCTATAGAGAGCTGAATGTGTGGAGGGAAAGAAACAGGAGGAGGAGGCTGAGCTTGTTAGAGGGAAACACTCAAATAGCACCAAGTTTTTTATGTGAGAACATCATGTTACTTTACAACACCTGAAGTCTCTACCTCCACATCTGATCATAAATCAAAAAACTCAGATGCTTAATTTGACTGAAAATGCTTTATACAACAATCTTTTTGTATAAAATGTATAATTACTTCTTAAATTGAGCTGAATCTGATTGCTTCCAACAGCTCATTTCTAAATTCCCCACGGTTTTTAATTGGAATTAATTTCTTTTATGACCATTAATTTAACACAAACCTCCAAAGCAATTCTACTTATACTAAGTTAATTCACTTATAGTCAGACTAGAAATCTGTCAGTTTTTTCTCTAAGAAATTAATAAAAACTAGGGATGTTCGATATTGGCTTTTTTACCGATATCCGATATACCGATATAGCATAACTCATAATTTCCGATACCAATATAAACCGATACCGATATGTGGGGACCCTCCCTCATAAAAAACAAAAAATACTAAACCCTTTTAGGTAACTACAATGAAATATCTTGTATCATGCCTACTTGAGTTTAAAAAATATATAAAATGTAATAAGTACTACAATTTTAGTTAGGCAATTGAAAAAGGTGCCATTTTTATTTTTTCTTCAAAAGTAGCTGGAACATTTTTTAACACAGAGAATACTGACAAAGGCCCACCACTCAGGACACATTTCTACTTTTAGAAAATGTAAACAACATTATACCTTTATAGCATTGGGGTAACGTGGAAACAACTGAAACAAGAATAAAAATTTAAAAACTAGCAAACATTTAAGCAGGGACAGTAATTAGTCTACTTTGGATATTACAATCTTAAAAATAAAGTGGGCTTTAACACTGCATTAATTTAGCTCTACATGTAACTGGTCAGTGGCCATAATTTAATACAATCAAACAACAACATTGACTTAATTAGTCATCTTTCAAGTAACCAAATGTGCAAATTAAAAAAGTGTTACAAAGAGGAAACAGTGACAGACTAGAGCCCAGTAAACAAAATTCAGTCCTTTGTCTCAAACAAATAATATGTCAAAAACTAAACCTCAAATCTGTCATATTTTTACATTATGAGAGAGAAAAGAAGTAGCTGAAGAGTTTGATATATAATATGTGTATGGTGTGAAAAACTCATCTTATTGAAAAAATAAAAACCGATAATATCGGACATCCCTAATAAAAACAAATCTTAAAATGATTTTTCAAAACGTTTTTGAGTCTGTTTTGAGTTTGTTTAATAGATAATGTTGTAATGTATACAACAATGCATTAGTTTTAAGTTACGAAATTAAACCAAAGTTTACTCCCAACAAGTTTGTCTGGGTTCCCAAATGGTTAAATTATAATCTGGACCTTAAGAGAAGACCATAAATATGTTTTTGCCAGTACAAACCTTTAGAATTGCATCTGAAATGAACAGCCTCATTAAAAAAAAAATCATGTAATATTTTATTAAGAGATGGAGTATTATCCAAGAAACCCTACAAATAAGGCATCACAAAGCAATCAGATAATGGTATCATTCATTACAGTAGCTGAATTAGACACAAAAGCATCAGCAAAAGTCCCACTGTGAAGGGGAGGGCATTTATCAAGTTAAGATAAAAATTGCTTAAATTCCCTGGTGGCTCAGTTGATAGCACTCCTGCTGTTGGGAAAATATTCAACCCTATTTAGCCCACAGTACACCTACAACACTTGATCATCTTCTACATTTCCTGAGGGAAGGACCTTTGAACCGAAGGACCTGTGAAAATTTCTCTATCTCTCTGGCTCACACAGAGTACTGGATCCTTTATGGCAGGCCCGGTGCCAATTGACTCTTATTACCGGCTCTGGTCCAGTCCTAGAATCTCCTTTTTTGATGGGAAGAAAAAGTTTTTTTTTTTGGTTTTATCTAGCAACCTAATTGTCTTAAGTGTTATCATTCACAAGTATAGCTATTATAGCTTCAAAGCAGATTGTAGATATGGCATTTGCTTCTTACCTATTGTATTTGTGGGGTTAGAGACCACAGCCAATCAGTGCCAAGGAAAGTGTATGGGGGGCCCAAGACAGATTTCAACACCTGCGTAAATTAAGCTGCAGCCATGCAATATATAGACTCTAGACAACCAGTAGACAGTGCTGCAGGTGATTAATCTGCACATTTAGAGAAATTACATATCATACCAATTTGTTGTTTTCCAGATGAAAATAAACATTACAAAGAAGAAGGGCGCTGCTTTTGTTTTTCGGCTAATATGAACATTTTAACTGTAATTAGAACAAAAACTTTGTGGGAAATACACCCGAGGAAGCGACTTGTCGAGGTTTTGAGTGGCACATTATGTTGGATTGTGGTGTAACCGTTGTTGTGGACTAACATTTTTATTGGAATACATTAACTGTGCTTTTATGGATGTAAAACGACAGTTTTTGTCCGAGATGGCTCAGTTCTGTCAATGATATGAAGACTTCAAACAGTAAGTTGAACATTATTTGGTTTCTTAGCGGTTTAACAAAAACGTTTACTGTGTGTAAAATTATGATTGCATCATTTATTGGCATGCATTGTTGGAATCAAAAGAGTCTTTTAAATTATAAATATTATATGCATCTGAATAAACAAGGGGATTTGACCTCGAAGCATGTAATATACCAATGGGACATAAAAAGGCTAACAGGTAAGATAAAAATACCGTTACTGGACCCCCACCCAGCTTTATTCCTCTGGTGCCGGGTCTGCTTCATGGTCTCTTCAGCTAAACCCCCAATCTTTCTACTGGATTTTGGGGTGGGGGCTAAGATGGTCAAGGAGGAAGGTTGATCTTTGTCTTGATGCATTGATTTGGCTGATATTTTTGAATCGTTATCCTCCCAACAAACCCACAGCTTTACAGATCCTTGAATGTACTTTACAGTTGCCTTGATATGCTCTTAAACATTTCAATCCATTATTTCATATCAAATCTTTCTCAAAATGTTGTAGCTGAAAGGTAAACATGGTTCTCACTTAATGAAAGTGCCCCAATTAAAATGAGATAAAAACACAAATCTTTTGCTTATGCGTTTCCTCCTTTAATAGCATTCAGCACAGTGAAAGTATCGACACATGCCTGTGCTTCTGTGTTGCTTTGTTAGCAAACATCAGGTACCAGCTGATGTTTTAGATTTAGTTGCTTGCTGGGACTTTGCTGAATAAAATCTCCAGGCCCATCTGTACCAGATCTTTTGGGCATGTGGACACCTGCTGCTCCAACTTGGAGCACATTGTAGCTCTTTTTCACTTTTCTGCTGAGCTCTCTAAGTGGGGCTGCCAAGTCTGGCGAGGATGCCCAAGGTGATGATCGACTCCATTATGGTGTAACAGAATCCCAGTGTGATGCCCGTGTCCTCCTTTGAACTGCCTGCAGATCTAGGCGAACAGGTTTTATTGGGAATAGAAATTGCATCAATGATGCAGCTTTCTTTACTCTCAGCACGGGTCGCTGTGTTATTTATAGACCATCACTATACCAACATTACTTTGCCTCAGGGCTGGCCTCGTCGAACAGATGGTATTTTATCTTTGGAAGTCAGACAAGTCTCCTTTTTCTTTGTTTAAATCTTAATAATGATTTTTGTTTGAATGGTTCACCTGTTTAAGCCAAACATTAAAAGCATCTCAAGATTATATAAAATGCATAATTTGAGCTGCAGGAAGAAATAATCAGTGATTGCTTGTTCTTTCTGGAGTTATAAAACCGCATGATGTTCCTTTGTTTAAGAAAAAAGCCATAAAGTGCCTATATACTGAGGTGTTGTCTTAATATCATATTCAGTACATAAAAACAAATAAACCATATGTAGCGGTTACTGCAAATCTTGAAACATAAAAGTTGCAAATAAAATTCATCAAACAGTGGTAGTTTCTTGGGTTTAGCTATCTGTTCTTTATCACCTATTCAAGGAGCAGACTTGCAGAGATGTATGCGATCCTATCCAAATCTGTCTTGAGTGTTGGAGCTCAAATTTAGTGTACAACGCAGCTTTTAGCCACAGGGGTTATCAGTGACATGGTCCACTTCCTGGTTCTGAACTGGTAAAAGGGGGCAAGGGTTCCAGTGTCTTGGTGTCTTGTTCACGAGTGATGGTAGGGTGAAGCAGGAGGTGGAGATGGAAGGTGGAGGGCTTGGCTCGACCCGCTTTTATGACATTAGTTTTATAACTTCATCATATTGTTTCTGCAGTTCAAAGTCCTTGGTAATGAGACCCCAAAGGAACTGCTGGAGTGCTCAGAAGTTTTTCTCCCAAACACTGTTTGTGTTACCAAGTGACAGCTTGAAAAAGTTGTTTTAACTTGAATATCATACTCTGACAATCTCATACTGGCTCAGTCCGGTTTTGGTCTCACAATAACCATCTGCCAGGATCAGAAAAGTGACACTTTTAAACAACGTTGGTAGATTCTCACCCATCCAGGACATGATACGCTTGAGACAGTCTTAAATGACGGCAACTAGACTTCTGTTATCTTGAGGAGTTTTCACCTCTCATTCAAAAGGCTTGTTTGATTATGAAACTTGGGTTGGAAGCATCTGGCTTAGAAGCTGTAATCAGAAACGGTCACACGGATAGGGCAGTAGAGGTCACTAACTAGGCCAATGACACTTTTTAGGTCACATGAGTCTCTGGCCCTCACCTGTATTCTAATCCCTGTAAGAGTCAATTCTGATGATTTGTACTGTTTTGATCACGTCTCAAAGTATGAGATTCCATGAAACTGTGTGGGGAGGTGACTCAAGGCTGTACGGGACAGACTTGACTCATGTGGTAAAAATGTGTCCCTTATTGGCTGGTTTGCTGGTTCAAATTCTTGCTCTGTTCCTCTTGGTTGTGTCCTTGGGCAGGATATTGCATCTATCTAGCCTGTTGGTGGTGATAAGAGGGTCCTGCAGCGCCTGTGTACGGAAGCCTTGCTTCAAAGTAGGGCTGCCACAAATAATTATTTTAATAATCGACTAATCACCAATTATTTTGCCGATTAGTACACTGATTTTGTTGTATCATGTGTAAATTGAATATTATTGCATCAGCACACAGCTACTCCATTATAAGCATGTTTCTCTAAGTGTTATACATTATCTAAAATCCTGCTAATTAAGATAATAGCTCATTTAACATTCATGAACTAACTATAAAATAATACATTAGCTTTACAGAAGACACATGAAGTGTGCTAAGGGTAATAAAATCGCCATCACTACTGTTCATGCTGCAGCTATTACGTAATACAACAGCATCTTCAGTCAGAAGCATCATTAAAACTTCACTATAATACAGAAAGATCCTTCCAGAAAGAGCATTCCTCTCCACGGCCATTTAAAATCTAAAGTTAATCTAAAAATTACGTTCTTCTGCATTATTTTATTTTTTATGTACTGATAAAAATAAATAAAAAAATGTTTTGCCGCCACACCCGCACAATGATGTTGTCTTGTACACAGCACCAGTAGCGCTGCGCTGTCTGTTCCGTCTATGAACAGATCAGAACCAGTTTCTGGGCCGCAGCTCGGGCCATAGAGGACATTGTGTATTTTGACCTTTATGATTTTTGCAATACACAGGCTTCTCTTTATCTTTAATAAAGTTCTCCAGAACTTCAGAGCTCACCATGATATTGCTGTTTGGGCTGTTCTGGTGAAACCATGGCTGCACATTGTGCATCAGGGGCAGAAAGGCAGATAGAGCAGCAAAATGTACATAGACTGTTTTAAGAAACAAAAAGCTAAAAAAACCAACAAAAAACTGATACTGTGAATTACTACATTTGTCGTCAACAATTTTGCTTGTGATGAATCGACTAATTGTGGCAGCCCTACTTCGCAGCACCTGTGGCTACAATGTAGTAAATCACAATCAGTGTGTGAATGACTGAATGTAGTTTAAAAAACAAAATGCAAATTCAGACCAGAGGCCACCTTCTCTGTTTAAAGTTGCTTTTTCATGTTTCATATAGACATGTAGATGGCTTCTTCCTCTTCCCAAACCATCTGCCTTCCCTGTCCAAAATCTGCACATACTCTTCAAAAGAGGGTCCATTTGCTTTTGAATCACTTCTCTGTTCATGTTGTGATGCTCTTGGTTCCTAATTTTTCTGAAGCTAGGATTACTGCAAAAGCAAATTATTCCATTCAATCTGTCGGACTTCCAAGATAGCTTTTTACTAACTGGCAACTGAGTTTATCTGCATTGCCGTATTGATGGGATCAAACACCGTCATGTATGATTGGACTGCACCTAGCCTGTGTCTGTCTTCTAAGCTGCTTAGAGATTAAATTTGTTCTGAAACGAATATAAACTTAATTTAGTTTTGTCACCACAATGCTCCCACTACTTCTGCATCCGTGTAAATATAAATGGTAGTGGAAGTCAATTCTGTCAAATATATCAGCATGCAGAGTGGTCATGCATGACTGTTGAAATGGAGTGGCCTATCAAAGATTGTATCCAAGCAGTCTTCTGTGATAGGGATATTGTTTATCCAGGGTTGCCTCTATTCTTGCTGTTATCATGTGGGCTTTGTTTGCAGTCTGTGGAGGACTTTAATATAGTCTCTAAACCTTGTATCTTTTAAAGCAGCCGAAGAGAACAAGTTATTTTCTTTCACATCTGGTGTATTTCATCCAAAAATATGGCAGTTGTTGATTGATCTCATCTTAAATCTAAGATGTTTTATTATAAAATAATTCTTTCAAAAATCTGTTTATTTTTTTATCTATTCTTAATCCTGTACCTGTTTCATCCAGCCTACCCTTTTCTGGTTCTGAAAATCTTCATGTTAATGATAGCTAGGTCTTAATTTCCCAGCATTGACATTAATATAGGACGTAGATATAACTGAAACGTATATTGAACCTACATTGAAAGCATAAAGACTTGTTTTCTTACTTATGCACCTAAGAACTAGCACCAAACCCTCTAATACAGACCCTCTGGTAAAGTAAGGATTTAAGGGAAAGAAAAAGAAGAATAATTCAATTTTTTTTGTATTTTTTATTATTAATACTTCATTTTAGCGCCCCTTAGGCTCTCCATGTCCTCTTATTGAGGTTTGTGTTTTAATCCATAACACAGTTTAGGTCATGTTGAATATTCATCCTTGGAATATGATTTAGCTTCAGGATGGTCTGGACTCTGTTAACTGGTCACTGTTGGTTTTTAAGCCTGTGGTGGTGGCCCTGGGCGTCGAGGCTTACTTTGTGATTGCACTTATGAACTGTATCTTTGATGCTGCACCTTGTAAAGTAAAGCTTGGACCCCTGGAGCAGCTTTTTAGATATGCCGAAGCTGCCCACCAGATATTTCTTTTTTCCTGAGAATGTTTGCATCATTTCAACAATCTCACAAATTATTTTTGATGTATAGTGGAAGTGTACCTGCACATGTATTTATATTTAAGTTTTTTTTTTTTGGTGCGGCCCTGTCGGTTCTGTCCAGCTGTTTCCTACACGAACACATGCAGAATGTTAATGCGAGAAACTCAGATCGCAGTTCACCATTCCGCAGCACAACTTTAAAACTGACACCAAAACAAAACAGAAAGGACTCCCAGTTATCGCTAAACTCTGCTATTAGGAAACATTAATGGTTTCTAATGAAGCTACAGTAGAAAAAGAAAGATGAACAATAACTTTCTCAGTGAATGCATCACGTTGGGTATAGCCAAAGTATTATTTAGAAATGTTTACTATTAAGTGGTTGTATTGTTTTCTACTATAGGTATATCTGTTTGTACTATTTTAATTATAAAAAAAAACAATTAAATCATATTTTCAGGAACTAAAAGGAAGGATTTTGAGGGAAAGGATATTTGTTTAATGCCGATTAAAGTAAAAAAACAACAACACAAAAAAGTAATATTCCCATTTGTATTTTTTTTTCCTTGATTTTCTTAATCGTGGTAAACTGTGGTACAGCTTTTATATAAATATATATATATTGCTCTGTAATCTTAGGGGGTTTATGTTGATGTCAAATAAAAGTGGCCTTGATCTTTTAATATTTAATCTTTGCTTAGATTTTGAATTGACAAATTACAGAAAGTAGTCTTGGTCTGTCAGGTAAAATCTGAAAGTTTAAGGCAGAACCAGGCAGTTCTACACAATTTCCACTCGAGATATAACGGCAGTCCAGAGGTTTTAGAATTATTGATCTTGATATGAATGTAATTTAAAAAAAAATCACCAATGCAGCCTCAGGGCTCTGCTTCAAACTGGAAAACACTGAAGGGAGCATTTTTTCAAATAAGTATATTGTTCAAAGACTCTTCTATCTGTTAGTATCAGTCGCTGGATTGTTGGAATACGGATACATTTTAGATGAACCGACCATATACGGCTTGGAGACCGGCTCGAGGATAGGTGATAAATTGTGTTTGTCCCCTTATAAACCATCATCTAATCCAATATTTTTATATTATTTTTCTTCCTTCTTTTAGATGCATTACCATCTCACTTTGCCGTAGATTAACTGTCATTTTGAGACAGTATTTATGTGAGCATGTGTTCCCCTGCCTCCTAATCCCAGGGAGAATCTCACAGTGATGATGTAAGCCCTAGCAATAGCTCCAAACTCATCCCAAGCTGTCTGTGATTGGCCACCTTCTTCAGGTGTCATCTTGACCCAGCCTTGCTTTGTAGAACAAAAACAGAAAAAGGAGGAGAGAATGAGGCCAGACATTCACCTTGTGCAGTTTTTGTGGAGTTGATTACTTTCTAAATTGGTGCAACTGTCGGTGAACGCATTCTCGAGGCTCCCACCATGGCTCAGCTGTGTCTGCAGAACGCACCAGCAGACATGACAGCGATGCATTTTTCCTTCTTAAATTAGTTTACTTTAATTAAGAAGCTGCAAAGGTCTCACGTGTTTTGGGAAAAAAAAAGTTTTCGATCAGACATGTTGTTGCATGTGTGCAAAAACAGGAATATTAACGTCTGTTGGATAATTTAGCTGGGAACAGAAGCACATCAGTAGGTTTCTGAAGATTCCAGATGTAGTTTTACATGCTGAGTTCAATTTATCCTCAACTATGGTTTGGAAATGTATACAAGTTTACTGAAACATAATAAAGCCCATCTGAAAAGAATTATTACTACTTCTTTGAAGGGTAGAACATACAGTAAACTTGCACAGGAAATTCAATTTATTTTCCTCCATTTTAAATAAGCCACAGCTGTGGACAATGTTAATAATTGCTTAGAAAGCTCTGAATTATTATGTTTGACTGTTAAACTACTTATTTCACGGGAACTATACAACATGATTAAATAATCCAATCTGCTCTGAATGGTAATTAATTATTCATATTTGGGGTAGAAGAAATGTTACACCCCTGTATGTTGATTCGAGGCAGAGAGAAAAGGGAAGGGTGCTCTGTAGTTAGCTGTTATACTGAAACAAAGATGAGTAAAAGGAAAATTAAATGTGCAGTTCCAATATGTAAAGTCTTAAACACCCTTTTTAAAATTTAGTTATGATTCTTTCGTTAGAACATTTAACGCATGGTAAATTCTGCCTATCTTTGCTTTGCTAACATGCACTTGGGGTTTCTACCTTTGGGGTTTCCATGATGGATAAAAGTTAAAATTTCTTTATTTTAAAACAAATGTTTTTTTGTTGTCTCAGTTATTGTTTATTACCTGCCTGTTTAAGGTTTACGTAAATATACACAAGGTGAAGGAGTGAGCTCTAGACGTTCATTGAACAGCTAATTACTACACATGTATGTGGAATAATGGACAAGCAATGACTTTCCGAAAAAAATGTTGTTTTTTTACAAAAGAAGGAAAACATTTTAGTCAACCAAGCTAGTAACACACACTAGTAGGTAGAAGAAATTATTAACTAACTACCAAAATAAAGAACACAATGAATGGATAAATATGCAAAGAAATAGAAACCACAAATTGTGAGGTCACAGTTCTGTAGAAATTTGTATGCGTAAAGATAAGGACTTATATTGCAATTCTGGAAGTAAAGCTAAAATAGTTTACTTAGTGTGATAAGTTTAAACTAAATAGCTTGATTGATGTGTGTCCCAACAAACAATCAATGCAATGAAAAATGAAACATTCTTTGGATTAAGTAATGTTTTGTCTAAAAAAAACATGCTGGGTTAGGAATCATTTACCTTTTGGAAAGTGATTTATGATTTGATCACGGCAGTAATCGATGTAATTTCAGTATTTTAATGGATTAGGGCGGTTTCAAACATGGCTAATAAGATTAGATTTCTGTGTTTAAACAATCTATTTCAAACCAATCTCTATTTTGAATACCATCAGTAGCAACCCTAGTTGTTTATGAAATGTGGGCCTAAAAGCAAGACAAGTGGGTTCACTGAGCATGCAGCCTATAGGTTACCCAGGTGGCTTCTCTTAAAGCCACTCTGATTCATTTATCAAACACTACAGAAAGAACAGACAACTCCTGTCGAACTAAGTAACTCAGACTGCAGGATTTAAAAACGACTCTCGGTCGGAAAAGCTTTAAAAAAACACTGGTTAAACCTACAGGCTGAACAACCTGTTTGTACTCAAACATAGCAACTGAAATCTTACACAAGTTAAAAAAATGTGAAAAACAACACTTAAATCTCATTTATCTTAAAATAGCCTTGCCTCTGCCCAGACAGACCTTATTGAACGATTAAAGATCTCCTGGTTTCTGCGTGTACGATGGGGGGAAACTCAACAACGTAAGCTGGCGGCTGACAAATGGCTGCAGTAGTTAGCTTAGTGAAGCTCCTGGTTCCATGGTTGATGGCGCAGATAGCACTTTATCTGGGACATCGATTTCGTCCTCTCTGGCTTGGCTAAAATGGTAAGCAGCTCCACCTTCCTTCACTGAAACGGTAGCTATTGAAGCTTTTCCAGCTGCCAGCAGCTTCCCACATAGCTCATTGGTGTTGGGTGAATGCGGCTGCTGGCTGGCTCGGATCCTGCAGCCTTGCAGGAGTTAGGCTTTCTCTCTCCTTCCCTCACAGCAGCGTCTGTAACTTAGAAAGCTTTTGGCAGGATATGAGGGCAGAACAATGGGTTTGTTTCATCAGTGGTTTTTTTATTCACCCGATCAATCGTCAGTTTTTTTCTTGCTTGAGTGAGTTTCTCCCAGAAACTCATGTGCTCTTCCATCGCCTGTACAGGAAGGGTCTGGATGCGGCAGTTTCTCTGGGTTTCTCTGGTCGGACTCACGCCGACCCGGAAAGGAAGAGAAAGATCGGGCAGTGGAGACGGTCATTTTGTCGCAGTAAAACTCCTCCCTTTCCTTTGGGAGCTGGGTTGTCTTCTTCTCCTAATGGGGGTTGGAATGCAGATTAGCGCCACCCAATGGCTGTGTGTGACCCAACAACATATTCATTTGGAAAGCAAAAACACTGACCTGTTACCCCAACTTTGAAGCAGACCTATAACTCCAAATGCATCACCCATTACCACAATGGCAGATTAGATTTTCACCTTGTAGTTTGTTAGTGTAATCAAATGTGAGATGCAGAATCAGAATCAGCTTTAATGGCCAAGTATGACACATACAAGTATGACGCATACAAGGAAGAAGTGAGACTTAGTTCTCACTCCTCTTGCGCTCCGTGATGGAGACATGAGATGAGCCAAAGACGAATTAAGAAGGTGTTGTTTTGACAGCAGCTGTGGTACTCGCTCCGTGATCAAAGTTGTGTCAAAAATAACCAAATTACTCTGTAAAAGTCATCACAATCTAATATGGGAGGTGGACGAAGCTTCCCATGAGTAAATCACTGGAGAAAGCTGATGTCTGACCTAATGAAATAAACAGTTTTACAATGGGCTGGTAGCAGGTGGATTTAAGGTAACTACATTTGGGAGTTAAAGGAAGCCACAGTCTGCATAACATATAGTCGAGTTGAGGACACATGTACCTGGAGACAAAACCACTCTGATATTTGATTCTTGATGTTAGAAACCAAACCTGCAATATATCATTCAGATTTTGTATAGAGGATTAAAACAGTGCCCTCATTGTGAACGATATAGGTCACTTCTCATGGTGCCATTTGATCAGGCAGCAGCACAAGCAGTCAGAGTTGTCAGATGCCCCTTGAACGAGTTTTCTTTTTTGTAGCACCTTGAAAAGCTGAATACCACCATTGGATAGCCAATATCCTACCTTCCGATTGGGCGCAACATTCAAATACTGCTTTAGATATTCAGAATGTGGAGTATGGCTTTTCAGACCTGAAGTAGAAATTTCTCTTTATTACATTTTATTACAAACTTGTTTTAGGCCTTACAACCATCTTTGATTGACACGAGTATGAAAAACAAAATGTATATTCTGGTCACACTTGGAATGAATCTTTCTATAGTTATTGAACTGTAAATATCCTATATTGTCTGGTTGAAGCAGGGCCATATGACTGACACCAAAAAACATCTAATTTACAGGTCTCAAACAAGATAAGCAGGACTATAAGTAGTGGCCAGTGTTACAGAAGAGATTTTCCAATTTACGCATTGAGTAAAGGTGATCACTTCTGATGTGGTCCTTGTTATTATCCACTCACCGTTATCGAGGTTAAATGCTCAATATACTGTGATATTAATTTTTGCTCATATCGCCCAGCCCTAACCCAGACTAACATTATTAAACAAGGGCCAAACCCCTTTTATTTTACAAGATTAAAGGTTCAGAGTAGAGGGTGAATATTTACAGAAAAACTTGGAGGTAGGGCTAGTCAATATGGCTTGAAAATAAATGTCTTAAATACCAAATCTGATTTCAGATTTTACTCAATTTTTTTCTTCTTGATCTTTTTTTTTCGAAAGAAGAAATTGCAAGTGATACAAAATATTTTAAAAAAACCTTCTTTTGTTGCAATTACCCTGTCCTGGAGCTGAGTTGAAATTAATATCCAACTAAAAACAAGTTGCAAAAGTATCCTTGTAAAACACGATAGCTTGATTGACATCACTCTGAGCTATGGAAGTCCAAGTAGTACACTTGTTAAAAAATAATCTCTGTTTTTCATAAATGAAATCTTCAACAACAGAAGAGAGATGCTTTTTGCTGGAGCTTTTTTTGTGACTGCATTTTGCTTGCGCTTTTGTTAAGCTAAGCCCGCCAACGTCCTCGCCCACTACAGTTCTTTGGAGATGGTAATGGTAACACAACCGACCCATTCCAGGCCATAGTGACCTTTTCCATTCTGTACCGTACTGGCCCTGGTGGAAATGGGGCATTAGTTCCATGTGGAGCAGGAGGAAGTTGAGAGATTGTGCTCATACCACAGCGGGTGAACCGGTTGTATTTAAAGTAAAATTGTTTAATTTAATTATTTCATATGTAGTTCTGTTCAGTATGTTCGGATTAATAAATACTATTGAATATGTTATCAGTTTAAAAATGAATGGATAAAAATAGATATACTGTATTTTTTATTTTTTTTATCTGTTTGTCAAAATGATGGACAGCAAAAAAATATAGGGTGACATCTGGTTCAGATGCTTTTAATCCAACCTGACCTTTAGTTAATTTGAAACAAACAAGTTGGGAACTTCTCTGCTTCTATACGTTCACAGCTGGTAGAGACTTTCCCCATAGAACTAATGATACTTTCACACCGCACTTCTTGTCGGCGTCAAAAAACGCTCAAAGCGACTAATTTGACGTTTTTACATTTTTAACACTGAAGCTTTGCAAAGCTTGTGGATGGGCCTTTTTTCTGACAGATGATTTATTTAAACCATGGCAGATCATAGTTGGCTTGATATCGTTGCTATAGGGTGATTTCACTACAGCGAGAAGCTCTGATTGGTTAACGGGGTGCGTCAAGAGGTTCAAAAGTTCAGCTAGCTGAACGTCTACGTTGCCTGCTTTTGCCACTTTGATGCTTGAAATGTAGGAAAAGTTTAAAAAACTGACGCGGTCAACGCACACAAAGCGCCGCAGAGAGAGTGATCCCTTCTGACGGCCTCAGCCATAGACATTACACGTAATATTGCCGCTCTTGATGGTGACCTTTGGGGCAAAGTGAATGCTCCATAACAGCTGTAAGATTCGGTGAGACCTTTACAACCAAGCCTTGCATGGTTACATTTTGGCTGGAGCCTTGACTCCTCTAAGTTATCTCACTGTTTGAGACTAACTGGTGTCTGAAAGTCAGGACTGCTAATATACCCACACGGAAAACCTTAGCTTTCAGATCTACTGATGAGCAGAACTGCATAATTTGATCCAACTGTAAACTTTTTCAGAGCATTCCATCTACCTTCTGTCCTCCTCACTCTGCTGCATTAGAGAGCAGGCAGGTCAGCAACTCATTATACTGTTACACTAACAGTATTTGAAGAAAAAAGCCAGAGGACTGACTGTTGAGATGGGGTTTTAGATAAAGGTGGAGGGGTGGCAGTGAGGAGAAGAAGGGGGGTTGTGTAGAGGGACTCTGGAGACAATGCAAAGTGTTGTCAAGGAGGAGCTGGCGGGTTGGCAGGGCATTTAAACCTCAGGATTCATTGTTGTCCTCACTGTCACTGGAGCTGAGTGTGCGTAATGATGCATGCAGAGAGCAATGTGGTTTTTCATTCTTTTATATATATGTGGCCCGGTCGTAAAGGATGAGACAGGGCACAGAAGATACTCTTTCGTGGGTCTTTTATTCCCCGACTGCCCTCAATAAGCACAGTATTAATTGTATAGTTTTGGATTGGAACTTTTAGAAATTATAAAACAAAATACAAAATCAGGACAAAGAATTCCTCCCTGAAAACAGCTTCACAGGAAAAAACGCTGTACTACCCTGCCACTAGCTCGGTTTACTCAATCCGTAATGATCAGGATCTGATTGACAGTAATGGACAGCTTATTCTCAGATACAATACAGCAAAAAAACAAAAGTAAACTAAAGTAGTATGGACAATAGATTATAAACAATATGGATAACAGTCCATATAGACAACAGTAGTGACCTGTCCCAACTAAGGACAGAGAACAGGACAAAAATACAAGTAAATATATGTCTTACATCTCAGTTTTCACATTTATTTAACATTAAAGTGCACTATAAACATTTATGAACTCACTTCTTCAGTGTGTAGCCTGCATGCTAACACAGACACTCAGGCTTCAACACAGCAAAATATCTCCCCTCTGGGTCAAACAGAAACATACAAAGTTGCACAAAATATATTATTAAAAATAAAGTTAACTTTGAAATCTGTCTGTACGATGCTAACACTTACGCCAACCCGCTCTTCCGTGCTGCTCACAGCGCGGTCGGCCCTTACGCGCGTGTACACACGTTACGGCAATCTACAAGAATCATCATGAATACGGAGACATCACACATTAAACTTAGCTTCGTAGGATAATTTAGCTTTCAGAGAAACACATGTGGCGATATTTGCAATATGTTGCAGTGCTTCAGGCTATTTTTACCTCGTTTCTTTAGCAACCATGCACCCCGCGGTCTAACATTCCAGTCCTCTCGCTCACAGCGTGCTGTGTGTGTGTCGGACGTCTACGTGCATACGTGCTCTAGTCTGGGGCTGCTCTTAAAGTGGCAGTGTCACAAAAGCCTCAAATAGAGTTATCACTATGTGCTTATATCTTATCTGAACAGGGGACCAGTTTAAAACTAAATAAGCTCCGTTTCACAGTGAAAGATATTTAACCTCACTTCACTTGGCTACATATATATATATTTATAATTTATAAACTCACTATTTAGTGTGACTTTCACGTTTAGATTGCAGATCAAGGCTGGGCCTCATGCTGCTGAACGTTTTCCATTTTCGTTTCTTTGTAATGTTTAGAAGTGATGAAAAGAAAACCCTTTGCTTCGAATACTAACATTCTTGCAAAATCGTGTTGTTTTTTTGGTACTATATCTAAGAATACAGAACCTTCTTGTAAACTAACTGCTTTCAAAGGGGTAAAAAAAAATAGTTTAGCCTGTGTGTCCTGGCCTGATTATGTCTCAGGAGTGAATAGCCACTCTCCTGACTGACAGCTGTCTCGTTTTTTTATCTGCATGGCTCTTTTGCATAATGCGCTGCTCTGCTGCTTTAATGAACCGGCAAAGCAACGGCAAAGTTCTGTTCCAGCGTAATTATTCTGCTCTATTGACAGCTCAGAAATTATGCCCCCACATGAAAGCTGATACTAAAACTCTTCTTTTTTTAACTCTTGGAGAACAGAATTCACCCTGCTGATGATGCATGAATGTTGGCAGGTGATAAAGAAAAGCTCTTCACACAATGCTGTGTCTTGGCACGCTGGTTTTGCAGTTTTTCCTCCATATTATTTGTTTTTAATGTTTTACTGCTAATGCCTAAAATTTAAATGTAAATCCGCGGCCTGTGAATATATTAAGTCGTATGAGCACCAGTTGCCCCATCATATTCTTGCACTTTGGCAAACTTCGTCATTTTAGAAAGTTTTAACTTTCAAACTCCAAACTATGCTTTTAGATCTGTTATTTCACCCCGAGCTAAAGGAGGCAATCTTAATATAAAACTAACCACAGATATAGAAAACGACACACAGAGAAATGTTAAAAGAAATAATTTTATGTATTCTTTTACACCTGGAAGATCAAAAGTTATGAACAACTACATTAATATCAAAATTTTCTGGGGGTTTTTCCCCTCATTATTTTATATCTTGTCTAGTTTCTTCTCATCCTGTGACAGACTGGGGGTAAATGTCAAACACAGAACGAGGCTCCTGCAGAGAAGCAGAAGGATGAAGTATCTGTCCAGAACAGAGGAAGTGTGTCATGCTCCATGTCACTGATTCTGTCTCAGAGTGCTGTGCAATCAGATGGACCGAGCTCAGAAGATTCAGCATAAGGGGATCGCGGGCTTGGCCTTTTTTATTTTTTAAATCCTAGCCAGCGGAGGCCTCTGAGGCTGTGCTGACCAAAGGCTGCAGCTCTGGGGCTGGTCATGTGCTTGGCATGACCACATAGGGCTTATCTCTGCTCTGAATCTGCTCAGCAAACAAACTGCTCTGAATATTCAGCTGGCATATTCCACCCATACAGTGGGGGAAATGAGCTTTAAACACCCCAACATTCTGAAAGCCTTTCAAATTGACATGAAATTACCACCAGATATCTGTAGTAAGCCACACAATTGACACATAGAAAAAAAAAATACCTGCAACAAATTTCTTAATATGTTCTGTAATAAAGTGAAACTACACCGGAAATAAGAATTGAACTCAAAGAAAAGGAGACAAACATGAAAATAAAGATGAGAAGCTTCACAATTTAATCAGTTGCAATCTGAAACCAAATCGATAGCGAAGTTTTCAAAACATATTATTTCTTGACAGAAATAGCTATGACCAGTGGAAATATGATGGCAGCAGATTTGAAGATATGCATTTGGAAACAGTTTTGGGTATGGCTTGGCGATATGGTATCAAATCTATGTTGAGACAAAATCCATGTGCTGTAACGATATGTATTGCTGTATTTTTAGTGCTTTATGTATGTCAAAATGAATGCTTATAAACATTCTCCCTTCCAAGATATATTGCAGATATATATTAATTCATTTGCATGTCTGTCAGACATCTGGTGTGACATCTGTTTGAAATGCAATCCTGAACAAGACCTAAAAGACAGTTGGAGAACATTTAAAAAGTAATGGTTAAAGTAATCACCTGTATATTTGTCCATTATCTATGGACACATATGTAATTAAATTATTATTATGTATTAAATTATTATTAAATTATCTTTCCAACCCTTTTGATTGAACTGGCAGCTACAAGAACAGCTAACTTTAAACAGAGACAGTTGAGATAGTTCTTTTCAGTCCTGAGCTTTATTGTCTTGAACACAGTCTTTTAACAGTTTTCTAACCCCAAATTCGAAATGCACACACAAAAAAAAAATGGCCAACAAAATTTCACCATCTAGAATTGGAGTGTACAGGATGTACGATGAGCCCCCAATTTATGTTCCGGCTAGTCTAAAGGATAGGAGGAACAAGATTAAACTAGATATTGAAACAGGAGTCCAGGTGGCATTTAAGATGGTTATTTTTCTTGCCAGTTTTAAAATTTAGTTTGGCTACAGACTGACATGCTTACTAAAGATGACAAAAAAGGCAGCTCTCCTCTACCAAGTTCAGTCTGATCAAAGCTGCATTAGCTTTGTCCTACTAGTTTATAAACTATTAAATTACTTAGCACCAAAGTATGTTGAAGACCGGTCGCAAAACCAACCACCCAGACCTCTCAGGTTCTCCAACTACTTATCATCCCTAGACTTAAAACCAAACATGGAAAACCTGCTTTCAGCTTAAATGCTCCCCTTACTTGCTGCTGAAACACTGAGTTGCTTTAAATCAAAACTTAAAAATTTAGAGGTGCCTTTGAGTAAACGATTGTGATGCTTAATTGCGGTTTTGTTGTTTTTTTCACTTTAAGTAATGCTGAATTTTTTATGCTTTTCATGGCTTATTCTTAAATATGTAATATTTCTTAATAATATTTTACTTTAAATGTGATTTTTCTTTTCAATAGCTTCTAGCTGAAGCGACCAGATTGCAATCTTGAAATGTTTTCTAAAGATTCAGCCACAACAATGTATTTGACGTTTGAATACTAGAATATTTTATATGTATATTTTACTGTAATAATTCAAGTTTTCCTTCAATAGCTTCCAGGTCATGTGACCAGGTGATTCCAAATCAGTCTTAAAATGTCTTACTACAACCAATTGGATTGCACTCAGTTTACTCTGCAATATTACAGATACAGAGATTTTCACAACTTAATGGACAGATTTTCCTTTGTTTCTTTGTGTCTGTCTTAGCTTTGCACTTTAATGAAAATTGTGTGATTATGTATTTCCAATATGAATATTTTTGCATGCAGCTACAATCTTATTGAGTCAAGGTCAAATACCAAATGTTCTAAAATACTGTATTTGTTGTTTTTGATTTGCCATTCAGTTATACATATATTTGACGTTATAGATATTATTGAACGTAACTTCGTTATAGAACATAGAAATAATGTCACACTTACTTTGCTGAGTAACTAATTAATTTTATAGTTTGGTAACTAAGTTACAAACTCAATACATTTTTGAAAAAAGTTATTTGTAATTGGAACTGATTACTTTTTTAAGATGCTCAACACTGCTCAGGACTGACTTCAGCTTCTTGACATGGCATCCAATCAGGTTGGAGGAGGATGAGCCTGAGACAAGATGAGGCATTACTTCGCAAGAAAAAAACCCCAGAAAACCTGACATCTTCATTAGGGATGTAACAGTCATACATAAAACTCAAAGGCCTTTTATAAAAAAAATCAATTCTACATATGGCTTTTCTCTTTACTCTCTTTGAGACTGTTGTCTCTTCTTGTAAAAAAGGTGATGAGGCTGTGTGAGCGTTCTGCAGTAGGGTGACTAGTGAATCGTAAGCAGATCACTTATCAGTATCTGACCTAGTGTCAGCTTGAAAGAGCAACTGAAAATGCCTCATCATGCACTCATCTTCCAACCACTTGTTCCAGTGAAATTACTTTTTTCCCTCCCTGTTAAAACAGTTAAAAGCTCATTGTTGGTTTTGGCTGCTGCCTCTTTCAACTCTACTGCATACTGCCGCTAGCCTAGCACATCACTTAGTTAACCGACCTGTGTCATGGAAACCGCCAGGGACTTTGTTGACTCTTCCTTCAATAATGGATCCCTAGAGAGGGAGAGAAGAGAAGGCTAAGACACTCGTTATATGAATAATTTTGTTGTAGCTTTGCAAAAGTGGCTCTGGTGGCCGATAAATTTCATGGGAAATTGAGTTTTGGAAAAAAGAAGGGGATGGAGGACACAAAGGGACAGAGGGGGACAAACAAGCCGGTTGTTAGCCCTGAGATACATCAGATGGGGCTGTGAGCTGACATGGCCAGCTTCCGAAGGACAGAGCCCTCGTTACAGAAGCGTTTGCTCATTAGAGAGCACATCTCTCATTGTTTGGAGACTTTAATGAGCTGACGGCTAAGAAACAAGGACGATCAAATGTGGCCGTTGGATTCCAAACTGTAGCAGGACGGGAACAGATACTACTCGAAATCCTGCTTCTCTTTTTCTTCGCGGACAAAACTCACTCCTCACACAGCCAATGAGATCCGCCCAACCCCCTCCTGATTCTTCTCTCCCATGTTTTTACCGCTCATTCTCCCTCTTTCTCATTACCACTGTTCTTCACAATCTCAGGGCACAGTTTTACAGAGGACATCGAGGAGCTTAATTAGTTCATTCAGAGA
The DNA here is from genome assembly GCA_028564705.1 of Apricaphanius iberus. Taxonomy (NCBI): domain Eukaryota; kingdom Metazoa; phylum Chordata; class Actinopteri; order Cyprinodontiformes; family Aphaniidae; genus Apricaphanius; species Apricaphanius iberus. Next base: position 1,613,270 of record JAPXFQ010000269.1, read on the forward strand.
TATGGCTCTTCTTACTAGCCAGTTGGCTTCTGTGTCTCGGGGGGGTGGGGGGCTTTAAATGGCAGCTCCCTCATGCAGAAAAGGCTTCAAACTGTACAGAATATATAATACCTGTCAGGTTAATAAGGGAGAACCCCAGGAACCCTTCTGCATTTGTATTTGCTCATGCTTTCAAGGATTCAGGTTTGCGGTCGGCACTGTTAGGGCAGCGATAAAAGGGAAATTAAATGAAGAATGTAACAATCCAAGAGGCTGTGTTTTACTGTTCAGTCTCAAAGAGGGCTGTTAGTAACAAGGATACATTCCACACACAAAAAAGGAATTTTTGCGAGACCGATCCAGGCAGCATGGTTGATGGAGGTCATATTTGGACAGATTTTTGCTCTGGTTGTCTGTTTGCACACCTAAGTAAAACACACATCACAATCTTATAAATACAATATCATATGTCAAATATATTTTTAGAAGTATGTTTTTAGAAGAAGTTTAAGCATAGATTAGAACTGAAAGTATCACTGGGGAAAGTCAGGTGTATGAGCAACAAGCTAAAACACACAGATGCACATAAAGATACAAAGGACATGGCCAGAGCTTGTTACAGAAATCTTTTGTCCGAATGAGCATTCTGCTGTATCGCATCAATTTTAGAGAGGTTTTTGAGTTGCAGGAACTGAATTGCTCTGTTTTTCTGCTCTGGTTTGAAAGTTCTTGCAGCTTCTTCTAGACAAATGTCTATGGTCTTGCTGAGTTGTGTACAGTATTTTTGTCTCATCAGTTCTGATACAGATTTTTGAGCTCAGTAGCTCAATATAAAAGGTTTAATATAGATTTGAGACATTTTATGAAGATGTCCATTCTATTATATTAATAAAGTAATATATTCCCATACATTGGGGCAAAAAAGTTCAAAGTTAATTTAGTTTACAGAGAATGGTCCAAAAAAGAAAAGAAAAAAATTGTCAGCAGTTGTTTGGATGATAATACTCTTTGTGACTTCAGAGGAGAATGAGAACTGGTAAAACAAAAATGTTGACACTGCTGGTGGTGGTGGTGTCATGGTTCGGCAAAATTTATCGCGATACTTTGAGCACCTTTGTACCCATCTCAGACCATTTCTATCCCTTAACCAGTTCACCCATCTTCTGATCACTGCTTACAGTTGAACAATGCACAATGTCAAAACCTGGTTTCTTGAACACAGCAGAGTGTCCCACATCCCCCACTGGCTTCCAGATGTTATTCAAACAAAGCACAATTGGGATGAGTTGGAACTGGATCTTTGCATAGATGCAACTGTAGGGTGCCAACATATGAATAAAGACCAAAATCTGAGCAACTTATTGAATGTATATTACAAAAAATAATTACGACAGCTCTTACGCATCCAACCTTATACCAACATGGTGGACTCAGTCGCGTCCAGAGAGGGTGGTTTAGCAAATGTCATTTATATTGCAGTTACATTTGGTGATAGTTATATTGTGTTTTATCTTAAATTAGTTCTTTTTTTCCAGGCAGTCGAAATATCAAAACAACTCAAAAATGATTTAAGCATGGGTAAAATCATTTTTTCCCATGGCCAATATTTATTCTAAAATATCGGCATGGTGTTTTGAGAGGTTATATTGTTTTCTACACTGACTATGTCTGCTTTTACTATTTTAATTCTAAAAACCCCAATCAAATCATAGTTTCAGAAACTAAAAGGAATGAATCTGAGGAAAAGGAACTTTGTTTATTGCTGATTAAAGTAAAAACAAAATAAGTTAGATTCCCTTTTTCTATTTACTTTTCTTTAATAACGTGGGCCCAACTTTAAAACCCCAACCCATGTTTTTTTGTGTACAGTTACACCACTAGGTCTGACATTAAGTTAAAAAAGAACGGTTCAAATATTTTATTTTGTGATATTATGAAATATTTTTTTACATTGAGATCAGGAGATAATTTTCTTCTTTTACACACTGAGGATTGAAAGTAATTTAGCCTAACAAGTTGGAGATGCGCTTTGCTGTCTCCTTCTGGTTTCAGACTGACAAAAAGGTCTGTTAAGGTTCCTCATTGAGGATCTCAAACTAAATTAGATGCCTCTGATAATGCACTTTTTCTCTACATGACCCTCATAACTTGGTATGCATTGATTGAATAGACGTGTAGGTCATCCTGCTACGATGGGAATCCGATATCTAAAATTCAATAGCAGAGAGGTGCTCCAGAAGGAAATTGCGCAATTATGCAATTCTTTTCATCCCATCCTCAAAATCTCAATGATACTTGAACTCTCATGATGAAGATGGGGCCCCATGAAATCAACATATGGGTAAGGTATAGAGTGTCTGGCTGAAAAGGGAGAATTAAGTTTGGGCTGTTAGCAGTGCTTCCTGTAACACTATCTTGTTTGTGGGATGGGGGGGGGGTATTCCTTAAATTGTATTCAGTTTCTGGGCAACAGGGCAGCAGCTGTGCATATCTTTGTACCAGTAGGGGTGGAAGGAGCGGGACGGGGGTCTGCAGTGTGATAAAAGCCCATTGATGCAGCTGTGTTTGAACAGGGACATTCCAGTTCGATCAGTGGCATCAGGGAGCAACAGTGGAGTGGAGGGAAGGAAATTTATAGGATTCCTGCTGAGACTTTCTTTTTCTTTTTTACCCGGCAGACCTGGAATAAATCTAACAATTTAATACAGCCTGGATGGACGGCAGATATATGTTGTTTTCACATGTGGAACAAAAATGAAAAATTTTAGTTTTTTTTCAGTTTTTGGATTAAAAAAGTAAAAAAATTAAGTTAGGAAAGATGATATAGAAATAACTGTCAACATTAAGACTTAAGCTTGTAAGCAGCGCTAAATCCTTCAGTTCTGGTTGCAGTTTATACATTTTAATCCGTTGTGGTTGCCAAGTAGATTATCGATCCAGCCTGTTTTCTTTGCCTGGTTTTCTTTGTGGGGAGACCCCCTGCTAGCATGTGAAGAGGTCATCCTGGACGAGTCATGAGTCCCTCCGAGGCCCAACAGACATCTCAGACTCAGAATTATTGTCAATTTCAAAATGACCAATTAATGTTTGGGCAATTATTCCCTCTGGTTATGGATGCCGTACAGCTGGAAGGATTTCTTATCTAACTTTGTGTTTTTTACTTTGTTTTTATGAAAGATTGGGAGCATCTCAAAAGCTAAAATAATACCTGAACTTTGACCCCAAATCCCTGAGGAGTTTAAAAGGAGACTTCATAAGGAGGAGGATCAAAGAGTAGAGAAAGAAGGAGGAAGTTCAAACCGCCTTCTCCCTCCATCATAATAGGCAAGGATCATATCCCCTGCTCCTTTTTAACCACACAAGCAGACAGTGGTTTTAAGAGGGACAAAAGCAAATGAAGTAGCATTGCTTGCCAAGTCCTGGTGCTGTCATCCAGGAGATTGTCTCTGATGCACCGAAATCGAGCTGTGACCATGACATAAAGATTATTATTATTTTACTGTAATGACAGCATTGAATTGGTTTTGGGAAAAACAAAATATCTTTGATACAAAAATTTGAATGAAATTAAAATATGCATGTCTCTACCATTTTAGGAAGGTGAAACATTTTGGAAAATGATGGATTAACAGTTCAGTGTGACATGCTCACATTTTTAGCTCTTCTTTCGGTGGTCCTAAAGTGGTTCTTGTCCTCACTAACTGTTATTTCTGTTTTTATTTCCAAAGTCCTGCTCTAGCTCTGAAAGACGGTGCCACGTTCGCACTGTGTGTGTGTGTGTGTGTGTGTGGGGGGGGTTATATCAGCCAAAGGTGGCTTTAATTAATAAATTGGGATAATCAGTAAACAAACTAATGTAACAGTATTTTTTTCATTGGTTTTAAGCTGCACTCAATACATATCAAACTCCTTATAGCAAAATTGCAGCACATATTGTGCACATTTTGAAGAACTGCCAGGATTACAGTAAATGCTAGCTGATTATTTAACCATGCATTCAGGGTTACTATGCATGTAATAGAGGTACCACTTGAAAAATTTGTATATCCTGCAAAAGTTAATTTTTTTCAGTAATTCAAACCAGAAGGTGAAACTAATATATGATATATACTCATTACATGCAAAGTAAGAAATTTCAAGCCTTTATTTGTTCTAATTTTTATTATACCTTACAGTTTATGAAAACTTCAAATTCAAAATGTCAATAAATTTAAATGTTGAGAAAAGGTTCAATATTTTAGGCTCAAAGTGTCAAACTAATCAGCTAATTAATTAAAAACACCTGCAAAGGTTTCTTGAGCCTTTGAATGGTCTCTATCGGGTTTGGTAGAAATCACAATCATGGGAAAGACTGCTGCTCAACAGGTATGCAGAAAATCATCATTATCCCCCTCTATAAGCAGGGAAAGGCTCTGCAGGTCATTGGAAAAGAAGTGGATGTTCCCAAAGTACTGTACCAAAGCACATTAATAGAAAGTTATGTGAAAGTGAAAAGTGTGGAAGCAAAAGCATCTTGGTCTTCCATAACACCTCAGCAGTGCCACAGGCTTGTAGCTTCTATGCCAAGCCACATTGAGGCAGAAAATAATGCAACAGGGACCCAAACGAAGTACTAAGTACATATGCATGGTCATAGTTTTCAGAGGTCCTGAATTTCTCTGTTTAATATACTTTTTTAATTTAATTTATTTAATATTAAAAATTACATACTTAAAATATCTCAGTTAGCATGTAATGAGTCACCATATGTTAGTTTCACCTTTAAATTCTGTTACTGAAATAAATGAACTTATGCACAATATTCTTATTTTTAGAGTTTCACTTGTGTATTTGGAGCCACTTGTTTTAATGCAGGTGTAAAAAAGCTGAAAAAAACATGAGGGACACATTAGTTATTTCATTGGGGGGGAAAAGCAGAATTCACCCAGAAGTAATATTTTTTTTATAAAACCTAGGTGTTGAGAAGGAAATAATTAAATGTATAAAAATTCCTACTAGCAGAAAAAAACTACTAATTATCTGGGCTCTGTTTGTTATGAACCTGAAGCGGAAAGTCATCAAAACTTCAATTATTTATTCCAGGTTGTGTCGTTATCATAGCATCCACCAATATGTCGCATATTGCATGTTTTCCTAATTTCATGCAGGTTTAGGGCCTTATAATATTAAAATTTTCAGCTGAGCTTAATGTTCTTTTTTCATAATGTATTACTATGTATGCAAATAATCTGTGCAATAAATTAGAACCGAATGCCTTATAAAGTATAATTTTCTGTTATTCCAAATATGTGAGATGCAGTTGCACCATAGAACATCAGAATCAGAATCAGAATCAGAATCAGCTTTAATATAGAACATAGAGCTAGAGCTACATTCACATCTGCTGCTTTTGAACTTTGTTTTAGAAATATTGTGTGACTTTTTAACACAGCTGCTGCTTATCCCTTTTTAATCTGTTATTGTAACAGCTGTTGGCAGTTACATTTAGGAGTACCAATCAGAGGTTAAGAATATTTCAAGAGGACAAATGATGGGATTTGTTTTGATAAACCATGTACAAATCGGTTAGAATCGGTTAACAGCTTTGGTCCAGTCCTGGAACCTCCTTTGCGTGGGAATAAAATACATTTTTTATATTATCTAGCAACTTCATAATCTTGATTGCATTCCCAAGTATAGCTATGATAGCTACTAAGCATATTGTAAATGGGGTATTCCCTTATTATCTACTGTATTTGTGGAATCAGGGACCACAAGCAGTGCTGAGAAAAGTGAATGGCCCAGCCACTCTCATTCAGGTGTTGGGCCCATGGCAGGTTTCAACAGCGTGTAAATTAAGTTGCTACCACACAATGTATGGACCCAAGACAACCAGCAGTGTGCTGTAGACTATTAATCTGGTCTTTTGGAGGCAGTAAATAAGAAGGCTTGATATGGTTAAATGCCAAAAAGAGCATTAGAGAAAGGCTTAGTGAAAACAAGAGCAAAGATAGCACAAGTATGGACGACGCTAATGCATCATCACTCTTGGAGTGGCAAGTGCAACCTTGAGTTATATTCTGGTCCACACTCTATACCAGACAGTGGCAGTCATGTTAGGCAATATTATATGTACAGTACACTTTCAATAGGGTAATTCAAGATGATTTTGTTGATTAGGGGATAAGGTAAAAACAGCAATTGAGCATTAAACGAATAACATATAACACTAAACATTGCTCAAAGGCAGGTTTAACTAGATTTGTTTTTAGCCTTGATTTAAAACAGCTCAGTGTTTCAGCAGCTTTACAGTGGTCTAAGTTTGTTCCAGATAAGAAATAGGATAGAAACTGAAAGCTGCTTCCTCATGTTCGTGTCTAATTCTAGGGATGCTGAGTGGACTGGAATAACAGTTGTTTTTTTTTTCATTGGAGAAGAACCAGAGTTGGTGCTAGAGCCAGCGTTTAACTGGTTGTTAGATGTTTCTTTAAAAGAACCTGTTTCTTTTCCACTGATATAGAGTCTATATGATGCGTCTCAACGTCATCTAAAGCTTTGTAACGCAACTGTATAGGCTACACCCACGTGTGGAGAGGAAAGCAGGAGCCCTCAAGAGAGAGAGATTTTAACAGCACAGTAGTTCATTATATCCTTGACATGCTTCTTTTGTGCTTCCACACTATTCTGGATTATTAAAGATGTGTACAGAGCATGTTCGTAGGGCTCTGTCAACAGCTAATTACAAGTTGCATAGAGCAGCAATTAGTTTGCAGACAAAGGTAAACATGCAGCATAGCTGTATAATGTTTTCTAGCCATATGCTGTAGCTCTCCTTAGCACTAGCTATATTTGTTTTCGATTTAACAACAGATCTAGAAACCTAATCCAACTTTTGACAATAGGGTTTGGGACGAGAATGTCGACTTAACTCACAGAGAACTCAAAATTTCCTCACCGGTGATTTGAGAGTAGAAGCAGCGGCTTTAGCTTTGGTCCGGCTGCTTGTTGTTCTTTATCTGCACTCGCCATGGTTTAACTGTAACTTAGCTAATTGCTACTAGCTGGCATCATCTAGTTTGCTCTTTTACTGTAGCTGTGTAGTAATAAATAATATTACCAGGTGTTGTGAGTTGTGTGAGAAATTGTGAGAGTTACTTATTAGGGAAAAAGCAAGGTGCGGCTCCTTGTGATGAGGAAATTTGAGTAAACAGACGGTTGCCGGCAAACTGTTGCATCAAGGTATCTCAGATTTCCAAGCTGCACTTTCTTTGGAATATTCTAAATATGCACTTTGGAATAAAATCTGTGAATGGACAAAATATTCCTAAATGTAAAAAGGCAGGGGTCCACTGTATTAGTCTCTCGAAATGTACAACACGGCTAAAAATTTGCCTGCATATGTTTACCTGTATTTTAGTCATTTGGTAAGGAATTTTTCTCATAATTTCAAAGAAAATGCATACAAAAATATCTTACAGTACCTTGGCATCTAAGTCAGTAATGTTTGATAAGATAAAAAAGTGATTTACTTCGAGCATTTGTATAAATCAGCTTGGCATGGAGCTTCTTCTTGGACCAATAACAGCAATCGCAAGTCAAAAATGTGGAAGTTCTACATGACTTTTGCCAATTTAGATACATTGCGGCATACGGGAGTTGAAAAGAAAGCTGCTACTGGAAATAATTGCCAGCTAGTTTTCTTCCAGCCATGCAGAAATGTTGCATCAAAGGTGATGAGGAGTGTGATGTTTTAGGGAAATCTATAACAGAGGACATCTCAGCAGTCATTAGTAACTTGTTGACACTTAGTCCTGAAGCAGATACGGGAATGGAGGAGGAGTATAACGCAGACACTCTCCACCAGTGTGGCCTCATTAATCATTGTCCGCTCCCTCACTACGGGTGGAGGGGCTGCTTTGTCTATGTTTGGAACACTGCACAGTTGGATTTGATGCAGTGCTCAGATGCTGCAGTCTGAATCCCAGTTGGCGTGCAGTAAAAAGTCGGATCACAGTCTAATTTAGAACTTAATTAACCTACATGGAATTTATGCCACCTCAGCTATGAGTTTTCTAATATAATTTTTCCTAGCATGCCCCCTGCTGCTGTCCGCTCTGTTGTCTGATCAGAGCTCCTCAGCTTTCTGGATGGAGAGATTTGTTTTTCTGTTTTGTCGAACGCAGCCTGCCGACTCGTTTCTCGCTCGGTCATTACTCAAGCTGAGAGTTTCATAATGAGAATGTAGAGGAGGGAAAAAAAATTCACATGAGTTTCATTATCATTTGCTTTGATAGAAGTGCTTTTCTGTAATATGGATGCAATGAGAGCTGCTGCTCAGATATAATGAAGCTTGCATTCAGAACTTGGAAGTTTTCAGGTTATTGCTGATGTTTGACAGTTGAGATGAAAATCAGAAAAAAAAAAACACCTCAAAGCATACACATTAGCTGTTAAATGGGTTCCTTTATCTTCCTGTTTGATTACAACCTTGGTGTCATTAAATGAGTTAGCTGCAGTGTTCTTTGTTGGCAGTTTGAAATCCCAGTAAGACATGTTGGGTTTAAGCTTTAAGACCCATCATCATAAGCTGCGATATGAAAAGTGGGAATGATCTGATCCTGACATTTTTAAGCTGTTAGCATCGGCTTTCCTGACTAAACTAAACTGCTGATATTTTCTAAGAATGGTTTCTACTTGGATGTCAGTATTAAGACACATGCACGTTCTTTTGTTGAACTGGGTTTTCACTAAGAAAGCGTTTTTCATCCTATTACAGTGACGTCTGTATCGACTGTTGCAGTTTCTCGTCATCTGGCCAGCTATGCATACCTGATATAAAAATCAAAAAATGTTAAGATAATCAAAGCAAAGCAATACATTTAACTGGAGGATATTTTTCTTTGAGTTTTGTCCACATGGGTTGTCAGCTGAATTATCAAAAAGTCCTATAAAAACAAAGTAAGCATGCTAATGATAGCCTCGCCAAGCACCAGACTGCTCTTAACTGGTACGTGGCCCTGATTCATTTAGCAAGATTTTAAAGTTTTACGATTTTCAAAACCACGCACATGCTGATTAGGGGAAGTAAAATAAAGGATATAAAAGTTTTGGTTCTACGTTGTGAAGTGTGCGCCACACAGTAATGACGATATACAACACATGAGCAGATTTCACTAATGAATATACCCAGATTTGATGTTGCATTCCCCTCACTCCACAAAGATTGTTTGCTTCACCTCGTTGTCTTCTTCTTGGCTTGGCAGAAGGGCTGGGCAGTATGGCAAAATTTTCATATCATGGTATTTTTACAAAACATATCGGTATTATGGTATTTAGCTGTTTTTTCTTTTCCATACAAGACTGTTCATATCCACATTATCTTTTAAGGATAAAAGATAAAAAATGGGCTAAATAGCCCATTTTAAGTCATATAGACTGCATCATGTTGTTTTTTCCATACACAGGTGAATGATATGAAAATAATTAAAATTATCATGATTCTAGTAGACATTCTTGATCTAAGGCTTAAACGTTGACACAAGCAGCAAATTGCATCTTGTACTGGCTTTGCATGTAGTACTGAAGAATCCCACTAGGTGGCAGAGTACAGACTCAGACTTTTGCCAAAGAATTAAAATAACATGGCGACCATAGGAGATTATTAGCTGGTTAATATTCAGATAACATAAAAAAAGAGAGTAGAAGTATCGTAAATGGTATTTACCTCTATTTGGATTTCTCTACTACTGATTTTGCTGCCGTTGACTGCGTGTAACTACTGACGGTCCAAACGCACTCAACACTCCCCCCTACGGTTACTCTTAATATGCTGTTCGGTTCTCGTCTGACCTTTTAAAGCCGATAAACTTCTAAACTTTATATATAAGATATGACTTCTTTTTTTGGATATACTTCCTCAGTATTATTGTGTGCTTCGCTCTGCCAGCTCCTGCCAGCAGCTGTACTTAGTTAAAAACGTTACTTTTAACACTGTGGTGAAGAGCGGGTAACAGGAAATTGGTCACTTCCCCTCATTAAACGTTCCAGAAGTTGTCTGAGCTATTCACTGGTATAGCGGTATATTAAAAATGCATATCATATCGAAAATACACATTTAACAAGCTGCATGCTTGTTTTTCCTTACAAAAAAAACCAGCCACACACTTTGTCACAATCCACAGTATTGAGTTTTCCGGATTTGTGATCAGATCGGTCCCAACATTCTTCCTAGCAGACCAGAACGCTTTAAACACACCTGACATGGCAGGAATATCTCAAGATCACTATAGTCTAGACGTCCTTAAGATTGTCAGAAAGGGAGAATCTGGTCCAAAATCTTCTTTACTACCCTGCTGTACTAACCGGGGTGTAGAATATATTATCACTAATAGTCATAGCAGACGGGAAAAAAAAGATGAATGCAATGATCAGCAGTTAATGGTCAGCAGCTAGTCAGATATAATTTGGCTTTAATAAAGCATTGAAATGGTTGTCTGTATAAACAAAGGCCTAATCTTAAATGTCTATCAGTATCTGCATCATTATCTCCAGTTGTTCCACAGTTGTTCAGGGGACACCCGTGGAACAACTAGAGATAATGATGCAAAGAAGGATTCTTCATAAAATTAAAAAAGATTATGGACAACCCTGAGCATCCGCTTCATGAGACTATCCTACAGCCACAGAGTATCTTCAGTCAGAGGCTTCTTCAGTTTCGCTGCAACATAGACAGCTACAGGAAATCCATTCTCCCCACAGCCATCAAGGTCTACAACATCTCCTTGAACAATTTGAATTAGTAATGAGCTACAACAACACTTAATTTTCCTCTTGGATCAATAAAGTATTTTTGAATTTTGAACTGAATTGAGATTTTCCCAGTGGAAATTGTCAGTTGATCTTTAGTAGTGATAAAAATGTTTTTTAGGCCTGAGCAACAAAATAGTTTCTGTTATATCATCATATTCATTTGTAGTGTCTGTAAATTCCCAATGCCCATCTGTATGGCTACTCAGTATAAGTGGCTGAATATATTTTGAAAACTGGTAACTGGAGTTACATTTATTAATCACATTAACCGCTCCACACATATTGTCATTCAGTTTGAGGCTTAAATCACTAAATTGAGATTTAATGCCACTCATACTTTCCTTTGACTTTCAAAGTTAAATGTGTGTTAAAAAAGTAGATTTTTTAAATCAGTTGTGGTGTCTATTTTCCCTTTTCTGTTAAATTTTGCACCATGCATCGGTAAAACCCAGTAAAATAAAACTCCAATGACAACTTAAGTACTGCAGCTGACCGAGTGGAACAAATTAACTCCAGGCCTTGGGCTTCTTTCACAGTAGCTAGTTTGCAGACTGCTCTCATTAGATTTTTGGGTTTTCTCCTGAGCTTCTTTGCGCCTCCGAGACGATCTCGGAACATGTCGTCCCTGTGGGTAAAGGGAGCTGCAGGTATCGCTGGCAACCAGCAATGGTTATCAAAGTCGCCTGCATCAGCTGAAACATTGCTGCTGACTCTGTTCAAGGGGGTTATTTTTATTTGTTTAATTGTGGTGGATGAGAATATTGAATCTTGAATATTGAATATTGAAGAGTTTAATTTGGACATTTGAATTATTTTCAATATGTTGTTTGGGTCAAGGCTGCATAGTAGAATATGGACTGGTTTGTTGAAAACAAAGATTTTTAAAATAAAGCAATGTATATATATATATATATCTTTGTCCAAACTAAGTAAATACGAGTTATCCAGCTCTTACAGAAGTGGCACCATTAATTTGCAGTGCACTTGTGGTTACCTGTTGAATTTAAATTAATCATATCAAGTTAAAATACATTTTGGTACTTTATATATTTCTTTTTATATCTACCTTGAGATTTCTGGGTAGATGCAGAGCTTTTAGGAGTAACTTTAGTGATGGTTTTCTGCAAACAGTCTTTGATGGGCCACTAAAGAAGCTGTCAATTATGAAAAGTTAAGAAATTAAGGCAGAAGTTGCCCTCACTAATTCCCCAGAATTCATGTTTCATGTCTGGAAAATCTTTTGCCTAAAAATCTAATGTAATATCTCTCCATCCATACTGCATCTTTTCCTCATCAGAAACTCTGAAGTTTCCTTTTACCGAAATGTCTGAACTATGCTTTCTTCTTTGACAAGAATAAACTGAACGCCACCCAGAGAGGCTGACCGTAAGCTGACTGACCTGACGCCAACTGATGTCAACCCAGTTGGCTGGGGATGTAAAACTCTCTGGATGTCTCTAGGCTTGTACATCTTTGGTGTCAACTGCTTGTTAAAACATTTTTTACTGTTCAAATGCATTTCATGCCATTGGCAACACAAAGCATAATACAAGATAAAAACGATATACATCACAAAAAATTAAAACCTAAATAAATAAATAAAAAACAAAACCCACACAAAAATCAGAGAAACACCACCCCTCAACATTACCCTTTCCTCATGGTCTCGATTCTGTGTTTAAATTTTAAACAAGAATGGGCAAAAAAACTGTTGAGACGCCTGTTTAGAAGGGGTCAGTGAGTTAGAGGCTTGATAGGGGAGCTGGGTTTGGCACCACAAGCCAACCCTTTTAGTCATTGGATCTATTAAAAGTATTGATTGGTGGAGCTTTTAAACAGATGTAGTGAACTGTAACCCTAATCCGGGATCAGTGGACCTTCCAGGGCCTTAATAGACCCCAACGAATACAGACACATTCAATGGAAGGTTTGTATTTCCTCTGTTTATACAAGAATGTGTCGACTGAACAGGCCGTGTTTGAAAAATGAATTTTTCTAGCACAGGTTGATATCTTCGTTACATTTTTACCCTTTCTCGAACTTAAAGGGAACAACAAAAGTGCATCTGATGTTGGATCACTCATTTAAAGGTTAATTTGGAATATAATATAATAGAATAACACTTTATTGTCCAACAAAGGGGGAATTCCGCTGTAACAGCAGCAAAGTGACAGGCATCATAAACAATGGATTCACACACATAGGAAAGTAGAATAACTGAATTTAAGAATTAAGAATCATGTGTACATTAAGGACAAAATTACAAAACCAGAGTACAATGCAGTTTTAAAATTGAAGTGGCATACTCTGATTAGAATTTGCGACTGAGTAAAGTGAATAAAAAAACAACTACTTTAAGAGTGTTTACAGAATGTGCTTGAGTAGGTGTCCAATAAAAGTAAACATATTCTTTCCAAGACGTTAGCAGAATATTAACTGAAAAATGTGCAAGCAACATTAGCAGAAATGTTATTTAGGTGAGTTAAATAGGGCAATCTAAATCAGAGGTCTAAACAATATTGAGTTTGTTGGGAACAGATTTGGTTGTACAGCTTAACAGCTGCAGGGGGCTAGGACCTGCGAAAACTTAATTTAAGTAACTCAATAAAAAAGGGAAGCTCTTGTTTCTTACATTAATCTGTGATTTATAGGTTCTTAATTCTCACTGATGCTTGAGATGTCTCTGTTTCAGAAAACTTAATGTGAAGTATTGCCCTAACTCCTCAGCATGTCACTTAAGTCCTGCAGAAGCCTGTTAGTCACTAATCTATTTACTGCAGGTGTGCGGCAGCAGGAAAACGAATAACAAATGCAGGACAATAGGTCCAGTGGAGGAAGGTTGAGAACCAGTAGTTGATACAATCACGGGAAACACAGGTGACCTGATGGTCTACTGCAAACAGTCATTGACAGGGTTGCCAGTAAAGAAGCTGTCAATTCAGATTGCTGGATCCAAGTAGAGCATTGGAAGGGTTGGAAAGGTCACGGCTGTTCCTTGTTTTGAGCCTTTCCTGAGCCAGAGGGAACGTTGGCAGAATCAAATCTAAAGAAAAAAGGACTGGACTGTTGGTGAAAAGTCCACAGCACAATATCAGAGCAACCTGGGCTTCCAGAACAGAACCTCCTCAGCAGAAGTGCGGGCTGATCTATGTATACAAGAAAACTCCCAACCAATTACTGAGAGCAGCTAGTGTAGACTACACGAACATTCTGTTCAATGGCAACACTTCTGAACTAAATAGCCTTTTTTCAGTTGTCTCACATAATTCTTACATTTTCTGAGAGCACAATTAATTGCTTGAAATATATCTCTGGGTTTAGTAAAGTTATGTTTTACTTTATAATCTGCACATATGAGATAAATTACTATCCTATGTTTTTATGATCCATCAGCACTTTGAGTCCAGAAAGAAACCCAGTTGGCCGTTGAAAACTGTTTTGAAGGGGGAGTGATGGAGTGGGCGGAACGTATGGCAAAAGGTCAAGCTGAGCTCTGGAGACCCCACTGATGTCTGTGTCTGAACCCTATCCACTGTCCCGTAATTAACACGCTTCAGATGAATTAGTGATTACAGTGAGACGTCATTAACGAAAACCAAGTTTGGATTCATTTCGCCACACCCACCGCTGCCCTGTCTACCACAGCATGGCGACTGGTGGCAGGAGGCAAGGCGCCAGACTGATACACAATGTGCTCCCAGAAGCCCCTCGGAGCAGACAGAGCAAAATAACAGTAGTCCCTGGAGTGGGAGCGGGGATGAGGTGATGGGAGTGTGGAGAGATGGGGCTCTCAGGGGTCGACTAAGGCAATCGTTTCTTCTGCCTGACTTCACCTGAGACAATGACTCAGCCTAGCGTATCTATGCCAAAGAGGGTGGGAGGGGTGAAGGTGATAATGAGCAATAAAGGCCGAATACTCCACAAAAACAGCAGAAGACACCGGTGTTAAAGGGGGTAGAAAAACGTCAGACGGATCTATTCAAATGGTGTCAGCTGCTGTTTGTTTGGCTTCTATGCAAGTTCAGAGCTGAGAACCTTGTGAGTTCTAGCTTTTTGTCTCTTAAAAGTACAGCGTTTCAAAATAAACATTTATTTTCAAAACGCATCAATATCAGTTAGGGATTTAACAATACGTGTATATATATTTTTTTTTTGGTACAGCCATTTTCTACCTGAACAAAAGCAGAATGTTTATGTACAGAATTCAGAGCACAGTGCTACATTAAAAAGAGACACCAGAACAAACTAGTAAGGAATCCTAGCCATTACTAAACTCTATTTGGGAACATTAATGGTTTCCAATGCAGCAGTACAAAAAGAAAGGTGGGCTGAACCAGAAAACGACGGATCACGTGACCATTCTCCAACACTGGGCATGCGCGCGCCGGTATGAACAGGAAACAGATTGACCATTCCTCAGACTTGATGAAAGTAGCCAAGCTAACATACCTGCTAAACATGTCGAAGGCCAGATATTTTTTATCATGGACCGATGGACGTAATGTACTCCAGGCTGTTTTTGTATGTTATCTTCCGGGGATGGGCCATGTGATGGGTGGTTGACGAATCAGGGAAGGATACGCCATGATCGATGACAACCAATCATAGAGCCGAGTGTGATCTGCTGCGTGATCGTTTCTAAAGTCCTCCGTTTGGAGACGTCCACACCAAGGCATCTGGTTAAGCTGGAGGAGACCCAAAAGGGAGACCCAGGACATGCTTGAGGGACTATATTTCTCAGCTGGCCTGGTAACCCCTTGGAATTCCCCCTGAGGAACTGGACCAAGGGGCTGGAGAGAGGGAAGTCTGGGTCTCTTTGCTTAGGCTGCTGTCCCTGCGACCCGGAAGATAATGGATGGACAGATAGATAAGACGGTTATATTGTTTTCTACTCGGTCTGCTACTCCTGTTTTATTTATATGAAAAAGTCCAGTCATGTCTGTACGTTAACATTTTTTAATTTATAGAACTTAAAATAAAATTGATTCTGGAATTCAAAGGATGGTATTCAGGGAAAAAAAGGTTGTTTGCTACTGTATGCATATTCATTTTTATTTTTATTGATAAAAATGTAACTAACTCGCAACAAACTGTCCCATTAAACCCCTAATATCAGATTTTCAAAAATAGTATAAAATAATTTTTACTTTTAAAACTTGAGCTTTTAGGAATAAATTCCCTCCAGCCTTTCCAACATATCATTAATTCAGAGGATTTATAAGATTGTTGTTTGAAACCTTTCTGAGGAAACGGGGAAACTTGAAATGGTCAAGAAACATCAAATATCTTTCTGTTAAACTTTTCAAACATGTCAGATGTAAGGAATTTCCATACCTCTGAATGAGACCTGATGTGGAAATTACACAAATTTGGAAAATCTAGTTTGCTAAAATGATTTAAATTGGTCAATAAGTAAACATTTTAATAAACCTTTTATTGCCTTCTTTATGTCTCGGTTTTCTTTGATTTCCTTTTCTTTGCTGAACTTCCTTCTCTCTGACTGACTGCGAGCTGTGTCTCCCCCCCCATATGAAACTCTTTGCTTTAGGCCGGTCATGGTTCCTCCATGCTTCATTTATTCATTAGAGGTTCTGAGCTTTTCAAAGCATAGATTTTCACTCTTGGGGATCTTTTGCTGTTATAGAACGATGGAAGGTCTAGACAGTTTGGAAAAGGGGTCAAATTTCACTTTCGTACAAAAAATATCCCTGCTGTATCATTGGCAGTATACCTGTTCGTACCTTTATATTTATTTTTTAACTTAGGTGGGTTTTATTTTTGTATGATGCATTAGTTTGAACTGACATCCAAAGATTTTGCCTCACTTCAAAGTAAAGTACATCTTCAAAGAACAGACAGAAAAAGCTTAAAAACCCTGCAAATTATAAGGTTTCTATTTGTTCTTCTGAGTCCTCTGTCCTAGCATATTGGAACTTCTGTAAAATGAAAGGTACAGTTGAATTAGTAATCATGAGATTTATTTCATACTAATGAAGAAAGTTACGATGACTGTGCTGAAGTGGAAAAGTGTTTTATGTTTGTTTTCTTTTTATAACCACCATCTATTAATAAAGAAATTGTAATTGAACCATAAAAGCTTTTCATTATATCCCTGTACATTAAACACTGCAGTGCTATAAATACAGGATTCTTGTTTTGTCTTTTGAAGCTTTTTTTTTGGTCGAAATGGCCAGATGGAAGTCATTTAGGTGAAAATGAGAAACGCTGGACGGCCAGTATTGTTGGTGGTTAGGGACCACTGATGCACTCCTTTAACAACACTTTTGACCTCATATTATAGTACTTTAAACACTAAATACACTTTAATTAAGCAATATCACACGTGAGGAAGTGCTGTTGTGCCGAATATCAGCACTGGTGTGATTCGGTCGTAGGCACGAGGCCGCAGTTCTACAAGCACAACCATAATCTTTCCAATTTTCCATCCTGAATGCTCTGTTGTTGCTACAATCTTAAACTCCGTTTCTATGACACAATTATGTCAAAGTTGCTTCACAGTTTACATGGTGTTTGAACTGGGTTTGAACTCCCAGCGAAACAACGGGAGGAGGTAACAGACTGAGGCAAGAAGTAACCTTACATCATTCAAAAAAGTGGAAAAGGTATCTGTGTAGAATACCAGAAATATGATGTTGGATGGTTTAATGGCTTAGGAAGTTATGACATTTGATGGAAGACGTGTTTATCAGACTACTTAGCAGAGATGTTCTGCAAATAGAAAGGCTGAAACAAGAATTTAAAAAAATACTGTAGAGAAACTGGCTTTTTTCTAATATTTGAATTTAACTGCAAATGCTTAAAAACCTTTCTTGAAATGCAGCTTCAACATAATTTACTTTTACATCTGACAGAAAACAATGGTTTTACTTTAAAATAACATGCAGTGTTTCAAGTCCTAAGAGCGGGTATTAAATCGAAGGCCTTCTCCATGGCAAATTTTTAAAAATCTCAGCATGTTTGCATGCCCTCTGAATAAAAGACTGTAAACATAATTTTGTTCTAAATGATTGTGGGTTTCCGCAACTGACGTTTAACTGTAATGATGCTCATATTGCATAGAAAGGTAACACTGAGTTCCTTTAAAACGAGCCTAAAGACCCATTTGTTTGGAGCTACCATTTTATCTATAACATCAATTGTATTCTACAGTTTCCACTGCAATGTAATGTTTCATCATATATTTCCTTGCCTTACATATACAAGTTATTTTAGACCTTAGACATGTTATGTAGAAATTTTAAAGCATTATTTTTTTATTGACAAAACTTTGAGTTTTTTCTGAATTGCTTCTTTTCAGTTTCTGAAATTAATTTTATTTCATTAATTTCTAAAAGTTTAAACTATAGAACTAACTGTAGAATTGATTTAGATTCGTCAAATATAAATAAAATAGTACAAGCAGACATTGCCAGAGTAAAAAAAAAAAAAATTGTATTTATCCGACTTGTGTTTTATGCAAAATCAGGAGTTTGGTCTAATAGGATGTTGCTGATAGCCACAGTAACAGCTTTTGTTTCTCTAGTATCAGTGATTTTTCCATTCAACTTGACATTGTTTCAGGTTAATCATTCATAGTAGAGTGTTCTTTGCACCTTATTGCTGTTGGATGACAAAGTTCTGGTTTGGTTCATCATTCTTTTTCTACTGTAGCCTCAGGAGAAACCATACATTTTTCCAAATGTACTTTAGTGATGGCTGGGAGTCATTTCTGTTTTGTTTTGGGTGTCATTTTTTAAAGTTGCATTGTGGAAACATTACTGCTCTATGATTTTTTTTCATAAACATTCTGCATTAGTTCAGGTTGATAACTGCTGTATTTGTTTGCGTACCGAACCATCAGCACCATACTGAAGAATCCGAACACATATACACACACACACACACCTACTAAAATCCATTTGTTTGGTGGAACATCATTCATTTGTCTATCCTAACATTTCCACCACAGTGTAATATTTATGCTTTTGTCATCTCTAAATTACTTCAGATTATCTTGTTGCTGAAGTATGCTATACAGATAAGCCTGTCTGATACATTATTTAGGAGATCTGAAAGTCACACTGCTCTGCATCCTTTGTCTCTCCATCCAGTTGTTTCTGTGTTTAGACTCTTCTGAATTGAGTTGTATGTTGCGTCTGGAATCACTTGGTAGATGTACCTTCACAGTAGTTGGAAACAGCTGAGAGGGTGCAATAGATGAACCTTTCTTTGCTACTTGTATTGTTTGCATTTCCGCCAGTTCAAAGCTGCTCTGACTGAGTCATGTTCCTCCCTCCTGTGTGATGTTAACCATTCCAAGGCCTCAGATGGCACAGCATGGCTGCTGTCAACCAGCTTACAATCACTGCTTCTACTCTTTGTTTTGGTGCACAAACTATGGGAATATACTCTGTGTGCTTTTGACAGTCCAGTGAACCCAGCAACTATGGGAGTCACAGAAGTTTTTATAAAAAATGCACTAAGAGAAAAACCCCAGTCTCCCAAGAAGAAGCACAAGAAAGCAGATGCGCCCTGCATTTTCAAAGACTAGATTGAAAGTGTGGAGTTGCTGGCGACCTCTTCCCAACAGACTCAAACAGAGATTTTATTTCCTATAAGGCTGAGCTGAATAATGCATCTCTGTAGATATTAAAAATCATGAGAAGCTGTCTGTATTTCTGTTGGCTTCTTTTTTTCCTTTACTAATTCAAGCAGGACCCGAGCCAACCGTTCAACTCTCTTTCTAAAGCAAGAATCAAAACTATGCCAGTGCATCACCATGAACAATGTCGATGTAAGAATTTCACAGTTACGATATTGGAAGGAGAGAAAACATTCTAACCGGGTGAAATTTGCCTGCTCTGTTTCCACTCCTGTCTGGAGCTGTAACAGGATACAACTTTAGCTAGGTGGTCTGCGCCAAACGAATATGAGAATGTAGAGTGCTTGTTGACAGGAAAGACGTGTGAATATGTCAGTTGTAGTTGTGCGACTTCAGCTGCCCGCCGGAATGCATGAGTGGTGTATTTGTGCTGTCAGCGAGGTGAACAACTGTAGTCATGCATCAGTGTGCTGTTCAAAGTGGTGTCCACAGCTCGGGGCGTACTATAAATGCCTTCAGAACCATCTTACAGTGTTAACACAAATACTGCAGTAAGAATTACCAACTGTGCAGATCTTCAGTTATCAGCATCCTATTTGGTGACCAGAGACCACATGTTCCAGCCCAACTTTGGTATTTGTTACTTAACCAGTGTTGAATTCCTTTACTTGGATGGTTTGGACTGTTCCTGTACGTAGACGTCCAGCAGTTCATTCAGAACTCTGTCAAAAGCAATTTAAATACCTTGACAGAAAAGAAATGTGTGCTTTTTGATCAGAGGACGAATACAACTTTGAGCTCCAAACCACATTTTGTTCCGTCTCTTACAGCTCTTACCTGTGGTTATTCTGTTTATTCAGCGAAGAACGCTGTCATATTGCAAATGAACAATTGTTGCGATGAGAAGTTCTGGAAGTCTGCCAAAGTTGCTTCGGGGAGGGAACGAATCCCCCACTTTAAGGGCTGTTGAAAGTTCAGATAATTGGACTTGTCTAAATGGTGCTGCAGTTTGTTTTCTGGCCAGATGATGGTTAGAGCTCCTGCATTCATTTCCAGCAACAATCGATGGAAATTCATTTTCTGAACATGTTTGCCAAGAATTCTGTTCAAGTATTGGCTCTGTGCTTTATTGTAAAAAAAAGTTGGTCTAAATGTGTTGGGTTGTGTTTTAGTCTTCAAGGTTTTAATATTTTTATCATGTGCATAGTGCCCATATTCACTATATGAAGTCGTCCTTTTTCTTTCCCTTCTTCCCCAACAATAACCCTAAGAGTGTTCCCACCTCCTGCTCTAAGTCACATGACCGTGTTTTACTCTCCGCACCTGTTTTGTTTTTTTGCACTGATTATCACCTGCACTCATGTATATATAATTATGTTTCTCACATTTTATTTTCATTCATTGCAGGCCCAGAAATGTTTGTTTGTCTTATCGTACGTTTGCACAAAGGGCTGTAGCAATTTCCTAATTTTGTAAATCTGTTCAACATCTGGCAATAAACCCTTTCTTATTCTGAATGCAGCATAGAATGAAGGCAAACAGTTCTACCCACTCCATAAGCCTCTCTTTAGGAATTGGAAATGTTTCTGGACTCCAGAACATTTGTACCCTTGTTAATAAAATATCTTTAAACATGGTAATTTATTTCCGTATTTGAATTTAAAACGGGTGCCTATCCCTAACAGTCATTGGGCGAGAGGTGAACTAAACACTGGACAGGCCGCCAGTCCATCGCAGGGCAACACAGAGACACATACCATGCAAACACTCATTCCTAGGGGCAAATTTAGAGAGACCAGTTAACGTTAATTGCTCCAAAATTTCCCAGTGGTTGGCTGCTCACACTTTGAACTTGATGAAGTTCAATGGACCAACATCATCAGACTATAATTATCCAGACTCTGGAAGCAGAACTTCCTAATTAAATGCTAAATTAACTTCTGTCTGTGAAGTGGACTTTGGACTAGTCTAGTCCGTTTTTCTCCTCAGCCCAGTTAAGATCCATCCGATGTTGTATCTGGTTAAGAAGTGGTTTAACACAGGAAACGTGACAGCCCAATGCTGTACCACGCCTAGGTCTGTGTGTTTTAGTTTTTTAACCTCTGACTCACGCTGCTTTACAATCATCTCAAGGCTGCCACTGCCTTTTTTAAACAGACTTTATCCCTCCTCTTAATTTTCTTGTAATGTGCTTGAGAAACACTTCGTAAACAGCCAGCAGTTTATGGAATCACTATGTTGCATACCCTCTCAGTTTATGGTTTCGCGATTAACTGCTGGACAGCTTAAGTCAGCAGTCTGCCCTGTGATTGTGTCGTCCACACCCTGACTATAACATATTCCTGTAATAACAATCATTGTATTGATTACCTTTTTTCCTTTGGTAGAACTAAATTTCAGGTTGTTTTTTTCTTTTTACATGCTGCTGTGAGGAATCTGGTTTGAACTAAGTTCTTTCTCCTGGTGGATAAGGGAGCTCTGGGGTAGACTCCACTTCTTCAGTTATGAAGAGGTGTTTTTCACTTGAGCTCATCAACACGTCTATTCTGAGATGTGTTCATGTTTTTTAGGAACACGTTAACTACTTGATTCACACAGAAAGATCTGGAAATTAAGATTTAATTGTGGCTTGCTTTCACTTGAACGACACACAACACTTTAGAGACTCCAACTGACTGTTTCTATGCTAAGAGACTTTAGTTTCTAATTATTTATTTAATAGGGGATTAAGATTATAAACTCTAAAGTTGAAAGCCTGTGAATATTCTCATTCATCCAGGTCATGGTTATCTCAAGGAAATTTCAATCAAACGCAACTGGACTTGGTAATTTGTCTTGGAAGACGTTTCACCTCTTATCCATGATAGGGCACTAATGAAGCCGAAACCTAACCTCCACCAATAGGCGGCATGCCAACGACCGTCGTTAAGACATGGAGCAGAAAGGATCCAATGACATAATGATTCTTGTTCAAGAGGTTAAATAGCTGAGTCTCCACACCAGTTAGTTGGACCAGTCCCAGCCTGGTCAGCGGCGAGCATGAACTGATGAAGCCTCTTGGATAAGAGGTGAAACGTCTTCCAAGACAAATTACCAACTCCAGTTGCGTTTGATTGAAATTTCCTTGAGTCTAAAGTTGAAACATTATTTCAGCATTTATTTAAGAAATTTAAATTATAATCCTGGTACGCCTTGTTAATACATCCACTCAAATCTGGCATCAAAGCTCCACCTCCAGACAGTCTCTTTCATTTCTTTCACCAGACAAATAATTTTAACCATCCTAAAAGCCCTTTACAAGTCCCATGTGAATTGGTACCATCCCTCTGCACCCATGAATGGCAAAACTAGCCCCTCCCCCTCTGTGATTGCAGATATTAACTTTGGAGTATTTTGATTACATTTTTAGGAAATGACTGCAATGAAACCAGGAACAAATGATTAGAATTTGGGGGTGGTCGGAAAAACTGAGGGGGTCATATTATTTGGACGTTTTCGAGGATGTTCTCTCTAACCCATCTTTGAGGGTATGGGACAAAGGCAAGGGCAGAAAATGAAGTTGTACCTCAAATAAAGCCACATTAATACTATCTGGGTGCAGAACAGTTTGATTATGGCAGTAGATGTGCTACAGCAGGAGAAGACCAGTCCAGGTCCAAATTCTGTCAGCTGAGACGAGCAACGTGAGGCTATATGTCAAAGACGAACCTAACTTGAAAAATTAAAAGACTTTAAAAACATTGGCTGGTCTAATGAGTCCTGAAGTCATCTGCAATGTTCAGATGGTTGGGACAGAATTTGGAGTAAATGGCATTAAACCCTGAATCCATCCTATCACAACAGCCTATCTGAGGATGATGCTGCTGATCATCTCCACCCTTTTATCTCAAGCACCCTGTCGATCAACTCAAATCCTCTCACACTGGTTTCTTGAACATGACATTAAGTTTGTTGTTCTTCAGTCAACAGTTTAGTAAAATATGCAGATATCGTGTTAATATGGAATAAAAGCTTTCCGGTATAAATCAATGAAAAAATAGATATAAAAAAACATTTATTCATACATCCATCAGTGTAGAATGCCGGGTTTGGAGCCTTTCCCCATGTGCTGAAAGGTATGGTACTCTACGAACAAGTAGCCAGTCCATCCAAGGGTAACACAATGTCAAATAGAACAAAGATGCACAATCAGATTTCATCCTAAAAGCTAATTAGAGAGACCAATTGACTGTGGACTGTAGATGGAAGTTGGAGTACCCTGAAAGAACCCACATATGCTCAAGGAGAACTTGCAAAGTCATGAATAACAAACCCAGGCCCAGATTCAAACTCTGGACCTTCTTTCTTAAAGGCTAAATGCTAACCACTGCTCCCAGTTACAGCATAAAACATCTTCTTTTAAATTATTTATTTTAATAGTGTTATAATGTGCAACAGATAACATTTTAGTGAAGTTTAGGCCAAATATAAGACCTGTTAAAATATTCTTAAATATCAACCTTTACATTGCATTAGATGGTCTATACAAAATATCTTGAATAAATAACACTTGCTAAAACGTAGAGATGCCCCAGTAGGTCAGGAAGGAAGTTTTCCCTTTATTATTCTCTCAGTGATCAGAAAAACAAAAAAATTCCTCCTGCTTAATGAAATGGCCCTCATTTATTTTTACTTTTTAAGTTGACAGTTGGAGTGATCATCTGAAATCAGCTTGCTTAGGATCATTGAACAACTGAGCTGTGATTTTAATTGTATGCACTTTAATTTACTTATTTTGATGTTTTAAAGAAATGTTTTAATCAATAAATGAAATAGCATAAAATCTGTGAGTAATATTTCATTTTTTAGTGGTCAAGGCCTTTAGTTTCACAGGGAGCCAGAGATACAAGTTGTTGTATTAGGAAGAATTAACAACTATTATGCACTAATACTGGAAAACATTTTAATGGTACATGAGTTTGTTCCATCTTTAAGGGATCAGCCAGTAGATCAAATGTGAGGGGTTATTTAAGTATAGTTGGATTAACGGATGGATTTGGGAGCATATCTCTGGAATGTTCCATGACTAAACTCCCCAGCATTTATTGGACTGGGACTGAACCCTCCATGGAAATTTCACTCCAGAGATGTTCTGTTTACTTCATCTCTGATCCGGTGAGGTGGTGAAGGAAGGTGGGCTCCAATTTTTCTACGCTATTATTATGACCAGTGCTGCACCACTAACTTCGTCCACACTTTACTCTAAGTGTGATTGATGGGGCCGTCCTGCCTGGCCTAGCTCAGTGTCATGGCAGACAGCCAAGGACGAGGAAAGATAGAGGCAAGGCAGATAGAGAGGGGAGGAGGATTTGAACTTCATCCATGCCACCATGGATCAGCATTGACAGACTTTTTACCTTTACATTATACATAGCAAAAAAGCCGTCAGCGCTGACAACATGATGCTGCACCAGCCGAGGCTATAATAGCTCAGGGACGCTGGGACGAGGATGGTGCACCTCTACCAAGTAAACAGAGGTGTTTATAGACGTACAGTTCTAATCCTGGGAGGTTCACCCGGAGTTCATATTTAAAGCAGTGGCAGCTGCATTGTGGATGTGCACAGACTCCCCAAGGAACTCATGCATTATCTTTATTGTAATTAGTGGGGGTTAGAAAGTTCCATGAGAAGAAGGTGAAAACACAGGAGACCCGGCGCTGTTCAAACGAAACGCCGCCCAAATCCAATATTGGAAATTAACCAACTGGATTTCACTGAAGTGCTGTACTTAGAAAGAGTTTCTCCAAACTCCTGTGTGTGCATTTTAATTTTATCCTTCAGTGGCCACACTGGGCGGGCCGTTCCTGTAGACAAGGCTATCTGCTACCGTTAAAACAGTTGCTAGTTCAGTTTCTGACAGAATGAAATGGCTGTTTTTTGTGTTTTTTATTTAATGAAGCAGAGCGGGTGCAAGATTCTGATGGTATGATAAGAGGATTCAGCTTTTCAAAGAATGTTCTATAGACTAAATTAGAATTAAAAAAAACCTTACACTCTGACATGTATTACACACTTCAAAACAAAAAAACAAAGATTTGCGATTATGAAAATGTAATAATTGTATTTCTGGCATTAAATATAACCACCAGCATTCAAAAGCATATGTAATATAAATTTATAAGTTTATTGCAAACATCAAAAATAAACTGGAATTAAATAAAATGTGCAATTCCAAAGGAAAAAATGTAATCTTGCACCCTTTATTTGGCAATAACACTGGAGACAGTGACTTGCAGTTGAAAATAACAAACAAAAGTTTGAAAAAATGAAGACAAATTGTAAAACCATAGATTTATTTAAAAGTTTATGTACATAAAAATCTTGACATCAGAAGTCATATACTAAAAATAAAACAGACTTTTACCCGTTAATTAAATGCAGTGAAACTAATAATTCACACCTTTTTCAGCCTCAAAATGGTATCAATTGTTGATGAATCAATTAACATGATGTTATTTTTTTCACAATGCTTTAATTTCATACGTATGCACACATGTCAGACGCATGCTTTAATCCATAAATGGAATTTTTAAAATGAATCTTTATCCTGCTGTTGAACTCAACACCACATATACCAATGAGCTGCAGCACAGTTTTATTCCTATTTAATGTTCCTTAGATATAAGAAAAACTGGAATCTGTCACTGCTATTAAATGACAACAACTTTATAAGCCTGGTTAGTCCGTCTCTATAATTCATGACACCCAGCTGTGCATCGTTAAAGGTAATCTTGAACCTGGAAACTCCAGCTTTGACATGCATGTAAAGTTCATGGAAAGAAAAAAGTTATGATCAGGATCTCATATAATCTGATATTTAGGTTTAAAAAAAAAGTATCAGCTGTGGTTTGAAACATATTCCATCCGAATATTTCTATCACCATTACAGTAAATCCCTGAAACAGACAGCCATTATTCTCAGTGATGGACTTTGACTGTTGCCTTGGTGATGTACGCTGCATTTAAATGTTGTGTGGGAGCAGCGCCTGAACAATATGTTCCCTAAATGAGAACCTGAACTTGAACATAAACATTTTAGCTAAGGGGGATTTGCTTTTATCATATCCAAGCTGCTGCTGGTCAACCTTCAACGTACTTAAATGTAATTGCTCTCAAATTATTTCATGAAATACAGACCAAGGCATTTGGATAATGTGTCATTTTTTTAGTTTTCATAGTAGCAGTCAGAAAAATGTAAGATTTTCAACCTGATTGAAGTTCGAGGTTTTCCATTTCCAGCTCGGTGCAGAGGGTTAACTTCAGCAGAACATAATTGAAAACACTTCTCAAGGTCACGCTCTGCATAGATCGGAGGAGTTGCTGAACAGCCAAGATGACAGAAACACAAGTCAGAGGGAGTTTCTGCTCTCCTAGTGGGGTGATCATTGCAGAACATGAGAAAAAAGACGTGTGATTACAAAACTAACTGATTTGGCTCTGTAACAGTAAAAACTGCACTGGTGTAGCTGGTGGCTGTTGGAGAGCACAGTGGTTCTCATAATTAATGCTGATCACCCAACCTCAGCCTGTTCACCAAATTTTTAGAAGTCCTGTTCTTTGCTTTTGTTTTTTTCTTTACGGTCTTGACTGAACAGAGAAATATACTAGAGTTACTACTGAGTAGTTATAATAAACTTGTATAACAAAGAAAAAAAAATGACTCCAATCTTGCAACTACACTGGCTTCCAGTTTGTTTCAGAGGACAACTCAAGATTGACTGGGAAAGCTCCTCATGGACCAGTACCAGGTTATATCAGAGGGCTTCTGCACCCATATGTCCCCAGTGTTGGGATGTTTTAACACAATCCCAAGAAAAATCTGTAGGATTCTTTGTGTATAAAACCATTGTTTTCTCTGTGTTTTAACTAATTAATTGAAAGTCTTTCCATCAGCTATTTCCCAAATCTGTAATTAACAAGCCTGACATTTTTATTGATTCAAAATCGCCGATAAAGTAGTTTCAAAAACAAAAATGAAAAAGTTTCAAACAGAATGAAGCTCATTAGAGTACTGTGTACTTGTTGAACAGGCCTGCTGTTTTTGTTGCTGTATTTCCGCGCCTGTCAGTCGGTTTTATGGCCTATTGGTTTGATTAAATGTTGTTTCTTCTTACAAAAGTGACAGAGTAAACAAATAAGCTGGTGAGAACACATTGCATAATGGCTTCATTAAAGTCACACGGTTTGGCAGATAAAGTGAGACTGCTAAGCAAATCCGGGTTCCCTGCGGGGTTTACCCGAACAGAGGAGATTTGGTTTGTTTCATCTAATACCTGAAAGCTGACTTTCTATCTGAAAGCTACTGCTTGTTGTTTATATCTTTCTGTATTGTTTTGCTTGCAAAAACATTGCAAATCCTGTTGCCCTGCGTACAGTAAAGTCTGCTGGGAAAAGTGGAGAGTAGGTCAGTTAAAAAACAAAAAACAGAATACAGCTTCACTTTATTTTGCTTGGTCAAGCTATGACCGCTCCAGCTCCAGAGAGGAGGATTACCAGAATCTTAAACTTCAGATATTTCTTGTTTTCTGTGGCACTAATTAATCAGGGCAGGGTTGTACTATGGGGCTTAGGTGGCCCCTTGTCAATTTAGAGCCATCAGCTCGCTTAAACAAGTCTCAACAGGACCCGCCAGTTATCAACGATAGAAAGCAAGCTTTTAATAGGAAATGCTTCTATAAGCTGATGAGATGCTGAGAAACATAAATGCAATCAATACAGATTTGTGGTTGGGAATGAAAGATGACAATTTTAGCCTGTATACTGAAGTGTTATGAATAGAAAATTGACCCTAAATCATTTGCTTGCAGGAATCATTTTTAAGGAAAAGAGCCAAAAGAAATGTATTCATATAATCTTCTTATTTCACCACTTTTATCATGTTTTGGGGATATTATTTTAACTTTAAGTAGGGGATGTATTATTAGGGAATAGTTAGAGGACTCAAATACAGAAAAAGGAGGCAACAGATAAGTAGTAGGTTTATTTATTATGTAAATTAAAATGCGCTGAAGGAGAACTGGAAACATCTGCAGTATTTCAAGGGTGGAACCACTTTATTGTGTACATCTGCTCTTTTGTGTCCTCAACATATAATGCCATTCAACACAGTAGCAGATCAATGCATTGGGGCGTCTAGACTGGGTAACAACAACTTGCTAAAGATTGGAGAAGAAAAGGGGTTTAAGGAGACGACTTCAACATAAAAGGCCTCAGGAGCTCGTTGTAGCCAAGGAGTGCAGAATACAGGTCCTGGACTTTAAACGGGTTGAACATGAAAGCAAATGAGGTACAGCAGCAGCAGAGGACACCTGCAGCAATTCCTTTCAGCTAGGATCAGGAAACTTTAATAAACCATTTCGGTATTGCAACGCGCGCAATGCATTATGGGGTTTTGGACCCCAAATTGGCAAAAGCGAACATACATAGGCTAGAGCAGTGACGTGCGATGAGGTTCATGGCTGGTGAGGCACTGATGTCATCACAGTCAGTGTAGAATGTATTATAATGTAGATGCTTGCGTTCACAGTCTGGGCTTAGTTCTCGGTTAGAAAAACTGCAGCTACTACAGACAATTCCTTTATCCTTCTTTATTAAATCCACAAAAAACTGTACAGGATGTGATGAGTTGTGGTTTCTTTGTACTCACCGACAACAAACACAATGTGACAAATTACAGTCCAGCTCTGCTGAACGCTGTTACAACCGAGGATGAAATGCGCAGCATTCAACATGTAACAAGCTGCCTCCGTGCTGCGCCACTGCTTCCTCGGGTCCTTCCGATGATGCTCGGCTCGGCTCATCTTTGTTGATGCTGATGTTGATGTTGTCCGTAGAAAGCGGAGAAGTTTGTACAGTCAGATTTACAAAAATATGAACCCTACAGAGTAGATTATTCACCATTTGATTGGCAGCAGTTAACGTGTTTTGTTTAAAATTTCATATCAGCATTCTTTCCATATACAAACTCGCACAGAAAAAAAGAACTTTAAAAAATCTTATTTACGTCATGGCATACCTTTACTTATAAATGAAGTCCATGCGCGCTCCTTCTGAAGAAAAGCATTGATAACTTGCTTGTAGAAGTCTTCCTTATCTTTCCTCAGTTTTAAAAGTCTCTCTATCTCAATGGAGATCACTGCCAGTGAAGAAAGCCCCCCTTGATCAGTCCTGTTCCGACTCTGCATTCATTCTATTATTTTGATGCCCGGGGAGTCGTAAGAAGAATTCCTAGGATCACCATCGCCCCCTGCCATGAGGCAGGAGCACTGCGTGCCTCACCTAGTGCCTCTTAGCAGCAGTTTTATGATTGCTCAGCACAAGAATACACACAATTACAGGAGTTGTTGATAACAAAGAAAACGCAGTGCGTTATATACACCAACTAAAATCTAGAAATTTAGTTCATATAGTAAAAGTGTTCGAACATTTTAATAGCGACATGCAGAGGAACAGCAATAGGTCTCACTGCTAGCCTGCCAAGCACTCATTGCGCAATCCATGGTGAGGCTCGGCGGGGTGCTGCCTCACCGCTCTTCTCTTCATAGTATTTAAACGGTAAATGTGAATATTCAGCGATTTTGAAAAAAATTATCTAAAAATGGGGAAGCTAAATGGAAAATAACTTTAAAATACAAATCATTGAATAAATACAACAGTTTGATTTATTTTTCAATTTTATATTTCCATGACAGGTGAGCCACCCCTGACTGCACGTCACCGGGCCATACATAGCGAAAGCTACAAAATTTGTATTTTTGAATGGGATTTTTACTAGTTAGAAGCAGTAAGAGCCCGGATAAGGCTGTGATGCTCTGAACATTAATTCTTCACATCGACTTCCAGCAGAAGGCTATGCAAAGCCTGTGTGCTAATGACTATGCTGCCAAAACTAAAACTGTTAGATCTAGACTACCAATAGAAATATTAAAAAATTAACTTGTTTAGTCACACATTTCTCACCTTGTTTATCCACCTCACACCCCATTATGATCTTTCTTTTCTGTGTGTAATGTATATAAAAACAAAGGTCGGTATCAGTCATACACTGGACGGTTTAGCATTTTCCACCGTTCAATGTGGTTAACTGCCATTTCCACAGACAACCAAAAAACAATGTGTACCGGAAATACTTAAAAAGTCCACCAAAAACCGCCTTTATGAGGCTTTGATAGGCTCTGTATTAATAAAGACACGCTGTTTACAGTCGCGCTGGGGGCTTGTTTGAGGTTCAAAAGCTGTGACAGGGGGTCCAAGCCACATTTGTGAGCATGCAAAGGCTTACTCAGAGATACTAAGACTCGACAATAACCGGTTTGAAAATGTTGCCTAGTCTGACTTTACCGGATTTCAGCTGCAACGTTCAGTAAGTCTGGTTAGAATTTGGTTTAAACATAAAAACATGCACTCAAAAAAGACTCACTGGATTAACCCAATTGAAATTATGGTAATTATTTCATCGAATAAATATATGGTGGTCCAACCAAATTCAAGTACATCTGGAAAATTTAATTGAAAATGGTTGAACCAGCATATATTTATTGAATGGAAAAACTGCCATTTAAATTGTGTCAATCCAACTAATATTTTTTGTTTGTGGATCCACCTTACCTTTTTCCAGTGGTTCAGACTGTATTATAGTATAATAATAATAATAGTTGCTTATAATATTGTTTAGAGGCCTCTTCTCTAGAGGAATATTGTTGAAGAAATTAGTCATAAAGGTTTCAAGAGAGGATATCTGAAGCTACAAGTTAGGTTATTCTACAAGACTTATTTTGATAGTCTGTGTCAACCTTTAAGCTTCTTTGCTAAGTGTTACTTCTGAATTTTCAGTAAATTGTTTTACTTATTAAACGGATAGGCAACACAGAGACACAGGACCACACCTACCAAGCGCATACACACACACACACACACACTCACACACACACACACTCCTCAGGGCAATTTTGAGAGACTAATAAATCTACCAGTCATGTTTTTGGACTGTGGGAGAAAGCCGAAGTACCCGGAGGGAACCCATGCATACAAAAGGAGAACATGCAAACTCCATGCAGAGAAACCCCAGGCCAGGATTCAAATCCAGAACATTCATGCAGCACGGCAACAGTTCTACCTACCTTTTTCAGACATGAGCGGTGGTCGGCTGTGGCTGCCTGGGTGCTCTCCAGGTTTTGCTTGGGTGGAGGTAGGGGTACCAGCCCTCCCTTCTATGGGCGCCCTTGGCCCGCGCTTTGGCTGCTGCTGCTGATCTGCTACTGCCGATCCGGATGGCTCCCATGATGGTGTTTCCTGGCTGATCTGTACTCAGCCCGTTTTTGCTTTTTGTTGCTTTTAAGTATGAGCATGCATGGGAGATGGGATGGGTGGGTGGGCGGTATAGTTGTAGTGATGTTTTTATTTTGGGTTTTGGAAAGGGGGGGCATTTTAATCTGTAAAGCACTTTGATAAGCTTTGTAGTTTGAAAAGTTCTTTATTAATAAAGTTTGATTTGATATAATTTTGCAATCTGCAATGTTATCGTTTGTATTTTTTTTAAACCAAAATTAATATGCATATACTAGTTGAACTTTGACACATTAAATGATTTTGAATGATTGGAAATCCAGTATGTTTAAAACAAACATATATTTTAGGGTGTGTTTAGACCTGATAGTATGGTAGAGTCTGCAGCAGCTAAAAATTGCACCAATATTAGATTTTTGGTCACCAATTTAACAGAGCCTACTGGAGTATCCGGTGTAAATGCATCCTTAATAATTTTCAGGTTAATAAAAGGTGATTTTATTTTTTGTCTTACTCATTCATGTGAAAAGGAAAAAAGTTTTTCCCACCTGTTTGTTAAAGGATATTCTTTAGTGCTTTTATTTGTTAGTAACTAGCAATCTGACCAGAGCATCTTGGGTTAAATGGACACTATCTTCTTTGGGATTTTAACATCAGAAAATACTAACACTATACAGTGTTTGGTAGAACAAAATGTTCCCTCATTTTAAAGGAGTGTTTCAACCACAGCTTCAGAGAGAGCATGGTAGGACATTTTTTAAATTAAAGCTTTACTCTTTGACACCATTAAAAACAAGATGCATTAAAGCCGAGTCATCTTTATTTGGAATTCAATATTCATTCAATGCTTTGAGCATGTTAGCAGTTCTAGGTGTTGATAGATCATGGGTGAAGCCAAATGAAATGGTAGATGTTTAATGGCATCACCCACCTAAGGGCTTCGTGCTCTATTGATGATCCACCTATACGTTTTCTAGATTTATCTGCTTCATTTTCCAGCCGACATTTTAACTAACACTGCGACAGGAGTTTGAGATTCAAGATGAGGCACATTTGCGAGAGGAAAAGAACAAAAAAGGCCAGTACCATTAATATTGTGCAGCTGATTGGTGCCAGTCTACTGTACACCACTTATTGTTAGGAGCTACGTGCTAAAAGCAAGGAGTCATTAGAGTCTGACTACTAGGTGCTTTCAGGGAGATTTGTTTTTCAAACTTGACAGGTCAAACTATTTCCAAACTAAAAGCCAACACAATAAGAAACAAACCAAAAGCTAGATCCTGAATAAAATGGTCAGAGACCAGCCATTTTCTTTGTTGTTAATGCTTTAGTTTGGCAGGCAGGTCTGTCAGACAGCTTGGAAGGAATCAAGGATGTGAGTGATTCTGCATGTAAGGTAGAGGGGGTTACATGTCCCAAAAAAAACAAGGGACCCAAGCTTTGTTGTGCGCTAGATAGATGGTGATACTCAGAGTTGGGGTTTTGCACCCAGTAGTTTACTTAATAATTGGCTAAAAACACTCAGCAGCTCTATGGATATTTGACAATATTGTTAATCTCTGTGACCTCCTGGTAAAGTTGGATTTTTTTAAATTAATGCCATGAATGGGTTGGCATAAGAAAAATGTTGCTAAAAATTGCATATTATAGGAAACCCAGGCAAGTAACCAACTGCAGTGATACCCGATCCTAAGCCTGCATGTAGGTCACATCGACAATATCAAGTATTACAAACTAGGAAAACAATTTCACTGAAAACATAGAAATAGCAGTCTTTATTAAAACTGATTTAGATTAAAGAACTGTGCAACAGCTACACATAGAGGTGTAGTTTGAAGCACTGCTAGCTTGCATCCCAACCTGGGGTCTCTATGCACAGAGTTTGAATTTTCTCCGTGATGATGTGTTGGTTCTCTCCGGGTTCTCCGGCTTCTTCCCACAGACTGTTAGGTTACCTTATTGCTCGAAATTATCTTTAGGTGAAAGTGTATGGCTGCTTACAGTGGAGCACAGCATACCATGAATCTATCATCATGTAAGTATTAGTGAGCACAATATTTTGTATAATTGTTGGCCAGTATATGCCTAGAGTTCTGAACTTAGATTTTTTATGCGATGTAGCCTGTGGGACAGAGCACACAGCAATGGGTGTTCACACCGGACACAAATGATGTAGCCCAAAATGCTAAAGGTCACCGAGTGATCAAAGCACTAATAAAAAAAGGCATATATCTCAACTGATGTCATCATAACAATATTTCAGCAATATTATTACCATCATAAGATTTTCTAACATTGTACAGCCATAGTGGTTGATCCTGTGTGTTATCCTATGATGGACTGGCAACCTGTCCAGGGTGTAACCAGCCTATCACCCTGTGACTGCTAGAGATAAGCAATGCCCTGCGTCAACTCTGCAAGGTAAGGCAGGTATAGAGGACAATATACAGCGCTGAGTAATCACAAAGCTTTTAACCCTAACACTGCTACCAGCATGTTTTCTTCATTTCATTGTTCGTCCCAAAGCCTCAGAAAAAAGCTCTGTAACATTTTCCAGATTAATAGATATCAGTGACTTTGTTTCTCATCTTTAAATTTCCTTTTATTTGGCTATGCTTTCTTTTAGGGGAATATTTAAGGATCCTCAGATGGATTCTGTTTTCATTCATTTATTGTTTGTAAAAACCAACAAAAAAGCTAAAGTTGTCTGGTGGCAATCTCCAGGTGTCATTGGGATAGAGAAGAGTACACCATCATAGGACTCTTATCAAATCTTAAAATTATATTTTTATTACAACTTTATCTGAAGAACACATTATAGAGTTGATATTTAACTCTGAGCTCTGCTTTTGTGTTTATGTGTTGCTGGGAGCCTTGGCTGGAAGTTATTTTACATCTAAAGCCGCAGTGGTAGCCGGCCGTCACCTTGTTGCCTGTTGTAGCAGAGCCCACAGACTGGGTACATTTAGAGCGACATGCTGGTTAAGATGACAGATACATTGGAAATAATATTGGATGTTGGTTTTGGAGTCATCACTCAGGCGTGGGTGACAGGTTACTGATGAGAATCACAACTTTTTCCTATCGTTTCCCTGGAGGAATGTGCTCCTTTGAGGCTGGGGGTTGTAACTGGAAGTGATTGCCGAGGTGACATTGACAAAGAACATTTGTTTGTGTTCCCGAAACGCATCGGTTAGGCACCATGTAAGACATCTCCCTTGCTATTTCGCCTGGTGGTGTTTTCAGCGCATCAGTGAAAGCATTCAGTTAGTTGATTTCCTTTCTTTTCATTTATTAATATACCAAGCCACAAAAACATTCTACAGTTCTTGAGCTTTATATTCCCACTGAATCTGAAATCAGGGCTTATTTTAGTGATATTTTCTTTTGATGACACAAATGACAAATTGTATAAAATCCAATGTTTTAACCTGAATGTGAAACTGACAGCATGACTATGATGGGTATACAGTCATGTGAATTAATGAATTAGTTGCATGCAGCTTCGGCTTGTTAAAGGAAGTAGATATTTTTCTTCTACAACAATGACCTACCATTTTTCAAAAAGGATCCAATTCCATGATAATCAGTTGGTTTTTAAAGACAGAAACACCCCCACAAATCTTGCCTTTAAAGCAAGACAACCCATTCTAATGTGGGATGTCTTCAATTTTTCATTCTTGAGTGCATTAAAATCTTGACCTGACAGAACTTGATGTTTAATAAAATCTAATGTTGTGTTAATGTTTAATAAAATCTAAATAATTTCCTCATTTTCAGAACTGCGTAACACGACTCGTTCCATATGTCTGCATCTAACTGAAGGTGGGAAATGGTTTGGAGACATATTGCTGGATGTTTTCATTTGGAAACCTTCAACAGTTTTAAAATCTGCACTTTTCAAAACCTCTTTTGACAAAATGAACCTGCGGAAATTACCTTAATTGTGATGGTGATAATGCCTTTACCCAGTTAATTGATTGGCAGTTTGCAGCTGTGTGATGAGCGTTTCTGTAACTTCCATACCGGTTGATGCAAACGGCTGGAAAAAAAAAAAATGACTCCAGCATCTTCTCTTTCTTGTCGTCTAAAGCAGCGGTGCCCTGCAACCTTTCAATGTTTTCCTTTTCCATCACACCTGATTCAAATGGATAAATGGCCACATCAGGAGGCAGTTTGGTCCTATTGACCTAATTATTTGATTTAGGGGTGTTGAAACTGAGGCATGTCTAAAGGTTTATTGTAAACTGACCGGCCCTTGAGGACTGGATTCTGACACCTATGATCTGAAGGATGGTAAACAGAGTGGTATGATCATATGCAATGCCTCAGCATTCGTTCCAATGCTTCTTATTTACAGATTTAAACGGGATGAATCAATTACAAATTCACACTAAATATTCAGACCCTTTTTATTTAAGTTCCTGCCACTAATTAAAGATGGTGATCCAATATTTGCACTGAAAAAGACATCATCACATTTATCCATATACACATTAGCTCTGCAGCTAGTGTGAATTAGCACAGAAGTGTAATTCTGATTGCTTATAAATCTTTTCCAATCTGGAATAGTTTGTCTGAGTAGTTTATTCATCATAGCCTATAGCGCAACAGGAAAAAAAAAAAGAAATGGACTAAATGTATTTGCAAAATATCTGCTTTGGAAAGTATATAAATAAAAAAAATAGATAAATAACTCATAGCAAGTCTGCCACGAATTCCAGGCAGTTGGAGGTAGGTTTGCTACTTTACTGATTGGATTTGTTTTTAATAACCGGACAGTATTAGAACTACAGGTGATCCTGTCGGGATGCTTAGGCAGAAGCTAGTGGAGGGGTGGAAGTGGACTGTTGGAGTTACACAACATCCCTTTTATGTCTAGCCTGAGCAGATGGGAAGAGGGAAAAAAACAGCAAGAATTGTTTGTCCTTCATAGTTAACTTGAATTTGTTCCAAATGTTTTTTT
Source organism: Apricaphanius iberus (assembly GCA_028564705.1). Lineage (NCBI taxonomy): Eukaryota > Metazoa > Chordata > Actinopteri > Cyprinodontiformes > Aphaniidae > Apricaphanius > Apricaphanius iberus. The sequence continues at coordinate 1,649,930 of JAPXFQ010000269.1, forward strand.
CTTAATTGGGTTTCAAAGGAGATTTAAAATGTTATTATTTTCAGAGCGCCTTAATCTTCAGACTCTTTTTTTTCTCTCTTTGAAAAATAAATTACATTTTCTTTAACTTGACAGGTAATGATGGTTTGTTAACAACAGTGCAAGCAGCCCTCCTCCCCACAGCAGCTGGATGAATGAGTTTCTTTTTTAGAATCCATCCCATCTGCATCCGTATCTAGACCTTTGGTCGTGCATATCCTGATGTAGGAGATATGTTGTCATCAGATAATTTACAGGAAGACATGAGAGTCATTTCCCCTATAAAGCTCACTAATGATGTTTCAATTGAATTCACTGTTATACAGGACAAAAGGCTGGAGTCGAGATAATGGAGGTTCTGATTAGGCATCTGCGAGTCTGGGAGATAATGAGATTTCGTAGGTATGACTTGATTATAGACCCCCTATTGAAAATAAAAAATATATTAAATTTTCAGTAACTCCCAAAGAGCCCTTTAGGTCTACAGTCCGCCCATGTTTGTATTCGGACATCACTTCTCAACGACCGACAAAACCATGTCTTTTAGCTCATGAGTTCTCAGAGAAACCACACATGGATAGGCTACTCTTTACATGAACAATCCTCATGAAATGTCAGATTATTAATGATTTTGTCTCAAATTTTGTTTATATTCTGTCTGCAGCTTTGAAGAAAGAGAACCAGTCACCACAAGCTCTCCATCAGACAGATACAGAAACCTCTAAGAACCATTATGCCTTCTGTGGTGCTTAGTACCACTTAGCTGCTTTGTGTCTGATGTTTTTCAGACAGTTTGGGGGGCTTAAAAAAAATCAGATTTTTGTTGTGTGACTGTCAAGACAGGCAGCGTTTGAAGACATTGTTTAAATTATAATTGCTCCCTGAAATCGGAGGGGAGCCGCTGATTGTTAACAACACAAAGTGCATGAAATGCTTTTAGGAGTTTCTATGCAGATTCAAAAGCTTCAAAGAAAGTAAACAAAGAAGTGTCAGATTTTCCTTTCATTATACATTAACTTTCAGTAGGTATTGAGTCCAAATCTAAGGCTTTTCATTGTGTTACTTTAATGTACATGAAATGGGAAACATAACACGCATAAAAAGGAAAGCAGACGACCCTTGAACGTCTACTTCAGTTAGCAGTGACTAAACTTGACAAATGTTCCTTTTCAGTTTTCAGAGGCACTCATTTTCAGAACAGGCAGACATGGGTTGTTGTTTGAACAATACTCAGTGTGCCTGGTTGACAAAAAGTGCTGTCCCCTCCTGAGCTCTAGCTGCAAGCTCATTAGCGCAAAAGTTGATCAGCTCTGTGTGCAACTGTTTTGATAATTACATCTCCAATTTAGGCCTTGAAATGTTTTATCTTTGCACAAAATGATCATTGTAATTGAATGAAAGTAAAACATTAATGAAAGACAGATGCTGTGAAAGTTAATTTAATGTATTCTCTTTCATCTTTAAACTGCAGCCTGACACTGCATGACAGAAAAATGTCTTGTGTCTTAAATTTCTGCGCAGCAATGGAGCCTTCTGCAGAGCAGGCAGCATGATATTCATAAACCTAATATGAATAAGAACAGCGCTAACCACTGCGCCACCGTGCAGCCCATCATTGAGACACATAATAATAACAATCATTTATGATGCTAAACACTTATTTCAAAGGTCTTTGAATTTATTTCTCTGTACGCAGAGGTGCTGTTGTCTATCTCAAGCAGTCAGTGGGTAACAGAAGGGGCCCACCCTGGACAGGCTATCAGTCCATCACAGGAGAACAAAAACACACATGACAAACAATGTTTTATCTCCACAAATAACAAAAGACTGAACGTTTTCTGGATATATTGTGGAGTTGCTAACGCTTAGCTCGTACTAGCAGAGTCGCGTTCTGGTCTCTCCTGGCTGCAAAATCAAAACAGCCTTCTTGTGGGCAGAGCCTAGCCAACATGGGTGGGATCATGAATACTCATGTTCTCTGTTACATAAAATGTTTGCAGTCTATTTGCTTTCTGCCTCTAATGCAGGCAATGGGGACTGGAGATGGCGTTCGAATGCAGCGTGCAGTGAACGAGACCTTTTAAGATGTCCTGATGGTCTCAGTGTTATTGCTGATGATGTGTAAATGGTGTGTTTTTTTATCCTGACTCACCACATTGCTCATTGCTGCACCACTCTACAAAGTGCTTCTGAGTGATTCTTCATGAACATTTCAAAACCGCTTTTAGATGTTCAGTCAGTGAGGTGCAGCCCAGGCATGCCTTGTATGTTAACTATGTTATCTGGTGACCTGTGTCTGCTATGACCTTGACTTGGAGAGTCCTCATTCAAACCCAGTAAGTTTAAGGGAAATGAACCTGTGGTGTGAATTTGTGGTCTAAATATGTCTTGGGCGTTGCTTAAGCCTGTGTATCTGTGTATGTGTGTCCTGCCACTGGCAAACTTTCTGCTCTGTTGTGCTTGATTTCAGCTGTCAGCTTGGACGCCACCATACAGTTAGCTGGAGCTGTATAGAGGAGACATGGTGGTGGCTCCTTTTAAATTCTAGGGATAACAGCCAAAGGCTCTTTTTTTTCCTTTCACTGTTGAAGCTGCAGTACTTCAAATGGCAAACACGCTCCATGGCGTTTGATTTGTATGCTGGGTCTTCCACTTCAGACGGACAGACAGTCAGACTCTTTCTTTTATACTGTTACTGTGAACTATGGGTGGGCGATATGGCAAAAATAGAATATGACGATTTTTCCAAGGACATTATCACGATTTCGACGTTATCATGATTTTTCTTAAATGATGACCAACAAAACTTAAATCACACTTAAAAGAAAAGAAACATTAATAAATACATTTTAAAAAATTACTATATATATATATATATATATATATATATATAGATATATTTGTATTTTTTTTTCATGTTATAAACAGGCACACATAAGGCTGCCTAATACCAACGAAGGTTGAGTGTAGTGTATTCAGTTCTAATTGTTCTTCCATCCATCCAAACATATTCTTAATATTCCCTGCAAGTCTTTGTTCCTACAGCGTACATGCGTGTTATGGCGGTGTTTAGATAAAAAAATCTTGCTGGACAACTGGTAGCGTGGATAGTTTGCCGTCTCTGTTGTAGGGACTCAGTTATATAATTATGTTTTTTCTAGCATTTGCTATATTAAGAAGAAGAACTACGAAGAAGAAGCACTAGCCACCGCTGCTGCAGTTGGGCTTAATAGCTTTACCTACCCGCTGGGTCTCACTGTGTTGTTTGCGATGTTTTCTCTTCAAGTGATTTAACAAGTTTATGGTGTTGCGATCACTTACCTTGATGCTCTCCTTGCAAACTTTGCAAATGTTTGTTTGCCCTTTGTCGTCTGGTAAAAAACCTAACGAGTTAAATACAATGGATGAGGACTTTCTCTTCAGAACGAAATTCTCAGTTACACTTGCGGCAACGCCATGCTTGTTTACAGGTCGTACACACGCGAAGGAGAAGAGAGAGGAGGGGCTGGGGGTGATTCGCTTAGAGCAGGGAGAGAGCGGAGGCTTTTCTTCGCACACACAGGGAGAAAATCAGCAGCAGAACTGGGAATCGGGATGAAACGATCTCTCAAAAATGACTGATCGTCAGACGTGTAGAACGCTTCACTGTCATATCGCACTCCCCTACTGTGAACACAAACTTCTGTGACGAAATGACTGGAGTCACAATCCAAACATGTTGTCTTCTAAGTAAGAGAGCAATCCAGACTTTACTTTGTTCTAAATGTTGAGATTTTTTGCCTATTTTTAGCAAATCTTTAAGCCAGTGTTTTTTCGGAAATTGAAACCTCAAATTCGGGGGTTTGCAGGTCCATATTATTAAAATGGTTAGTACTCCTGTTTCTTAGCGGATCTGTGTTTGCTGGAATCTCACCACTTTATGGAGCTATTTATTGACTTATTTGTTTTGTAGATTGAAAGTGCCCCATGTCAAATGATGCTGATCTTAGCTGTATTTTCCTGGACAAGGCAACTTTTATTTTATTTACATAGAAAGTACTCCTTGGCCAGTTGTTCTGTCCTGAATCGAATCTATTACATTAGATTGGATTGTGTGTAACTGACTCATTTCATGTCAAAATGATGTAGAATAAATAGCATGTTTTCAGTGAATTAAAGACACCCTTCATAACGTTGCAGATATTTGCCCTTTGTTTGTTCGCTCTATCAAGGCTTGTGGCATTAAGTCACTGTAATTAAAACAAATCTTTATAAGGTGCATCTGAATAAGCCATGCCATAAGTGTTTACAGTACAGAGGAGCAACGTGCAGATTAGGCACTTCCTCGATCGGGAGGAGCAAGGCTGAATGACATAAATATGTCCCATTGAGCCGTCTCGAGGAGCTGTGTAGAACAGCAGCCGATCTACAGCTCAGAGAGCAGGACTCATCCGTGAAGCCAACAACAGCTTTGGGGATGTTTTTTGAGGAATTTACAATATAACATTGTCAAAGGCCCAAAAAGTTGATTTGGTATGTTATGGCCCTTTTAAAAAAAAACTGTTTATTTGGTTCATTGTTAAGTGGTAGCTGACAATAACTATGAGGTCTTTCCTCCCATCTTTGTTCTAGCAAAGACAATTCATTTAATTACAGTGTTTGAACCGTCACGGCTTCTTATTTATTCCTCCAGTCATAATGAAAAACATTTAAGTAGCATCCAACTGAATTGCCATTTCAGTTTTGGCAGCAAAACCAAATTCTCGACCGCTCCCTGACCACAGTTATTTACAACGCTCTTGTTTTCGAGTCATACATTTTCTGAAGAGGCTGCAGACATTGCATAACTCTTCACTGATTCATTTATTCCTACTTATAGAAAATGTTTTTGGTTTAGGGAGAGAGTAAACACAACACTTTACCAGCCTAATACTTTTTAGTTTACACATGCAGAGCATCACTTTCCCTTGCTGCTCTGCGTGTTTGAGATTGTAAAGGGTGACTCATAGTCAGTGGAACAGTGTGTGGTGAGTAGCAGCATTGGTAAACCATCAACTGACCCTTTTAATTAACTTTTAACAAACAAATATTGTTATGTTCTCATGTTTAGCAATACATAATTAATTATGTGGTAGACTGGAAGTAAATGTAACTAATAATGAGTTTTACGAAAAATGTAGGGACAAAAACAAAATATATCCTAACTTAAATCTGAAACTATGCAGTCAAATACATTAAATGCCAATTAGATGCGCTCAGATTCAAATCCAATCTCATTTCACATTAAACACAATCTTATTGAGTAAATGAGAAGATACCACTTAATGAAAGATGATTTAAAGAAAGCAAGTGGATTACTGTACAGAAGGGTGCTGCAAAAACAGAAAAATCATGTTGTTTTTCAATTAGTGAGTGGACTACTTTAGTAATGCTAGCCGTGCTAATTGGAAGTAAGAGATGTTAAAACCAGTTTAAAATGGCAAGTATCTAATTTTATTTAGGCATTATCTTAAAATGACACGTAAATCATGTTAAATGGTGACTGCTCTCTGAGTATACGCTATGATACTATGCTTCTCATATGTTGACATTGGTATCATCAGATTGAAGCATTACTAAAAGTGGAGAAACAACATCTCCACGTGTGGATGCTAAGATCTGAGATGTTTCTCCTGGCCCCTAGGAAACATAATTTAGATGAGGTTTCTGAGTCTCTTGAGGTGTGCTATTAAAAAAGTGACTGACCTATTTCTATGTAAAGTCACTATTGGGCATAGTTATGCAGCACCTGACATGATTATGAAAACCCTCTCCTGCTGCGAGCTGGATGAGTGGGCTGTTGATAGCTGTGTGAAGGAAAAGGAAGCTTTTAAAAGACATTACAGAGGGTCCATGATTATTGTAGGTCCTTTCAATGGGAATGTGTGACACTGCACGGCACAGTCATGTGAGACAAACACTTCACATCAAGTAAGTCACAAGGTGGAACACATATTTGTAGCGGTAAAAATGCCTGTTTATATTATATATTATATTAAACACTTTTTTTCATTTTTAATCAGGATGGATGGATGGATGGATGGATGGATGGATGGATGGATGGATGTTTGAATAATTAAAGGATGGTGGGCTAGACAAATGATGGGTGGACAAATGGAAGGATAGATGAATGAATAATTGGATTGATGGTTGGACAGATTAAAATGCTGTGGTTGGAGTCTGCATGATCCAGGCACAACCTCAGGTCGATGACTCATCGCAGTCTGCTGGGATTCCTTACATAGAAAACTTTTAACCGATTGGAATGTTTGTGTAATTGTATTGAAACAACTTTTGTTGTAAAGTGCCTTGAGATTACATTTGTTGTGAATTAGCGCTATACAAATAAAAGTGAATTAAATGGAATTATTAAATAAAGTGATTAGATGGCTGCTGGATGAATATTTGAGTAGATTGAGTGTTGAATAATGGACGGACAGATTGATAGTTGGATGGATAGAAGGGAAATAGATGATTGACCAGGGATTAAAGTTTGGGTTTTCTTATTCTTCCATTATTTATTTTCTTACTTTTACAAATGTGCAAGTGAACACAATGAAATTCTTTAATGTTGCAGATCTTTCCAGACTGAGCAGGAAAACTTTAAGCAGTGGAATTAATGAATCTACTATAAGATATTCCAGATGTTCTAGGTCATCATCAGCACGCAAAGAATAAGCTTTACCATGGAAACGAGTAGCAGATTATAGCAGAGGCCCTTGGAATATCTAATTTTTTACTTCTAGCAACCATTTCCTCATTATCAGAAGTGTGTTTGGATAACAACAAATATAACCTTGCACACATTGCAAAGTTGTGCACACTGACACCCACATTGTTCTGCATAATACATTTTTCTGTGGGCTATTGATTTTGCAGTGTGTCATTATTGCATTATGCTGATTGTCATTTCGGGAAAGTTCCGATGGTTGATCTCACTCATCAGTCAGGATCACTCCTGCTGTTAAAGACAAAGTGGCAGAATGTGTTTTCATCCAGTGACAGCTATAGCTGCGTCTCTCCTTTCACCTGTTGTATCTTTTCACTCTTTTATTCGCTCTTGACTCACTTCAGCTTCGTGAGGGCTCTGGGATCATAAAAGTTTGCAATGGTGGTTATTTCACTAAAATTAAAACAGTGGGACAGTTGTGTGGTTGGAAATTATTACCTAACCTTGGTTTTCACTTCCTTTAGCCCTTTTTCATTTTTGCAGAATCACCAGGATTTTCTATTATGAATCAACATGAAAGGCAGGGTGCATAGCGCATTTTTTTCTCCCCGGTAAATGTATGTGGAAGAATGACAGTTCACTGAAGGAATGTCAAGATTACCCAGAGTTATGCTGATTCACAGACCAGGAGATCATAGAGCAGGAGGAATTGCATGCCAAATTCCCAAGAAAACTACAGTACATCTATGGTTCTTCAAAATAAATAAAAAATAATTGCCAGATATCTCAAATGTTCGATGCATTTGTTGCCACCAAGGATTGAACAGCCATCTGTTAAATTTAGGCAACAATTACTTCTTCACAAAATACCAGGTTTGCTTGGATAGCTAGTTGTCTTTGTAATTTAAATCATTTGAAAATTGGATTTATTCTGATAGGAAAATGTGTTTAATAACAAATATTTAAGTGGTACAAAAAGGAAACCAGGGTACATCTGAGGGGCAAATACTTTTTTTAAGTCGAAGGAATCCCCGTTTATGAGAAGGGATTTTCCCATCAGCTCCCTATGCTGCATTCAAGTAAAGCTGGGAGACTAGGCTGTCTAAATATCAAAACAGCTCCACAGTAATTTAAACATCTTTTATTTTGAGCACTTCTAAAAGGTATGTCTTCGTGATTGTAATCCCCTTCCTGACAGGTGAGCCATTAGTGTTAGCATTTAAATGATAAAGGTATGAGCCTGACTCAGGGTGAAGGGTGATTATGAGTAAGGACACCACCTACAGATCTCCCTATTAATTTATATAAAGGTCAGCTTAAAATAGAAAAAGGAAGTCACAGCGTTTTGTTTGTAATATAGCTGCTCAGCTCAAAGCCCTCTTTGTTACCTTCACTTTGCAAATCAGCGTTCATTGCTGTTTGAGCTATTCAGAAATTGTTCACTTGAAAACTAATTTTTTTTTCTCCTGTTTTTTCTCTCCATCCACCGCACCTCCGGTCACATCTCCTCCTTCATATCTTCTAATCACCTCATCTAAAGGTGAGTGGTCTGTTGTATTCCACTGTATATTCCGCTTCAATAGGTTTTTGTCTTTGAGAAATATGTCTCTCAGAATGATTGGTTTGATATTTGATCACTCTTCTTGGAAGAATCTGTGGAGTTGGTTTGAAATTGGTTTCCTTGTACAGACTCTTCTCATAAGAATCTAAAAATGTTCAAAAGGTTGGAGCAATTCAATAATTTTGGCCTGCTTTTTATATTTTAAAGTCCATTTATAATAATTGTCTTGTTGAAACAAAACTGTTTGTACATATCATCTGATCCGAACTGTTATTGTCAGATGACAGAAAATTGGTTGTGAAGTCCAAGGTGTAGGAATACCAGTGTCATTCATCAAAGTAAAGTACTTTTGATATCAAGATGTGCTAAAGGGAAACTTCATTCTAAATTTGTAACGTCAAACACGACTAAAATTTCTTGTAGTTCACCTCAGTCAACAACTAGATGGTTGAAACATGGACACAACTAGGTGTTCCTAAAGCAATTTTTTTTAATGTGTGTAATGGAAAACGCATGATGAGCATATGAGTTTAATATGTATCCAAATTAGCAAAAACGTCAAAATAATCCTAGGCATACACAGAGGTGGGTAGAGTACCCAAAAATTGTACTCAAGTAACAGTAGCACTACTTTATGACATTTTTACTCAAGTAAAATTAAAATAAATTACTGAAGTAACAAAGTTTTTGGTAAAAAGGCAGCTTGACTACTGAGGAACATCTTGTTTGAAATAAATTTTAAAAATAAGCTATGTCATCAGACAGACAACAATGTAAAGTTAAGTGCAAATTCCGGTATTTTAAAAATCTAAATAATAAAAAAAATCTAAATCACCTCTTTATAAAATAACTCTTAAGATTAAGAAACAATTTCCTAATTCAGTTTTTTCAATATAATACCAATACTTACAGTGAATAATGCACATATATCTTAGAAAAAGGTAAAACGTGCTTCAGTAAAAATGCATTGTGTTAACTTTATATTCACTTGACCTCAAAATGCAAAAACGAGCTCAACCGATTCAACCATAAAGTTATGTATAAAACCATTTGGTCTTTTTGTTAAAGTATGGGTGTGTATCTTTCTGGTGTATTAAAAAAAATCTTCTTTACTCAGTGAATTTACTCACAGTTCGTAGAGATCTAGAAATTTTACTTAAACAAAAGTAGCAATACTGCATAATAATATTAGGTAAAAATAATGAGTGTGGTGTAGGAAATCTACTCTTAAAAGCAATTTTCCCCCCAAAAAAAGTTACACAAGTAAATGCAACTGAGTAAATGTATTTAGAGTAATTACTCCTCACGTCCGTGTATACATCGACCCTAGCTGTGGAATCCATAAAGCCAACGAACATTACCAACATAAAGGTTGTTATAAAGCTAAAAAGACAAACGTGTTGGGAACGACAAACGTGTTGGGAACGGTCCAGATGTGATTTACAAACCCAACATCACTGTACCAAGTTTCAAGCATACTGGAGGAACCTTGAGGCTGTGTGGCAGTTTGATGGTTTCTAGTGCTGGTGCATAATGGAGAAGGAATTACCAGCTCAAATCAACTACTCTCTGGTTTACATACAGTTGGGTTTTACAGCATGACATTGACTAGTTTGTGCTAGAAAATCAACCAGTCTTATTGAACTCAACCTTTTCTGCCAAGAAGACTACTTGGGTGTTCAAATATTCACCCAGAAGGATTCCACAAGCTTGTGGATTGCTACAAGAAAGCTGTGGTCAGGAAACAATTGTTAGGTGATATAGAACCCACACAATATATTAAGAGTACTTTTAAACTTTTATGAATTTAAAGCTTATTTGGAGTGTCAAGCTTCTGGTCTGTAACTTTTTCGGAGCAGATCTTCATCAACTTTGTCTTCCTTGGGGTAATTTTGTACCGTCAGTTCAAACAGAATCAGGTTATTTTAATACATTGGAGTTCTGTGCCTTTCTACTTTATTAACAGTCTCTAACATTTTGGTATAATCTATCATTACCCATTTTTCTATCATAGTCATTGTTCAGTGATTCTTGGTGACTTTTTTGGGGGTTGGATAAGGTTTTTATATTCATACATTAGGAACCACTGTAACCCATGGTGAGCTTTCCTTAACCTTCTGTTTCCTTCTAATTGCCTAGTTGCTTTTGTATGTGAAACAGCTCCTGGTGGACCGAACGATGTATTCAGTTATTGCTTGCCTTAAATTCATCTAGACCACCTCCCTGTAATTGTCTACAGTAAATAAACTTTTCTCTTAGCAGTTAAAGACATATGACCATGTAGTGTGTGTTTTTTTTTGTGTGTGTTTTTTTGTGTGTAGAAAAGTATTTTGCAGCTGCAACAAGTGGTTTATGAAAGCTCGTTCCTAGTCCCAGTGTTTCGGACTACATGGCAGTAAACGCCAGTCACAGTAACAGAGAGGAGTAAATTAAGCTAAAATGAACCTGTCAGGATTCCTTTCATGGTTGTTGTGAACATGACAGCTAGTGTAGTATATAGGACATGACTGTAATGATTTTCTTGTGATATTGTTACACATAATAAAGTCTGTGTATAGTACACACACACACCATCGCAACTTCTTACGAAGTTGCAGTCTCGCATTTCAAAGAGCTCATATATTTCACAAGCTTCCCCCGTTTGGCTTTCATTTTAAGTTTCCAAATCTGGTTGTGATTAAGCTGCTTCACCAGACTCTCTGGATGCTGTCCAAGCCCCTCGCCGCACGAGTCCCGCCTTAAACGCTCCCGTCTGCCGCTGGCTGTCCGCCTCACTTGCTTTTGTTGAAAGGGAAAGGCCCCCTCCACCTCACCCAACTAAACCCCACTGTCCTGGAGACCGTGGTCCTCTCCACGGGAGTATCCGGTGTCAACCTCCTGCTCTGTGATGTGATACGTCATGGAGCTTTCCTTTTAGCTGAAATTCACCATGGTCTGCTCAGACCTACAGTAGCTTGTAACCCTCAAACACTGAGCTTTCCATCTGGAGCCCTCAAAGAACTCAGAACTATGGAAAATAGGACTTTGCTTTGATTTTGTACAGACTTACATACATTGTACATTTTGTCAATCGGTTTATTAAAGTTACACAATAGAACTCCAGTGGTTATTGGGTGGGTTGTTTTAAGATAGAATTGTATCATGCTACTATTTGAGTTAAAATTCAATTAGTAAAAAAAAAATAAAAAAATCTGTTAATCTTTCATTTTTTGGGAAAAAAAATCTATATATATATTGAATATTGGATTTTAGCTGAAAAATATCAAGATATGTCCAGCCCTAGATCAAACATTAACACCTGCTCCGTGCTTGCCCGCACACAGGTCTGTCTCCTCGCTAAAATCCGTCTTAGGGACTCAATTCAAAAATACTTTATTGATCCCGACAGAATAGTTGTTTTAGCTCATACCGTTTAATTTTTTAAGGATCTGATGTACATCTGATGGCAGTAGGCAGGAAGGATGTTCTGTAACAGTCTGTGTTGCAGCTAATTGCAGAAGCCTCTGACTGATAGGATGTATGATAGTCCCGTGAAGAGGATCCTCAGTTCAAAATTATGAAACTGTAATTTTTATATTCAGGAAATGTTAATCAGTTATTTCATCTTAGCAACAAGCTAAAAGATGATTAGGATAAAAGGGCCATGTGTAAATGTGATAGTGGATTTCAAAACATTTTCATGGTACTTTTTCAATCATGTCGCAGTATATCAACTAAGTGGGATTATTTTCAAGATACACTATGATTAATTAGATTTAAAAAAGGTGTTGTTTGATATCCCTATTTTATTTATATCATTTACTTAATGCATATTTTAAAATTATTTCCGACTTCTCCACATTGTATTTTATTAAAAATAAGTTCAGTAGTACTTTGTTTTCTATAGGAAAATCTAACATTTTCTCTTACAATGTTGTTACTTACCTGTTTTTCTATTAATAAAATAATTCATTATGTAAGATTTTTGACCTGAACTCTCTCCCTTTATTTGTGCATTATAATGCATACCCAGTGGAGGACCTCATTTTTTTATTTTTATGTCATTTATTTTAAGGAAAGCCCTTTGAGATGTACCATCTCATTTTCAAGCGGGTCCTTGGTTTTACTGCACTATATTGCATTCAAGAATCTCTGTACTTTATCGTTCAACCTCAATGAAATAGACTACCGACACTTCTTGTTGTCCACTTAAAGCACTGCATAACATACATCAAAGTAATATACATATGTAAACGTTTGTCCTTTGGGGTCCCGTGGCGTGGTGTAATGCAGGAGCACGGTTTTGAGTCTGCTTTATACGGAAGTAATTGTTGAGCTGTTGAGAGATGAGGCACTTTCCCTTTAATCACGTATCTAATGCGGTACTCTGTCAGGGCTGCGGCTATTAAAGACATCACCTCGGCACCAAATTGTGTTTCTAATACATTAAATTACAGCAAAGCATTTTTCTTTTTACGATCATTAACTGACATGGGTTGGTGACCTCAGTGCTGAGTGATTCGCTCTACCAAGCTAACAAATGGAGTTCTAATTGAATCCCGATCACATGTCCCTGACTTTGTTCAATGCTGTCATTCGGGGGCAGGACTGACAGCTCAATTCAAAGCTGCATCAGCAGTGCATCACTTCAGCACCCATCTTTGTGTTTGGGGATATGCAGACTGTAGGATTGCAGATAGCGCGGTCAAAGAATCGATACATAAAAACTGGAGGAGAAGGAGCCCTAAAGCTTTCCGTTTGTGGTTTTCGAAGATTAATCAAGTCTCATTCTTTAAATACTGAGGTTTGGAATGAGTGTCAAAAGCATTTTCAATTGCACTGACAATGTGTAGTATCTAAAAAGGTAAGCAGCAGTAGTTGTAAAATTCAAACGGTTATAGTTTGATGCACTTAAGAATATTAAGTCAGTCTTTAGAATCTTTATGCATTAAAGAGTCTGGCAATCTGCTATGTGTTTCACGGTCAGAATATCACTCTCACATCTGTTCACTGACATCTCCATTCTTCTACTTCTGATGTATTTCAGATGAAATCAGTGTATGTCGTACTAAATAGTAGAACGTCTTAGTAGCAGTTCATAGAATAGGTTCCCAACCCCCAGATTCTGGACTGGTAAAAGGCCCTAGAAAGAATAAAATAACTTAAAGTATGTCTGCTACAATTATTATCGGATTCCAAACTGTGTTCTATTTTGAAAAATGTACCGATTCTGTCTGAAATTCAAGTATTTTAAGTTGGACAAACTATTAACCTGGTGATTCAAATCTAAATAAAGGATACTTATAATATTAATCTTAAAGACTTTCCCAGACAGTGAAGCTGGTGGTATTTTCTATCTGAACTCTATCTGAATTTATGTATTGGTGAATAGCTCACAGCTGGTGACGAGGGATGTTGTTGCTGGGCTTCAGCCAATTGGCAGAAAATCAAAGTTATGGATTTTAAAGGAAGAAAACCTGAGGTGTGCAGGTATGGAGTCCAGAGCTCTACCCCCAACCTCAGTGGCATGCTCAGAGGCCCGTCTAATCAGATGGAGTCGCAACGCTGAGAGAGCCCAGCCAGAAAGTGAGCAATTACAATGTTTACTCCTCAATCCACATACCACCTGTGAGCTCCTGTGGGCCTACCCTGCTATTTTTCTGCATGGCCTTGGCGTATTAGACAGCTGGGAAGAATCGCGTCAGCTGCTTTTGGCACATGGCGTTCCTTCCATCTGTTGCCCATGTGCTCAGCCGGTTGGAAAGCCGGTCAACTTCAGTGACCCTTCTCTCCCTACTTTTTTCCAAGTAGGTTGGCTGCTCCAGTTCAGCCAGGCTTCATCACTAACTCCACTGCCTCCAAGTCGTAGGGATCCCTTCCAAGGAATCCCAGCAGATCCGCCACACCCAGTCATTCCTGCTGGTCCCAGGAACAAAGTGCCCAACTGGTGACGATCCGGTGATTCCAGACATTTTTGCAACATCATTGTGCTCTCACTGACATCATCTAAGACGGTACATCGGTGCTCTTGAACCTCCTCCACACACACCCACATCTACACAAAGCACCAGCTTGAGCGCTTCAAATGATTGCTCAGTCTACAGAGGTTCTTAGAGAAAAGAAAAATGAGACAGGGCAGCGAAAAGTAATGTATAATCAAGAAGTAAAAGGAGAGTGATCCACCATCTTCTACATTTATAATACATAAATCACATTTATAGTCGGTCCCTTTGGTGAAGGCTCTGCCTCTTTTACAGCCTTTCTAGCTGCAAGCGTTTCTGGGTTCTTTGAGATTTGTCAGCGATCGTCTTTGATCACCACCTTTCAAATCTCGCCACAGATTCTGAATTAGATCGAGGTGTAGGCCGTTCTGATGCATGAATCTGCTTTGATATAAGGCCACCCCATAATATCTCTGGCCGCATGTTTAAGGTTGTTGCCCTGTTGGAAGGTTAAACCTCAACCATGTTCTCAGGTCCTCTCCAACCAGATATTGTCCTGGATTTCGCTCCAGCCATAACTCTGACAAGCTTTTTCTGTCCCTACAAAGTCACACATGATGCTGCCACCACCGTGTCTTGCTGTGAAAATGCTCTTGCTTTTCTACCACTCTATTTTCTTATATGTGCGCTAAAAAGGATAAATTATTTAATTTGACCACCTACTTTTTAACATTTCCTGTGTCCCTCTAATGCTTTGGCCAACTATGAGAAGGGCTTTTTGTTTTCATAATAACTTCAATCTTTCTGCTCCATCATGGGGTCTAGTTTTGTGGATTAAAACTCTTACGGTATTCCTGTAGACAGAATCTGTCAATCTCTGCAGCTCCTCCAGTGTTCCCATTGGATTCTTGTCGCGTTGTACTCTTTCGAACTATTTCTAGTTGGTGGACTGAACAGAGTTCTGTGTTTTACTACCTGACCCTGTTACTTCTGAGTCCTTCACAGAACAGCTGTATTAATACTCATAATAAATTATAAACAGACGGGATTTGGTTATTAATTGAGCAACTTCCAAAGGGAACGCTATATCAAGAACATACAGTAAAATCCCAATAAAAAACACTGAAAAAATTGCATAAACAGCGGTTGCGCTTCTATTTGACTGACGGGTCAAAACATTTCTGGTCATAATCTTTTTTTACCCATACGTTTTTCAAACCATAATAATGACATTCGTTGGACTTGATATTCAATCTAAGCAAACTAAACAGAGGCTCAGTGTGTAAAGTTGAAAAATGACAGTGTCTGCACCCAGTGGTCAGGGTTGTTAATTGAAATTTGTCAAAATGGCCGATGCCCTTCAGACATTTCCGTCATCCTTTAAAAAAACAAAACAAAGGTAAAACACAGATAAAATTGGGTTAATGCGATCCCTGTTGTAAAGACAACTATTCAGAGCACTGTAATTATGATTACTTCAAACTATGCCAGAAACGTCATTTCTGCATCGCCTTCTAAAGCCAATAGTAACAGAGCTTTTCAGGCTAGCCCTCAAATTTGTAAAAATCAGTGCTCAGATTGATCAAACAGGTACATGCTGGGCACATTTAACATAAAAAGCCAAAAGCCGCTTCTGTTGTCATGTGAACTTTATTTACTAATGTTGTAACCCCCTCACTAATGTTCTGTGCCAAAACAATTACAGGCAACTTGATCAACATTACAGGGTCTCTTTTATGATCTGTTTTGTTCAAACTAATTTAAAACTATTTTTAACTTTGAACAACAAAGATGGAACAAAAATCTTAACAGTTGATCTTTCCTTGTGTTTGGGTTCTAAAATTGTAATTTTTGATGTGTTCCCTACTGTGAGTGACATCGTTAAAGCTAATTAAAGTGGATAAATCTATGGAAACAGCATCTGACATGATTAAAACCTACGACAAACCTTATACTGAGGGCACATGTTCGCTCAGGACGAGAGAATGCTGCAAGTGAATCGACACAATCTGCTGTGTTTTTATACGATTGAGATTACATGACTTGTAAAATTCCTTTAGATGTCATGTTGTGAATTTGTCCTACATAAACCAACTGAACTGAAGTGAAACTGACTAAAACACTACATGCATGTTTTTAAAGTAAAGTTGGCTCAGATTTTTGAAACAAATGCAGGTGCTTCTACCTGTATTTCCTGGAATGTACATCTGTAGGGTGTATGTGATGAACAGACAATGGAAAAGAATGTTCCAACATGCGCTACAGTAGCTCTGCACAAATAATTCCAGCTTCCTGAGTGTAGGTGTAGACCTAATTGCACAGAGGCTAATATCAAGTTAATGAAAAAAAAACTGCCAGTGGCCCTGATGGAGAGGAAACTTGTACACGACAGCAGATTGCTTCATCTGTTGGGGTGGGTAGCAGTCTCTGACATGTTGGGTCCGTCAAAAACATTCGGCAACATAGAAAGATAAACGGCTAAATAGATGAAATCTGGCAGCTGAGTAGTCTTTGCTTCACAGAAAAATATATTGCATGAAAATCAACATTTTCTTTAATAGCCCTGTGTGGTAATGTTTATAGTTGGGTGGTATCAATTTCTAGATTGCTTTAGATTAATACAGATTTATATTTGGATGTAGATTTCATGTAAATTAGAGCATGTTTATGGACTTTAATAAATATTTCAATGTAATTTTGTGAATAAAAAAAAATAAGCAGTTTATTTTTGTAATATCCATCTCAATTTTCTACTAGTTTTTCAAATTTAATCTTTTCTTCTTTTTCACAGTTTTGTTATACTAATAATGCCATAACATTCAATTTAGCTAAATAATATTAATATTTAAACTGACAAAAAGCAACACCAAAGAACAAATATATAAAATGTCAATGTAACTACATGGTTTTACCTGCTATTTACAGCTCTGCTGCGTCTTGCTCTACCATGGTCTGTCTTTCTACATCTTCAGCATCAGGTTTACTTCAGAAAAAGACCCCTAAATAGAAAAAGCCCCCCCCCAACCATCGCCCATAGATTTTGATAGTATAACTTCAAATTTAAGTTGATAAAGTGTAGATATCTTTGGTGAATTATTAAGTGAGGAAGTTACGAACCATCATGTCTGAAGCAGTAGCTTGGAGACCTAACATACCATCACTTTTAAATGGGATTTAAAAGTTTCTGCATCTGATTCATTTTGGCCCTCAATCTGTTCTCTGTGATGGCAGTAAGTAGGGGACCCACGCTTGGTAGCTTTAGTATTTGTTGATTCTTCTGTGGAATGTAACTAGAAAATGATCTGCTGAACATTTGCCTACTTAAAGAGGTTTTCTGAAATAATATTTAAGATATTTAAAAGAAAACTGGCCTTGGCAAAATACCAGCTGACAGACTATTGACACGCATTTGCAAAGCCAATTATTTTCCTTGGTGCTGATTGGCTGAAGCAGAGATAAGAAAGACAGAGGATGTCAGCTTCTGCACAGGTGCAAAATGGTTTCCACTGTCTGTAATGAAGCATATTAAAGACTGAATATGGAAAATTTTCTTTAAAAAGCTAGATTTAAACAAATACAATACCTCCATATGCCTTTTAGAGGGGTGCAGAATGAAAGTACATTTCCATAAAACATTTTTTTGAATTATAATATAATAAAATGTACATTTTAAACAGAAACAGCGACTTTCCTCCTGGATCAATAAGCTAACTCACTCGCTAACTTGGCTCACTGGACACTTTCGGGCTGGTCACGGGGAAACCGAACTGTTGGAAGCATGTATGTTGTTGTAATTTTAACCTAGATAAACTAGATGTCGCTATCACACTCATGTTCGATATCCAACCTTGAAGGTACATTTGGTGTTTGAGCTCATAACATAAGCAGTTATAAACTCTTTTGGAGGGGGACTCGCGTTTTTGCTGATTTCTGCTCTTTGTGGGCAGTTGTGCTCTATAATCTTCATAAATACCGGTGCCTATTGTATTCCTTCTATTTAGATGTCTTTTGGTCAGGAAAAACTTCCTATGCACAACAAAGCAGTGGACACTGCAGATCTGGATAAAACTTGGTCATCTATATATGGATGTTTTTAAGTGAGGTTTGGCTATGATGGCTTTTTTGTGTGAAAAATCCCTCATTTGCTTAGAAAAAATTGAATTGAAAAGTGAATTATGATGGCGTTGTGCTTCATAATTTTTGTATTTATACATTGTATACATCTAAAGCACAGTTGTCTTTTAATATACTCTCAGCTTCTGATGGTTTGACTTCCACTGCTCTATTAAAGGTTGAAATCATACATTAGGCACCTAAAATTGGTGCCTAATGTGAGATCTGTGACAAAAGACACTTAATCATGTTGTCCAAGGAATAGGTTAATACCAACATCCAACAGTAGATATTGCAATTTTTGTCTACTTCTTCCCCTGAATTGCGTACATTTTTCTTGTTAAATACAACCACATTGAAAAGCTAAAGTGTATGTTTTTAGTCTGCTTTCTTTTACAGAACTATCAGTATGAATTCTCCTTTACTTCTTTTTTACATTTTGGTGCTTTTTTGATTTTCCGTTTTAAAGCCTCACATCACCAGCTCATGGCTGTTCACTCCCATGCCTTCTTGGATTGAACACTCATATACCTTGATGGTGGGAAGCAAACTGAGCAAGTCCTCTTGCTCTGTTTACTCGTGAATGCGTGCTGTGGGGCTGGAAGGAGACATGCTGATGGCCCGCACCATATGGTGCTTCTAGACAGCACTGTTGGAAGGCAATGTGGTCGGGAATCTGCTCGGCTGCTATCCCGTGCGTCGGGAAGTGATGGAGTGGGAGAGGCGGTGGGTGGGGTGCGAGCTGGAAAGTCTGATTGCTCGGTTCCACCCACATTCATCACAGGGTGCCCGGTGTCTGCATCTAATCAGATCACTACTGAAAGCTCCACCAAAACTTGATTAAAGGCCAGACTTTTTGTGTTTTACTAGCTCTCTGTTCCACTTAACCAGCCTTTCACCACCTGCCCCTGTAAACCTATCCTCTGCTGTAATGTTTATGTATATCTTTACTGGCTGAGCTGTTAGGAAAGCACTATATCGCTGCTGTCCCTTGCTCCAACTCCACACTATACAATAATTTCAATCCCATAAATTGGCTTGACCTGACCTGAGAGAGAGCTGGTACGAGGCTGCTGCCTGGACAAGGGTCAGAGCTGATGTTCTGTGCTTCAGATCTTATAGTAAAGCCAGTTAAATTAAAGCACCATACCATCAGTGCAGCTATTTTCTGCTCTTTAGTAACAAAATGTCTAATAACTTCTCAGTTCGTCACAGAAGAACAGCACTACTGAACTGATCATGAACCGAGACTACACACTAGACATCCTTTAAATTTCTCTGAACACAGCCTAGGATCTTTTGAATAATTAAGTGAAGAGAAATTTATTTTCCAATTTACAGCTTGGCTGTCAGTTAGCTTTGAACATTCCAGCTCAAGGCTTCAATAGTCTGGAGAGGACAGTTTGGATTGAGACGGTCTTCATCTAGTAGTGTGTACATGATGATTAATTAGCTGTCATCAGAATGCCGCTGGGGATACGTCTGACAATGCAATGAATTTATTTATAAATATAAAAACAATTCGGCCCAACTTGGTGCAGCAACAGATGGCGTGTAATCAGAGCCTTATAGAGCGCTGTAGACAGAACAAGGAAGTGAGAAATGGTTGCCCTTGTGCTGAAATTAAGTTTGTTTGCAGTGAGATGCTGAATTCCTGGCTTATAATTGACTAATAGTTTATCCATTCGTCGATTCTCTACACCCGTTTATCCAAGCAGAGGATATACATGCCTATATCCAGCAGTTGTTTCGCCAGAGGCCGAAGATATGCTTTGAACCAGGTAATCACAAGACTGATGGTTCAGCTTTAAACTACTAACTGAGCATTCTCTTACTGTTCCTAATAATCACATTGCAAACTTTTACAGGCATATTATTTATTTATATAACTATATTATAGCTACAATGATTATCAGAACACTTTATATTACCAGCTCTGGTAGTGTAAGACACAGTGGCAGTGAATACAAAAAAAAGATTGCTTTTGTTACATGCATGTACTTAGATTTGGACTCATACGAGTGAAATTGCTATTGTTGGAATTAGCATGTAGCTGATGCTAATGTTGGCTTTTTATGAAGTCAGATTACTGAACAAAATTAATAACCACACCTTCTCAAAGCCTTTGTAATTGTAAAGGTGACAATTATTTATCGTCTGTCAAATTTATTTTAAGCATGTTTATTTTGTACTTTATTAGGGCTCGGCGGTAACATATCGTTATTACGGTATTTGACCTTTTTTTTCCATACAACACCTTTGATACCCTTATTATCTATATAATAAAATTGTCATGGTTCGGCCCAAGCTCCTGACCCACATGCAGAACCACACTGAGACTGTATGACAATTCAAAGGGGTTTATTTAAATAAGGAAATAAACAGTTCAGCTAGAGAACGTCGGGAACTGGAAGGCATCTGGAAACGGAGAGATTGGATTAGGAAGGAATGATGGCTAATGGAAATTAATTGGATTCCTGAGTGTGTCAGTACTCACTGATCCGGGGGGGGATGTCTGATCCTGGGAGGAGTAAGTGAGGTTTGCTGAGCGGAGACTGGGGCTTCTGGGGAGTACGGGAGGAGACGGTGTGGCTGAGAGCGAGCAGGCAGGTAGAATGCTGCACAAGAAACTGACTGTGATGGAGGTGAGTAATCAACTTGGAAGACAGCTGTCAAACTTGGAGGCTTTACCGGAGACTGGTTGCGTCAAGAAAACTCCATTCAACAAACCTGAAGACAACAAGAGGACTGAGAATCACAGGAGACCACGAGAAACTTGGATCTAGTAATACCTGGGAAACAGAGGCTTGGATGTACCGGTATGGTAACCATCAGGCGCTGAAGAGTTGTCAGCCAGCTCCTTATAAAGCACCAAACAGCTGATTGGGAACAGGTGGAAGCAATCAGCCTGTGCAGCAACTCAGTCACAGATCCTCTCTGAAAGAGAGGACTCGCTCCGGATACAAAACCTCACATTACCCCCCCCCTTAACGGCCGCCACCTGGCGGCTGATAATCACCAGCCGAATAAGAGGCCTCAAAATCCCTAACCAAAGACCTATCTAAAATAAAGGAACTAGGGACCCAAGAACGATCCTCAGGACCGTACCCCTCCCATTCCACCAAATATTGGAACCCCCGGCCTCGGCGGCGCTTGTCCAGAATCCGCCTGACCGAATAGACCAGGTGACCATCCACAATACGAGGGGGTGGAGGGGGTTCGGGCTGCGGACAAAGGGGACTAGAATGAACAGGTTTAATCAGGGAAACATGAAACACAGGGTGGATCCTTAAACTTGAGGGTAACTTAAGACGAACAGCAGAAGAACTCAGAACCCTTTCAATCTCGTAAGGACCAATAAACCGGGGAGCCAACTTCTTGTTGAGGTTTTTTAGGCGTATGTCTCGAGTGGAGAGCCACACCCTCTGACCGGGTGTATACTGGGGAGCCGGGAGCCGCCTGCGATTGGCAAAATGGGTCTGTCTGTCCGAAGCACGACAGAGGGCGGTGACAGTGTCAGCCCAAATCCTCCTGCAGCGAGTAAGATGAGAGTGAACTGAGGAAACTGATGCTCGCCGCTGGTCCGCAGGAAACAAAGGAGGTTGATAACCCAGGGAAATCTCGAAAGGGGAGAGACCAGTAGAGGAAGAGGAATGGCAATTGTGGGCGTACTCCACCCATGCGAGGTGTGTGCTCCAGGAGATTGGGTTGGAAGAGCAAAGGCAGCGGAGGGCGGCCTCAAGCTCCTGGTTCATCCGTTCTGCCTGACCATTGGTTTGCGGATGAAACCCAGAACTCAGGACCACCTTGGCACCCAACAATCTGCAAAACTCCTTCCATACGGTGGAAATGAACTGCGGACCCCTGTCCGACAAAATCTCAGCAGGAAGCCCGTGCAAACGGAAGACATGTTTTACCAAGAGGCGGGCAGTCTCGAGGGAGGTGGGCAAGCGCCTTAAGGGCACCAAATGGCAAGCCTTGGAAAACCGGTCAATAATGGTCAGGATGACAGAGAATCCATTGGACACAGGTAACCCAGTAATAAAGTCCAAGGCTACATGTGATCAGGGACGGGACGGCACAGCCAGAGGTTGGAGCAGCCCATGGGGGGGTTGAGTGCGGCTCTTGTTGCGAGCGCAGATCTGGCAAGCCAACACATAATCCTTTACATCACTGTACAAGGTTGGCCACCAAAAGGTTCGGCGAAGAAGAGAAATTGTTCTGCCAACTCCGGGATGACAGGAGAACGGCGTCGTATGGGCCCAATGAATCAGCCGGGCTCTAACAGAGGACGGCACATACGTGCGGTTCTTAGGACCAGAGCCAGGGTCAGGCTCGAGCCGCTGAGCTTCATGGATGGCATCCAAGATGTCCCAAGTGACAGCCCCAACAACACAGGTGGGAGGGAGGATAGTGGCGGGCGCCCTATCGTCATCTGAAGAAAACTGTCGAGACAGGGCATCGGGCTTTGTGTTTTTGGAACCAGGTCGGTATGAAATGATAAAGTTAAAACGTGAGAAAAATAGTGACCACCTGGACTGGCGAGGATTAAGCCGTTTAGCCTCCCGGAGATAAGCCAGATTCTTGTGGTCTGTCCAAACCACAATGGGATGTAGAGCACCCTCCAGCCAATGGCGCCATTCCTCAAACGCCAGTTTAACTGCCAGCAGTTCTCGGTCTCCAATGTCGTAGTTGCACTCTGCAGGGGACAGACGTCGAGAAAAAAAAGGCGCACGGATGTAACTTGTCATCTTTTTCACTAACCTGGGACAGCACAGCACCCACTCCTGAATTGGATGCATCCACCTCAAGGATGAACTGTTTGGAGGTCTCAGGTTGAGAGAGGATGGGGGCGTTGACGAATTTCTCCTTTAGCTTATGGAAAGCTTGGTCTGCATCGGGGGTCCAATGGAACGACTGCTTAGTGGAAGTGAGTGCGGTAAGGGGTGCGGCGGTCTGGCTGAAGTTTCGAATAAAGCGGCGGTAAAAATTAGCAAATCCTAAGAACCTCTGAAGTTGTTTCCGGGACGAAGGAATAGGCCACTCAGTAACAGCTAGGATCTTCTGGGGGTCCGGCTTCACCTGCCCGCTCTCAATGATGTAACCCAGAAATGAAACAGATGGTACGTGGAATTCACACTTCTCTGCCTTGACATACAGGTGATTCTCGAGAAGCCTCTGAAGGACTAGGCGGACATGCCGTTTGTGTTCTGAGAGAGAAGGGGAAAAAATGAGTATGTCATCCAGATAGACAAACACAAAATGATTGAGAAAATCTCGGAGGACGTCATTGATTAGAGCCTGGAAAATTGCCGGAGCATTAGTCAAGCCAAAAGGCATCACCAGATACTCAAAATGTCCCAGCGGGGTCTTGAATGCTGTCTTCCACTCGTCCCCTTCTTTAATCCGGACCAGGTGATAAGCATTACGTAGGTCCAGTTTAGTAAAGATGGTCGAACCTTGGAGTGGCTCAAAAGCAGAAGCGAGTAGTGGAAGGGGATACTTGTTTTTGATTGTGATATTGTTCAGACCGCGGTAATCGATGCAGGGCCGTAAACTTCCGTCTTTCTTGGCCACGAAGAAAAACCCCGCCCCTAATGGGGATGTGGACTTACGGATGATTCCTGCTGAAAGGGACTCGATATATTTTTCCATACTCTCACTCTCTGGACGGGACAGGTTATAGAGACGGCTGGAAGGTAAGGGAGCTCCTGGGAAGAGTTCTATGGCACAGTCATAAGGCCGGTGAGGAGGTAGTGACAGAGCCTTTGTTTTACTGAAAACCTGCTTTAGGTCATGGTAATCAGGTGGTACCTTTGAGAGATCTGGCGGTTCCTCCCTAGACGCTGAAACAGGGAAAGAATCGGAGGCAACAGCGGACCGTAAGCAGGTTGATAGGCAGTAAGGGCTCCATGACTCGACCCTGTCCTCTCTCCAATTCAACAGAGGGTTGTGTTTGTCCAACCAAGGGTAACCCAGGACTATTGGAGACTGAGGAGAAGGGAAAACAAAGAAGGTTATGTGTTCTCTATGGTTACCAGAAACAACGAGCTCCATAGGTTCTGTCTGGTGAGTAATGGATGGTAGCTCCCTCCCATCCAAAGAGTTCACGAGGACGCGGGTACTCAGGGGCTTCAACTGGAGACCAAGCTGTCTGGCGAGGCAAGAATCAATCAAGTTTTGCTCACAGCCGGAATCAACCAATGCTTGAGTCTGAAGAGAATCTGAAGAGAAAATTAACTTCACCGGTAAAAACATGCGGGATTTCCTTCCAAGGGGGGCGTCCGCCTGTACTCCCGCTACTACTGGCGGACTCCCCCTTTTGGGCGAGTCGGACAGGAAGCAATGAAGTGTCCCGCCTTTCCACAATACAGGCACGCCCGGCCCTCCATACGCCGCCGACGCTCCTCGGGAGAAAGTCTGGCTCGACCTATCTGCATTGGTTCTTCTGGGAGTTGACACAATGGGTTGGTAGGCTGGGTGGAAGACTGAGAATTATGAAACCAAACTGCAGGAGGTTGATCATCCCTGCGTTCACGGGTTCGAGCCCTTACGCGATTGTCCAACCTGATGGCTAGGGCTATGAGGTCCTCAAGCGAACCGGGCTCGTCCTGGTATGCCAGAAGATCCTTTAACTGATCGTTCAGTGCATTTAAGAAGGCACCTTTGAGTGCCTGGGTGTTCCAACCAGATGTCACAGCCAACGTGCGGAAATCAATGGCGAATTCAGCCACTGAATTGCGTCCCTGTCTTAGGCCCCACAGCTTACGGGTAATTTCAGTCTCTGAACTCTTATAACCGAAAGTCTGCTCGAAATCTGAAATGAAATCCTTAAACGAGACATGTGGGATGGAAGAATGAGTATACTTTGATTCAGCCCAGCAGAGAGCTCGATCCCTGAGCAAGCCAATTATGTAGGAAATTTTAGATGCATCATCCACAAAAGAGTGTGGAGAACGACTAAATACCAGGGAACATTGCAAAAGAAAGCCTCCACTCTTACCGATCTCCCCAGAGAAGTTCTCCGGGGTAGGAGAGGAAACATCACGGAAGTGGGGATGTAAGAGTGGAGTGGCCAGTGGGTCAGCAGGGGCTCCGGTTAAAGGCGGCTGAGCTTGGGGCGACAGCTTTCGACTGATATCCTCCAAGATTCCGGATAACTGATCCAAACGCTGAAAGGTGAAGTTCTGGTGTTCACAAAGAGTACGAAGCATGGATTCATGTTTAACAAGAATGGGACCTTGATCGGATCCAGAGCTGCGAGATGGTTCTGCTGGGTCAGACTGGCCTGATGGTTCTGTCATGGTTCGGCCCAAGCTCCTGACCCACATGCAGAACCACACTGAGACTGAATGACAATTCAAAGGGGTTTATTTAAATAAGAAAATAAATAGTTCAGCTAGAGAACGTCGGGAACTGGTAGGCATCTGGAAACAGAGATTGGATTAGGAAGGAATGATGGCTAATGGAAATTAATTGGATTCCTGAATGTGTCAGTACTCACTGATCCGGGGGGGATGTCTGATCCTGGGAGGAGTAAGTGAGGTTGCTGAGCGGAGACTGGGGCTTCTGGGGAGTACGGGAGGAGACGGTGTGGCTGAGAGCGAGCAGGCAGGTAGAATGCTGCACAAGAAGCTGACTGTGATGGAGGTGAGTAATCCACTTGGAAAACAGCTGTCAAACTTGGAGGCTTGGACTGGTTGCTTCAAAAAACTCCATTCAAAAAAACCTGAAGACAACAAGTACTGAGAATCACAGGAGACCACGAGAAACTTGGATCTAGAAATACCTGGGAAACAGAGGCTTGGATGTACCGGTATGGTAACCATCAGGCGCTGAAGAGTTGTCAGCCAGCTCCTTATAAAGCACCAAACAGCTGATTGGGAACAGGTGGAAGCAATCAGCCTGTGCAGCAACTCAGTCACAGATCCTCTCTGAAAGAGAGGACTCGCTCCGGATACAAAACCTCACAAAAATACCCTAATACCCTAGCTTGGCTGTAAATATAGACTGAATAATGTTGTTAAATGCTATGAAAGGAATTCAAGTGATTATGATTCTAGTAAGAATAGAGTAGACGGTCTTGACGCTCTAAGGCTGAAAATATACTTGTGTTTAAGTTCGTGTCGACCCAAGCAGCAGGCTGCATCTTGTACTTGCTTTGCATGCAGTACTGGAGATTTCTGGTAGGGGGCAGAAAAACATGGGGACCATGGTAGATAATTTTCTGCTTAATATTCAGATAACAATATAAAAAAATTGCAGTATAGTAGATGGTATATAAGACCATATTTACCGCTATTGATGTTTTCTTTCCTATTGTTTTTACCGTCCTTGACCCCATGTACCAGATGGTCAAATAGCGTGAGCTGTCATTATTCACGTCTTGAAATCGACCCCCTGCTCCCTTATTTCTGACTAGCTCTTACGGGATTGTGACTTAACTTGGACTTGAAGATTCATTTTGGGACTTGGACTAGGCCTGTGGGACCTCATGTCTTGACTCGGACTAATCCTGCATGACTAGAATTCGAACACTAATGAGTCAAGTGGGACTTGGACTGAAGAGAAGTTGACTTGACTAAACAGTGATGGTTTGTTTCTGCAGCTAACTCTCAATAATTACAGTCATTCCTGACTGGGAATATCAGGAAGAATGTTGCTAGTATTTTAATGAAATAAAATGGAGATTTCGTACTGAAAGAGGACACACAAATAGTGAAAGTATGGGTCAGACAAACACATTTGAGAAACTTTATGCTAACCAACTACACCTGCAGTTGCCTCAACCGATGCCTTATGTTTTTGTACTTTAACCCCAAGTCAAACTTATTGAAAATCCCCCTTTGTCATGTACTGTATTTTATTTTAAAATTCGGATTAACGTTTCCCTCATCGATTATGTTTCTTATGAGTTTGAGTCTTCATTCTTTTCTAAGTTCCAGAAACAGTTGCACATCTGTTCAGCATTTTGCTGGTAGAAAAGTATTTTCATGTAATGAAAACATCCTGTTTTCTATTTACAGAAGTTAGTAGTCGGAGTGGCTCCACAGGCTCTTCTGTTGTCTAAAAAGTGGTGAGACTTTTTTTTTTCTGCTCGGAAAAATAATAGAAAGCCTGATCTGTAATTTATTGGTCTTATACTTCAAGATTTTGTGTTTTATCCAACTCCAAAAGACATAATTTGAAAAAGGAAATTTGCACCATTTTCAATTCTCTCCACAGAGGTTTGGTTAATAATATTTTAGAGAAATTTGGTTATTAATTTGAATGCTTCTTGTCTAAGATCTAAAAGGATTGATCCTGTTTTCCAGAGAACCTGAAAGTTTTTATGTCCTATATTTTTGAAGGAGTCGCTCTCTTATATTATCTGGCAAAAAGACAAAGCTTTGGTGGAGTGCATTTGCCATGCATTCACATTAGATCGAGTTTACAAAATATTAGTCCATGTAGAAAACTATTGTGAAAATCGTTTGAGAAAAAAATTAAGTCTAAATTCTGCTTAAAGTGCACTGATTCTGAAACTGTTCGAATATTCTACTCACTGTTGTTACTCTGAGCAAACCACTCATTGAACTCTCTGTGCCCTTCATGGAGGCGCCTACATTCATTATGCTTCTCAAGTCTTTGTTTATCTCTTACTGAAAGAAACCTCAGGTCTCAAATATTAAGCCACAAAAAGTAAAACACTTTCAAAATCTGGAAGCAAGCTGGAGAATTCTGTTTATGTCCCGGGTCCTCACTTTTAAGATGTCTTCACAATAACTGATCTTGACAGTTGAAGGAAAAGATGCCGGATGCCAGACGTGACAGTTCACTTCCTTCCCTTAGGCACTTTGTGTCAAACACAGACAACACCTGAGTTCCAGTGGGGGAGTAAGTGTAAAAAACTGAAAGAAAAAGATATTTATTCTAGAAAAATAGCTTCTAGGTACGAAAATGTATCCCAGAGTTAAAAAAAACACACACTGAAAATGTACTTTGACGAATAAATAATTTACAGTGTACTTCATTCAGCAGCAGCTTGTGTTTTTTTGTGTGTGAATATTTATATATACCAGGGGTGTAATGGCACACAAAGACCACAGTTCAGTAGATATTTGGGGTTTTAAAGTCACCGTTTGATATGGTGAGACTTTAATAAGAAAAATGTAATGTGCATATGATTTTTTTTATTTTCACTTTGATCAGCATTAAACAAATCACCTTTTGTTCCTTAATTCCTTCCTCTCAATACCCAAAATCAATTAGATAGCAGAGTTTAGTGAGAGCTGGGAGTTCTTTCTGTTGTGTTTTAGTGTCACCTCCTAATGTTGCTCTGCGGAAACGTTACACTGCTCTCTGGAGTTTCCTTCACAAACATTCTGCATGTTTTCAGGTGGAAAACTGGACTTGTTCGGTACATGTGCTTACTGAACCGACAGGACCGTAAAGTATCATAATCCGAGTACATGCACTGTAACACCTCTAATATATATATGAAGACATACAGAGCCTTGTAAAGAATATTCCCTACCCGTTTGTACCACCGAGTCAGTATAGCAGTTGCAGAGCAGTATTCTGCGCGGTTTTCATTGTCAAGCTCGAGCTAACGTCAACAGACTATTTAGAACTGTTGTGTTCCTTAAGGTCCATAACATCACTGTCTAAACATTCAAATGAATCTTTGAACAGGAAAATATGACCCTGAAGCTCATCTCCTTTCCGAGTTGAATACTGTGGCTAACATACCAGCTTTAATCAATTATAGGCTTCTAAAAACTTGAGTTTTAGACTGCAGGTCTAAGTTGAGTTTCTGTTCTGTAAAGTGCAAAACTGTCTGTCTAGTTTGTAGTCTTCCAGTTAGTTTACTTGTTTGCTATAAAACCAAACGTATGGCATTGTGAGAGTTTTTATTTTATAATCTTATCTTCAGCCCTCCTCCATCAAACTCGATCTAAACAGCAGCATGCTGTGCAACCACGATGACCGTCCCCACTGAAACCGGTGTTTGCTTAACAACATCCCTTGATGTGAAATGAGTCAATCTTTTTGTCTCAAGGTTTTTGTAATTGAGTCAAAGGAGGAATTGTTTCAGTCCTGCTATAGTCCTAAAACTGAAACCAGAACTAGTAGATCAGAAGTCTGAAAAATCAGAACAGACCAATAAAAGACTAAGAGGATTTATCTTAAACTGTGAATTTTTATGATTCTGGTCAGCATTCAACTTTCATTATAAATGGTCCTAACTTATCCTTGTATCCTTTTTTCTCTTGATCTGCTCAGATATATGATCACCTAACCAGATTAAAATAATTAAACAAATTGCAGAAAGCATACAATTATGATGTTTTCTGAAACCTTTATGAGCTGATTAGCATCCACTGTTTGCTCTATTGATATTTAAAGTCATTTAGTTAGAAGCCAGAATGTTGGTAGCTTTTCTAAGCACTCATCTGTTGTTTTAAGAGATTAATTTGGGAAAATAAATCATAAATCAGCAATCTGGACTTGTAGCGCTGCCGACAGAAATCAGTCATCTATGACAAAATAGATATATATAACGGCAATAATATTTCTGCAGAAGGGATCTAAGACTTTTTCCAAACAGTTACATTTGTCTTAAAAGTTCCAGTAATTTGTATTTGGCGACTCACCACCACATTGTTGAGTCAAATCCCCCCCCCCTCCCCACCTCGGTAGCATTTTTATCTGCTTGGCCCGGAGAACGAAGCTAAAAGATCCCTAGCTGGCTCTGAGTGAGTGTGTGTGTGGGGTGGGGTGGGGGGTGGGGGGTGGAGTGCACAATACACACTGAAAACGACTTCAGAGCCCAGAAGACGGCTGAAGCAAGATGAGCTGACAATACTCATTTTCTCGAAGATTATGATTCAAGTAATGATTTTCCCTCAGCTATGGGAAAGTAATTAAGCCTAATAAGAGAAATTCTACAATCTTCCCTGCTGTTATTTCACTACTTTAGCTCTAATACAGGTGAATACTTTGTGCTCTCGTTATTTCAACATTTAGAAAAATTATACAGATGCTATCCATGTTGGTTTATGGGCTTCTAAAGTTTTTCAGCTAAAGAGCCTTTTCTTGAAATATTTACAGATTATTGTGTAATTAAATACTTGCTCTGCATATCTTCCACAGCCATTAATCTTGCATGCACTCTGGACTGTTTACTTTGCCTCTGCATTGTGATGAGCCAGACAAAAAGTACTCTCTTCATTATTAATAGGATCAAACTAGTGGCACAGGCCACATGTGGGAAAGCATGTAGGACAATTGGGTTTAATAAGTGAAGCCTAATGATACTCACAAGCCTCCAGCAATCATAGGAAATATGTGTTAAGACTGGTGAAAAAAATAAATGTTAATTAGGACCTTCTGGATCCCCTTGAATTTTATTTTTAATCTTATCTACATTTATTCAAATTGGGGGAAAAAGTTTGTCGAGGTTCACAATGTCTGGTCAAATGTAATTTTTTTCATTTTTTGAAGTTGGTCGTTTGCCTTTTGACAACAAAGGAGAATTTATTTATTTTAGATTCCCATTAAAAATGCATGTTTAATAAGCAACTATAGAAATTTGATTTCTATTTTTTTTCCACTCTGTTGTTCAAAGCAAATTACTAACATTTTCCCGGTGGTCTTCCAAAAACAAATTCCCAACATTTCTTCTTCAGCTCATTTTCCGTGGGTAAAAAAATGTAGGATTGATATGTTATCTTCACAAACGGCGTACATGTTCTGCCTTGTTGTAGAAGGGCTAATTGTTAGCTTATCGTAGCTACAGCTCTGCTGTGCTACCTGGCGGAAAAAAATGCAGCGTTCTTGTGGGTGGTACCAAGATGGATGACGTTCAAAGGACATACTTTTTTTAGACTCAGCCATTTTCTGGTCTATTTTCTTCCTGAGGCAGGGAATTGGATTTGGAGAAAATATTCATTTGCAGCATTCTTATACAAGTCAGAGTGACTGATTGTATTAAAAAATAAAGTTAAAAAAATATATAGATTTTTCATGACTTTTAATGAATGATAAGAATAGAAGATAAAATGGGATTATTAAAAAGGGAATAAAAAATATGGTTATGAAATAACTCTAAATCTTTCAAATATTTTTTTTTCAGTCAAAGTTACTCAGATGGAGTATAAAATAAAAGGACCCCCCGAACCAAGAATATTCACCTCCTGTTAGATTCAGCTCCACAAAAACAGACCTGAACCTTTGTTCTGGTCTCATTATTTCATTTGGTCAACTGGTCCCATGCTGTTCAGAAGTTCCAGCTCACTGCTGAGGGGGTGGGGTTGGTTGGTTGCTGTTTCTGTTTTGGGGTTACATACTTAGTAGCCAGTCAAGTGTTATGCTATTCTGCAACCCCGAAAGCTCAGGAACGTGCTTTTTGCGGTAAGCCTGCATCTTTAGAGCCCACGCTTTCACCCAGGTCCAAAAAAGCTATTCTGTTCTGTGTGCTTTAGTTATTTTAGAACAGCAGCACTGTACCTTTCTGTCAGACTAACTCATAGCATTTAACCGGATATATCGTCTATAGGGGCCTTTACACAACCTTCTTCCGTGGAGTCTAGCTGAACTCCGTTGACGGACATGGCTTTTTCCCCAGCTTTTGTCTGGACAGCTGTGCGCTGCTTTGTGCTCCTATTCCTCCGAAGAGGAGACCCCATATGCTACCACCTGCTTCTACTGCTGGAAACTCTAGAGGAGAGAAAAGAGAAAACCCATCTCTGCTGCTGCCATAACTGGATTAGAGGCCCATTTGAGCTATTGCCTTATAGGTTATATGATGTTCTTAAAACGCTTCCTGACATTTGGAGGTACAACGAATAAAGCGCTGATATCGGTAACAACAGACGGCGTGCAAATTTGTTTAGCGGTGATTTAGTTTCTGTCAAGAACATTGCTCCTATCTTTCACCAAAAAGGGAGCGTAGCCTTGAGGCATAGTTGCACCCTGTTTATCTGGTGTTCCTCCCTCGGTACCAGCCTCCATTTATTGTCCGTGTGAGCCTGTTTAAAAAAAGGCCAGCTGCATCAGCCACGCTCTTTAAAAGTGGATGTTTTATGGGTGACATTTTTCTAATTTATATCCGCTTGGGCCCTTTAAGGAGCATATGAACCTGAGACACACAGTGTGAACTATCACTCATCCCCCTCAGCCCCCAAGTCTGCATTCGTCCCCCCGACAAAAGATTTAAGACCCTGCTCACTTACAGCTGCATAGAGACACACATTCATTTGAAACGGGTCAAGGACGGGTTACATCTGATGAGGACTCAGATCGGAGAAATGATTGTTTGAGTTAGATGCTGAAAATGTTGCGCTTTTTTAATTTTAATTTTTAATTAAAAAGATAACCTCAATTCTGAATGGCATAACTTGGTTTTGCAGGCTGTGCTGCCTTTGAAAACAGCAGAGATTGGAGTTTATTTTTTTAGAATCATAGAAGCAGGAACATTTTCTCCTAGATTCAAGAAGTCAGTTGTAACAACACCCTTGTCCATATTTGCTCATTTAGATGGGTTAATGTGCAAAAGACTCAGTTAAAGTCCAATCCTACAGAGCTACAACCCTGCAGCCCCCCCCCCCCCCGCAAAAAAACAACAAACTATGGTCATATTAAACCCTTCGAAGCCTTCTTCAAAAGGACTTTAGAGGTGCACTGATCAGATAGGGTATACTATACCATCCTTGTTTTTCCTCTTTGCATTTTTAAATCCCATTGGTGGTACATTATATACTTCTGGGTAAAATCTGGCTTATTTTGCAATATCCTGTCCATGTACATATAAATATTATACGTAATTTGAAACCTAAGATTCCGGAGATTCCAATGATGAATGCCAATCGAGGATACAATCATAAGTGGTTACACAGTAAAAGCTTTTCTCAAACCACTCAAAGTGTAATGACTTGACCTGTCCATTGGTACCGGACCTACTGAAAATTGAAGACTTTGAATCTTGTTCCTACAATAAAAAAAAGAACAGTCTGAGCTGATCAAGCAGAAAAGCTTTGATTTTACCAGCCAGTATCTCCGCTTGTCTACTCTTTAAACTGTGTATGATGAATGATGTTTAGCTGTTTTAAAGGTGTAACTATTGTGTGTGCCTTGATACAAGAAGTTCTGAAAGACTGCATGAACAACATCCTGCCTCAGGGGCTTACTTAAAAGCACTTCTAATTTTCTAACTGCAGGTTTGCATCTACTTCTGTCAATATTCAACTATTTTCTCCATCTTTCTCCAACTATATCTCCATTTCTCCAATCTCAGCATTTAGGCATAAATGATTAAACTAATGCACAAACATTGCGGGGGTTTAGTTTTCCTTTGCTTGATTATACCGTATTTAGTTTTAACCTGTTCCTATTAATCTCTGATTTGTGGATGCTTACTCAGAATTAGAATAAAACTTTCAAGATAAAAAAGTTAAGTTGTTCTGGTCAAAATCAGCATCTGGAGAGCTTCATGTATTAGATGGGCGTCTTTTTTTAAATGATTGAATAAATCTTTGAAAGAATGCCTATAGCTGTCTAAAGGTTTTAATTCTTCCATCCAAAATAGGCTACTTCCTTCAAAAATAAATAATAAATATAAGCATGAATCACTTTGGTTTCAACATAGCTGGCCAAGAGGCAACAACAAAATCCCAGTCTGCCATCTGTATACATTTTATCCCCTCTTATGCATATGGTGTTGGCTCACAGATGGAAATCAGTTGCTACTGAAACACCAAACCGCAGACCAACATCTGTTAAGTATTGAACTATTTTTGAAGAGGTTTCCCCTCCCTCTTTACCAAGTGGGCTTTAAAGTAGACCCATTAGTTTCCAAGCAGCCAACTATCTGTATCAAGTGCATCACTGAACTACTCCAAAATTACACCATGCGCTATCAAACCCGGTATCATTGACACATAATACTTTCATGTGAGTGTGTGAAGGGTAGCACGCTGTTTGACTAAACTTAGCAGAACAAATGAACGTGCATTCACTCTCATATTACTATGCAGCCTTTTCTTGCTGTAGGTAGCAGATTAGGCTTTCTCTAATAATTCCCGCTGAAAGAGCAGTAGCACCTGGAATGCAAATTCCATTGAGGAGCACCAATCATTTGAATAAAAATTGCACTTTCATTGCTTCTGTATTGTGGCTTTGACAGCTCTTTCTTATAGAAACCAGCTGTGACCATCTCGTCTTGATGAAAAGATTATAGAGCGCTGGCTTTGATGTATGCACTTCCACGCTATAGTCACTGTCTTCTCTCTGAACCCGTCATTCTCCTGCTATACTAAGGATGAAAATAGATTCTATGGAGCATTCATTGCTAATATATTTTACATTCCTTCAACCTTCTTCATATCCCTCGAGCTCTGTATACTTGAAGGGATTTTGAAGGGGGGGGGCACAACATAACTTCACACCGCAACCTGGAGGAAGAAAAGCTGTGGTTTTTATATTATGCATGACGGATCCATGGAAAGTAACGCCTGAGAGATTTCAGTGTGAAGAGCTTAACAGATGACCTGATAGATATTAGATATATGCCTGCTCAGCTGAACCTACACTCCTGGGTGGGATGCAGGTCATGTTATGTCTCTCTTTTTTTTTCTTTTGTGAGTTTCCATACATTTCTTTTTTTCAAATTTCCAACGTAAGGTTGGTGGAAAAACCCATAAAACTGCGTTTTCACTGCTACTGTACAGCAATGTGAAAGGGTTATTTTTTATTTTCCTTCACAGTTTTGATGAAAATTATAAAATTCAAATAAATAAACCCAATGGTTTTAATATATGGGCATGCAGTGGACTATTGGTACTTGTTTCCCCATGTAGAGAAACGTAAAACTGCCTATGTTACTAGTTTAAACACCAAATATACATTAATACCGTTCTAACATCTACACCCAGTTGGCCTCAAGATAATAAATGGCACTAATGGATTGACTGCGAAACAAATGCCAGCCTTTGGTGTTTAAAATAGCATTGTACCTTCTTATTTCCTACCCATTTAGTTTATGAACTAAATGTTTAGCTTCAAACTAAACAGGGGTTAGCTTGCTGACTAAAAAGTTACTTTGAAGCAAAATATTTTAAGTAAATATCATCAGCCTTATCTCCAGCTGTCAACGGACGAGAGGCGGGGTACACTCTGGACAGGTCGCCAGTCCATCACAGGGCCACATAGAAACAGGCAGGACAAACAACCATTCACACACACCCACACCTAAGGACAAGTTAGAGTGATCAATTAACCTGACAGTCATGTTTTTGGACTGTGGGAGGAAGCCGGAGTGCCCGGAGGGAACCCACGCATGCACGGGGAGCACATGCAAACTCTATGGACAAGGAAAACATGCATCTAAACATGGTGTTTAGATTCATTCATTATAGTTGCAGTAGAAATGACAATCAATAACTATGAAATAAACAGTGAGGACTTTTGGCAGTCAGGATTGTGTTATATATATTTTTTTATTAAAAAGTATTGAAACAATTTATTTTTATTACTTATATTATCAATTTGAAACATCATATTCTTTACAATAAAGAGACAAATACTTTTGACAAAAAACAAAACAAAAAATAATAAAATGCGACTAATTTCCTACATTTGGCAAATAAGCAAAAAAAGCTGCAACTGGTATGTGGATAAGACCTTTATGGAGTTTGGCAGGAGAAGGAAAAGTGATCTCACTAATAATGAATGGAAAAAAGCTTGTGAAGAGAATCAGTGTTTTCTTCTTTCAAGCCATATGGAAACCCGTTGGTTAATTCCTGTCTGTTGTCTAGACAGAGTTAACAGTCGTGCAATGGCATTTGAAATATATGATGAACTGGGTTTTCACTACATTGCTTGAGGTATTCAAAGATTTGCTCTTACAGTCAAAAAGGACTAAAATGGTCTAACAGAGGCTCAGTCCTGCTGAAGCACATCTTTGGTTTTCATCTGGAACTCCTTAAGGGAAAACAGGAGTATTTTTAGCCGTCTCACACGAGGGAGCCTGCTTCTTAAATTATTCATGTTGAAAACCAGTGCTTTACGCCGTGTGTTATCCTAAAGTGTTTAGTAAAGAAACAGATCTTAAGACCAAATCGGAGCAATGTAGCCATAATCCCCATGTCGACTTCTGAGGGGAGAGTTTTCTGTTGGAGCAGACTCCCGGAGGCTTCACCCCCTCCTGAAGGCGTTATGAAACAATAACAAATCAAGACACCCGAGAAGAGAACAGAATTCCCATGGCTGATAGCGCTTGTCACACTTAACCTCTTTGTCCTGACAAATTTTCCTGACACAGGATTGTCGAGCTTCCCATGCTCCAAAACTCTTTTCATTCACTCCTGTCTAGTTGGCATAGAATTAAGTGGCAGGCATGTAAAAGCTCCCTATGCGTCCAGAGCCGGAGGAGGGGTTCGTCCGTGGGTCAGGGTGGAAGCCTGCAGAGCTGAAGGGCGCCAACAATCTCTGGGAAAGTGGAGCAGTGGAAGACTCGGTCATTTCTGATGCAAGACAATGGCCTTGGTTGTCATCTCACCTTTGACCCACTGTATGGTACATTTACCAGCAACATCAAATTAGTCATGATGATAATGTTTCCTTTCAGTTGCAGACCCAGGAGTCAAACTCCTGCCTCTGTTTAAGTGGGTGTAAAATTCCGTTTGGGTTTCTGGTATTCTCAGTCCCCACGCACTGGACCTGTTTGCAAATTAGAATATGAAGCTGGGAAAGCAGAGGAAAGAGGCGAGGTATCAGTGCTGCTATTGAAGTGTGAAGGTCTAAAGAAGTCAAGATTTTATAACTCAAAGTTTTCCACCAAACGCTCCCTGCTATTTAAGTCATTTTAATGAGATGGGAAAGAATAACCAGAGTTTTTTGTCCAATTGTTTGGATTTATCTTTAAAGATTGTCTACAGACAGTATATCAATACCAAGCCTGGCAGTATGAATGCTGCAAAATTCCCACAATGCATTTATAAGACACACTGTGCCGGGAACATTACCCCACTATACTAGCAAGGTATGTCTTGTGAAAGTGCCTTGTGACTGGGCCAATACCAGGCAGAGATCTGCAAAAAGCAATACAATTTAATCCATTTGGACTTGAGCTGAAGACAGAAAAAATGTATGCAACCTCAAACCACATGATGAAGGATACTCTGCCTAGTACAGAGGGAACTGGTGCTTAACTTTTTCTGCTCATTGTGACCAAACTTGACATGGTATTGCCATGGCTCTGCACATTGCTTGTTTTCCCTGGAAGGTTGGATCTGTTGAGTAATCATTTTGGGGCTCCACTGCTATGCTATAAAGCTCAAGGAACAGGGCAATAAGACCTAAGGTTCAAAAAATCCAAAGTTGTGTTAGTCAGCATGTAGGAAATGCTCTTTTTTCCCCCTGAAATGTGAAACAGTGGAGGGTTCATATGTGTTGGTCAGATATTCCCTTAGCTGGGAGTTTGTGCAAGTGCCTGATCAGCTATCCATGGTGTCTGAAAAGGAAAGAACCCGGGCGAAACATGAGCTCTCTTTAATGATTTTCTTTTTCATGTCTCTGAGTGTGAAGCACAGCACACAACCAGGATGTGATCACGCTTCAGTAGAGACCTCGAAACTGGTCAAAGACTCTGCTTTTTTGGGCAGTGGTGCCAAACTGATGGAGCGTGTCAAGAATACAGAAGAAAAGCTTTTTGTAAGCATTTCCAGGGTATGAAGTGTGTCAGTGTGCAGACTTAAGTAGGAAAATTATTGCTGCATAGGAAATATGCCTTTTAGTGTCAGTGATTCTCAAATTGCTCTCCTCAGGGGTGAACTGTGCCTGCCGATGGTGGGAATTTCTGTCCCTGTAGCTAAGTACAAATAAATCATTGCTTTCATCCTTTATAGCATTGTGAACCTAAGTAGCTGCTCATTGGTTGTGAAATTTATCTTCCTTTAGCAGGTGCTGAGGAAATCCACACAAGGATGCCAGGGCCTATAATGATTATTCACAGTCATGTTAAAATGGCAATCACATCTCACTGTTTTTGTTGCTCCTTTTGTGTTCTTCTTTAGGTAAAAAAATAAAATATCCCTCCGATTATTCGGGACCGTCTCTGCTGGATTCATCCGGTCTGTTGGCTACCCATCATACGTTGGACATGCGTGATTAAGAGACTAACCGTTCCCGAGTTACTTCCTGCTTCTGGATGGGTTTATTCTCCTGATATATGACCTATTCCTTAACACTGTCGCCGAACTGTGAATGAAGTCCTCCCTTTGCCCTATGGTGCTTTTCTTATGTGCCATCAGCAATCATAATTGGAAATGTCAACTTTAATTGGGCATAAACTGACCTTTGTATCAAGTACGTGCATTGAAGCAAAGTTCTGCTATCACAAATAAGCCTGGTGAACTACTATAGGTCTGAATGTGTGTTTTTCTGTCGAAGTTTTGCTGCTGCGTAAATGCTGAAACACCTCTTATGCATTATTTGTTTGTTTCTGCAGCTTGAATGCATGGGTAAGACTGTTTAAAGAAATGACTGGACTATGCTATTGTTGCAAGTCAAAAAGAAAGATTTGTATATGTACAGGTACCTCTCAGGGAATGAAAACATAATTCAAGTGGTAATTTATTCCATTATTTTCTATCAAAAGGTGAGACTTGTTTCTTATATATTTATTACTTACAGAATGATATAGCGGTATAAGTCATTTGTTAACTGCACTGTTTGCAGAATGCCGTATCCAAGCCTTTTAAGGGAAAGTTAAGTGGAAGGAAACGTGTGGTGGCAAAAAGGTGCAAGGACATGTCGGCTAATTACAGCCTTTAGATTGATTATAGAGCAAAGCTCTTAAAATATTTTTTTAGAGGAGAGCCACAAAGCATGGACTGGACCTCGAGGAGTTAGAGCTTCTAGAGCTACTACACAGATATACCCAGGACATGGGCTTCAACTCTCAGATTCCTTATAGTAAACCAGAGGTTATTTCAGACGGACCTCTTTTACCAGACTAAGGAGACTTTTATATATATATATATATATATATATATATATATATATATATATATATATATATATATATATATATATATAAAACCCTAGTTCCCAACTTAAAGTATATTGTCCTTTTATTTTGGAAATCAAGATCCTAGAGTCTGGATGAGTTTGTCTGGCTTGAGCCGGAATCATTGAGTTTGTAACATTACTGTAATGGATAAATGTGCAGAGGCCTAATGATGCAGGGAGGCTGTATGCAACTGGGACATTATTAGGCACAGCATTATTCAATCAGAGCTGGACCCAGGTTGTAATCTAAAGGTTTCCTCAAACATTCATTTAAGAGAAAATGTTGCTCGAAAACCAAAGTTTGACCTCATAAAGTGTATAACTGTACCCCCAAACTTCAACCCAAGCTGAAAGAATTCACATGGATTGGGTAATTTTCCACAGAAGGAGAGATTGTATCTGATATCAGTTTTCTTTAGGTACATTTTGGCTGAAGCCATGACGCTACAGCGAATAGAAGTAAAGAAGATAGAGGACGTTAAGTACATAGAATCAATAGTAAAGAGTGTGGGAAAACGGTGAAGATGTGTGGGCAGTCAGGTTTGAATGGATGGAGAGAAGGTGTGATAAAAGTCTTTCAGCAAGAATGAAAAGTGGGCAAGACGGTTTTGAGACCAGCTATTCTAGTTGGTTTGGAGATGGTGCCAGTGAGGAAAAGACTAGAGGTATAACTATAGGTTGCCAAGCTCAGGATGTTGAAGTTTCTATGAGTACTGAGGATGAATAGGGTCAGGAATGAGGGCAGCGTGCCCCAGGGGAACTGTGCTACAATGTAGATCACCATTACCAGTGTGTGTGAATATGAATCGGTGAATGTAGTGTTGACCGCTTAGGGTTTCTCAAGACTAGATAAAGCGCTATACAAGTACAGGCCTTTGATCATGAAGTTGGTTAGTGGATGATGCAGATGGGACTAAAGGAAGACTGATGAGAGAAAGTTGGTGTCATTGATTTAAACAGGATGCAATGCAGGTGGTAGCCAAGAGCTTCCCTGCACACAAACAATGTGTACTTTTGAAAAAAAAGAAAAAAATATCAACTCAAAATATTGATGAAAGTCGAAAAAGTTGATAAAACATGTCATTGATTGTCTGCCATTTAGTCTTTCCACATGGGCAGAAAGTTGCTTTCAGCACTACCAGATGTGGTACTAATAAGTATGTCATTAGGATTTCAGTTAGCAGTGAAGCTGCAGTTTCCCTTCCGGCAGGAATGTGGACCGTACCTTCTGCTCTGCTGTCTTCTATAATCCTCCACCATACCCATCATCAGACAACCACATGACTCCTGTTAACATTTTTGAGAAGTATCTGGCTGATTATTAGCCAGTTACCACTGCAGGTTAATGAATGCACTCTGCTGATGAGCACAAAATGGTGGACCACTCTGCTTACAATGTGTTTTATTAACCATGATCTGGTTCAGCCCTTGGTATGAAATGTGTGAGGAGTGATCAGTTGTTTCGATCTAGTAGATCCTTTTGCATGGATAGATCATGGGATTGGTATTCATGCTGCTCACACAGTGGAATTGATTTTGTTCATCCACAGTTCACTTCTTCCTGGTTAATGGGTAATTAAACTGGTGGAGGAGGCCACATGACTGATGATGCTGCATGACTAAACTTCCAACAGAGGGGGGCAACCGGTTGCACAGGTGGAGCAGTCAGGGTAGGACACTCCCAGGTATAAGCACTACATGCTAGGTTGGTTTCTAACAACAAAAACCTTTCCAGACATTGCATTATTTACAATCACCAGCCAATTTATTAGGTAAATCTTAAGCAAATGAAGGAGTGTAAGGACAGCCTGCTGTAGTTCAAATAAAGCATCCAAAAGAGGAAGAAAGGGAAGTGAGCTAACTTTGATGTTTGTATGGTTGATGGAGCTACATGGGTT
Organism: Apricaphanius iberus; assembly: GCA_028564705.1. NCBI lineage: Eukaryota > Metazoa > Chordata > Actinopteri > Cyprinodontiformes > Aphaniidae > Apricaphanius > Apricaphanius iberus. The sequence continues at coordinate 1,691,180 of JAPXFQ010000269.1, forward strand.
CACCTGAGAATTTCAGGAGCTGCTGATGTGGTGGGATTTTCACACACAACCATCTCTCAGATTCACAGATAATGGTCTGAAAGAATGAAAATGTCCTGTTGTTTTGACCCAATACTTGTTGATGTGAGATGTTGGAGGAGAATGGGCAGACTGGTGCTAGAGGATATCTCAAATATTCATTCTGTGCAATCCAGTGATGCAGGGTTAGGATAGGGCAAAATGATGAAAAGGGGACATTTGAATAATGTAATTGTTATAACCTGGGTCTTATTTTTAGCATTTGTTATGTTCATTTACTCACCCATACAAGTTTAGAGCCATGTGGAGTGCTTCAGAAGAAGTTTATATCCTGTCGCCATCAGCAAATATATATATGATTTTAAGGTTATTTCTTTGGTTTTAAGTTTCTTAATGGTCTTGGTCCTTCTTATCGCTCTGAACTTTTTTTACTGTATGAAACCTCGGGGCCTCTACACTACTCTGGCAGCCATCTCTTTTGTCATCCCAAAAGTCAGGACACACACTCACGGTGAGGCACCTTTCCATTATTATGGCCCTCGCCTCTTGAACAGGCTGCCAGAGGACCTCAGGGCTGCAGAGAACATTCATGTTTTTAAGAGCAGTCTTAAGACTCACCTTTTTAGCTTACCTTTAAACATACTTATCTATTACAGTCTGTTTAAATTCTCTGCATATTTTATTTGACTAAATTTTAGCAATGTTTTACTATATATTTATCATATCTTTCTTTTTATTGTTTTATGTGTCTTTTTGTCTTAGTATTTTATCTTTACCATATTTTTTTTCTTTCTTTTTATTTATTTATGTATTTAGGGGCTCTTTACACAACAACGTATTTCAGCAAAACAGGTTTTTCTCTGCTTTTTGGCCTCTGTTTTACTTGACAACGAAGCTACGCATTTTTTTTCGAAAACTGCTTCCAGAGTGGAGAATTCTGAAAATGCTGTATGAATTAACAATTTCGGTTTGCAGCTTGTCAGTTTTAGTACCTGGGGAGTCAGCATTCTTCTGTATGATTGAAATAAAATCAGTCTATCAATCAAATGTTGTTTATAATATGCTTTTAATACAAAGAATGCAACTGAAACTGCTTTAAAGATTAAAAATGACCCCCATATACCAGATACAGGCTATTCGGTGCTCAGCATAAATGAGTACACCACCTTTAAAAAGTACTAATTTAATCAGTAGCTCGATGAACATATGAACAATTTCCAAACTTTTCACAAGGCTGAGTTTTATTGAAAACTTATTTAACTCCATAACATGAAAATAAGGTTAATAATCTAACTTAGATCAGAAAATCTTCAATTTTACTCAAATTGTTTGAAGAAAGAGAGAATACACGGCGCCCCAAAAACTACTACATCTAATATTTTGTAGGAGCAGTGTGATTTTTAGGGACAGCATCAAGTTTTCTAGGCATAGAATGAACAAGTTGGCGACATATTGCAACATCTATTTTTTTTTTTTCCATTCTTCAAGAATAACCTCCTTGAGAGCCTGGATGCTGGATGGAGAGTGATTCTCAACTTGCCGCTTCAGAATTCCCCACAGGTGTTCGATTGGGTTCAGATCAGGAGAGATACTTGGCCATCCAATCAACTTCACCCTGTTCTTCTTCAGAAATGCAACAGTAGCTTTAGATGTGTGTTTTGGAACATTATTTCGTTGGAAAAGTGCACGACAACCAAGTGCATGAAGTGATGGCAGCGTCTTCTCCTTCAGTATAGAGCAGTACATTGCTGAGTTCATGATACCATCAATGAAATGCAGCTCCCCAACACCAGCAGCACTCATGCAGCCCCACATGAGGACACCGCCATCACCATGTTTCACTGTAGGCACCATGCATTTTTTTTGAAATACTCACCGTTCAGTTATTTATAAACTAGTAGGAGTATTTTAAAGTCTATTCTCTGAGCTACATGGAGCAAGTGTAATGACTGAAGAACTGGGGTGATGTGTTCTACTTTCCTGGTTCTATTGAGGACGGGCAGCAGCGTTCTGAATCAGCTGCAGTTGTCTGTTTGACTTTTTAGGTAGACCTGTGAGAACGCCGTTGCTTTAATCAATCCGACTAAAGATGAACGCATGGATAATGTTTTCAATGTCCTTCTGTGACATTAGTCCATTAGACATTAGCCTTGAGATGTTCTTCAGGTGATAGAAGGCTGACCTTGTTATTGCCTTTATGTGACCCTGCAAGTTTAGGTCTGAGTCCATTATTACACCTAGATTACGGGCCTGATGAGTCGTTTTTAGTTATATTACCTGAAGCTGTGTGCTGACTCTTGATCATTCCTCCTTAGGTCCAAAAATATTTACTTCTGTTTTGTTTCTGTTTAGCTGGAGAAAGTTAGGGGACATCCAGTCATTGATTTGTTCAATGCATTCATTTAAGGTCTGGATAGAATCAAAGTCACCTGGCCTCTGCATAGTTATGGTAACTAATCTTATTGGCTTTAGGAGAATCTTCCTTCATACCATGCATGCCAGTCCTCTGCAGTGTGTGCCATATGATGCCACGGTAAAAGGTCACTCCAGTTTGGCTTTATATTGCTTTAGCTAACCGTAGTGAACTTGTATGGTGATTTTCATTCAACCCCTCTCATCAGAAGACGTTCCTATCGAGATGTTAACTTTCGCGGATAGCCTAGAAATTGCCCCTCCATCTTTCTTAAATATTTGGATGACTTTTGCTACAGTATTTTGACTGATATGTAAAGCTTTGCTGATCTTCTTGTAGCCCTCACCTTTTTTTTTGTAAGGAAATTATTTTGTTTCTCAGATTTTGTGACATTTCTCTTCCATGGGGAGCCATTGCTGACAGCATGAAATGGGAAGGGCTTTTCTTTGTCAAGTAATGCCCTTTTATAGTCACCTGTCCGCTGGACACCTCCTAAAAGAATGATTAGACTCTCTCATTAGAATCATTAGAATTTTGTATGGCTTTTCTCCTAAGACTATAATTAGGGTGTACTCATTTTTGCAACTTGGGCGTGAATTAATTTGTTAGGAAAATCACTTGTGTGTAAATTAACAAATCTTGTTTGCAATCAATGGCCCACCTTTGTGGGAGTCTTTTGTACTATAGTATATCATACAAAATGTTGATTCTGAAAGGAAACTAAAGTTTTTTTTGAGAAATGTATTGGGGAGTACTCATTTATGCTGAGCACTGTACATATGATGGGACTACGTAGTAAAATATGTGAAAACAAGTAAAACACCCAGAGCAAGTAAAGAGACAATAATACATAATAATCAATTAAAAGCTAGAGTAAAAAGATAGGGTGAGTCTTGAGCCTGCTCGGCAGCCTGTTCAAGAATTGAGGTCCATAATCCTGGAAAGACGCCTCTCCATGACTGTGTGTCGTGACTTTAGGGATGACAATGAGATGGCTGCCAGAGGAGCACAAATATTGTGAAGATTCAAATGGTAAAAGTAGTTCTGAAAGATTAAAAGGCCCAAGACCACTAAGACACTTAAAAAGCTTTAAAAGAACTTTAAATTGACCCTTAAACATATGGGAGCCAATTCAATGAAATTAAGACCGGTGTAATGTGCTCCCACCTCCCGGTCTTTGTCAGGGCAACCGCTGCTTAACTTTGTAGACGTAATCCCGAGATAGAATTTTTGGGAGGACCAGAAAATAGGGCATTACAAGAATGCATTAGACCTCTTGTGTGATCAAGCTTCATATAAATGTACATTTGTGAACTAAAATAAAAAGTATGTTTTGAAATATATCCTAATTTGTTGAAACTAACCAATAAGATATTGACTGTTACAGCTATAATGTAGACAACCCTGCCTAGGTAAAAAAAAAAAAAACTACACTTGACAAATTACACAGTGCTAGAAATGTAATTTGTTTCAGAATATTTGAATTTAGTTCTAGTTACTAAAGCTAAGGAACCAGATTAAAACATATTTCCTTCCACCTAATCTCCCTGATTATGCAGAGAATTTAGTTTATAGTTAAAAAAGCTTTGCTTGGTCACGTCAACATCAGTGGACAAAAAGCATTTTGACCTATTTTATTTGTTTTGTTTTAAAGCTTTAACAATTTATTGCATCAATGTGCTGCTTCTCACCACTAAACTGATTCTTATTTTCATATAACTTAAATAGATGCAACCATTGAATCTGTCTCTTTGCCAGCGTGTGCAGATAGAAGCACTTAAACATGAACGCTGGGGATAACTTTGATGTTAAAAGGTAGCAATTGAACCTTTGAACCCTCTGACTACATTCCTAATCTAATTCTGAAAATCCGCAGGGGAGTGTTTCTCTTCTAAACCAAAGTCATGCAGGAGAGCTCGCCACAGACTCGATCTCAAAGCTGGTCTGCTGAGCCAGCTGCCACTGAAGGCTTCATAGAAACCGCAAAACCCCATAACTCCCTCATATTCTCTGGAAGATGTTCAGCAAAAAGCAAAATCAATAGCTGACTTCAAAGTAGCCATCTACATAGTGTTCCCAATGGCCGGTATTTTCAGAGGATATTAAGCGGTTTGAGTTGGTGCATTCCGCGGGTCAGGAACAACAGATGAAGCCGATAACTTCTTATCCAGCGTGGATAAATACAACTTTGGTTTACACGGGAGCGGTGCACAGCATCAAACTCGACCCCTGCCCTCGGAGGTCCGCTTGTTTTTGTTTCAGGGTCTACTTTACAGGAGATAAGTCTGCTTGGGATCTGATATAATGTTTGGAAACAGCATTGGACCTGGGGCTTTTGTTCTGAAGAAAGAAAATCTGCTCACCACTAAAAATATGAGAGTGTGGATAATAAGTATTACAGAATACAATAGAATAGAAATGTTCTTTATTGTCCCCCACTGGGGAAATTCAGGCACAACAGCAGCATAGCGACAAATTCACAGTGAAGCTTTAAATATAGCATACTCCAATTCAGGAAATGTGCAAGTAAGTAAGAAAAAATATATCTTTTCAAAATGTTAATGTGCATTAAAAGCAAGACATCAATGAACGTCTTTTAAACCAGAGTCTTTCTGTCTCCCACCACCTGCACTCGGTCCGGGGGGCATCCTGGGAAGGTTTTGATTCTGCTCTTTGGTTTGAGCACATCCTGACTTGCTTCTTGGCAATGGAAAACCTTATTATGGCTCATCAGCGAAGTTTTAGCCAGCTGACATTAATCACCACTAATGGGGAGCAGGATTGCTTTCTAAATACTGTCATATTTCAGAAATATTCTTGGCTATCTTTCTGGGTTATTTTGCAGCTGATTCTGTTGATGTGTTCAGTACGTATCTATAACCCATATTTGTACAAAGACCGGTTTTATTACATGGCACCAGACCAAGTACAAATATGTTTTTAAAAGTTTTCATGTATTGTATACTTATTTTACTCTCTGTACTCGATCACAAGAAGAACTTATAGATGTTCATTACTTCCCAGTATCTCTTTAATTTAGAAAAGCTTTTCTCTCTTTAACTTTGCTGTTTTTTAAAGTAATGATTAGAGGTGTAGATTATTTTGTGTGTTTATGTGAACTTCTTTTTTATGATAATTTTCTTTCAGTTTATGCAAAAGATATCTTTGGCATAATAATAAAAACCATCCATTTAGCAAGTCAATATTTGCAAAGGATATGCGATAAAAACACATTCCATTAAAATAAACACCTCAGCGCCATTAATGGGCTGCCTGCTGTTACGCTGGATCTCTCAGCTGATAACATTCATGCTTTCTGCACATTTTTATGTTTTTTTCAGCCAATGGACCGTGTGAAAAGAAGGTCACTGCAGAACAGAAGGTCTAAAGAGCTGATTTGCATCTGAAGTCTCTTCTTTTCAAGAACAAAACCTTCTGATTTATGAAGGCCTCATAAAAAGCCCAATTGTCAGGAATAGAAGTAGGACTGATGGATGCACATCTGGATGAAGATTTATGACACAGCTTGACAATGTTTTGTTGCCATTAGAATATGCCAGGCTAATTGCACCATTTTCAGTTGAAGGAAAAGGTGAACCATTTGAATGAATAAAGCCGCCATGAACAAATGTACTATTTTTATGCTGAAGTACTGATATTGCAAAGAAGCTTTAAAAAGCTATAACAACAAAAGTGATAAATTATTTAAGATAATCTTATCTGTAACAGTTGTAACTTTTATTTTACATCCACTTTTACAAAGTAAAAACACTGAATTAACATATGTTTAAAAAAAAAGACCAACAGAAAAATGATGGACTGTGTTGTTAGAAAATCAAAGCTAGATTATTTAAGCAGAATTTTCACAGGTGTTCTGTCCCATGTGTAGTGGGATCCAACTTCACAGCCACAATAAGTGTGAAACCTGAGCAAATTAATTATTAGTTTTAATTAAAATAAATAATTGAAATTTGAGGGGGTGGTTAAAAAAATTATTATAAAAAGCAACAGAAAATATCATCAGCAAAAGAACACCTCTTTATTTTTCAGTTCTTTAAACTCAAACACCTGCGAAGGTGAACATTTTCACATTCTGTCACATTAAAGTAGCAACCTGAACACACAGTTTTGAGATTTTATGCACAAGTTCTTTTGAGTTATGTATTTACTCGCTGACGCTGAGATTTTTTTAAATTCTTCTTCAAAATATCTTAAACTCAGTCAGATTGTATGGAAAACATCTGTGAATCATTTTTAAAGTTTTGCCATCAATTGATTTTAAGTTGGATTCTGGACTTTGATTTGGCCATTCTAGCACATGATTAAGCTTTGATCTAGTTAAGGGAGAATCAAAAAGTTGTACCCCCTCTACAGGCTGTAGTAAAGTGATCTTACCATAGTTGCTGCAATGAAAATGAACAGAGTCAGAGTGTGAACCCAGAAAACAACTCCTTCCTGCATTTGAAATTCCATAATGTCTTTCTTTCACCTCCGGAATATTGCTAAAATCAGAAACTTACTGTCCAGGAGTGATGCTGAGAAACTAGTCCATGCATTTGTTACTTCAAGCCTGGACTGCTGTAATGCCTATTATTAGGAAGTCCACAAAATGCAATTAAAAGCCTTCAGTTGATCCAAAATGCTGCAGCAAGTGTTCTAATGAATATTAAAAAGAGAGATCACATTTCTCCTGTTTTAGCTTTCTCTCCATTGGCTCCCTGTTAAGTTCAGAATAGAGTTTAAGGACCCACTCCGTAACCCCGGCAGCTTTCAGCTCTTGCAGCCTGGTCTCTTTTCCTTGCTTCTTCTGATAGCGTCGTCTTTGGGGTTGAGAAGTTGGCTCAGCTCAGCATCCAGCTCTGCGGCTAACACCAGGTGCATCTGTTCTCCCCAGTTTGAATCAGGTTAAGTTTTCTCCAGCAGTGAAGCTCTGGCAGCTTTCAGCTTGGGAACAGTTTATTTTCCTCACTTCTTCTCATAACATGTTCTTTGGTTTCTTTGGTGGATCTTCCATGGCTCAAGTCTCAAACCACAGCTTTGTTTATATCATTAAGTAGCGTGTAGCGTACTGCTGAAAAGCGAAACTTAGTCAGTAATTCCGGAGAAGTGATCCGTGGGTGAAAAGTTCTATAGTGTGGTCAACAGAAGGAGGACCCCCTATAAATATAACTCTGCTATTTGGGAATGCATTAATGCAGTTACAATAGAAAAAGAAAGATGGACCAAACCTGAACTTTGTCAGCTAATGCATCTGTCAGCAGCAATAAGGTACACAACATGCTCTGCACTGAACTGAATGACTCACCTGAAACAATTTCAAGCTGAATGGAAACATCAATGGTACTAGAGAAAAAACAGCTGATGTCACCATGGCTACCAGAAGCATCCGATCAGACCAAACTGCAGATTTAGGATAAAATGCAAGTAGGAGGAATCTCCGTTGGTTTTCCCAACAGCTGCTATTGCTGCATCAAGTACAACTAGGACACTAGAGTGTCAAAATATCAATACAACTCCAAAGTGATTTAGGCATGTTTTATTCTCAAATATGACCATGTTATTTTTTAAAAATGTCTAAACATTAACTGGTTAAGAGGTTATATTGTTTTCTACTCTGGCTCTGTATGCTTGTACTATCCTATATATATATATTTCTATCCAATCAAATCCCTATTAACTTCTATACCTTTAACTGTTTTAAGTTATAGAAACATTAAAATCAAATTAATTTCAGGAATTGAAAGGAAGGAAATTAGGAAAAAAAGGTTCTTCATTTTATGCTAATCAGAGGGGGCGGGGAAATAATATTGGCATTTGTATTTATTTTTGAGTGAATTGTACCGAAAACTTACCAAGCCATAATTGTAAAACAACAAATACGTACTGAACTGTGATTTTGTGTACTTTTACATCCCTGGTAAATAGTACCTTGGTATTCTCCAGATGTATTTGTGAAGCACAAATATCTTTTTATCTATGTATATAAAGCTAAAGAAATCATTTAGGTGAATCCCAAATCTCGGATACACAAACAGAGTTCACTCTTATAGCATCTTCAGTGCCTCAATCGATTATCCACCAGGATCTGGATGTAATTATGAAAATATATTTTTCATTTCGCTCACTTTTCTGGCTGCTTTTGTACGAAACTCATAAATCTCTACTTCATAGCTATGTTTTTATTGTCATACTGTACATTTAGTAATCATTGCTATGTTAGACAGAAAGACAAAAGGATTCTTATTTTACTAATTAACTTTGTTTTTCTCTCTCTCCTTATGCAATGACATGGGCTGGCCTCATCTCATCTGTGGCATCAAGGTAAGCGAATCATTACGCTACTTTACTCAGCAGTAAACGTTTGCATAGTCAAGAAGAATGAAATAACTCTACCCATTACTCAATGTGGGGACTCATCATTCTATTTCCTTAAAGCTGTTCAGGGTTTGTTGTGCAAACAACGGAGACTATGATGAGTTTTCTCACATTAGGGAGTCGGATGAGGAATTCTGGATCCCAATTCTGTCATTGACGTTTCTCATACACAAAAAGCTCCCTGTGGTTTCAGTGCAGGGCTCAGCATTACTGTTTTTCTTTACTTTTTACAGTACCCACAGAGTCTTCATCCTGATGGCTCTGAGCGGATTTCTGATGTTCAAAGGAGCCCTAGTTTTAGCTTCTCTTGCATCTTTTCAAGCTTAGAAAAGAAACGTAGCCTCCATATCTCTTCCTGAGTGAAATGCCACTTTATAGCTGCTCTTTTATGTTTTTTCCCCCTCTTCAGATTTGAATTGCCTTTAGACTGCTCTACATTTATGCTAGACTCGTAGGAAGTGGCTGCATATACAGCCTGTTTCTGTAGTGGTTTCACCGATGGTTCTCTCTTTGCCGGGGTTTCCATCATAAGGTCAAGGCAGAGTTTTTGGGTGATGAAGATCTCCTGGACTGATGCATCACCAGGAAAATTTAATAACATCACTCCACTAGAAGTTGCTGGTTTTCTCCATTCTTCCATCCATCCCGGTTATATAGTTGAAGTCTCTGCAACACTCTTATGTTTCTACTGTTCGTCTCCTAAAAGTTGCCCCGAATTTCTCGAGTTGCTAAAATATGAAAAAAAAAAAAAACATGTTCGGCAAAACATTTCTGTCAGAAACACTGAAAGGAAAGCTGGCGGCATCCCAGACAGATGTGAGGTTATAGAGAAAGCTGACAGTAGAGGAGGTTACAAGGTATGGAGTAACATTAACAAATCTCCTCAAAAGTTTTTTTTTTTTTCTAAAATAGTATGGCAACGAACTCAGTGTAACCTCCCTGTTGGCCGAGCAAATGCATCAAATTTAAATTGTTTTTCTCACCTAATTACCTTTCTTTACATCTTTAAATTCTGCAACTGGCTGCTTGCACAAACCATACATCATCATGACATCATTCCCTTGACTCACTAAGCCGACTTGCTCCTGCGCTGATGCTGGCCTGTGACGCCCTCGCTTGGTGAGACGGGCATATAGCAGAGGCACGATGACCTCTGCCCCATCAACGCAGGCTTCTTTTCATCAAAATAATAGGATTAGAACAAAAAAGTGGTAGTGCAGAACTCTTGCTTTTTAGTGTTTTCTTCTGTAGATGAGATTTCCACTTAGGTTTTGATCTGAAATGGCTTTTGAAATAACTCTAGACGTCCGTCCTAGTGAAAATATCATCTAATACCAACAATAATCATTTTGGGTACCAAAAAAGTTATTAAAGGCTTACATACAGTTCTGTAAAAGCTTTTCACTTGAACAACTAAAATTATTTGCCTCATCTAAAAAAATGAGTTTTTGAAATCTCATACTTCCCAAATGACAATAATTTTTAAATTAAAAAGCATTGAACCCAACACAGAGCCTTGTGGGATCTCACAATTCATTTCTTTGAGCTTTCATATTCATCCTTGTTTACTTTAAAACCTGTCAACTACCTGCTTAAACACTAATGAGCTCCTCGTGTCCCATACGCCTGTAATTTTATTGTGGCTCAGTAGGTAGGAGAAGGTATTATCTGGCTCTGGTTCGATTCCAGCTTCCCCTCGTCACATTTCCATGTGCCCTTGGACAAGGCTCTTAATCCCAAATTGCCTACAGACCTCTTTATCAGTATGTAAATGTGTGCGCGTTTGTGGGTGTGAATTGATGAATGAGGCTCCAGTGTAAACTGCTTTGAGTGTTCTGTAATTTCAGTCCTTTTAACATTTAAATCTAAAAGTAAACTGATTAATAGAATTTTATAGTTTATATCTTTAATTGATCCTACTGTATTGCTTTCTTTGTGCTGCTGTTGTAGGTTTTTATGTTAAATCAGAGGAACGTAACAATATCTTTACATAAATCTATGCCGAACCTCACTTAATGTGTTTTTGTTTTTTTAAGTCAGTTCTGTCATGAACGGCATAATGAAACCATGAGGGAAACATTTTTCTCTTCATTTTACAGGTTGATAGTTACGGAAACTATTCTTGTCAGTTATTTTAAAAAAGCAGAATTACCATTGCTTATCTAGCATACTCTAAGAGTATGCTAGAACAAATATCAATAATAAGTTAAAGGTTTAATTATATCTTATTTTACAGAAGTCATGGATTTTCTTGCTTTTAACATTTAATTTTCACTTCTCTCCCTAAGAAACTTTGATTACATAGCTTTATTCCCTCATCTTGAAATTGAAGCATATTTACGTGAGATTGCAAAATCTTTTGCCCAGAAGAAAATCAGAACTAGAAATTATTCTGGAATAAATTTTATATTGGAGGCTTTGCTTGTCCAAATATGTCCAAAAGTTTGTTTTGTATTTATTGATGCAAAATGGTAGTTTAATGTAAGCACTTAAGGAAAATTAGAAGATTTTGACAAATCTGGTCAAACTAAATAACATAATGATTCAATTTTTATTTCTTTTCAATATTTACTTGTTAAAATTGATGGAAGCCCGATGTAGCCACGTTCCTCTGCTTTAGAATAAAAACCTGGCCAAACACATCCCCATACATAGCCCAGTTGTTTATCCTCCTGTTCAGTTTTCAAAAGTTTCCATTTAAATTCAGGTTTGGTTTTGTTTTGGCTTTAGGCAACAATGAATTCTTTGTCTATCTAAACACTTGTTTTTTTTCATGCTGGGGGAGCTTGCTGTTGTTTTAGTAATATAGGAGTGACTAGGTAACTGAGCTGGAACACACTCCCTGATCAGTAATATTAGTCATTTCCTTCAGTTCTATTCTATTCTATTTTTCAAGCATCAGATTTCTTATAATAACTTTGCTGAATGGAACTTTTCCATGCCATTAATTAAACTTTAATGCTAGTGTGTAGAAAAATTTGTGTATGCTGCTTCTGAAGGAGTGCTCAGGGTGGTGACAAGGATGTAGTTTTACCTCTGGGAGACGGTAAGGACACATTGAGCAGGCTAGAGGACACGTTTAATGCAAATCTCTCTCCCAGCGTCCCCTGCTCTCCCGCAGAAACAATAATCAGGATTCTATTTGACATGGATGAGTAAAGCGTTCTCTTTCTGCCTCTGCTTCTGTCTTCCTCTCCACTGAATATATATCACAGCTGTCAAAGTGGGGAGAGGAAACTCTCTCTAAATATTAGCAGTCTGCTGCCTTGTCTTTTGTGGCAAGCGATTTGAAAGCCACAGAAGTTCAGAGAACAAGATTGAAATCCAGTCCAAGCTGATGCCTCTTTGAGGGCTGAATGGATTCCAGATGCAAGTCTGTTAAAAAAGGATTTCACAAATATCTCTCCAATGTTGTTTTGAGCGTTTCACCTCCAAGGAGTCGTGCATGTGTCATATTGCATCGATAGAAAATAAAGGTGTGACCCAAGAGTTACTCTGGTTGTGTGCAAAGACATGTTGATGACATTTCATCTTCACACCACTCAAGACCCCAACATAGAGGCCATTTATGCATATCTAGAATCTGATTCATGCACATAGTTGTCACAGAGCCCCCACTATTTGTATTTGAAGTAGGATTTTTCAGTACAGCCATGTCTGTTTTGTACTAAACAAATTAATCTTTTTTCTACCTGAACCCATACAGAATGTTAATGTGCAGAACTCAGAGCGCAGTGCAACAGTCTGCAGTTCAACTTTAAAAAGTGAACAGAACTTTGTCAGTGAAAGCATCTTTTAACAGCAATAAGGTCAATAACGCTCTGCACTGAACTCAGTGACTGACCTGAAATAATGTCAAGCTGAATGGTAACATCAATTGTACTGAAAAGAAAAAAACAGCTGACGTCCACATGGCTTCCAATAGCATCCAATCAGACCAAACTCCTGATTTTAGATAAAATACAAGTAAGAGGAATCCCTGTTGATGATAAGGGATTTCACCTACAGCTGCCCATGCTGTATTCAGATACAGCTGGATTAAGACGAAACTGTTGTAATATGAAAACAACTCCAAAGGAATTTAAGCCTGTTTTATCCTCAAATATGGGAAGGGTTTTATTTTAAAAAAAATTAATTATTACCTGACTGTTTTGAAGTGGTTTTACCGTTGTCTTCTCTGGCTATGTCTGCTTGTGCTATTTTATTATTCTTTTCAATCCAATCACATTTACAGTCAGTTTTATATGTTGAAACTTTTTTAACTCCTAGAGGATAATAAAATCAGTACTTTTTTTAATGCTGACCGCAGTAAAAAGTCATATGTATATTTTTTTATAATTTTTACTTGAATAAAGTGTACCAAAAACATACTGAACTATCGAAAAAGTATTTCTTGTCAAAGAAGTTATTTTACAATTATGTTATGCATTTCCACTTATAAGAATCTTCTCAATTTGCACATAACTTTTTATTTTTGTCATATTTCATAATTTTTAAATATTCAATTATATGTTGGGATCTCTAAACAAGTAATCAATACTTGAGTAGCCTTTTTAACAAATACTTTTTTAATCTTGAGTATTTTTTTGGATGACTACTTTTTACTTGCGAAATATTATATGGAAGTATTGCTATTTTTACTTGAGTATAATTTTTTTCTACTTTACCCACCCCTGGTAAAGGCTGACCAGAACTGCTAATCTAATTGATGCCAGCTCTGTCATGCCTCTTTTTTATAAGTTTGGATGCAGTTATCAATTTTCTCAAAAACTCTTTCTATAGATGTTTTTTTCGGGTTCTGCCTTTGAATGACCATTCAGCCAAATAATTCAGCGCCATGCAAACCTAGACAAGCAAAACTAAGAACTAAATGGAATGTACCACTTCTAACAGCACTGTGTGTACATTAAAGCAACAGGAAGATACGTGATATCTGGATTATGAAACACATGACTGCATATGCAGTCCATCATGGCAGTATCCAATGACTGCAACACAGCAGCACTGCAGGGCCTCCGACCAGCGAGGGGCTGAGGTGAACACATTAGCAGCCAGAATGGGAAGAGAGTAGCACAAAAGATGTCTGTAATGCAATAAGAATGAATAAAGGGCTTTTTAATGAGGGGGCCTCGTTTCCTCTGATGTTCCTTCTGCCAATCCAATTGTTCAATCATTCTGAGTGGGAAGTGAGAGCTGTGGGGCCTCTGAGCTGGGCTTACTGGAAAGATGGGTTAGTGGGGTCAAAGCACAATCAAATCAGCTGTCAAGACTACTTTTTTTTCATCCTGTAAAGGTCAAGTTTCCATATGTACCTTCTCTGGGGCCTACATTTGCTGCATTGGTCTTGATATTTGGTTCTTAAGAGTTTTGTTTGGTCAATATTTTCAATTTCTAATTTAAGTTGGGGTTTTTTTATGGTTTTTTTGAAGATAAGATATGTTTAGTTTTTTTCCAGGAATCATCTGTAAGCCCTTGTTTAAATTGAATATTAATATAGAAAAATACAGAAGTAATACTTTTATTGTTGTGTTACCGGGTCTTATTTTTACAGTATTAATATGTCCATTTTTCATGTCTGATGTCATCTTTGACACATTATACCTCTGCCAGCATGGGCAGAAAAGCGTTGAAAAATGGGCCCCAAATGAGGTTACCCTCATGTTACATATAATGGCCCCATGTTATTGATCAGTAGATATTTGATGCAGGACAATGCTGAGAGCTAAAAACTGTGACTAATATCAATGTTATGGTGAGTAATTTCAACTCATTTTCTAACACCTTAATATGGTGTCCAGCTGCTTTTGGGTTAATTTGTCGGCTGCATATTCATGAGGAGAATCTAATTCACCTCCACCTGAAGATGCTATGTTTGATTGTTTAAAAGTGTGATTTGCATTCAAACCTAATCTGTAACAAGTAAACATTTCAAGATATTATATATATATATATATATTTTTTAAAGGAAAATCGTATATAATTGGATTTGTACTAGCAAAGCCTACGGTTAGCTTGCTTTCTGCTGCATACTCACAGACTGGTAGTGATTATTGTTACATATTTTACTAAATAAATGATCTGAGCTTTGTGCAATGAGCTTCATTAATTAAAAATATTTATCTGTGGTTTAAGCATTGTCATCTACTCAGTGATGCTCCTTATGTGATTTGTTTTGTTAAGCTAAAACCTTATAAGAATGTGTAAAAACAGGAAACCTTTATTGTCTGAGGAAATTGACACATGAACATATAGTAAAATTGAACTGCAGCAAAATTTTCTAGTTAAGTCATTCCGCTCTGAAATTTTCTTTTTTTGGGGGGGTGGGGGTGGGGGGGGGTGTTATCTTTGTATAATCAGAGGCTTTCACACCAGATTTTTGCGTAACAATGTGCAAAATCTTCAACTCTTAAAAATCCCATAGCCTATAGTAGGATTAAAAAGGGTGAAAAAAACTATAGGAAATATGGATGTCTTTATGGCATATCGTTTCCAGAGGAGTCCCCCCATACTTCAGAAACAGCCTATGCATTCACCTCACAATTGGCAATTGGGATTTGTTGTGCTGCTCTTTAGTGCTCACAGAGGAACAGAGTATTTCATTTCGGCGGTGTTGCTGCAGGGTACAGCCAGTGTTCAGCTGGATTGGATTAAGATCAACAATTGGCCACCATCAAGGGAGCTCAATGAATCATTCTGTCACAGATCGTTGTGCGTAAACAGACTGCCTTCCATTTCACTACTCTCTCTCTTTCTGGGCTTGTGTATCGCTACATCCACGCTTAATCTGCAGTTTGGCCAAATGGAAGCCAAACAGTGAAGAAACTTAATGTCACCACTCACCCAATGATAACTGCATGTGGTTATTGTATGGCTCATCAGAGAGCTGTTGCTAAATCTCAAAAGCTCTTTCCTTTCTGGCCTTACCTATTTTCATTTCACCTGAACTCTTTTTGGGTCTGTTGGATCAGTATGACTTTTTTGTGCTGCAGGCTAAGCAGCCTTATAACCTAAGTTACACACTGTCAACTTTCTTTGATCTCTTCTTCTTTGCTTGGTTTAAACTTGAATTTTCCCAGAGATGGGGATGTGCCATTCACTTGCCAACTGAACCATTGTTGACTTTTAATATTCCACCTTCTGGATTAGGCTTTTACTTCTTTAAACTCCACCGTATGAAATGAGGAGCTGCATCCAGAGTTGTCGCTTGAATGTCCCCACCCCCCTTGTCAAACTGAACAAATGAGGCGTCAACATTCCTGCTCGGCCCAGCCAGTTATCACCATTCTGCAGTCCCAGCAAGGAAACCCTATCCTACCAAACATAAGGCTGGGATTAAAAACCAATAACTCCAGTCAGACAGCTGATGCCTCAAACTACCTCTGACTTAATTGACATTCCCAATCTAGACATTTAAGGAATGTGTAATTGCTTCGTTGGTCCAAAATGTTAAACACTTCCTCACAGGACTGACTACCACCAGATATTTCTCGCGCCCAAAGCATCACCATCCAAAATGATGGTTTAAGGATACTTGGATGAATTGCATTTAATTCCCTTTTGGGATAAAGTATTTTTGAATTGAATTTGAATTGTGCATCTTTTCTCTAACACACTTTTTCCTTCCATTCAAACTCACATTAAAGGTACAATATATAATATTGACATCTTGTGTTCAAATTGGTTTACTGTACTCCATGAAGAAAAAGAAAGTAGTCCATTCTCAGTAACTCCCCCCCTTCCCTTCTGTGAATTTCATGGAGAGTTACCAGTTACTGATTGGCTAGAGCATACAAGATGATGAGCAAAGACGTAGTAGTAGATAGATAGATAAATAGATAGATAAATGCATTATACCACAACATGTAGCTAATGGTAATTAAAGAAGTAGCTTGAATTATTTTTAAAGCCGAATACTTGTAAGCTGTTTTTTTGTTTTTGTTTTTTTTTGTTAGCCTTTAGCCCGTTCGGTGTCAGATTACAAAAGGCAGTGCAGTTTTTAGTGTTGAAGACTTGGCAACCTTGCAGGCTCACATGGGATTTGCCATGGTACCAGGAAATATGATAGCGTGACAGATATCGTAAATCACGACTAAAGGACATAGCAGTTCAAAAATTAAAACATACAACCATCTTGAAATATAAAACTGTTTCAATTTAACCTAAGTTCCAACATGGTTTAGACATTGGACTGTTGTGTTATTAATTCACTGTAAAATTCCTACATATGGCACCTCTAATATGGTTGGACAGCACTCCATAAACAGCCAGCTCCTTTAACAATAACTTTATATGCTTTATGCTATATGCTTTACTCTTTGTGGAGGGCGTCAGTGACTGTCTGCTGGTCAACTATCAACACTTTCATGATTCAAAGCCCATAACACTCTAACCCTAACCCATAAAACTCTATTTTGTCATTTTATTGAGCTTATATTTCTGTTTCTACAAGAAAATCAGTCTCTAATGAATCAATAACATGCACATTTTTAAAATTAAACTCAGTGAAATAATTGATCATTTCAATGATATTTTCATTTAGTGAGGAGCAAATGAGTAATTCCGGGACCAAATCAACGTTTCTTAAATAAAAAATGCTCCCAAAGTAACTAGTTTGATGTCTGTACATTTTTAGGCTGAAGCTTTCAAAGCTCGGGGCGGGCCTTTCTCTGCCGGATGTTTTAAACAATGGCAGATTTATGCTGACTAGACAAAGTTGATGTCACTGCAGTGAGACGCTCTGATTAGTTGACGCTCAGGGGACAGCGCTGGAAGTTCAGCTAGCTCAACTTCTTCGTTGCTAACTTTTTCTGCTTTGACTTCACATGTAATCTGTAATCAAAAGGTGTAAACGCGCCAACACTTACATCATGGATGCTAACGATTTACTAAACGTACGGCTGTTTATTTCTATCCTACGGATTCCGACATTCATATTAAAATGATATATAGTTCATAAAAGAAGCTGTAAATATGAAATTAGTTTGAAACTTACCTGCTTGAATTCTTTCATCAGATACAGGTGTCAGTATTTGAGGTGTCTTGTTAGATGTGTTTTCCCCTTTTGAGATAAACCTTCAATGAGATTATTTACAAATGGGTTTTTGATTATCAATTCGTTTCATCTTGTCTTCAGCCACAAATAATTCCACGCACTGCTCTTTCCTCCTTTATCAACAAGTGGATTTACCACACCAGCTGCACCACCGTTCGCCATGTCTCAGCGATTTAATAAAGAGGACACTCAACTGCATCCGGTCAGTGCATGCATGCGAATCAAGGAACCGGGTTTGAACGGGTCCTCGGTACCAAAGGCACTTAAGAAAACTTGGTACCGTGACATTTACATTTTTCTTTTTGTAACGACATGGTACCAAAGTACTGGGTCTTTTGACAACACTACCACAAATAGTGAGATTTCTTTTTAGGCATAATCTTAAACACTGTTTTAGTGTGTTTCATAATTATCACCTGTCTGTCTCTTTCTTTTTGACTTTGACATTTTTTTCTGTCTTATTGTTTTTTGTAGATGATTAGGATTCAGTTTCTTGCTGTAATTTTCTGTATGATCACCATAAAATGCACACTTACATTTTTCACTTTAATCCTTTTCAAGGTGACCAGCTCCGCCACACACCGCAGCACATAAAATTAGCCACCACACCCCTTTTATTGCGTTTTACTTTAAAACACAGCATTTTTCTCTGCGGCCCAGCGTAGGCGCTCGACATTTTGATGTGCAAACGTGTCTGTTCAGTGCAACCGCTGTTAGGTTAAAGCTTTGTTGCTTTTGTGATCGGCTGCAATGTTGTAACCCACCAGCAATGTATTTTGCATGCATGCCTGATGGAAATAAAGGAAAAAGCAACATTACGTCAACCTAATGCAACATGCATGCTAGACGAATCTGTTAGATGAGAGCTTCATTATTCTTTAACTAGTTGATGTAATATTTAGTTTGGAAGAAGCTGAAAAAAACATAATGCTTTCTTTCATATCAGGCTGGTATCAGTCGCTGTTTTCGCACTATCCACTTCAACAAACGTATTTTTATCGTGAAATGTGTTTGGCTTGATAAAACAGGTGCAAGGTCAAACAAATATGAAGCTAAATTCAAACAATTCTTCTGTGAACACATCTTCTAATATGAGTTTTATTAGATCTGCAGAGATAAAGCCAGTTTGTGTCCTTGAAAAACTGTTGACATTATTTTAAGTAGAATCTATTCAGCATATGAGTGGATTTATTGCATTTGTGGTAAATGGGCTCTGGGTTTGGACCAGAATAAATTAAGCTCTGTGGAGAATAAGTGCTGTCTGATTTACAGTATGTAGCTAGAAAGGCAATATTGTGTTTATCCTTACTTCCCATGTGAGGCATTGCAGCTAATCACTCCCACTGGATCCACTTTTCCCTCTCCTGTAAACAGGGCCAGATAAACACCAGAAACTGATTACTACTTCTGTTTGTGAACCAATTTTCTATTTAGACTGCGATTTCTACTGCTGTCTTGGACTCAGACGGCTTACTGAGGAGTTTTGGGCTCAAGGTTGAACTTTTGCATGCATTTAAAAAAAAAATCCTTTTGATCTCCACAAAGGTCACAGAGTTCTTTTGATGCTTTTCAAAGCAGCGCCTCACGAACATCCCCTACAGTGTCTGACCAAAGTCAGTGCGCTTGACATTTTTCTGAAGCAGCAAGTGAGCGATTGTCTGGGAAAGCAATGTGCACCAGGCACATCATCTTTACAGTAGGTTATGGTCTTATCGCTGCAACGCTTTCTGCAGGAACGCAGTCGCACTATAACAATGGAATCCTGCTTGCTGACTGTGGTTTTGTATTGATAAAAACAACATTGTGATCCTAGCACGGCTTTTTAGAAGAAAACAAGTCTGAAGGTTTTACTTTTTGTTTCTGACATTGGAAAGTCTGAGTAAAAAGGTTGTTAACAGTCTAAGTTAAATAAATAAATAGGCTAAATAATGTGTGTTTTACATCTAGGTTTGCTCTATTACCATTCAGTGAGGTAAACAATTTTTTTTTCTTATGGTAAAAGCAAAAAGTGAATGGTGGCAAACCCTGTGACAGAATAAAGCAGGAAGAATGGTTAAGATTTATTTTTAATGCATTGTTGGCCTTGAAACACTTTTAATGGCCTGTGGAACAGTGGACCAGATCTTTACTTCTTCAAGGTATCCGTGATTGGTTTTCCAGCCCTTGGAATGTTGGGACCTGTAAAAGATTTATGACCACGTTCCTATTTTCTTTGCATTTGCTCATAATGGGAATAGTTTTTGCTTCCAGATTGATTGATCCAGTTAACTTTAATTTAAAATGGCAACTTGTGTGCACCAAGTGGTCAGGTTAGTGAATTATAATCTTAAAATAATAAAATATGAAAAATTTAAAGTTTGCTGCCAGGGATCCCTTAAAGGGGAATGATGTTGTTGCTAGGGATGGGTGCCGATATTCGGTGCCATAAAGGTACTGTTTATGGTTTTCTTTATTTTGAAGATGTTTAACACTATGGAGTCTGGGCATGCCATCAGCCAACAGCGATGCCTAAAAAAGGCTAACATTGCTATCTTTTTGCAGAAGTGAATTAAATTGAAAAGAACGGCTAATCCTGTCAAAATTAACGCATTAACGTGGGTCGATCCATTCCTAGAATCAACAAAATTTTTTTTATTGCATGCACAGAATTCCGCCCTGTTTATAATTCAACCACAATAGTTCTTCCTAACAAGACACACCTACGGATTGCTGCGCAGCAGAGTAAATGTGTGTGTGTTTGCCTAAATGACATGTGAGTATATTATTATTGGTGTATTGGCTTTGAGTTGATGTGATTTTAAGTTTATAAGTTGTCTGTGGGAATTTTCTTACCTTAAGAAGTCAGCACGCATGTATTCAGTTAAAGGTACTTTTTGGACTTGAATTTGTGCTAACTCATTAGTATCCGTGTACATCTTCACAGTGAGAGCATTTGTCTCCTGATCTGCCTTACATCCACTTGTTTGAAGGAGAACATTCCAACAGCCTATCCTAAAAGTCTGATAAGAACTGAAATGGTCCGTCCAATAAGATTGTTGCAGTGCTTTCAATAATTCAGCTCTGTCAAACTTCTCAATACCTCAGTTAAGCCTCTTCTGTAGATGGGAACTTTTAGAGAAAACTGTGTTAAAACTTTTAGGTCTGCTGGATCTTAAACCATAAGCTTACTCAGCTGGAGCTTTCTGCATAGATGAAACATTTTGCCTTCTGTGTTATTTCTAGCATTGTCCTTTTTCTCTCATGTGCTCTAATTTGCTGTCTTCATCCTTTCACTTTGACAGATTTGCTTTTCACACATGTACATTTTAAATGTTCTCCCTGCGCTTGTTGCAGAGCTTTGGCGACATGCCATTGTTGCATATGACAAGCGTAAAACAAGAAAAATGTTAGTTTGAAATCTTGAGGGGAAACTGCATCAGAAAGCCCCAACTCTTTATGTCCCCCACTCTACTTTCTTTAACTTTATCTTCTCCCCTTAGATTCATCTCCTCTTGCTTTTTATTGCTCTTGCTTGATTTTCTTTCTTTCTTCCCACCTCCATCCTCTGTTCTCTGACTTTGTTCTGTTCTGTCGTTGTGCTGGTTATTTTTCGTTGCCTCTCTCCCACTTTGTCTCCATGTCCCTCATTTCCTCTCTCTAGGGGAGTTTTTGTATCAGAGAGGCATTTTGTGCCAGGCTGCAACAATACTTCATGTTAATAAAACAGGATAGTTGGAGGCACCATTGGGAGCTGCACAGAACTTTTTTTTTTTTCCATCCAGTTTGCTGTGCCTTGTTTTCATGTGGTGGGAAATAGTCCATATCTGTTACAGCACAGTTCCATCACCATCAGAGGCACCACTTTCTTGTAGCACTTCTATTCCAGCTTGTGCAGATTTAATGATGAACTTCAGATTAACCTTTTGGCTGCAGGTTGGTACATAATAGGAAATGGGTAAATTTGGAATTAGAAAGAGTCAAGGACTTTTTTATTTTATTCTTTTACGCCCTTCAGCTGCATGTTTTGAGAAGTAATTGAAATCTGCTCCCGAAAAAGTAGAGAGTGATTGGAAATGCCACAGACTGAGGGATTTCCCTAGGATAGATGACTTTTTATTGAATAAACCAGGCCATTACTCAAAAGTCCTAGAAGGTGAATGCCCATATTTTTTTTCCCCCTGCCAATCGTCCAGCCAACAACATAAACAGTTGATATTTCTACAAATTGTTTCATAATGCACTTTTACTGTTTGACTGAATATAAGTTGACAGTTAATTTATAACGGCATTATTTTTATGCACAACTTCATGTTACGATTGTGATGGTCAATTTTTTACACCACAGATCTTCCATATAGTGTAAGGTAAAAGCTCCCGTCACGGTTAATAGAGCTTTGGGACAAAAATAAGTAGATTCCTGAAGCTCACCCACAATTTATGAGATCAGGTGTTTCCTCTGCTGTAAGTGTTGTGTTGCTGATCAAATGCATGGATTACCTAGCAAGTTTGAAGCGCTCTAACCCCGGCTCCCAACGAGATGTGGGAGGGACAAATATTATGCTGGGTTTGTCTCCACCATACAGTACAGTACATGCAGAGATGCGTGTCAGAGGCGTCACGTTTTGGCCCTCTCCTAAATGAATGCGTCGGGTCCATATTTTTAGGTGCTACGCTCCCAAAACATGTCACTCTCAGCAGCTGGTATTGGGCCAGACAGAATATTAAACAACGTGCAACGTATCCAGCAAATTTCTAAATAAGACACATACAGATATTTGTTTAATTATTTAACTACGAAGGAAGGCAATGTCCTGTGAAATCAGGTTTAAAGTCTGACAATGTGTGTCTTATTTGCTAGTTTTCATCACGAACGACTATAGTTAATCCTTAAAGTGGAGAAACACACATTTTGTATGATGCCAGTTATCATTTTTTTAAACTTTTTTAAGGGGGGGGGTCTTTGAGAGAAAAAAAAAACTATCTAAAGAGAGTAAAGATGCACTTGCTTAACAACGAGACTTCTGGAGGAAGGTCCTTTGGATAGATGATCCCAAAGAAGGCATTTTGGGAACAGAAACAGGTTAATAATCCCAAACCCTGAAAAGAAATCTGCATTAAACAATTCCAATTTCAATCTATAAAGCTACATCTTATAGAATGATGCACGTTATTATATGTTTTATCAACTATAAGGGCAGTGGAGCCGTATCAAACTTCGTACTGCTACTTGTACTGTATTTTGCAATGCAATAACTGAGTCATAGATGGTCACAATCCTTACCACCGATAAAAGTCACAAGTTGTAGTTAAATACTTCATGGCTCAGCCTGTACATTTTTCTTACATCTAGTGGTAAGCCAGACATATCTTGCGTCGCTCTTTGCTTTTAATCATTTAGAAGAAAATATTGTAAAAATTTGAAAAATGCAAATGGCACTTTCTGAAGCCAAGTTTTTTTCTTCTTTTGTTTATTGTTGGCTACAGTAGACACATGGTGCTTTGACAGGAGGACCTGCACTTGTATAGATTGGTTGGTCTAAGGTTACAAAAACACGACAAGTTCTGAATATTTTATTGCAGTTTTGTCGATAGATCACTTGTTGTGCTTCACTGCAGAATGTTAAACAGAACCAGTGTGATAAACAAATTCTTCCTGGTTTTCTGTGAATTTCCAAGTATTTCCTGTTCTGCTGCCTGTTACACACAGAGGTGCAGCGCTTAGCAGCAACACGAGCACATACGCAGCTGTGGAGCAGACGGAGTATTGATTCTAACAGTGAGTTCATTGTGACCTTCAGTCTATGACCTTTAACTTTGCTGATGCGATTTGCCCCAATGATTATTTTATGATGGAGCTGTGGAGATGATTGAAAGGTACAAACATTTTATTTTTAATACATAGAAAGGGAAAAAAAAGGTTTGCATGTTGGTTTATGTATAAATGGTTCTGATTAATTAGCGATAGAAGACATAAGTTGCTAAGCAGCAAAGACTTAAAGAAATATTATCATAAAATCCCATTTTTGTGTTCTGAAGTAGAAAGATTGAATGGTATCCATTTATTTTGATGGCATCAGTCCTTCCATATTCCACAGTTGATGCTAGACACTGGGACATGTTATGATCATCATTTGATTTAGAGCATTTTAGGGGCTTATGGATATTAATTTCTATGAAGTTGAGTTGTATTTTTTAATAGTATTTTTAGTGTAGATTCACAACAGATATCATCTCAAGGAACTTTACAAGAAAGATTGCAACATAATCTGAAGCATGTGCGTATTGTCTGAATATGCACACATTCATACACCGATACAGAGCTCAGAAAATTGGGGTTGACTACAGCCCTCCAATTGCAAAACAACTACAATTGCTACTGAACCACAGTTGCCGCGTGTTTGTTGTCTAACCCTATAATTTGGGGCGACAGTGATTCAGCATCTGGCAGTGTGTTGCCAGTTCCTTGTCGGTTTAATCCCCAACTTTGCCCAACTCCTTGTGTCTTCGGACAAGACGCTTCACCTGCTTTCCCTGTTGGTAGAGGTTACAGGGCCCTTTTGCACCAATTAAATGGAACCTTTGCCTCTGTCAGGCTGATCCAGAGCAGCTAGGGCTATACTGTAGCTTACCACCATCAGTGTGTGTATGTGTGCATGAATGGGTAAATAGAATGGAATAGAATAGAATAGAATAATCCTTTATTTCTTCCACAAGGGTGAATTTCATTGTAACAGCAGCCAAAAAAAACATATACAGACCAGAAATAAAAACAATTATAGAAGAATTGATTGTACAATCTGTCAGCTGCAGGGAGGAAGGACCTGCGGAAACGCTCCTTCATGCATCTAGGATGCAGCAGTCTGTCACTGAAGAAGCTCTGGAGTTCAGCAACATTAAAATGCATGGGGTGGGAAACACTGTCCATCAGAGATGTTATTTTGGCCAGAGTCCTTCTGTCTCCCACCACCTGCACTCAATCCAGGGTGCATCCTAGAACAGAGATGGCCTTCCTGGTGAGTTTATCCAACCTCTGCCTCTCAGCTGTCGATAAACTGCTGCTCCAACATGCAACACTTTAAAAAATGACAGATGCCACCACAATAATAGAAGGTCTTTAAAAATGCCCCCTGGACTCCTAATGACCTTAGCCTCCTCAGCAGGTAGAGTCTGTTCTGACCATTCCTGTAAAGAGCATCCATGTTGTGGCTCCAGTCCAGTTTATTCATTGACTGAACACTATCTCAATGTCCACTCCCTGGATGTTCACCGGTGTAAGTGTGGTACGACTGCGTCCCCGAAGTCTACCACAGACTACTTTGTTTTCCCAGCATTGATCAGCAGGTGGGTCTGCTGGCACTAGTCCATAAAGTCCAGAGTCCACTGTCTGTACTCTGAGTCGTCCTAACCTGTGATGAGGTCGACTATGCCAGAGTCGTCAGATAACTTCTGCAGGCAGTGTTGCCACAGTTACTTTGAAAAAGTAATGTGATGACTGACCACTTATTTAACCCTTCCAAAAGTAACTTAGTTAGTTTACTGATTACTTTATTTTAAAAGTAACTAATTTAGATTACAAGTTACTTTATTAGTTACTTTCAGCAGCTGCCATTAACACGCCCCACGGCGCAACATAGAAACAATAACCAGTTTTGCCGATACTCACTTTATTGGAAGTGTATTATAACAGTAAGGCTGGAAATATTCTTGCTTTTTAACCTCACATTGACACCAACAACTATGAAGCAACAAGCTGCATCTTGGGGACGTACTAGCTTACTCGCTGCACGTACTACTGGAGAGTTCCACTAGGGCACAGACTCAGAGTACAGATTACAGAACTCTCAAACAAAACAGACATGGCGACCTTAAAGGAGATGATCAACTCTTTCGGATTACGACAGAAACATACAGCAGCAGTGTTGTTCAAGGTATGAAAGACCATATTTACCGCTATTGTTGCTTGTTTTTCTAATGTTTTTACTGCCATGTACAAAATATATCTTTTTGCTTAAGAAAATTACTATAATACTGACGCACAGTGGCTTGAACAAATTATTTGAATCTGTTTACCTGTATGGAATATAGTATAGTAACGCGTTAGATAAGTCGTTAATGAAAAAGTGGTCATATTAAGAGTAACGTGCTGCTAAGTAACACATTACCGACCTCGCTGTCTAGGTTATAAGTTGTGAGCCGAGGGATGCACCAGGCTGGAAGCAATCCACATGAAGATTTCATTTCATTTCCAAGATTAGCATTACATAAATGCAAAGTGGTTCTTGTAATGTTTGTCATCTGTTTGGATTACAGACCCTTTTTCAATATCCAATCAGCTCTGCTTTTGCAGACCCACCTTCTCTTTTTTATTAACATTTTTATTTATTTTTAGGATTTATGGGTCTGTCCCCTCAGCCTCTGACGGCTGCGGCTGAAGAGGTGAGAGAGACAAAAAGTCAACGTCTAAGATCAATGCTAGAATATATGCATGCATTGGCATGGAGATTAATTAACCTACATTTCTCAGACAACTTTCTCTGCTGATGTCTGGATCGAGTGCTGCTCCCTTTACAAGTGCTTTTTGATCTCCAACATCTGAAGGCAGATGCTACTTCTTCAAGACCCTGCGGACAAAAGAAATACAATTTTGTTTCACAATTTTACTCTGCCGTTCCCTGTGTCTCCAAGGCAGAACATGCCAATCCGTCATTTATATAATGTTTACTCTGTCTTTAGCTACAAACTGAGAAGATCCTGTCTGAATCTGACACTAGTATGGAAAAGCCTGCCTCTCGGTCATTCCCTGAAGTCAGCGGCAGCATCCAGCCATATTGTTATTCACATAGTGTGTTCGGCTGCTGAAGACATTGTCATGGTAACCAATGGATCTGTTGTTGCTGATGTTTATTGAATCCTGTGTATGTGTGTTTGTGTATGGGGTGGGTTTGATGTTTAATTTTTGAAGTGGCTGACCTCAGAATCTTGTTTAAGCTGCTGACGACAGACTGACGCATAAGAGCCCAACATAAACTTACTTTTTTCTGTAATATCTTAATAATTTTTGGGAAATTGTGAATATTAATGTTTGATAAAAAGAAAACAATTTAAAAACAGAAATTAATTTGCCTTCCTAAGCAGGTACATATCTTTGTACTGAGCTAACTTGACTCCTAAAGTGTCTTTTCCAAGAAATAATTTATAGGCTGGCATAATTATGCATTCTAAAGTTTTTTTTTGTAGCTTCATGATAGTGAGTCACTAGCTCAGGAAGCAATGCCAAACTCATATAGTTTAAAAAGGTTTTAAAATTGTCTGCAAAAACTAAACTGCATTTTAATGTGAATTTATTATTTTGGAGCACTGCTCACGTTATATTTGTTAGTGGTATAACTGTTTATTTTTAAGGCAGTTATTTTATTTCTTCCAGAGGACATCTGATCTAAAATTTGAACTTTACCTCTGCGACAAAGATGTTATTAGAAATGCGTTCAGTTTTTTTTAAATCCTAGTATCCGAGTATCTAAGAGGTGAAATGTATGGGTTCTTTCTTTGCTCTCTCACCAACTTAAACAGAATGTTCTTAGGTAAAATATTTAGTGAATTACGTTTAAGCTTGCACCATAAAAACGGTCAAACTGGTACACAGCAAACTGGTACACAGCAGTGTGGTAGTCAAGTTACTAACTCTCGAGTCCAAGTCACGCTCAAGTCCTTAGTGTCAAAGTGCTGATCAATCCAAGTTAAGTCGCTAAATCCTGTAGGCCAAGTCCCCCTCAAAAAAATCTTCCAGTCCAAGTCAAGTCACTATCAGCTGATAACAAGTCAGAAATAAGAGAACAGACTGTAGATTTTAAGACTAAAACTAATGGCAGCCATGCATGGTTTACTTTAGGAAAAACCGATCTCAATGCTCTCATCCTATCATGTGTTAGCTTAGACAGTAGCATGTGCAAAATAATACGTGCTAAAAATGAGTTTGAAAACGATAAGGAATATACGTGTCACCCATACACACACAAAGATTTAGGGAAGTTATTACATTTGTCAGGGTTGCACGGTGGCGCAGTGGTTAGCACTGTTGCCTTGCAGCAAGAAGGTTGTGGGTTCATATCCCAGCCCAGGGCCTTTCTGCATGGAGTTTGCATGTTCTCCCCGTGCATGCGTGGGTTTCCTCCGGGTACTCCAGCTTCCTCCCACAGTCCAAAAACATGAATTTCAGGTTAATTGATGTCACCAAATTGTCCTTAGGTGTGAGTGTGTGCATGGTTGTTTGTCCCGCCCTGTGATGGACTGGCGACCTGTCCAGGGTGTACTCCGCCTCTCGCCCGTTGACAGCTGGAGATAGGCACCAGCACCCCCGTGACCCATTAAGGACCCATTAAGGATTAAGCGGTAAAGAAAATGGATGGATGGATGGATTACATTTGTCAAGTAATCTGACCTTATATAACAAGCTAACATTGACATTGGCTACATGCTAATTCCAATAATAGCAATTTTGCATGTCCAAGTCCTGACAAGTCACAAGTGCAAGTCTTGGACATGCTGCTCAGTTCAAGACACCTTTCCCTTAAACGTGACTAGAGTCAGGGCTTTCTGGTATACAGTGGACCTCTGCCTATTTGCGGTTCATGTATTAAGTATTTATTTATTTTTTATTATTTTCTTTCGTAGCACTTAGAATCTCAAATAAATACAATTCAACTTGTGAAGCTGAAATGCCTTGGAGCAATGTTGCTTGACTTGCTATTAGCTGGCATTTGCAACAAAGCCAATCCAGTTGTGCCATTTCTTGACTCTAATTGGCTGTATCCCCAATAGTGGAGCTAAAGAACACTTTAAATGTTAGCTTCTGCTGTAGTTTTGAGACAATTTCTGCTGTTTGTTTTTAGGCCAATTTAATGAATATTTTGTCTGTGAACTATTGACTATATATAGATTTAAATTATCCATCGGCACATGTGGTGATCTATTTCAGTAGCTCAATTCAAAAAGTGAAACTTGTTTCATACAGATTCATTACAAATGGGGATATTTTAAATCCTTTCTTTTTATTAATTAGAATTATTGCTTCAACTATTTATCCTTCTATAGTCGATTATCCTTCCACAGGAGTGAGGGCTGCTCCCTATCTGTAGTAGTCATAGGGTGAGAAGCGGGGTCCACCTTGGATAGGTCACCAGTCCATTACAGGGCAACACAGAGACGGATAACTATGAACACATTAACATCTTAGAGTCATGTTTTTTTTGTAATATTCAATTCAAGATTTACCTATATTGTTGTTAATTTGAAGCTGATCTCAGCCATGGAGTAAGATGTTGATAACAAAAGGTTGTAAAAAGTCAAATGAATCCCATTCATGTTTCCTGCATGTGTCATGTATGAATTCCATCCTGATTTTATTTCAATCCGAGGAGAGCCACCTTGGTCTAAAATAGAAAATGACTTTTTTAGGAGATAGAATGATTGTTGGAGAGATCAAAAATGTGGAAGAACATTCTGTTATTCTGTTGAATTAATGATGGGCTGACAAACAAAGCCACATGCCTTTGAATTAGGATTCCACTGCCATGAAAGAATACTGCTGGTCATAAAAACATCAACAATATAGCTTCAGATTTCTCTGGTCCAATCACTTCCTCACTCCTTTAATTGGTAGTCCTTCTCACGTGGCTTACGTCTAGTCCAGACTGCACACAGAGGTGAGATCATTATCATATCAAAGGTAGCTTTTATAAATAATTAGTAGACATGGTTTTCTGCTAAAGTTATGCTTAAGATCAAAGTTGGAAACCCATTTTCTAAATGAGGCCCCTGGTCACAGTGCTGTTCTGAGAGGAAAATAAAGTTTACATCAAAAGAACAAGAGTTCAGGTTGGGGATTATGGAAATAGTAGCAACACTTGAGGACATGAGTTGATGTCTTCCTCCCTTGAGAACTGAAACATTCTGCTGCACTTCAGCTGTAATTCTTCACCTGACTTCCCTCATGACAGGTTGTAGGTTTGCAGACTGATGGCTGTGGGACACAGCCCACTTGTCCCTTTTTGTTTTTTGTTTTTTGAAGCTATAATAGAAGCAGCAGTTTAGACGTGCTGCTTTTCCAAACTTGAAATAATATGTTTGGACAAAGTCACATTTAGGGTGTGATCTCTAAAAACCCTCTGGTGCATGTACACTTGTTCAAGTGGTCACATTTAATTTGATTAGGATGTTAGCCTGTAGGGTAGATTTGGATAAAACAAAACAAAAAATAAACACTGCACATGGATAAGGTAATTGCCTTGCCTTTGGCGCATCCCCCATCTTTCTTTTCATCTTAACAAACTTCTCAATTTCTCCTCTATCAGACCAGTAGATGGGGATACGTGTTGTCAGATATAAAATCTCTGATTTCTATAATAACCAAAAAAGATGGTTAGAAAATTGGGCTCTTCTCCATCTATCCTTGCGTCAACGGATAATGGCGCTGCGTCTATCCGTTTCGACGTAGACGGAGAAGTATAAACCAGGCTTCATACATCATGAATAGCTTTATGCTCCTCCCACATTCCAGTGTTGAGACTGTCTCCTGCTAGTGCGGAGAGCACATATCTTCATCCAAACACAACAGAGCAACACCAGTCTTTCTAGATGAATATCATTCTGCATACAATACCTATTCAGAAGTATAAAAACAAAATAAATGAATAATGGAATAAATATTTTTACAGATCTTCTAAAAATATGTGTAGATTACTAGGGCTGGGTATTGATTCAACTTTCAAGAATCGGAATTTCTGCCTCGGAATTCTGATTCTCAAGATTTGGAATCGATTCGATTCAATCTGATCCAATTCAATATTGATATTGGTCAGTGCTATTAAAAGATTTTTTTTTTTACTGTTAACTTAATAATATGCCAGAAATTCAATGACTTAACACTGGGTGAGTAACAGTTCACCATGGACAACTGTATTAACCCTGTCAGACACAAAACTTAAAATGGCTTTCTGGACTGTTCCTTTCAACTTTAATTGATATTTTGATTATTTCAACACAGCTCTAGAGATTACTACTTCTTCTGGGTTGAACAGGAAGGCTGTAGATTAGTTTGAGCACTGCTACCACCTATTGGCTGGAGGTTTGCTTATCGTCAAGCACAGCTAAACACGCTAATATAAAAAAAAATCCTCCTGCCTTCCATCCACCTCTATGTGAGAAGTGACTTAGAGTGTTTAAAAATATCAATCAGATGTTTTTTGCGACACTCCAGAGTACCTCGATTGAATAGGGTAGGGATATTTAATTAAATAGAACTATGGTAAATTATTGCAAAGGTCGCCCCACTGGACGAACTAAGGAAGGGGGGTAGGATAAAAAGGGTCATCACAATGGTTAAGGGATGAACAGGAGTCCTGTAGATGGACGAGGGGTTCAGTAGCATGTGAAGGGGCCATAAAGAAGGAAAGGGCTGGAAAGCTGTGGGATAAAAAGTGGACAAAAAAGGGAATAGGCAGATAGAAATAAAAAGTTTGTAAGAATTAGGGAGGAGGATGATGAGTGGAATAAAGTAAATCTGAATGCACGAAAGAGACACCTCTTACTTCTCAGGAAACTGTAAGTTGAGGCATGATCACATTAACAGCACCTAATTTTTTCAAGCTGTAGTAAAAATAGCTGACCTTTTATCTTTTGTACTCTCATCACTGAACCTCTAAAACGTTCATACTGCGTGTAGCTTGCTGAACATGGAGCAGATCACAGTTTAGCAGCAGGCTCCTGCAACAAGCTTCTAAAAACATGGCAACGCATGAGTGCTTTGTTCATCTGTGGTCTCACAGACAGACCAGACATCTCCGACTCTGAAGTTAGGTTTAAATACATGTATATGGATATTGTTGCCTTGGAGAAAGAACTAAATATTGTACAAACAGGTGTGAGTTCAGCCATGCACACTTGCCTCCAGGAAAATAATGAATCGCATATGATTGAGTTTAGTTTCCCTGTTTGATGTGAGACTAATATTTGTATTTTGTAATCCTGCTGAGGAAGCAGAGCTCACTCTTGTTTATGTACCACTGCCTGATTTCTCAGTGTGTAAACACCGCTGTTCAACATAAGCTTCAGGACACAAAAAGCCCTTTTAGTCAACATTTTTCTCTGGGCTTTAAATTCTTCGTATGTAGGGATTGAAAATAAGCTTATTTGTTGTTACTGTTTCCACTTAATCATAGACTTTTAAAGTCCCAGCAGAATGTGGGGCAGTGCTTCCTGTTTCATATAGCAAAAAGCATAATTTATTTCTTTATTTTTTACGATTTTTGTGGCCATAGTGAACTTTATTTTACAGAGGTGACAGGCAAGAAAGGTACACAAAAACGGGACTCAAACTCGGGACATCTGCAGTGGGGGCTGAGGCCTCTGCACATTGGGTGCTGCACCTTTGACACCCCCAAAAAGCATAGTCGACCTCTACTAGGAGGTATAGGTTTTATGACTGTCTCTGTCTGTCTTTTAGCAAGATAACTCAAAGTTATGGATGAATTTTGATTACATTTTCTGAAAATATCTGTAATGAGACCATGAACAACTGATGAAATATGATTTGACATGAAGCGCGTATCCACCAGTATATCCGACCAGCGGTGCTAATCCCCACTCCTGTCTGCCGTCTGTGAGCTCACAAGCGGCTCCTCTCATGCAGCAGCCCTGAATATCAGCTTCAAAACACATTGCCAACAAATCTGGCGACTTCTTTCTGGTCATATTAGACACTTTTGGAGACCCTGCTGTTGAACATTACAGTTACAAATTAACTCAGTTAGTAACTCGGTTACTACACTGCAAAAGTTAGTAGTTACTTGGCAAAGTAATTGCCATTAATTTTATACTCTGTAATGCATTTAGGTCTTATATCTGTAATGTCAAATATTTTTATGACTATATGACGAATAAAAAAACCCATAAACAGTATATTAGAACATTTGGTATTTGAACTTAACTCAATAAGATAAGCCGTATGCAGAAAAATAAAAAAATATATACATATTGGTTATACATAATCACAGACTTTTCATTAAAGTGCAAAACTAAGACAAGTGGGTAAAATGAAACAAAGGAAAATGTGTCAATTAAGTTTAGCAAATCCATGCATCTATAGTATTGCACACAAATAGAGCATTAATTACCTGTAGTAAGACATTTTTTGATTGATTTGGCGTCACCTGGTCATATGACCTGGAAACTGTTGAAGGAAAACCTGAAATATTACACTAAGATATTAATATAAATATTATATGCATTCAAATGTGAAATAAATTGTTTCTGTTTCTTTAGATGTCAGATATTTCAAGACAGATTTTATAGTGACATATTAATAAGAAATATAATAAATTGTGTCATGCTCCTTCAATGTCGAGCAACAATTTCTCAATATTTTGAGGTTACATTGTCAGTAGCTCTTAGGTATTTTCTGGAATCTATGGAGATTTATTGAAAACCAAACCCTAGTGAAAACCCCCGTCTTTAGTAGGGAGCCTTCGGAGGTCATGTATCCTCTTAATCAGCACAGTTCTGGAGCGAACAGCAGCAGAGTGCATGCAGTGGAAATTAGAGCTGAGACGTTGGAGTGAGTCTCCACTTTAAGGAAACTAATGTGCTTCGAATATCCAACGTAAATTTAAGTTCACTGCGGTCTGTGCAGCATACAGTGAGACAGCCAGATCACTCAGGGTCTCCACCCACCCAACAAATCATCATTATATTAGCAACGGCTCATCACTCACACCTGCTCTCTCTCTGCAGCTGAAGTGTGGCTGTTAGAAAGCCTGACACGGCTGCGCTTCCTTCAACCTCATTGTAACCAATTTAAATCCCCAAAAACGGTAATGGCGCTGCAACTATAGAAAAAGTAATTAATTAGATTACTTTCATACCTTAAAAATAACAACGTTAGTAACACTGTTATAGATGTTGGTTGTTATGAGTTGTGATGTGATAAATAAACGCTATTAAAACCTCTATGAGCTGCTCTTCCAACTTTTAGCTATGCTGTTTCATATTTAAGTTGCAGCTAACAAACTCACAGCTTTCCAGCAACTAATGCACCCAAACCTGGGTGTAATTTGGAGGTGTGTGCACTTCTCAACTGTTTGGACTTCTGCTCCAGTATGTTTTAGAGCCTAAATTGTTTATTGCAGCTCTGTCGTGAGATCAGCTGAGGCCAGAGTAACAGCTGGATGGAAAGTACAAGGTTACCATAGTTCCAGGCATCATGCCAGAACTTGCTTTTTTCTCTTGATGTAATATGTGCCTGATGAGGCTGTACTTAAAATTAAGCTGTTCTTTCCTTATATAATTAAGTATAATTCCAAAGTACTTGAATTGTTTTTGTAACCCAATTATCCAAGTTTTTTTCAGAGTTTTTGTTGATGCTGATAGCTGTGGACAGGCAATGAGCTGTTGGAGGTCTTGAGAAGCCTTCACCTGAAGATGCTCTGTTGTATAACCAAAGAGGAGGGTTCGTGTGTAACGTTCTTCTTTTAATAAAGAACCCTTCTTTCAACCATCATCTCCAGAGGTTCCAAAGTCGTTCCCAGGCGTCTTAAAGCAGCAGTCTCAGTAATGTCTGAAGGAGGTCTGAGAGCTTCTTCAGCTGCCCTTTCACTGTAATTAGTTGGTTGAAGATCATGTCCTGTCGCTGAATTTGTAGTCTAAACTTGAAGGGTCAGACACAACTTCTGCTTATCAAAATTTTGCTTGACCTTTTACCACATGAAGGAAGCTGCTTTAAATCAAGAAATATAATAACTTACTACCAGGTAAGCATAGGAACACGTTCTTACAACCAACCAAATCACCTTTTTGCTTGTAAAACCAGTTTCTAACCTTCAACTAGGGCTAAGAACAGCAGGTTTGGTTCATTTTTTCTCTCTTTCGTGATGAAAATTTGCACCAGGCGTTGACATTTCCAGAGGTGAAACTGTAGCTTGAGTTTTTGACCTGTAAACACAAATACACTGCAGTTATAATACACCTGTTGATACAGTCGCAGCCCTTCATCAGTCAGCATAAGGGCTTTTTTGGCTCTGCGACACATCGCTTCCTTCTTTGTAACCGACATACAACACCAACTTAATGAAAGGACTCGTTCTTCAAGAAGTGGGTCATCTGCTCTGATCCGATTTAATTTAGTTGTCTCATTAATTACCATGGAAATGAGGAGACATCAAGAGCTTTGTGACGGAGCATGAAGTTTAAAAGGAAATGGCGTAAAAGCAGGAGCAGAAGCTTTAGGGGTCAGTTTAGGGTGTTACAAAGTTTAATGTTGTAGTAAATGTAAGCGTGGGCTGCTCGATGTACCTCATAAGCCATCGGCAAGCTTTCCAATGCTTGGATCAATGAGGGACAAAGCAGTACAAGCCCATTAGTGAATCATTGCACTTTCAAGCTACTGTGAAACACTTTCTGAGCTCCCTCACACACACACACACACACACACACACCTCAAAACTGTCCAGGTTTATTTCTTCACCATCACAGGAATCAATAGCTGCTGATTTGATAGCAAAGCTGCGCTGATAATCATCCGGCCAACGCTCTCATCCAGACGGGCGCTCGAATCCAATCTTCCCGTTTTTTTGTTTTTTTTTCAAGCGGTAGAACAGCGGCGTGTAGGAGACGATTCAAAAGAGCAGCGGTGTTGAAATATGTGGGAATATTCTGCAGCTTCTTCACCCGCAGCGTCAAATACCTTCATATATTTACATTTTACCACCACTTACAAAAGCTAATAAGTCCCACCTCTCAGTGTGTACAGCAGTGACTGCAGAACATAAACTGAAATTAAAAATGCTGTTACATGAAGAGGTTTTGTGTTTGACAACACATTATGACAGTTTTCCATTAGTTTGGACCTGACTAACCTCTCTTAATCTTCCTTATCTCAGAGTCTGTGATACACTGACACTCTCCTCATCATGATGGTGTATTTTTCCAATTTCCCACAAAGTAGTGATAATCCTGTTTCCACATTAAATTACCCATTTGTCTTCGAAAAACCAAAATTCATCTAAAAAAAAAAAAAAAGAAAAAACTTTTAGATTTTTGGCAACAGTTTTGACTCCACTTGGTGATTGAGGTGACCTGATTTATTTAATGGCTTTAGAGGTAAGGCCTTTAATATTGTCCCACTTATACTGCTCTGCTTTTTTTAATTGAATATTTTAAGTAATCGCTTTCACCCAAAATACATTTTTTTCAATTTAAAAATAATTTTTTAATACAAAATAGAAATTTTATCTTAACTAATTTCAAGTGTATTTAAATACGATCCCCAGTAGCAGTCAATCTTGCAAAGAATCTAAAGAGAACTGAAGAGACTGAAGACTATTGTTGTCATCAGTTTCTGGATATCAGAGACAATATTCCACTGTAAAATGTCCTGTATGAAATAAGTAGTTGTTTGCAAGTGCTGCTTATCCACCTTACTTTCTTTTGCTACCCAAACTTCAATTTTTTGATCAAAAAGGCAGGCAGAGATGTTTAAGTAGGGGATATGATAATTGCACAATTTGAGATGGTTTGATCGTCCTCCTCATCTCTCAGCTCCTTGGTCCTGTATCCATGATGCTTACTTTTCAACTTCTCTGGGATTTTGGGTCGTAGTTCAGGCATGTCAGATGCTGATCAGCTTTTCGCCCAGTTTCACATCATAACATCCCAGAAACAAAAAAGAGCAAAAATCCCTCCAACTGCAGTGCATTCAAAACCAGACATGAAACACCTGGAATGCCTCAACCCCCTAAAAAAACTGAACTGAAGTCTGTAAAAAGAACAAATCAGAGCAAACATAACAGAGTGGTGTTTTTCTATAATTTATATGTGTGTAGGTAGGTAGGTAAGTAGGTAGGTAGGTTATGAAATTGAGGACAGCTGACTTGAGGATTTCTCTTTACTTAGACATTATGAACAGCTGACTGACCACTAACACCTACTTGTGGACAGAAGAAACCTTTGAGTTATCCCTCGTACGACAGGTTATAAAAAGACTATGGTCAGTAAAAAAAAACGAATGTTAATAAAGGTTTTTTGCACAAAATGAATAAAGCAATCTCACCAGTTCAATTTGTGAAATATTTCTTCCTGTTTTAGAATGAGCTGTTTAGAGGGCTCTGTCACTTTTATGCAAATTAGCACTTGCTGACCAAGCCAAGGTTGCAGGTTTACCGAAATGGAATTTGGGGGCAGGGTTTAACAGGTGAAGGGTGGTTATATTTATGTTTCGCTTACGGTGACATCTCAGTAAGCTACACAAACAAACCAGAATGCATTTAAAATGCATTTTCATTCGTAAAGCATTTAGAAATAAAAAAATGTTTTTGTAGCGTCTTTAGATACATGTTCCGTAAAATCTTGAAAATTGCTTCACAGCTTTATTTTTATGGAGCCTTTTTGGCTTGTGGAGCCCAGATTCTGGATCAAGGTGACCCACATTTTCCACACAAAAGCCTCAGCTGAGCAGCATTTGGCAACAGTAACTGTGCTGAGTTGAGCAACAGTATAGGGGGGGCGCTACAACAAAGGAAGGGGATAATTACCAATTGTTGTGGTTGTGAAACCCATGCATTTGAGCGCATCTATCCAAATGCTCTGCTCCAATAAGCCTGAATTATCCATATGAATTAAAAATTAAGGATCCAAATATAGCTTTCATGGTCTGTCACAGCATTTAACAACATATATTTATCTGTGAGCATTTAATTGGATTGACTGCATAAATAGCTACTAGTCAGTTAAAAACCCTCAGGATTTGCATAGCAGTTTTTGGATAGTTGCTTATGAAATGAAAGGCAAGATCTGGCTGAAACTGTATGAGTAGATGTTTCATAACTAAATGTATGCAAATATGAAATATTCTAAGACTGCAGGCAATTATATGTCTATACAATTTTCTTCATAGGATCGTTTTGAAGTTTAATTTAATCTTTATATAATTAGCTAATATTATTCCCCCCCTCAGGTGAATTCCAAACTAGACTTTGTCTTTGTTTCTTTAGCAGTCAAACAATGAACTACACTTTTTGTTCCATCGGTTTTGTCTTTAATCACTTTTTTAAATGCAATATTTGTTCTTTGCCTGTTTAAATTGTAGTTTTATTTATAGAACACAGATTAATTAGCTCTAAAAGTATTTATTTTATGGATGCTTCCTATTTAATTTTGACTATTAAAGCACACCTTGATTCATATGTACAGCTACAAAAATATTGCTCAAATGCACACCTCCCTTCTCTGAGAGGCTAGAATCACATTAGCTTGCTTCCCTTTCTGTTTGGATGTGACTTATTGATGAGTTGATGTTTTTTTGTGCAACCGGTTATTAACTTTACAGAAAGTGTTTAGGTAAGATATTTGTTTTACAAGCAAGCTAAATTCAAATTTTTTCATCAGATTTTAGTCCTGTCCTGATGATCTATAGCCAACTAACTGATATGAAAGTACTTAAAAATTTGGTTCCTTAGCTTCCATCTCAAAGTTTTCATCACATAGTTCCTTTGGTTCAAAATAATTTTATGATGATGTCAATGAACATTCTGAAACAATTGACTCTTTTTTCCCCTACTGTATGACAATTAAAGCAATTCAGCATACAGCTGCCCCTCCCACACTGGTTTCTGCACAGTGCTAGTCAGCTGGCTGAAAGATTATTGCTCTGTGTTCCGAGTTCCGACCGAGAGGACACCTTCAGCTGGTAATGATTATTTCCCCTTGTGTAAAAGTTGACATGATGTGAAAACTAAAGTGGTTCCTCCGAACTCTTCCAGTGACACGATAATTAGGGAGCTACAAGCTGTTTGCCAGTAAAAGTAATCTAAAATTGTCACAAGCTTTTGTTTTGCATGTTTATCATGTAACCAAAAGTCAACACTTTTCAGATGTTTTTTTTTTTTTTTTAACAGAGCTCCTCCCCATCTTCTCTAAAATCATATCCACAGACTGCCTTTTCATTCTGAGTTCCAGTATTTGTTAGGAGATTGAGTTTACATGCATTTGAACCTGTTTTCATCTCAAAACTACTCTGGCATCATCTGCCTCAGTATACCGTGGGTTTAATATTTTACCCAGCTCTGCTTCATGTCGGGTGATGCTGCACATCACATCAATACCTCCATCTGTCAAAGCAAACAAAGGCCAGGCTGTAAATGCATGGCAGTATTGACTCAGGGTACCTCTCACTCTTTCATGCCCTCACCCCACTGAATATGGAACAGCCTAGATCAATATTTTTCCATTAGCTACAGCTCACAGATTGGATGTCTGCATCGCCACAGATGGGCGACTTGTAAAACAGTGGGCAGTGGCGGCGGCCACTTAGTTAATTACAAGATATCTGGTTTAATTCTCCCCAGAGGACCAGAAAAATTATAAGACCAGGGTAATACGGAGTGTCTATATAACAGCTCTGTAGACAGGCTTTTAACATTTTACAAAGGGAAAAATTGTGTTGAAGT
Source organism: Apricaphanius iberus (assembly GCA_028564705.1). Taxonomy (NCBI): domain Eukaryota; kingdom Metazoa; phylum Chordata; class Actinopteri; order Cyprinodontiformes; family Aphaniidae; genus Apricaphanius; species Apricaphanius iberus. The sequence continues at coordinate 1,730,511 of JAPXFQ010000269.1, forward strand.
TAAGTGAAATTATGTTGTAATGATCCCGACAGGACAAAGGAAGTCTTATTGAACTGATGGGGCTTTAAGCATTGGTTGTGTTGTGTATTTGAGGAATAAAAAGGCTTAAATTGTGCAGCCAAATAAAAATACCAGTTTCACCTCAGCGTTATAACTCATTGTTTCTTCAAGAGTAATCTGAAACGTTTTTGGACTTGCACTGCACCAATGGTTATTCATGCAGTCAAACTCCCAAATAATAGGCATGTTTTTGGGATCCAGGACTCATTTCAGTTCTCCCTCTGTTGCCGTGTTGATAACCCAACTTTTATCAGCCGCACAAACGACTCCTAATTTAGTCAGATTTACGCATTTATTGCCCTTGCTTTTAAATACACCTACTGGAAATAAACGCTTAAGCACACAAGGAAAAAAATGTCCAAATGGGATGTAGTTTGTTGCACATCCAGCCTAACAATGGGTGTTAAAATTATTCATTTTGTACCGAGCTGGAAGATCTACAGAGAGTGCCCGTGTTTATGCACCCTCTGCACTTTTCTTTCATTAGACCAGCATCAATCACACACTGAATTTGTTTTGAAATTAAGCTTTTAATTTGAATATATTCATTAAATGGGTAGGGAATTTGAAGCATTGTAAACAGCGACTGAGATGGTTCTTACTGATGTTACTGACTGATTTTGTTTTTCATGATGGTGGGTCCAAATCCCCAAACTCTTTGTTTTGCCTTTTTTCCCCCGGTTTGTTAGGAACATATATAGATTCCAGCTAATTCCAGCTTCAGTACCTGATTACCAAGCTGGTTTGATAGTTTCAGACTAAAGTTCTTAAAGTTTAAACATTTAAAGTTGGATTTATTTGTTGCTGCATTGTTTATTTATTTTTTACACAGCGCTACCTCTGCTTTTTTTTTTTAACAAAATACTTTCAGTCTCTTCAGTGTGATTTCACTCAAGAACCTTGATTCCGGGGATGCTTAACGAAGACCAGAGACACAGAAATTTATTACAAGCACAACAGTGATTGAAAGCAATGCTTCAAGATTTTTGTTTTATGCTCAGAACCGCCAACAATTAAATAAAAAATAAAAAAAAGATCCTTCAGAGGAAGTCTTTACTAAAGAAGACTCTTGAAGAGTGAGGATAATTTGATTAGTGATGTGATTCGCTTCAGGGGGGGAACAGAAGAGAAGAAACTGGTGCACATCTCTCTCCACATCTCTGGAATAAGCAGGGCATGATGTTTAGACAGTGAATGCCAGCATTGTGGGAATAATAATGACAATGGATGCTGCTATTTTTGTTCTGAAGTGCGTATTCATTTCTATTCCTGGGACAACCTGGTGGGACGGCACTTCAGCTGCTTCCCTGACTTTAGATGAATATTGATGATGTACGCCTCGTCCATTATCAGTCTGCTATATTATATCTGCACCTAAGACAATATAGAAACTAATTCAGGATTGTTTTATTGAAATAAAGTCAACATGATTATCATTCACAGCTGAGCAACAGAACCTTCAGAATGAACAGTTGACTGTAAAAGGACATTTTATTTGAAACTCAGATGGCCATCTACAGGGAACTTGTACATGGTTGTAAAAAGTTGTATTTATCTAATTTATTTCATCAGCTTTGTAAAGTAAGCAACAGCTAGCAGGAAGAACAGCGCTTTAATCAGATCCAACGGGCCTCAGACTTTCTGCATGCAAACCGCCTTTGTTACAGATGTTATCAACACCGAGCACCGGGCCTCTGTCTGGTTAGTTCTGCTGGGGCTTATCTAAAGATGATTAAGTGATGGTGGTGCTGTCCCAGAAATCAAACTGGGACAGCACTGGTATCACATCATGGTGTGTTTAGAGATCGCTAGCTTTGATTTACAGTATTCAGCTTCAGCAGTAGTCTGGCCTGAAACCCATTTATAAAAATTTCAACAGGAAAATAATCTGACCTAAAAGGAAATGGATTTTCTTTCCTGGAACGTTTACAGTACACTTGAGCTGTTAGTTTTTGTTGTACAATTGAATAAGATTTTTTTGTGATTCCCCTACACATTCCTTCCATTTTCATATAATTTATTTGTAAAGCCAAGAAAAGGCTATCCAATGCCAATAACTTAAACCTTGCTAAGAACTGTTTTACATTGTCATGGAGGAATATCCACCTGCTCCTTCCAGAATACATTAATATAACCATAATGAGGTTTTCAAGCATAAAAAAGGCTCACAAAGGCACTATGCCTTGGAAGTGGTTCTGTACTCCTGTACTGAAGTCAGTTGTCCAAAGAAACATGGTTTGTTCAACATTTAACTTCACATTGTGATAAAAGTACTTTTGAATTGAATTTGAACTGATTTTTTACCTGTATCGTTAACTTATGAATTTCAGAAGCAGGATTAATTTTGTAGAAAATAAAATATATTTGTTTCCAATTCACATCAATTTAAGTCTGAGTTATTAGTCCCTCCCAGATTTTTTTATGCTGTAATTGCAATAATTAACGCTAATCATAGCACCTTAAATGCATGTTCGACCAATTGCGATGCTCACTTTATATCTGATGTTGTCACGTATCATGTACACTTTGCTTTGTGTGTGAGAGGGAGCAAGAGCAAAATGATGTTGCATTTCCATCAAAAATCACTGTCAGGGACCGTGCTATAGGCTCCAGTTTCGTCATTCTCTTCATCATAGTAAATTATTTTCTACTCTATATAATTTGTGGTCGAGCACAAACAGAAGTCATTGATTGATGAACATTTTTCCACCACAAAACATAATGTTGACTAATTACAGTTCACATCCCTTAAGAGACATTTTCAACTTTATGCATGGAGTACAGGTAACTACATCAATGAAAAAAAAATTGCAATGGGGTATCTGGACATCATCTCAGATCTGGACTCCAAACTCAATGCATCTTTACCTGGGAGCTCACAGTGTGTTGAAGCGTTACTGAGGATTTGGAGCGTGTCTGTGACTTGTGCAAATTGTGCCAGATGGGCTATAAAAAAGCACAGTGTCTTGCCAACCACTCTGCTGTCATGTCGAGTCACTTCCTCATGCTAAGGCGATAGCTTTCGGGTCAGGAGACAGCTCATTAAGAGAGTATTTCTGACTTCTGATCACTTATGCTGCGTGTAGACTGTACACTTTGTCTGCGTCAACCAACGCATGTAGTTTGATGCATGTACTTTTCGCTTCCAACGTTTGCTTCTGAGCAAAAAAAGAGTGTGTGGGCGCGGCTTCCTCTGTTGCCGGACGTTCTGAACTATGTTGGCATTCCATCGAGAAAGTGGCTTGACATCGGGTGTATCAGCGCCCATTCTTCAGATGCGTTCTGAGTTTGGGGAGTTTAACCATTTGCTCCAGGAGCTTCTTATGGATGAGGTTCACTTTTAGCGCTACTTCTGTCTGTCCCGCGCCTAATTTTACGACCTCTTGGGCCGCATCGGAGGTCAAATCTCCTGACCAGGAGACCAACTACAGGTTCTCTGTTCCTCCTTAGGAGCGCCTGTCCATCTGTCTTCGTTAAGCGTTATTTCTGATTTTTGAAATCTGCGTTTGTTGAAAATGTTTTCACTGCACCCGCACTTCATTCAAGATATGTGTATAGTGACATCACTACAGTGAGACGCTCTGATTGGTTGACGCACTCTGTCAAGTTAATCAAATCCATCAATTGCTTGCGTTTGCTACATTGTCGCTTGCAACCAAAAGTAACACTTGAAAAGTTGACGGAGCCAACACTCACAACGCAACACAGAGACGCTGACGGACCTCTGACGTTCTCGACCATAGACTTTACATGTAATCTTGCCGCAACCGATGCTGGCATTTGGGGTGGGGGGGATGAATGCACCATTAGGTTGGATAAATGTTCCCTGATTTCAAAACTTTGGCTGAAGCAGGGCTTGTCATTCTCCAGTAGGGCAGCGGAGCCCGGATTCAGTGACCAGAGCAACATCAAGCAGGAATAACCATTCGTATTTTATGTCCAATAAATGAATTTGATTTTTGATATATAGGTACTGAGGCCACACTCTGATGTTTATCATACTGGAAAAAAAGTTAGGCCACATGTATGCTTCTGCTTGATATGCAAAGATTTGATGTTTATAGTGGATCAGAGATGGACAAGAGACTTAGCAAAGTGAGCTGGTGGACCACTTTGTGGCGTGGTGTGGATGAAATCATATCCTCTTTAATATGAACAAAACAAAGGAGAAACAGAGTTAAGTCAAACACTTTTTCAATCATGGGAGGTGGTTAAGGATTATTAATACCTCCAAGTTAAACCGAGCTACAGACTGGACTGGAGACTGAACAGTGAAGTCATCTACAAGAAGGGGCAGAGCAGACTGGACTTCTAGAGAAGGTGTAGGTCCTTCAAGATTTGCACGAAGCTGATCTTCAAGTCTGTTGTGAAGGGTGTAATCTCTTCATCTATCATCTGTTTGGGTAACAGCATTAGATTCAGGGAATTGAAAAGGCTAATCAACCTGGTGAAGAAGCCTGGTTCTACTCTGGTTCTCTTCTCTGGATGACTGAGGAACCTCTGGAGATGATGATGCAAAGAAGGATTCTTCATAAAATGAAGGTCACTGAATAATCCTAGGAATCCTCATCATGAAACTACCCTTCAACACAGAGTGTTTTCAGTCAGAGGCTTCTTCAGTTTTGCTGCAGAACAGACTGCTATAAGAAATCCTTTCCGCCGACAGCAAATCATGATCTACAACAACTCCTTGAATAATTAATTTGCAAGAGCAACAACATCTAATTTCCATCTATGATCGGTTAGATCAACAATCACAAAAGTCGTGCAAGTTCTGGGAGGGACTGAGTTATATTAATTATGGTTATAAGTTGTATTAACCAAATTCAACAATCTGACCATATTACTTAGACTGTTGCAGAGAAGTGCATTGTTCAGGTAATTCACTTTTTTTCCATTAAAAAGTGCTTTGCATAAAAAAATCAATTGGGAATGTCCTGTTTGGTTAGTTTTCCTTAAACTTTACGTAGCACATGATCAATTTTGTTACGAATATGAAGAAGAATATATAAAATGTGTCTAACAGAACAATCTACTAAATCAAAGCAGTATTCACTGTATGCTCCAATTCAACTTTTTTAACTCTTTATTATACGTTAACAAATAGTTTACTAAAGAGCTTCTTGCAAAAGTAGCAGATATAGCATTAGCCACTTGGCAGTAGTTGAAGCAGGGGGCAGTGGACTAGACAAGCTGCTACATATTGTGTTTTTCAGGGATTATTTCTGGTTTGGTGGAGCTAAAAGCTGTGAAGATGGTGAAAAGTGGCTTTGTGCTTTCCACGTACACAGTTTGATTGACAGCAAACACCAGAGCTAATAATTTTAGCCTTCCACACTTCCTTAAGTCATTCTATGTTAGGCAAACATTGACAGGCATCTTTCATGGGGTTCTTGCTTTTGAAAAAAACCATCAGAAGTCAGAAAATTGTCTCAGTGTTGGATTTGGAAGCTGCAATGCTGATTTAAATAAGAGAAACAACTGAACACATTGCTAGGGGGATGTTAGGGAAAGATTCCATTAATGTCATCTTCTCTTGTGATTTCTGCAGCAAATGAACCTTTGCAGAAACCTTGATCCCAGCAATAAAGTTCCAGAGTGCTGTGCAAAATTGTTGGATTTGTGTGTAATCCATGATCAGTCTGGGGTGTAGGTCTATGCATCAGAACAAAGAGGACCTGCATGTTGGTGGAGCCTGCTGTGTGAAAGGCTTTCTGGAAGCCCTGCTTTCCCAGGTGGTCAGCTTTAAAGTCAAAGATCGTGCTGCTTTAAATGGTTACTGTTAATATTTTGCACACAAGCCTTTAAATGTGTAAAAACCTCTGCAGCTCAAGTTGAGTGCTCTTTTTATTCCAGGGAGGTTTCCACAAAGAAAGCTATTTCAAAATCATGCTGGATGTGGAAACTTGACTGAAATAGTGTCTAACAATCTTAAAGCTATTTTATCTGTATAGTTATGTTTAAGCAATTGCATCAAAGAATTTAGAAAAAAAAGCCACTAGGCAAGAGGAAAAAAAGGTATAACACAATTTTCTCTGAAGAATAAAATGGCTGTGTTTAACTTGCTCAGTATTTTGGTTGCATTAAATTACCCTTGGCTTGTCAGATTAAAACTTTTCTACTTTTAAAGGCTAGAATATGAAATGGCGCTCTTCAGTAATTGAACATGAACTTAGTCATTTATGTATCTTATAAAGTTTATAAATGCATTGTAGGGACATCCCGGGGCGTAGTGGTTAGTGCGGGCACCCCATGTGCGAAGGCCTCAGCCCTCGATGTGGCCGTCCCGGTTTGAGACCTTTGCGGCATGTCCTCCCCCACTTCTCTCCCCCTTCACTTCTGTCCAGTGTCAGATAAAGGCCACTTTGGCCAAAAAAAGCAACTTAAAAAATAATAAGTAAATGTATTATAAATGTGCCCTGTTCAGTCAATGGCATTTTAAATCAGGATGATGCAAATCAATGCCAACTAAGATCTTGCAATGCAGCTGTACTCATTTATTTAAGAAAATATTGGCAGATCAACAAAATTACACCTAACTCAAAGATGTGCAGAATTTATGTAATCTACTGCAGTATACCCCTTTGTCTTTGAGATTTTTGTTTTTTTTTGAAGTGAAAGTATTATAATAATTATTATTATTATTATTATTATTATTATTATATATTGGTATTTTCAAAGAGATTGATAGGGAAATGTGACTGAACATCTCAATTTCCTCTCTATATGGTATATCAATGGTATTGATGTATGTTGCCACTGTCTGAAATACCTTCCTAAACCATCATCTATCATCATTTTCATCATTTTATTTTTATCTGGGGTCGGGTCTCAGGAACAGCAGCTTAAGCAGAGAAACTCAGACTTTTCTCCCTCCAGCCACTTCTCTAGGGGAATCCCAAGGCATTCCCTGGCCAGCTGATAAACATGGTCGCTCCAGCATGTCCTGGGTGCTCCTCTGGGTCTCCTCCCTGTGGGATGTGCACAGAACATCTCACCAGGGAGGCATCCTGATCAGCGGCTCTACTCTGAGCCCCTCCTGAACAGACCGAATTCTCACCCACCCTGAGGAGAAAAATGAATTTCTGCCGCCCGTGTCTATTATTCCATTGTTTCAGTCAGTACCCAGAGCTCATGACCGTGGATGGGGGAAGGAAAATAAATTTATTGTTAGATTAAGAGGAAGTGCCGATTCCCATCCTGACCACTTCACTCTACTACGAACTGGAGATCATGTCCTGTTAAGCCGATGGGACCATGTCATCTGCAAAAAGTGGATACCCGATCCTTAAGCAACTAAAACTAATTATCTCAACACCTTAACTCTCACCATAAACGAGCCTGACTCTGACACTAGTTGTACAGGAACCTAATAGCCCTTATCAAGCCTTTGATTATTGTATGTATTAGGGACACTGTGAAATTTAGTTTTTATGGGTATGCATTTGTGCATGAGTTTTGAGTTTTCAAGTTGTTTTTTTAGTACTTATCCGCTGTGCATTGATTCCATTGTACAAGGTACAATGACAATAAAGGGGAAGTGAATTGAATGGAAGCCAACACTCCCGGAATATCCTCCACCGGACTCCCTCAGCAACATGTTCAAATGCCTTCTAGTCCTCAAAATGCACGTAAATTGCTTGAGTCCATCTCCCATCTACCCTCCATTTTAAAGTAACAAACCTGCATTTTAAACATTTAGGGGCTGATTTATCAACATTCCTGATAATGGAATGAAAAATTGCATGCGGCGCTAAAAATTTGTGCTAATGGGTTGTCCTTAATTTGCGGGTGATTTACTAACATTGCGTGAGCAATTCTCAACAGGCGCAAGCAGCCGTATTCAAATGAGGAGTTTGCAGCCGCTAATGCCAGCTGAACCCCGGCTAGAGAGAGGAGGAATAATGCGCATGCATCCATTATGCTTCTTTGGCACAAAAATTATGCTAAAATGCTGTGAATTCTGTTTTTAGTTTGTCAATAATGAATATAATCCATGCGGTGTACATGTGATGCTCTCTGCTGCATGCACACATCGTATTGGAGGGTTAGACTGATTAAAACTGCAGCATGTCTGAATTTAAATTTTTTTTTTTTATTAAGCAATATCCCAGGAGAGGGAGTGCTGTGGTGCTGAATATCAGCACTGTTGATTTGCGTGCTGCAGATAATCACACCAGTCCTGATATTCCGCACAACAGCACTCCCTCTCCTGTGATATTGCTTAATCACTCCGCCATACAAAAGTTCTAATGTTTGTATTTGAAATGTTTGTGTGTAGGAAATGTTTGTGTTGCCTGGCAACTGCCTTTTCTCCCTTCCAGTTGGAACGATTTGTGTTGGCGGAGCTAAATAAATGGTTAAATAAACAATTAAATCATAATTTGCTGTTGCTATTTTTAAGTAATAAAATGTGCTTGTAGAACTGTTGTATAAAAGCAATATCACACTTGAGGTTGTGCGTGTGTGGTGTGATGATCTGCGGCATGCAAATCACACAAGTGCTGATATTCGGCACAACAGCACTCCCTCTCCTGTGATATTGCTTAAATATACAGATTTTCCGGACTATAAGTCGCACTTTTTTTCATAGTTTGGCGGGCCCTGCGACTTATAGTCAGGTGCGACTTATATATGAAATTTAACATGTTTTTGAATACCGTCATTCCGAAATCAAAGAGGAGTAAACATTACCGTCTACAGCCGGAGAGGGCGCTCTAAAATTGCACACAGGCTTGTGACAACCAGAGGTTTTAACTGTGCAGGCCTACTGAAACACAACTGGACATGACTAGATACAACCAAAATGCACCCCAAAAGAAAGTCGTACTCTCCACGCCCTCGCAGTTGCAAAGGAGATGAATATAAATGACTTTGCGGGCAGGCCATCTTGGTGTTACCGCTTTATGCAACGCAACCGCCTCTCTATCAGAGCACGGACAACAGTGTGTCAGAAACTGCCAGCAGACTTCCAAGCCAAAGTTGACCGTTTCTGCGAGTTTATTGAAAAGCAGGAAATACGGTAATGCGAATTATCATTGTGGCATTGTATATGATTACTACATTTTATTAATTGGACTCAAGGAAGGTTAATCACTACGTGAGAAACTAATGAGGATCCACTAGGATCTTGTGCGGTCAGCCCATCTTCACCAGGTGGAGACATGATGAGCGCGCAATGATTTATGATGCGTTTTTGGGGGACAAACAGGCAAATATTTACATAACTCTCAGGTTTATGGCCATTACAGTGTTAATTATTCTTAGTTTATATTTTTTGTGAATGACATTTTTTATTTATCAATAATAATATCATGTTGAATGTGGTAGTACAAAATTAAGACATGCTTTTCAGAAGTGCTAAAAATAGACGCTAAAATAGCTGAGGCAAACATGTTTATGCTTATTAAATCACTCTGCGCCTGGAATGCCTACTTCTTTGCCTATTCTCCTCCCAATATTTTGCGTCTTCCTGCAGAAAAACCTAGGTTGTATATTCATTGATGGTAAAATTGCTAAATGGATTGCATCTGTCTTGCTGTGGGTTTAACACGCACAATGCATGCCGCAACGTGTAGATCAGCCAGAGCTTGGTTTTGCGATGCTGTGCAGTTTGTACGGGTTTTAACAAGCGCAAATTGTTGATAAATCAGCCCGTTAATGTTGAGTCGAAGCAGTAAAGATGTTAAACTATATTATAAAACATTACACACAGGACAAAGATGTGAAAACAATGCACTTTTACTGTAGGGTACACAGAGGCATCTTTATAACGATGCTAGCTTAATCACAAGAAAATTAGACGGTGACAAATCTAAATTAAAAGTCAGGTCTTGAGCATGACTTAAAATAAAGTCTCAGACTCCTAGTCTCTGTATCCAGACTTCTTCTTTAGCTACATATGAAATTCTCTGCTGCATTTATTTGCTCATATAAGCAGCACATAATCTGTTAGACTTGCATCTGGTCCCCATATACAATTTCAGCCTTCAGATGTTTTCTTTTGAATTATGCTGTAATCCCTGAAATACAGAGATGAAAGATAGGTGCCATGTTTTCCTCTACTGTGTGTCTCTGCTCACTGTTATTAGTTGGCATTGTTACCTCAGTGCTACCTCATTGATCTCACTTCTGAGAGACCAAAGCACAGCAGTGTTAGTGTATCATGCTTACCTTCAAAAGAGAACACTAAGAGTAAATGTTGAATTAATAAGTACGCTTTTGGCTTTAACATCGCTCTCTACATAAATGTGGATGCAGAAATGGTCATTTGTGAACTTCAATAAGCACAGATTTTTTTTGTTTTTCAAGGCTGCTCTTCCATCCGCAGCCCCACATTTTCTCACCGACTCTATAGACATTCCTGCTTTTAAATGTACAGTGGTTGTTACCACGTGCTGTTATATAGAGGAAAATATTAGATTGAGATTTATTTAAATGGCAAGGTGTGTTACGCAACAAGTATGGGTGTTTTTTAACATGTGAATACATGCTGACATCTCTGACAATGGAGAACACTCTCCCTCTGATGCTGGTTTGACGAGCCGACATGGGAATATAGGGTTGCTACTCACAGGTTAGAAGCTTTGAGTGAGCGCAGTCTCTGTTTATCACCCCAGGAAAGGAGAGCATGATGATCATCCAACACCGTGCCCTCCACCCACAGGTCCTAATTAAAGTTTGTTAGTGAAACGAACACAGCCTGCCCCCACAGGTTCCAGCAAGTTATGGTTATGGGCATCTGTCATGGAAACAAGACGACAGGTTCTGTCTGTGGGGCTCTGTCTCTTCCTTTTCAACCAACCTCTGATGTATATCCTCAATTTAATATATCCAGAGTTCAGAAGGTACAGAGGGAAAGAGGCCAGAACTCCAAACCTTCAGAACAAACAGATTTGCAAATTAAAGTAGAAATTACAACTGTTTGTATAAACTTTAAACGTAACTTTATTTACATTAATAAAGACAGTTATACAATGAGTAGATGTGAGTTTTGAGCACATGAGATAGCGGGGGTTATATTTGAAAAAAAAAATTTCAGCAGACATGTTTAACAAAATAAACATAACTTGTTATGCATTCACTCATATTGCATTAACTTGAAAAAGAATATAAACCTCTGTTTTTCTGAATTATTGAGATAAACTGTGAGGAGCAGAAAAATCAGATCAGGCCTCTTTGTGAGGCTGTCATACAACAACAGATTTCCTCAGAGGGTGCTTTAGACTTGCTGTAATGCAGACTGCTATAGGAGATCATCGCTACTCACAGTCAACCGCATCTACAACAACTCTGAAGAACCTTTAACAAGGAGTTAAAATAACATTTTGCTTCCCTCAAATTTATTTAGTAATTTTGAATTTGAATTAAAAAAATATACATCCTCACAGCTCATAAGAGTTTTATTCGAAATCATCAGATAGTAATTTTTTGCAGGATTCAACTTCTCTGTAAAAAAGAAAACAGCAACAAAAACCCACGATAAGTCAGCCAAAATATAGTATTTTACAATATTTGTGCCCAAGTCAAGGTATCTCAACAGAGTAGAGAACTTTTCAGTTTCAAATTAATTATAAAGTGAGTGAACAAGGAGTCACCCTGATGGAGATGTAGGAACCTCGCTGGTCCGTACATGTGTGGGTGGTGTTTATGTGTGCTTCCTGGCTCCATTTATTTTCAAAGTGGGTTGGTTCATCTTTATTTCCCGCTGCTAGTAGCACATGTATTCCATGTGAGGTCTGTTTGTTTGCCTTCTCCGTACCCTTTAAGGTTCCACTGCAGTTCTTTGTGTTCGCCTCGGTTCACCCGTTGGTCAGTTTCTTTCTGAAAAGCTTTGGTCACAGCGTTTGACTCACAAACAAAACAGTATGCCTGTAAGCATTAGTAGGGCGACTTGCAGGTGAATTGTGGGTTAAATATGCCGGGAGTTTAGGTTACACTGTTAGTTTTTCTTTCCTCTAAAAATATGTACGTGCAAATGTGGGGAACATCCTGATACTTGATCTAGGCCATTTTGTTTAAACATCTTACTCGATATAATGATGTAACCAGAGAGTAATAACGATTGTAAAAAAAATAAAAAAGATAGATAGTTTTCTGGAAAGTGTGGCCTTTTTAGTTAAAATTTCCTCTGTTTCAACCTGTTATAAGACCTCAGCTGGAGTCATAATACTAACTACCGTTGTGCAATGAAGCTATTTAGAATTTTCCACCAATATCAACCCACACAGTCAGAGCTCCTGGAAGTCCTTTTCGTGGAAATGAACATAAACTGTGCAAAATTAGTAAAATGATCACAGTACCAGTTGATCTTGTAAGGATGGAGCTGATGTTCAGTAGGAACATCTGCTAAAGAAACTAAATGTAGATTTGAATGAAAGGGTATGAAAGGGTAGGTCTCAGCTTACAGATTTTCTTTCTGTTATTGCTCTCTGAAGCATGTTTCCTGATGGAAACCAACATCTGCTTTTGGCAGATTTTCATCTCAAAACAAGAGCTAAAACCTCCATAATGTCATCCTATACGGTAGATTTTTGATTGACCGCGTCGTTCACATTTACTGTCGCATCTGCCATTAATTCAACTTATCTGTTACTTTGCATGCTGGGTAAGCGTTACACACTTTTTTTTCTCTCTTATCATCATCATCGTCACTTTTCCTGTCTAAAGAATAAACATGGTTCCTTCTCAGTGTTCATGTTAACTGATAATGTTCCGTATTTTAAGAAGGTTTTTTTTTTTTAAATGAAGAAAATATCTGAAAGCCGTCAGCCATTTTGAAAGTTTAGAATTCACACCTCTGACCACTTAGGGGAAATTTTCATCTTCAAACATGGAGTACAAACAACTAAGTAAATGAAAAAAGATTTCCATGACGGCGTATGAGCATTATGTTAGACATGGACATGGTGCTCAATGCATCTCGCGAATTGAAAGAGCATTGATCCCAAGAGCCTGTTGTCGTGCCAACCACTGGTGCATGCTGCAGGATTTCCTCATGGTGAAGCGACAGCTTGCAGGTCAGGAAACAGCTTGTTTAGAGAATCTTTCTGACTTCTGATCACTTCAGTTGGAGAAATGTTCCCTGATTCCAATACTTTGCCTAAAGTGACACTTAATTCCAGTCTCCAGTGTGGCAGCGGAGTGTGAATTCAGCCTCGACATCTAAATCCCAATGAGAAGTCATCTGTCTGAGGCAAAAATCCAAAACCTCTGCAGCAATCCCTCTATTTAATTGTGATCAAGTAGGTGAGCATTTCAGTTCCATTTGAATTTAGGTAGAAGTTGTGAATCTGTGTTCAGGCCACAGCAGGTGAACAGGTTTGTATTTTGAGTTAATTTGTTTAATTTCCTTTTTTTGTAGTTCTCTGTACAGCCACTTTTTTTTTAAATGATACACCGATACTTGGATTTGAGTACTGACTGATAACGAGTACCAATGCCGATACTTCTACCACACAAAAAAATGCAATTAGTTGGAGAAAATATGTTATTTTCTTCTTTGCTTGCTACAACAAATTAGATAAAGAAATATAATTACCATAAAACAACATTTTGAACTGAAAAATAATTTTCTGTTAATTTATTGCAGTTTCCACATTTTAAGTATCAGTCCATGGTTTTGATCTGATACCCCATACTAGTATATGTGCATCCCCAATTTAAAGTTAATAAAAAAGAAATACTATTGAAGATAATAACAATTAGTAAAATCAACATTAAATATTCATGGTTGTATTACTTTCTTTTTTTCTTGATTGTTGGTCAAAATGATGGCCAACAAAAATGTTTAGTGTAACCTCTGGTCCTTGTCCAGCCTTTCTGGTCATCTTTCTTAAATCTTATTGAAACATAGTGACTTGCAATAACCAGGGTTACATAACTGCTTTTTAATTATTACTCTGGCCGTTGATAACTTTAGTAAAGTTCCTAAATACCAACTTCTATTTGCCTCACTTAAAAGACTGTTCTCGTGTCTTTTCCGTTTTTTTTCAGAAGTGGCTTAGAGAAAACTGGCATTTGTATGTTTAACCCTCTAACAAAATTTGGTAATTTGATAATTGTCGCGGCCTCTGGATTAGTGTGTAAATGTGTCATTGTAAACAGGAAATCTTGGATTACTAATTAATTTTGTAACTCTGACCAACTTTAACTAAACATTAAATTTAATGTTTGATTAGGATTCTTAAGATTGCCAAGAATTGTAACACAAGTGGTTTTGTAAAACCAGTTTAATTTGGGATTGTTTAAATGTACTCAAATTAAAGTTGGATTTTTTTCCAGTTTTTAGTATGAGATTATAGTGCTGTAATATGTTTAGACAAATTGATTTTAGGGCATTTGCCACATATGTCCATATGTGCAGAAGTACCTCAAGTGTCAAAGGATCCTCAACAGCTAAAAAGAGGTAGAGGTCTTTAGTTTGTTTAGCTGATTAGGAAAACTGTCTAAAATGGGATGAGTAAACTAAATGTCCCCCATCTATCCCTCGTCTTTCTTTGTTTAATTTGTTTCTGTTGCTTCAAGTCAGCCTTGAAAACTAAAACACTCCAGTTGAGTTTAGGAAATTGTTTAAAGAAAACCTGAGTGTGACCTTGTGAGACTAGCCACAGGAGATCTATTGTCAGGAAGTTATAAGCTCAACTTACATTTATTCTAAACCTTTCACTTAAAGGCTTGCATGCTGTGATTTTATCTATCACGGTAATTAAACAAATACTTCCCCTTGCAGCCTCAGTGTGAGACATACTTCCTTCACATTAACACGATTAAAGTCCACTTCATTTCTTTGAATCTACAGTATTGTTGCTAATAGATCAAATGTCTAAACAAATCCTCAGTGTAATTAATACAGTTGTACTTTATTCTGGAATCTGTTTCCTGTTTTTCCTATTCCTTCTACAAAGACAAATAAACCCTTTAAAGCCTTGGAACAGTTCAGGGTTCCAGTCATAATATTGCCACACTAAGTTTAGACTGGGTTGTCAGGAAATTAGAAGAGGAGTCGAGGAGAGACTGGTGTATTTTTCCTTCCTGTGGTTGTTACCCAAGAGTTTCTGAGAACTGGCACAAGGTAACTCTGGAGACGGTCATGCCTCCAATAAGGGCTGGACTGTAACCCTGGCATTTTTGGCCATGGCGGCCCACCGTAGTCATTTGCAAAATATTCGGAGCACACGGCATATAAGAGGATTTATGTGTTTGTTGTATTGTTTTAAAAATCAAAATTTTTAAAAGTGCAGCAGCCTACACTATTCAGAGTTGTTAATCATGGCCACAGTGTTACAATTCCTATCTTGAAGTGAGATTGGATGTCAAAGACGCACTGCTAGAGATGTCTTTTCAGTGTTTTATGAACTGTACCTTTTATTCAAACTCACAAGTAGGCCTTAGTAAGAGCATATATCCATGTAATTAAATAAAGAGCTCCAAAAGTGGCACTGAGGGAGACAGAAAGGATAATTAAGGTCAGCTACACTAGATCAATCGCATAAATGTATTATTATGATATACATTCCAAAATATTGATATTATACATTATATTCAATGTAAATATAAAACTGGGACCTAGTAAGGAATAAGAGTTGATATTATAAAGATTAAAGTCAAAGCAACCTGTGCTTCCATCACATGTGTACGTTATGAGCAAACAAACAACTCCACTTTGTGTGGACAGATGTGAAGCCTAACAGTGTGTCCAGACCAAACGCAATAGGAGCGACTAGAGTTTGAGGTTTATATGTAAAATCAATGGAGGAGCACGATGAAGCGCGACCTGGTGTCCCGCGACACTTCAGAAGCAGATTTGCGTCGCGAAAAAGCTTTTCTGCCGGATTTGCGCGAACAATTCGCGCTACAGATGTGATGGAAAATTCGCTCTGTATTTTATGTGGTGCATTTTGTGCATTCGTGCTCATGGCGTCTATCGCTTGAGTTGGAAAAATCTGAACTCCAGCGTGAAATCGCGCTGCGACAACCAATCAGGGGACAGAGTTTCAGTGATTCTGTGACTGTCATGGAGTCACAGCCTCAGCAGGAGATGGAGGAAATACTGATAAACATCATGGCTAATCACCATGAGCTACATGACACAAGCAGTTTGCTATACAGAGACAGAAAAAAAAAAAATTTTAAACAGGAATGCTCTAAGAGGTTTGTGGGTGGCTCTTAAAAGAGCCGTTGTTGCTGTAAAAGCACCTCTCGGCATAGAAGTGAGCCTTCAAACGGCCTCCTCACCTGGTTTCCTGGTAGCAGCTCCCGCACCACGTCCCACGCTGCTCAAATATTATAAACTTTTATGAACCGCAGACAGATGGACAGCTGCTCAGACATGTAGTTGGTGTTTCGGCAGGCGAAGCTTCGACCTTCACGGCACAAACTGGGAGAGCAGGTCAAGTTTTCAAGGCGGCGAGGAGGCAGTGTTTATGAGATGCTCGCTGCTGTTTATGGATCCCTCCGCCGTAGCTACCGGAGGCCAGGCCGAACACGTAATCCACTCTGTCCTC
Organism: Apricaphanius iberus; assembly: GCA_028564705.1. Taxonomy (NCBI): domain Eukaryota; kingdom Metazoa; phylum Chordata; class Actinopteri; order Cyprinodontiformes; family Aphaniidae; genus Apricaphanius; species Apricaphanius iberus. Next base: position 1,747,076 of record JAPXFQ010000269.1, read on the forward strand.
CGTCAGCTCGGTCCATAATCCACCGCCAGCTGCACTGTAGCCCCAGCTCCGCTGAAGCCCGGGCCGAACACGCAGTTCTCTGTCAGATCGGTCCATAATCCACCGCCAGCTGCACTGTAGCCCCAGCTCCACTGAAGGCCAGTTCGCACGTGAAAATACCATATTTTGAGCGCGACCAGTTCGCGTTGTACACGCTTCAAGGTGCGAATGTGCACGCGAACAGCTAGGCGTGTGTCGCGCTTTATAGTCGCTCCTATCGCGTTCAGTGTGGACACAGCGTAAAGGTGAAGTACTAATACATATTTAATACATTTTCACAACAGAAATAGAGACAATCATCGAACAATAAAAAATCAGATTGTTGCTAAATTGCTGTCAATTATTTACAATCCTTCAATAAAAAACTATTGAATGTGGTATAATTTTTAAAAATTGACAGACAAAAACGTTATGACTGCATTTTCTATCCTGACAATCAAAATAACAGACAACAGAAACTTACTGAGTAATAGGCGCACCTGGGTAAAAAGAGAGGCGCACCTGGGTAAAAAGAGAGGCCCCCCTGTACCTTTCATGATGTGTTGAGGATGGGGGCAGGGACATTGAGTCAAAGAGTCTTTAATGAAGAATGAATGCAAACTTATTGATGGCTTGGGAGGTAAACGGGACCAGGAACAGACAGCAGGGAGGCATGAACAGGGAACCAGGAGACATGGGGAGAGAACAGAGCAGACATGTCTGCATGTCTGAAGCAGAGGGGGCAAGTACTGAGGGAGTGTTGGAAATGAGACATATCTAGTGGTGTTTTGTGCTTTTACTTTCACACTGTAGCGCTGCTATTTACAGCTGCCTGAGATCAAACATGTTTTGCTTTATTATCTCAATGAGCCACACAGGGGCTTGGTCACCACTTTGGTGCAAAATTGTCTGTCAATCTAATAAGTGCAGCACACTATGTTCAGAGGAAATTTCCCAGTAGCCCATCTGAAACTCAATTATGTTCCTTTCGTCTTTTCTTAATAAATATGCAAGAATCTAATGGCCCGCAAATAAGGCCACAGTCTGGACAACTGTTGCCATCGCTGAAGTGGTTGCAAAACTTTTGCCCATTTCCTGCATTCATTATGCAGGCTCCCTATCAGCTTTTTATTTAGTGTATTTATTTCACCCATATACCCAAATAGTTTAAACCAGACCTCATTTATTTTTTTATTTTTTCGGCTGAACAAAGAGCAACTCAATTATATACAACAGTTTGACATTTTGTCACATTACAACATCAGACTTCATTGGAGTTTACATGATAGAATACCACAAACTAAAAAATGGTTTCTAAAGGTTTCTACTATTAAAGCTCTGAAACGATGGCATATGAACTTTTCTGCACTAACACTTTGTCAGGTCTTAATGGCTATGTGTCTATCTGCCTTACACATCAAAGTACTTGGATTACTGATAGTACCACTTTGAAAAATAAATCAACCTTAGTCAGACTGGATGGAGAATGTTTGGTGACAGAAACTGTGAATCTTGCCACACATCTATTGGATTTAAGTCTGGACTGACTAAGGTCATTCTGACACATGAATATACTTTCATCTAAACCATCCCATTATATCTCTAGCTGTATATTTAGGCTCATTGTCCTGCTGGAACGTGAACCTCAAGCCCTGTTTGAGATGTTTTGTAGCCTCAAGGTGCTGGCCCATGGTTCCTGTCAACTCTGGGAACCTGCTCATATTCCTGCAGAAGGCAATCACCCCCACAGCATGTTGCTGCCACCACCAGGGTGTGGCAGCAAAAACACTTGATGATTGGTTTGGGTTAAGGTATGGGCAGAACTTTGTGCCATCAGAAACTGAATTTGAATTAGTTATGCTTGAATTTGCGTCACTCAGATTGAATCTGAAAAGCTCAATGGAATAAAAATGCTTTTAAAAACTGACACTGTGTTAGCCCAATTTGAAATCCCCTTTTCAGTTTGGAAATAATTGTCATTAAATGCAAATTGAATTTTGTATTTTGAAAACTGATTTATTTGGTTCAAAATTGCATCTCATCCTTTTTCAAATTCAACTCTCCAATGTTCAGTTTTAGTTCTGTAATTGAATTACAGTTCTCGAAATTATTTTTTTTGTTTGTGTCAGACATCCAAATCCTTGAGAAGTAATCGTGTGCAACTACTTTGTACTTAACTCCCTCAAACAAAAAAGCAATATTTAAAAGGTTGCAATGGAAGTAACAAGAGTTTAATCATTTATGGCTTACAATTTTTTATTATCATGTGAAGAACCAATTAATGATTTACTCCTTTAAATTGTTTTTATCTTTTCATAGATCCTGTTTAATTTTCCATTAAAGGCACTAAACATTAGTGAACTATGTGCCAGGGATATGATTACGTTCAACTGTGAAACAGCTTTGAAAATGTAATGACATGAACTTAAATGACCTATTTAAAGTAGGCTACTGTTTTATTATTGTGTTTTTTTTACCCATGAAAACTCATATTTCTTCTTCCATCTGAAATCGGTGGAACGTCATTTAACTGCTGCTTGTGTCAATGACTAATACTGTTGTCTGCATTCCAATGTATCGCCTTGACAACATCATACCAGTAATATATTACGGCGTCATTGGTGGAGTGTGTTACCCCCAGTTTACTTTGTCCTTGATGGCAGCACTTTTCCCTAAGCTGTAATTTATTTGCTGTTAGCTTGTCACAATTGTTTATGATCAGATACGCAATTCTCCCATAGCAATAGCTGACCCGTTTAGCATTACCTAAATAAGAAAGATGTTCGCCAGGCAGAGTAATCCTCTTGTGTAGGATGAAATGATCTCCAGATGAAATAGCTCTATGTTGCTGCTAAATAAGGGGGGAGAAAAAGGAAATTAGTGCAAGGTTTCAGCTATAGAGAGCTTTGAACACAGAGGCATGGTCACAGCCATACACCAACAGATACACTGAAGAGGTTGTCTCAATTTCTAACAGACTTTACTAACTGATGACTGAATGAGCCAAGATGCTCAGAATAATATCTTTTAAAATTTCTAGATACTTGCAGCCACCTACAGTACAGTCAACCCATGCCTATTTCAAATTATTTGTGAAAATTAGCCTATTAGAGAACTTTTGTAATATAGTTAATAGAAAATGTAGCTTGGGAAACTGAAATACGTCTGGACAATTTTTGCAGTATAGCCATTTCAGAAGGAATCTCACGTATTCGTTCCGTTTGTAGGCAGTTGAGGTCCCAAATACCTACAGAATACTATCAGTCTACTGGTGAACAGCTTTATTAATCAGGCGTTAAAAATGTTTAAAAAATTCTATTATATCTAAATTCTTTATACGTCACCGATTCAGAATACCGTCATTTCGGGACTATAAGGCGCACCTGAATATAAGCCGCACAATTCAATTTTAGGGAAAAACACAAGTTTACACATACAAGCAGCACCTGATTACAAGCTGCAGGTGCTGCAATATATAGTAGGGATGTAAAAAACACTGATATGTCAATATGTTGCAATATTTTATGTCATGATATTGTATCGATATTCAAGAGCAAAGAATCACTGTATTGTATTATGATGTATCGTTATATAAAGCAATATATAATATTGTTCCCTCTGAATCGTGAAACATATCGTATAGCCAGATTCTTGCCAATACACATCCCTAATATATAGATTATATAGATTTATAAAATCTTCTATTTTTGAAGAATTATTGGAATATTGAGAATATCCATCCATCCAGTTTCTGAACCACTTAGTCCTCAAGGGGTCGCGGGGGGGCTGGTGCCTATCTCCAGCTGTCAACGGGCGGGGTAAACCCTGGACAGGTCGCCAGTCCATCACAGGAATATTGAGAATATTGAACAAAAATTTAAATGCACAGAAATTGGATTTCCATAGTTCAAATTGATGTCTGCCCGCCGAAGCTCTTCCATGTTGTTTTACAGTGTTTTTTTATTTTTATTTTTTGGACTTTTCTGGTTGATTAATTAACGTAATGCAAGCTATAAACAAGGTCCAGATTGAAAAAAACCCCAAAAAAAACAAAAAAAACTTCCCATTGAAGTGCCTTACCCAGGGGCACATAGACATGTGACAGCAGGAAACTGCAATAAAACAGACAACCTGTCAATTGCAAGACGACTACTCCCACCACAGGGGGTAACCATAGTTCATGTAGGTGATCTAATGGCTACTTCTGCATGAAGTCTGTATGTTCTCCATGTGCATGTGTGGGTTCCTATTCCAGGTATTCTAGCTTCCTTACATAGTCTAAGAACATAACAGTCCCTCCTTAAGTATGAACGTGTGAATGGTTGTTTGTAGGGATGCACCGATACCAATACTAGTATCGGGTATTGGGGCCGATACCGTTGTGATGTACTTGTATCTGTAACGGTTAGTCAACTGATATCATGAACCAATACTTAAAATGTGGAAACTCTGCAATAATGTCACAGAAAATTTTTGTTGTTACTTGAAATTTTAGTTTTGTTATTTATCTAATTCAGCTTTATTTGTTGTAACAAGGAGAGACGATCTTCTTCTAGTTCCCTTTTATTTTTTTGTGTGGTAGAAGTATTTGCATTGGTACTCGGTATCGGCACCTACTCACATCCAAGTATCATTATCATTTCAGTTTGAATAAATGGTATTGTTGCATCCATAATTGTTTGTCCTATGTGTCTCTATGTTGCCTTATGATTGACCAGTGACCTATCCAGTGTCTTTTTTCCTTTCACCCGATGACATCAGATAGGTATCTCACCTCTCCACCATAGACTTCTGAGGACTCTGATTTTGGTCAGATATAAGCAAGGATTGAACTACAGAGTAAAAAACTGGCTGTGGGACTGACTCATTGAATTCTATCTCGGATACCAGTCAGAAAGAAATGCTTGGTTTTTGATTTGTACGTCATGTTTCTTAGAGATGTTGTTTTGTTACCTTGGCATCACTCAGAAAGTTTTAGAAGGACAATTACTGAAGATGATCGACCAACTCTCAAAGCATTAAAGAGCAAAACAAGCTTTTAGTTCAATTCTGAAAGAGAAGAGCTGAGGACTGAAAGAGCCTTCTGTATGTAACGGCAGATTCAGCCTCTGTTGTGTAACACGGCACAGAGGAATTGATTGGTTAACATTTAAGTCTAACCCCAACACGACATTTAGGAATCACTGATTTCCCGTTATTACACAACATCTATTAACTTGAAACAAAACATTCCTCCCTCTCAGTGAGGAATTTTAATGAATGGAGCAATTCAATACCACATATATTAAAAGTGTTCCCCTGGGTTTGGGTCTCTAGGCTGTGATCAGCAATTAGTATGCATGCCTTGGGCCAAACCAGTAGCACAGTGATCACAGATTATTATTCTGTCTGGTAATGAGTTTATTTTCACAAAGTGTTCATCCTTCTCTCTGCCCTTGGGTCTTTTGCTTATACTTGAACCTCATCTCATTCTGATACATGAAGTATTTTGCTGTAACATTTAGCTGGCATATCAATTCATCACTGTAACTGAGTGAGGTGGCCTGGGAAGAGCCTGGGAGGAAGTGATAAACTTGGCCATACTTTGACAGCATCCAAGGGTGAGTAACGTGCCCTCTACACGACAGGAAGCCACTCTGGGTCCTTTTTTTCTTGTTTTCTTTTTCATTCTCAGTTACATTTTTCATGGAGGGGAGTCCCATCGAGAGCGAAGAGCAGAGATGGACTGTAAATTCACCCCGGTGATGCTTGTGTTAGCATAAGGAATGTAGAGTTGTCACCCATATTATACCCACCCTCCAAACCGAGGCAGATTCCTCGAGAAGCTCAGAAACTCAGACAAAAAATGTAGGTAATCACAGCCTGTAGACATTCAGGTGGAACGTTTAGAGAGCTTCTATGGATTTTATTCAATAATAAGTTTGATAGATATCAAAGTTTTCTATTGACAGAGAACCTAAGAAGTACAAACCACAGTAAATCAATGCATTTCTTACCTGAGATGTTACACATCCACCTCAGTGGACTGCCTGTTGATTAACTGCTTCAGTTATGTCTCAAGTGTGTCATGGAATTTGGGTAATGACTCAAAGTTCTTGAGCAAAGTGTTTAAAATGAAACTTAAAAGTCAAAAATTTTGCAAATCAGACTTTTGCTGTATAGAGGATATTTGGGAAAGTAGAAGAGCCCACTCCTGCTATTCGTTAAATTAGTTAAAAATTTATTTTCAGATGAATTATTCAGTTTTCTGTGACAAACAGAAACATGGATTTCAACACTAATTATCCGCTTTGCAGAACAACTTTGAATCATTAACGTTATTGCTATCTAGTGTTGTGGCTCTTAAATATGATAAAATGTGTTCTTTAAGCTTTAATATTCCAGTCTTCTCCTCTGGACAAGGACATCATTACTCCAGCAACCCTCACCTCAAATAAATTCCTGTTGGATGGACGTCATAAGAAACACATTAGAATGTGTCACATCATGCATAATCCATATTTGAATCACATCACACAAAATTGCTGCTTCAGAAACTTCTAATGGTGTCTGAGTGCATTTTGATTCATTCTGGCTGCTTGGGGTGACGGAAAAATGTAGTCAAAGTTTATGTGAGGCTATGACTGAAATAATATTCACCCCCAAACAACCTAATATTGTGTTTATGTCATAAGCATCTCTATCATATATCAGATTATAGATAGAATTTTGTATTTTTGATCCAACACTGACTCTCTGGGTTGCTGTCTCTGTTTACTTTGGTTTTCTCCTCCTTTTTTTTAAATTTCTGCATAACATATCTGATAAGGCTTTATCTCCTTGCATAAATACTAAGATATATTTATGCTGCCATTCTAAACTGAATTTTCTTTTAGTTTTGCCACTGAAAAAGTTTTGGAAATATTCCTGTTTTCCTTTTGCTTGAAAAGAAATTCCACTACTAATAAGCAGGGTGATCTCCCTGGGTGGTTTTGTGACCCAGTACTCCAACCCTGAAATCCCCTGAAACAGAGAAAATGAAGACAGAACTAGCTTGACTAAAAAAATAAATTAAAAAAAGAGAAGAAAAACAGGCAGCCTTATTAGTGAATTCTTAAGTGGTATGTGGAGCGCTTGGCTGCCTGGGCTGCTGTCACTGCAACTTGAATTAAGAGCAGATTCCAAAGCATACAGTTTTTCTCCCCATCTTGCTGCAGCCTTTTCCAGGAAGCAACCTATGACTATTCAGAGTCATACGAGCTACATGTCAAAACATACTGGCCGCTCCAGTGTCATAAAGCTTCTTCCTCTGAAATATGTAACAGGGTCAGAGCGGATGTGGCACCCTGCTGCAGTGCAGCTGTTTACGGCTTCTGTCAGCCTTCATGAATCCACATGGAGCAGTAAATCCAGCTCTGTGACTGTACTCTATAGCACACCTTCTACAGCTTGTAAATCAGCCACTAATTATCAGTTTTCAAAACCTTAGGTTACAAATGCTGTGTTCAGTGTTGGAGTAGTTACTCAAAAAAGGTAATTAGTAACTATTTACTCCTGTTAATTGTAATGAGATTACTTGACTAGTTACTGTGTTTGAAAAGTAACATCACCACTTATAACTTTACTTTCCCGTTCCTTAATTTACTGTGTAGATACATAGACAAACATCATAGCCCTATCATCACCTATCTGTATAGTGTTTATTGTATAAATGTATTAAAAATGGCTTATAAAACCAAATGAAAGAACAATATCCACTTCTGGACAAATAAATGTGCCCACATACGCTTTGGAAAACATGACAACAAAACTCTTCTGAATACAAAACCAGCTTTTGAAAAACAGAAAATAAAGTGGTCATTTAAAAAAATGATAGATAATTAAAAAAAAATATATATATATATATATATATATATATATATATATATATATATATATAAGATAATCATCTTATTTGATTTTCTTTTAGAAATTAAAATGAAGGATTTACCAATTCAACTTTAGACATTTAATTTTTGCATGTTTTCTGTGGGAATAACTGAGTGAGACAGTAATGAAGGAAATGAGCCCCGGCTGAACGAGGAGATATTTCATTCTGGGTGTAAAAGCTGGCATTTAGAAAATCTCTCTTATTGTTTCGTCGTATCCCTTTTTCTATTTGTTGCATTAAAGATCTATGAATACTGGGAGTTAGAGGTCCAGATACTGCACGGCCCCTCTTATTTACCCATTTCAACTCTTTAGAGCTGTTCAGGAACTTATCACTGCATCTTTCAAGCTTACTCTCACCTCACCGACTGAATTCTGTTCAAAGAAATTTAAAACACTAACTTTAGTTTTACATTCATTGCTGCTGTAAAACAAAAACAGCCCTTAAAAGATTGTTCTATTTAAGTGAAATTAGATTCATGTTAGATCAAAGCTGATATTTGTAATAATTAACTGAAATGAAAGGTTATTAGTTAAGCTAATGGCTTTGAAGCTCATATTATGGATGTTTATACAAGTTAGCATTGGATACTTGAATTGGATTCTTTCAGAGCAACAGTTAAAGTAATCACAACAGGTTTGCATTAGATTTTAAAACAGAAGTTATAGACATCCCTACACAGTTAAAACCACGTCCCTATTGGTGATTGATGATTTATTCATGTTTAAATGTCATGTTAGGATTTGTTTTCTTACATTTTTGCATTTAATTATGTTTTAATATTGAAGATCAAGCAAACTGAAAAAACAAGCAGGCTCTTTTGCTTCAATATAAACTCATTTTATATTTGTTTCCTTTATTTTTCCAAATAAAGACGGTACCTAGAAATGTATATGCATCACTTAAAATAATGTTTATCCTTTCTAATTAAAACCATTCAAAACTGTTTTAGCTCTTTTAGCATTAGAAGAATTATATCTGTTTGCTGCACAGAATGAGATAATTTTTCAAAATAGTTTTTTTCTTATTTCACTTCAAATTCATATGTTTATTTACATTTTCCTGTGTGACTTGGATCAAACTTATTGAGTTTACTTCCACAAACATCTCACAATATTTTAGCAGGACTTTTGGCCCATTCCTCCTGACAGAACTGCTGTGACTGAGTCAGTTCACAAGGCCATAGCTGAGGAAATATTGGTAATTTGACAATCCTGCCTGACCTAAAACTGAAAAAGTTTAGGAAGATTTAATGTCAGACAATTAAGAAAAAAAAATATTCCAGTATACATAGGGTGTATAGCAGGCATTATTTGTTATTAGTGCAGATCAAATGCTGAAATGTCAATAAGAAACTTTCAAATCTTGGAATCATGATTGGAGCTGAGTCATGAAATAACAGAGTAACTAACAGTGATGTTGGTGTTTTATAAATTATGATCTCAAAGCACAGTGGAGCCAGCTGACAGCACGAATGAATCGATTCAGCAGATAATCAGACACGGTTTACAGGAAATGGCTCCTGCCATTCATCATTTGACTAAAAACAGACTCTTCCTGTTTGACATCACATCATTTATCATAACCTGACACAGCAAGACTGATGCAAGACAACATAATTACATTATCAATAACTAATCATCTGAGAACATAACATACAAAACACTGTTTGCTTCGTTTTCTCCATCAGGAATCAGGAAACGGATTATAGCTTGTCAAAAAGGTGACCTTTACCACCTGATCAGGGTCCTGTCTTCACTCTGAAGCACCAGTGGAGTGTAATATCCGCCGACAGAATCAGCATTAAAAAAAGAATTCTGTCATTTCTGCATATTTCCTAACAGAAGCAGCGACATTACGTGGATGGTAATCTAATTGCAATGACAGTTCAGTGGTGGAGAAAGTGCTTGTTTGCTGCACAGTGCATAGTCAAAGGAATACTCCACCATGACGTACTCATTGTCATACAAATGAGTTTTTCAATCGAAGAGATGCAATCATTGAGCCTGAAGCCATTTGTCATCCTCTTATTTGCACTCTCTGGCTTTTTCCTTAGACAGAGCTATCTATTAAATTGCAAAGGAAGTGGTCATGCAGCACAAACAGAAGGTGATGACTGAAGCTTCTTCTGTGTGATGAGATTTCACCAGATAAAAGAAACACAGCTTGCTGATAGTTGAACAGCAGCTTATAGACTACCTGCAGCAATCAAGCTCTCTGCTGCATGGCATTTTAGAGCCAAGGCTCTTCTTTATTTGTTTTTTGTACATGTGTTATGACTTTTATTATTTCTTAGTCTGACACCCTCAGTCGCCAAAGTCAGAACGCTTCTTTTAATGGTATCCAACAATTTTGCACTGTAAGACTTCCCAAAGCAAAGAGAAATGAGACAAACATCTGTGTTTCCATCCCAACAAATACAGAAACCAGTCTTTGAAAACTAAAGTGTTTTCAAAAAATGTTTTCATTCATCAAGCAGACAGCAACCAATTGCACCCTGACTGGACGTGATAAAACTAAATGCCCACCTTATTCAGGTCCGGCAAGCTGGCCCCACCCATTCAGGTATCGGGCCCGCCCAAGACAGATTACAGCAATACAATTAAAGCGAAAGTTCTTTTTTTTAACCTGGACCGTATTTTTAGAATATATTACTTTCATTTACTCACCTAGACAAGTTTGGTGCCCCTTGGAGTCCTTTGGAAGAAGTTTATATCCAATCGTGTTCAGTGTATATCCATATAATTGGAGGCAATCAGGGCAAGTGATTTGCCACCTGTAATAAGGCATTATCTGCCCCAGAACTCCTTAATTTAACCATCTTTTGTTGTTAATCATTAGCACTACTCCTCTCTGAGTTCAGAACATCTTGAAAGTGCTTCTTTGTTCGGTTCCGGGGTGATTTAGAGGCTATAATAAAACTACACAATCGCACAATTTCTGTTATGTCACTGCCATGATCGGCTAGACAGAACTTGCTACTGCAGACATCAACATGGTTTCTGTTTGCCTGTTTCCAAATTGCAAGAACTGAATGAAAAATTGGATTAAGGTCCGCTTCCACAGCCTACCTGTCTGCATCCTATGCAGACCACAGCTGCAATGGTGGGCGTTTGCAACGACATTGAAATCCAGGTTAGTGTAAATTAGAACCAGTCTGATTAAAAGCATATAAAACCTCCAGAAGCTAATACCTTAGCACCTCTGAGATGTTCCAAACTCACAGGTGAACATTGCTAAATATTCATAACAAAACATGATTAAATGAAGGAGTTTTGGGGCAGATAATGCCTTACAGGAGGCAAATCTCTTCCCCTGATTGACTCCCATTACATGGAACTATGCTGATTGCTTGGGATGGGCGATATGGCTTAAAAAATGTATCATCATAATTTCAGGTATTTTTATACGATACAAATGGTGATATATTCCCTTCTGTAAAATAGCAGATTATTTTATGTTTACGTTGTGTTCCAATGATTGTGCTGAAAAACATCACACACCAATGTACAGCTAATGTACAGCTCAGTCGCTCTGCTACTCCACAGGTCTGGAGTTGAATCATAAAAATCTGCCATAGACAGTTAACATTTGTAAAAGCACTTCTTTGAGGGCATGTTGTATCTTGGGTCCAGTTTATGGACCATATTCTTGAATCCTTCCTTTTTGAAAATTTGACATACCAGTCTTAGAGAGGCAAGAGCAATCTTGAGTGACATTCTAGTTACAGTCCATACCAGTCATTGGTGGTAATTTTTGTTTTTCAGCTGCCAATAAACACCACAAAGACAAAGAAGGGCAGTGCTGTCTTATTTTTTAGGCTAATATGAGCATGCTAATGGTAGTTGTGAGATTTTGTGAGAAATACACAAAAGGAAAGAAATCACCAAGGTTTTCAGCAGCAGACTATGTTGGATTGTGGACATCAGACTGGTTGTGGAATAGCTATTTCACGGGGTACAATAACATCTATTAAAGATGTCTTGGTTTTGTCTTTGATCGGTGAGTTTCACATTACATTGGTTTGATAAAAGCTTTTACTGTGTTGAGATTTTCATTGCATGCTTGATTGGCATACAGTATGGAATCACAACGATATCAGCTTTCTAATGTCTACGTATATATACATGGCAAGTGTTGTGCCAAAAAGGCAGTTTTTTTTTCTGCCAAAAAGGAAGACTTGACATGAATATGTAACATTCCGTCAACAGAACATAAAAACGCTAAGGGGTTAAATAAAGACTTTTTACTGCCCCCCCCCAGAATAAGCCACAGCAGTGCCAGGTCCGCCCTTATTATATTGTGACATAACCGTGATTACCGGAGTTTTTAGCCAAGTTGCCACACCCATTCCTGATTAATCTCAGTCCTATAAAAGACACCAGCCTCATGACATGAAGCCATGAACCAGTTTAAAGTTATTTTGACTGTCAAGACTTAACTCCTGAATACCGTGAGGGACCAGGGGAGCCAGTGACTGGAAGTATGAGCAAAGCAGTTTATACAGATATTTACAGAAGGCTTTGACTGAAAGCCACATTTATTGACACTGTAGTAGTGTCCTTATTTGTGCCTATTGTGCTGAGGTGTTAAATAAGAAGACATTAATCAGTCACAGGAGCTGTCACTGATTGAGATCAGTCACTTAGTTCCACAAGTACAGAATCTTCTCATTGCTTGAAGTCTAACCATTTTGTTAAAATGCCTTTATGTTCCATAAAGACACTAGCATTTGTCAGTAATTAAAACGGGATTGACTGAGGAAAAAAGTAAATTGATAATTTTGAGAGAACTCTTTTCAAACAGTTTATGATGATATGGACTGAGCTGGTATTTGTATTTAAGTATGCAGGTTAAACAGCATTTTTTTAAATTTTACAGTATAGTGGAAATAGACATGTAGTGTAGACTGTTGTATAGCATCAACTAAAGGTTTTTAGTGAATCACCGACCTGATTCAAGTTTTTAATTTCACCAGCCTCTCATCTGGAGTAAGAATGTAGAGCAGGGGTTCCCTATGCATCCACTACAAAGCATACCTGAATCAAGTGATAGACTTGTTGCCAGGCCTATAAACAGCTGAATTACATGCTGATGAACTCAGAAATTTGGTTCAGGTTTTTTGAGAAAGGATGTAGCTTAACATTGCAAGGTAGTAGCTCTTGAGGACTTGACTTGGGGACCTCTGATGTAGAGAGAGATGAGAATAACTTTCAAAAGGAGGAAACCTTAATGGGAACCAGGCTGTGTAATGAGAAGCCACGACAGGCTGGGAGTTGAGAAAACAGGATTTACTCAGAAAAATACAGAAGCACTGAGCAAGAAGAGCTTTCCATCGAAACTATACTTGATGGGAAAGAGCATTCAAGTAGCAAAATGGCAGGGAAGCCTTGTCATTGGGAAAAAGCGGTTTAGAGGTACTTTCTTTAGAAAAGTACACATGGTCAATATCATTAACTTCTTTGTCAATGGCTATGTTCAAGGAAAGAGGCACAGCTTTGCCTACAAGCACAGAACCTGAATAAGTTTGTTTGATAAAGTAAAGCAAAAGCAGCACAAAAAAGTTGAATAAATCCATCGTTTTTTTTTTCTATGAAAGATACCTAGCTAAACCAAAAGCTTTGGTTCAGAGGTACTTTCTATGGGAAGGAAAAATTGTGGAAAATATAGTGGTGGGGTAAGCGGGGTTGGCAACGTGACAAGAAAAGGGATCAATCGGAGGAAAGTATTCGTAGTGGACCATCACCTGCCCACGAATAGTTGAAATCCACGAACAAAAAGCTTTTTGTGAGATCTGTTGGAAATAGGTACAGCAAAACACAAAAACACTGAGCCATGGATACTTTCTATTTGCAGGAAAATTCACATATTTAATGTCAACTTTGATTTTCTCTTGTTTTGTTTCTGAAAATAAAACTGCCAGCTGGAGATAACATTTTATAGACTACAAAAAGTATTCCTTGTTCATGAATTACCACAGGCATGAGTTAATATATATATTGTTTCATTTCTATCCATGTCCTGTTCTGTTGTAGTAGGTAGCAGGTACCTGAAGATGTTTTCTTTGAAAACAAAAATGTATTTTGCGTTTTGAAAAAAAAAAAAAGAATAGAAAAATCAGCCTGCCAGAAAACATTGAAAGAGAAAGAGAGTTAGAGCCTTTCTGATAATGGACAACAGCTCAGTCAGCACAGACACTCTGAGGTCTGATTCTTCACCGGTGTCCGTCTTGCCACCATCCATCATCCATGTTTGTGTTAGAGGTGGCTGTGAAGCATCTGTCTCTTCAAGGCTTAGGATTTTCTTCCTTCCTATCGTTTTCGTTCCTCCGATTGATCCCTTTTCTTGTCACGTTTCCAACCCTGCTTATCCCTCATTCACACAAACACCTTTCCGCTTCATATCTGTGCGTCCTTCCCTCCATCCCTATGTGAAATTCTACCTTACAGCGACCTATTGAGAAAAAATATAATCTTATGCTTTTTTTCTGTCGGAGAGGAAGATGTGAACTGAACACCGGCTGCCTGTTGGTGCATTACCAATCTGCAAAACATGAAATGAAACAACGAAGCCTGTCATTAGTGTATGGATCTGCCACAGCTTATCTGCCTTGTGTGAATGTATGAGCTTATTGAAACATCCACCACAACCTTTATTATGTAAATCTCCTATTTATTCGCTTACAATGTAAAAAGAAATTTAGCTTCATAATAGAAATTGATTTCTGGAATGGCTGACTTCTTTAGTCAAGCACCTCACTCACATTTTTTCTACCTGATATATTTTTGATTGGTGCTTTATCAAGTTGATCAAATGTTCCTAGAGTACACCTCTAAGCAAATATTAAGAGTAGTGGTAGTGCTTTAAGAAAACAACACTGATAAAAATAAAATGTAACTAATAAAGTAATTGTTCATGTCTTAGATATTATCCTTATCTTCCAGCTGTGAAGGCACTGTTAGGTATTTGATTTTCTAAAGCCAATTCGCCAGTGCGGTCCTTGAACACGTTGAAAAATGTGAAGGACACAATCACTTTGGAGAATGTCAAGTATTGAACAGTTATGTGCTTGTGCATATCATTTGCTCCCTAATGTGGCTCAGCAAATTCAAATCCTGACTGAAAGAAATACAACAAACATACAGAATTATCTGTCTCTTGTGTTTCTAAAACTGTTCTGACAATTTAGTTTAATTCAACAATATTTTGTTTATCCCAAATGGAAATGAAATGTGATAACTCATATCATCATTATGGTTGGGCCCGCTGCGGGCATAAAAAAGAATCTTTGTCTGTAGTAAACAATGTTGAAGAAGCCTCTGACTGATGACTGGTGCAGTACTATTGTATAACTGTTATGACATACTAACAGCTCATTATCCATGGACCAGAGAGGATATTTGAAAGGGTCATGATCTGCATGACACCATCAATTGAGAGGAATCTCTGCTGATCAGACCCATTTGGTTTTACCACTATTATTTTTTTGGCACGAGGTGCCGTTATTCTTTACTAGTTCAGCAGGAAGAAGGGCAAAGAGAGAAGTGGAGGACATGCAATAAATTCATCCATCCATCCATCCATCAATCTATCTATCCACCCATTATGTTTAAAATCTTTTTAAACATAATGGCCTTTTTAAGTCCCTGGTTCTATTGTTGCTACCCCAACAGATGATGGCTGTAGAGATTACACTCTCCATAACAAATTTGTCGAAGATCTGCAGCATCTTGCTGCAAACCTTGAATGACCTCAGCCTTTCCTAGAAGTACTGTCTGCTCCCTTCCTTCTTGTAGATGCTTCACTGTTGTCTGTTTTTTAGGAAGTCATTGATCCAAGCTATTGTTGAGACCTCGAACTGTGTCTTCAGGAGTTGCTAACAAAGAAAATCAGGCTGAATTGCATTAAATGTACTAGAGAAATGAAAGAACATGGTCCTTACAGTGCTGCCTGCTTTGTTCATATAACAAGGGGTTGGTTGAAGTAGGTGGATGATAGCAATAATACTCCATGGAGATAAGCATTATGATAAGTGTTACTGTCATGTTAAGGATAAAATGTTACAATGTTCATGGAATAAAACCTTGAACACCATCTCCAGCTGTCACTGGGTATGAGGCGTGGTAGACCCTTACGAGCTACATGGTCCATCAAAGGGCAACAAAGGACAGACACCCATGTATGCATTCACTCATACCATTTAACCATCAGTCATGTTTTTGGTGCGTGGGAAGACGCTGATGTACCCAGAGACAACTCAACATGCACAGGGAGAACATGCAAACTCTATGCAGAAAGCTCACACAGAACCCAAGAACCTCTTGCTTTAAGGCAACTTTGCTACCAACTGCACAACTATGCAACCCTGAATTTCCCCATGGAAACATGCCTGTATTTAAGCTCAATCTGACTCCTGATTGGCTGATTTCACTAAAGCCTACTTCAAACAGTCCTGAAAGTATGTAAACTGAAACACAACAAGCACTTTTTTGATTGTCATATTCGACCTCCTTATTAAAGCTTGATGTCCCCATTACCCACAATTAACTTAACTGCCAGCAGATCACATTATGGCCGCAGCAGACCGCATACTTCTGCTCATTTATTACATGATTTTCAGTTGATCATACTTCACATGAATCCATTTTGAGATGAAGGGGGGAGATAATTTCACAAATCTAATAACCCTTTTCAATATGTTGATGTCTGCTGGAATCCTCTAAAGGAAAAAAGGAAATACTGTCTGTGTTATATTGTTCCTTTCAGGCTAATATTAATAAGACAAGCAAGCCCTGCAAAGAAATAAAAACATTCACACTGAGTAGTGATTTGATGAAAAGGAATTGTCATATTGGTTCTCTGATATACTCTTTTTATTGAATCTTTTTAATACTTTGCTTAATACACTTTATGACCAGCTGACCAGTTTTTGTTGTCTTTTCTCAGTTTCTTCTGGATTGAAAATGTGTTGCCATAAAAACTCATTTTTTATACATGAGGAAGGAGCACTGTTCAGATAAAACTTATATTTAACCTTCTGGTTTATGAATGGCAGAGTAATAACACCAACCTGAACACCATCTCAATGGTGATAACTGGTGTTGGTGGCAGCATCATGTGGGCAGACCAGCCTTCACATGTTAGTTTTTCAGAGGTACTTGGTAGAAATAAATACAGTGAAATTCAATTCAGTTGGATAACATTTTGGAGGCTCAACATGACTTGAGACTTCTCTTGGAGCAGAGAATGACTTTAAAACAGGACTCTAGAGCAGGAGCTCAGACCAAAACAAGTTAGTTGAACAGAGTAAATATTTTTTTTTCTCTCTTTTCTGGTTTTTGTGTTTTCTGTCACTCTCTGCTCCCTCAACATGCAACAGATGACAAGGAAAAACTGTCCCTGTTTGTTTACAAAGCAACAGCTAAATTACTTGATTATGATTATTTTTGTTGAATAGTTTTTGTATTTATTTTTTTTTTCAAGTCCATCCATCTATCGTCTATATGTGCTAAAGGTATGTAGAGCTGCCTACTTCAATAGTCGAACACCTAATAAGCCAA
This sequence comes from Apricaphanius iberus, assembly GCA_028564705.1. Classification (NCBI taxonomy): domain Eukaryota; kingdom Metazoa; phylum Chordata; class Actinopteri; order Cyprinodontiformes; family Aphaniidae; genus Apricaphanius; species Apricaphanius iberus. The sequence continues at coordinate 1,764,563 of JAPXFQ010000269.1, forward strand.
AAAATGCATTAATATGCACAGTGAAAATGCTCTTAGTGCTACCACAGAAGCTAAGGTCTACTGCAAATCTTCCTCATCTCAGATTTTTAAGGATTCAACCAATTAGCGGCAAGGAAAATAAGAGCTGCTCTTGGATCTAAAGTTTTGCAAACACAGATCAATAGTCCGTCAAGTAGCATAACTACTATGGGTTGAGCCGAACATGAATACGGTTTTCGGAAAGGCATAAATAACTTTTTTTAAACAAAAACTTATTTCAAACAAATACTTGGAGAGCTAGTTATATTCAGGAGCAAGAAATACTACTCAAAAAGCTGCATTTCCTCATGGGTCCACGTTGCATAGACCCTGGATGAGAGAGCGAGTGAGTGAGCGACAGGATGGGATGGGTGGAGGAGAAAAGACATAATTGACACAAGTCCTCTACACAACAACATAGAAGGGATGAAAAGCAAAACAACTTAACCAGATTACTTTTTTTGTTGAATTGAATTTTGTAACTTAACTGGGTTCTGCAGGCAGTTTATTTGGGTTTGTTTGATTGGGAGATTAATCCATTACTATGCATTGGTGTTAACGTCTGCAGTTGGGTGCTCTCATGTTCACTACGTTGGCTCGGTAATTTAGACAATATGCTGTTGATGGCAGTGTTTCCCACACATAGACGAATGTGTGGCGGTGCGCCACAGGTTAAACGCCGACCGCCACATATTGCGTTTCGTACTTCTTTTTTACGCTATTTTACGCACACCTCCAATACTACCCGACTGCAGCTGCAACATCTCCACCTCTTCCTCTTTCTCAGACAGCTTGTGTCTGCGTGACAGCAGGGGGATATTTCTGCAGGCGGAGAGTTTGCCCGATGTTTGGATTTAGTCCTCAGCCACGCACAAGCGGGGTGGGATATTAAACTGTTTTTCCGGGTTAGGAGGAGGAAGGCGGGAGAAACCATAAGACACTGCAAACATGGGCATACTTGCTAGGGGTGTACAATTTGATGATTTAAGACCGTGAAGCGATCTACATGTGTGACGATCTGTCATTTTTGGGAGATCGTTTTATCCCGATTCACAGTTCTGCTGCTGTATTTCTGCCTTTGTGTGTGATTAAAATCCTCCGCTCCCCCCCTCTTCTAAGCTAATTAACCCCCTCCCCTCTCCTCCCTCCCCCTTTGCATGTGCGAAACAATGGCCGCTGGCTGCTCTGCAATGTGACCGCATACTATGGAGGCCGCCATTGCTGTAGTACCTCCATTTGGCCGCTAGGCCCCCATTGAAAAGCATTGGACTTTAGACACGTTAGAAACAACTTTAAAGCTGGTTTCAATTTTTTTTTACTTTCTATGGCTACATATTCCTCCTGAGATAACACTGGGCTTGTCAAAAACATAGATAGTTAAGATAATTTTTTGAAATCTTGCATAATTAATGAGGGGCCGGACTTTGATTAACAGGCTGTTTCGTTAGAATTTAATTATAGTAACACTACATTTTAATAATTATTTTAAGTTACTAGTTTACTTGAAACAATTATAATAATAATAATTATATTACCTTTTGAGTTTTGAGAAATAGGAGAACCGTCGGAGGAGCGCAGATACGGCATTAGTCAGGCATTGGGCTATTAGCCTTTAGCTTAGTTAGCCAAGTTTAACATCAGAGCTAAAGACGCGGGAGCTGAATGGATGTGGCTACGACCGAACTACACGCCCATACACGACCCGCGAGGACAGAGTCTACAGTGAAGATCCCGCCCCTATGCCCTTTTTAGGAACATGCTCGTCAGAGCTGGGAAGGAGGAGTCTGAATCCCCCATGAATTCCCCCATGAACGTGTGTCATTCTGGTAAACAGGCAGGAGTGAGGAGGCGCTGTCTATTCTTTTTTACAGTCTATGGTGCGCAACCTGTAAACAAGTATGGCGTTGCCGCGTCTGAGAGCGTAAATGAAGTTTTTCGTTCCAAAGTCAAAGTCCTTATTCGTTGAATGGAACTGGTTTGGTTTTTCACCAGACGACAAAGAGCAAACAAACAATATTTGCAAAGTTTGCAAGGAGAGCATCAAGGCAAGTGCTCGCAACACCATAAACTTGTTTACTCACTTGAAGAGAAGGTATCTCAAACAATACAATGAGCCGTCTGGCAGCTAAAGGTATAAAGCTATCTGCAGCAGCAGTGCCTAGCGCTTCTTCTTTTTCAGTTCAGCAAGGGCTAAAACAAATAATCATAAAACTTAACCCCTACGACACAGACGGCAAACTATCCGTGCAGTTGTCCAGCTGTCTTTATTTCCCGAAACACCGCCATTCCACACATGTACGCTGAATGCGCAGAGAGTTGCAGGGAATATTAACAATATGTTTGGATGGATGGAAGAATAATTACAACTGCTTACATTACAGTCTACCTACATTGTTTTATGTAGCAGCACATTGTATACCGTTGTGTTTTTACACTACATTGTTATCACTTACGTTTTTATTAGGCAGCTTTATGTGTGCCTGTTTATAATATCAGCATTCTGCGAAAAACATTTGAACCAGTTAAAGCTGCATTTACCCCGTTGTATTTGGATTATTAATTGGTGTATTATAGATTGCACAATACATCTTGCACATATTTGCAGCTGCATGTTAGTCTTTTATTTTAAAAGATTGGATTTTATTATATTTTCTGAATATCATATCTTAAAACTAAAGTAGGTTCATGTTTGATTTCCGTTTTAGTAGACAAGTCAAGATAAAAATTTTATACAACACATTTAAATACGTTTATGATTTAGATGTATTTTTCGTTTAGGTTATTTGAAAAATGAAATATATAAATATACAGTGTATGTATAGTTTCATTCAGAACTTTCTGTGCATTTCTATGGTGTTTGGTGTGGGAAAGACATATCAGTATTTTAGCCCTGTATTGGTTATCCCTAATTTGAATGAATTTATTTATTCAATGTTTCTCTTCTTTAATGTGTAATTTGAGATTTTTTGGTGATCATTTAAACAAATCGTGAAACATTATTGTTGTAGAAGGTTATTTTGTAAAATAAATAAATAAATACTGTTAAATTCTAGTTAAAATTCAAGTTTTAAAAAGTATTTAATAGTTCTTTTATAACGTCCCCGGCCTGTTTGAATGTCTCCCTAATTCTGAGGTCTCAAGGTTGGCAAGTATGTTTTTAACACACAATCACAGATTAAAAAGTGAAATAAAACATTTTATTCTGAATACAACAGTTTCATAGTGTTGATGTTACTGTAGGTCCCGACCCTTGGCAAACAAGCGATTGCACAATCTTTAGAAAGTTAACTATAGTCACAAGCGTGCGGTAACCCAACCACCACACATTGCTTTCAAATCTGTGGGAAACACTGTGATGGCCATAAATATTATAATTGATAATTAAATATAACGTAGAAGTCTAGCATAAAAACAAAGATTTTAATGCCTGTTTCGAATTTTACTGGAATACAAATTATTTTTCCCCCCTTAGCAAATAAAAATACAGATACAAATACTGGCTGATGTGAACACCCCTAATAAGTACAAGGTATTTTAGCTTCCCGAGCAGCATTTTCCGTTTAATATTTTAGGAAAAACAATCTATAAATAAGAACCTATGTTCCACAGAAACATGGGCATATAGGTGAATCTGTGAACCGTGACCTGCAGGGCAAAACGATGAAAAAAGGGTTTAAATTTCTGTGTGAAGAGGAATAAATGATTCGAATAAGGACACTTTTTTTTTGCAGGCAGTCAGAATCACCTGTGCTGGATGCCTTGTGCTCACTGCCAGCTCTGGGATCTGTCTGGAGGTTTTTGCCAATGCTCCGGTTGTGTCTGACATGACGGCTCACTCCCAGAGGTTAAGCATCATTCATATTCATACCGAGCACAGCTTCTGAGAGCCAAGAATTCTGAGAAACAACTGTCTACCTTTTCATCCACACTTCCCTCTTGTTCAGTTATTTATTTATTTTTCAGTCCATGTTAATTTCAGGAAAATATCCACGATAAGTGGATCTATAAAGGCCAAACAAGCTGTTCCAAGCTGCCTTATTTCTTTTTTTTGGTGCTTATGTTTCTTAAATTCATGCACTGCTTTGTGTTGGAGGAGTATCATCTTTCTTTTATCAGCTGTGTTTACCAGTTTGTTCATGCTGCTTTTGTGTTAAACCTTCCTTAGAGATTGCCTGTGAGCCGAACAATACTGTCAGATTTGCTAAAGAAGCAGGTTGTATGTATTGTTGGAGCAGAAGGAATTCTTATTCTTTGCGCTCTTCTTTTCAAAGTATGTGGTTTTGCTTTTGGGTTTTGAGTTTTTCTCAATAATTCTTTGTTCAGATGTGACAGTTTGATTTAATTAGGTTCTCACAGCTGTAATTTATGCAGATTTGCCTTTTGTCTTCGTTTTTACCAAAGATATGGTCAGAACGCTCAATCTCTGTTGTATAATATACAGTATAACAGGCTACATGCTAGCCAGGGACAGATGGATGTTTTTGGAATTTGGACATTTCTTTAGATTATATTTCCATACACTATATAAAAAGGTGTATCCTCTTTTCTCACAGGCTGACATTAAATCAGGCTGAACTTTTTTTTAGGAAAACGAAAATTAATTCTGTTTCCTTGTTAATTTTTTTAAATTAATTTGTCCTATCTATTATCTTCCACTTAATAAAGTCAGTGCGTTTACATGCAGCAAGAGAAACTCAAATTATTGCCTTAGTCTGACTGAAATAAGACTTTAAATGTGTGTAAACATCTGAGCTTGATTTAAGACTCCCATTTTATGAATTAATGAGACAACGGAAGCAGGAACAGCAACAACAGACCATGCAGCAACAAGAAGTGTAACACAATCAAATAGGGTCGTAGTTACAAAATGAACTGTGCTGCAGCGTTGTTGTATTTTATTTATTCGCCTATTGAGCATTAATCCATCTAGTGTCATGGAGTCAAACACACTTAATTGAATTTTTTGATTTTCTGAGTGATATGTAAACTTGGACTCAACCCACAGCTCTGCTAAGCTATTAGCCTGATTCCTGCTAAAAGCTTGGTTTAAATGTGCATGTAAACTTTCCTCACTCATCTACTTTCTAACTCTGCTTGGTTATAAGGGCTTTCCACTAATGACGACTTCATGGTACAACCATAGGCGGTGATCCTGGGGGGGACGGGGGGGACACGTCCCTCCCTCAAACAAAGTTGTCCCCCTCACAAAAGAAGTTTTTGTAAACCAGACATGCTATCAGTAAAACTGTATTGTCTTCTAAAACCACAACGAAAAAGTTAGTCTGCAAATACAAAATAATGTGTTTTTAATTGTTGAGAAATTATTTTCCAACCCCCTTATTCCTCAAGTTGGTACGGTCGGTCCACACACGCTGTTTCCAACGGGCGGGGCTGCCGGCTCTCCACCGCTAAGTGCATCAAAGCAGCCCGCAGGCTTACAGGAGGCGGGAATCAAAAAAAAAGTTTCCAGCATTAAGCCATTTAATTATGATATGCTTGTTCTACAAACTTAAATATTTATGCCAAATTTGGTCATTTTATGTCGAACATTGACACCGATTAGTGGGCGATATCTTCAGATTTTGATCACTGGTCGGAGATCCCTTTATGACAGTCCACCACCACAGTAAAAAAAAAGTTGTCACTTCATGTGCACTGGTCATTCCAGGATTATTCCACTATTATTTTTCCATTCAAAAATTCCTTTTCCCGGAAACGTACGCTTTCACGGTCTGCCCCTGGAATCTGCGGAGCATTTATAGATCGATGAAAATGTCCGCGTTTCATCCTTTTATCAGATGAATATGGGTAAGAATCAAAACTATCTGGTGCAATGTATGGAATACCACAGCGTTTAACCGCTCTTATCACGTCTTCCCCAGGCTCTGCAGTTGTTTAAAATAGTGCAGGTGTAGCTTAGGGATGAACTGGTTGCAACAAATGTGTGGTGGAGGCACGTTGCTCAAAGCTCTCTGTGTAAAACATAGAGCTGAAGATCCCATTGGCCACACAGACCCACAAACACTATGAAAACTGAGAAAAGTGAGAGATCGATTAAATTCAAAGATAAACTATAGAGTATGTATATGTTTAGTGTATTTGTAAAGTAAAGGTTTTTTATTTTTTTAATCATTAAAATGAAACAAATATTTCAAGAATATATTTTTAGATTTTGTGTATCTTTTCGTTCAGTAGGACTTAGATAAAGTTATTAAATATTCTGAGAGTTATTCTCTAATAGCCTACAAAAATTTATATGATTTATTACACAGATTTCAGTCATTTAGATACTTGACTTGATTGATTTGAAGTAGTTTGATGTTATTAGCCTTGAAAGTGTTTCCGTAATGATGTTGGAACTTCTTCATGCCTACATTTTTGTAAATCTACTTTGACTGTAGTGGAAATTAAGACATTTTGTTGAATGTGGTTACAAAGGATTCAATTCATAACTTATTTAACATACTGAAGGCAAACTGTGCAAAACAAGGTGCAAAGAAGCAGGAGAGAGCATTTTTTTCCATGTCCCCCCCAAAAATGACTCTCTGAAATTTTACTGTTTATTGTCCGCCCCAAAATTGAAATGGGATTTCCGTCCCTGGGTACAACCCCCTTTTTTAAGTACCTACTTTCCTGGGGTTCAAGGCATGCCGACTTAGGCTAAAAAATTGACATCAGATAAATGCCGGCTGTTGATTGGCAAGGATCGGGGTCTACAACTTCAATCCTTGAGGGCTGGTGTCATGCGACTTCTGGCTGTGTGTCTGCTTCATCACAGCTGAGTAAAAATTATCTGCTCATGAGCAGGACTCTGGAGAGCTTGACTGAATACTGAGGAGCTAATTCAGCCATTTGATTCAGGTATGTTGGAAACGACCACATCTAAAAGTTGCAGAAGTTGCAAAACTCTTTTGTACTGATGTTGTCGCCAGAATATGAAATAGGTTTGATTTTATTTATTTTTTCTTGGTTCAAAAAATCGTAAGGTGAATTGTTAGAGGCTGGATCAGTAGAGCTCACCAGTAACTAGACGGGACATTTTAGTGTTATCAGTTAACACTCCTCCTTTTGCAGGAATCGTGCAACTCTGGGTGATGAATGAAAGCTAAAGCCTCTGTTGGTTTTAACATTGGTGTTTTGTTATGCTTTGAAATTAGGTCCGCTAACATTTAAACACCACAAAATTAAAATATGTGTTCTTTTTCTCAGTCTCATACAATCCCAGCAAACATGTCAAAACAGAAGGATAATGAAAGGTCTTTGCAACAGATGCACCGGAATATCATCCAGGCCTCTGTGGGGTGCAGGGTGCTTGACAAAATGAGGCATAATCAGAGCTGCATAAACAAATTACGTGTGTGCTAATCATGGTCATTTGGCATAAAGATGCCAGGATGAGAATTACGTGTTGGCTCTGAGTACATTAGATGTAATTAACTTAGGTTTGCTTAGTTTTGGCAAAGACTTGGAGTACTTTATGCTGTTACAATAGGGAGAAGCAGCTAGATAACTCCTCATGGATCTGGAATGTTCTTCATGCACTAGCTTTTTATGCAAACGTTTTGACTAATTAAAACAAAACCACCAGTCATCATATTCATTAATGTGAATTACCTGCATTTGCTTTAGATGCCTGAACATGTTTTTCTCCACAAAGTAAAGAACAAACGAATGTCTGCTTCAAGGTCTTCTGGTAAGGAGTGAGAAGGAGATATGTGCTCCTGCAGATTTGATTTATGAGCTGCTGTGTGCAACCTGGCTAGATCTACTGCATCACTGTCCATGTCTGAACTCCAACCAGAATTTCCTGTTAGGGAGAAGATAAAGCTAACAGGAGATCAATACTGTCCAGTATCTAAAGTAGGAAAATCTTAATCTGCATTTGTTGTCACACCTTTATTCTGTTTACGGCAAACACTGATTTCAGATATAAAAATATATATATATATATTTTATTTCTAAATAAAATTACACTTTATCTTTTCTCTTATACCTTTTTGTACCAGCATTCAGTCTTCATTAATAGGAGTCTATTATTTAGTATTTGAGCTCCATCTGCAATATTTCTCTCAGTCTCTTATTTTGAGGACACATATAATCTGTCATATACATTTTCTAGTGAAATCACTCCTTTACGGATTTGACTCTATTTTTGGACTGTGACAGTTTTAGGTAACTGTTTTATAATTCCATTCACTTTTACAAAAATAAAAGTTAAAGGTTGGAGATGGAACACAAACACAATGGCAATGATGGTTGGGTTGCCTGGTTTGCTGCCCAGGGAACATCCTGAATTGTGTCCAATGAGGAATGTATCCTAGAGGAGTTTAACTGACACCTAACGTTAGCCAAGTTAGCAAGTGAGTTACCTTACTGATCCAGAAGGAAAGTCGCCGTTTCTGTGTGTGTTTGATGCCATGGAAATGTTTTATGTGGGTCCATCTAGTGTAGGCTTCACCTAAACAACTCTAGTTTCTGTTCCTCTGCGGTCACTAGTCTCCTGAGATGGATAACGGTATCTCCGGGGGTCTGAAGCAGCTGCTTTATTTGCCGACTCTGCTATTTTTCCCAGGGCTATCGGAGCTGTGCTGACCATGTAGTTGGAACATGAAGACCATTTATCAACCCGCAATAGCGGCTGTTACTGGCATAAACATAATGCTATTGTCGTGCCCGTTAAAATTTACATTTTATTATGTTTTAATTAAAATAGAATTTTTAAGGAGGTTTTTTACTTTCGCTCTACACCTCTCTAAACTCCCATTAATGTACTTTTTTAAATATAGCTTTTTATGAAAACGTTTCACATTCAACCTTTAATTTCAATCCAAAGAATCCCAAAGCATGATGCTGCTACTGCCCTGCTTATTGTGGGTATTAATATGTGGCCCCAAATAAAAGTCAGTTGAAAACTCATTTTCACTCGGGGGTATTTAATGTTGCTTTTTAGCCTAGGTTGCATTCTCTGTATGCATGTAGATTGCTCTCCCCATTATATTTTTCACTTTTTACTTCTTCTTTTCTAATCTTGTGTTATAAATATGTGTTTTACAGGACTTTGCTCAGCCTTTATAATGGTTTTAAATCTGGTTTATAAATAAAGATGGTATGGTATGGTGGTGAATATACCATTCTTCAGACCAAAACAGATTATTTTCCAAGGTTTTGGGAGATTTTACTTAGGCCAGGATATTTTTGTCTTGAAGAAAATGGTTCTGTCTGAGAAGCCTACTTTTCATTCCAGACAAATTAAAATCAGTGATACCACACATAGAAATTGAGTGTTTCCCCAATTTTGTGAAGGTGCTCTGGTTTTTTCATGCAGGTACAGTAGAAAAAGAAAGATAGAGCGGACATGAACTTTGTCAATGAACGCATCTTTCAATATTAATAAAATTCATGACATGCTCTACACTGAACTGAATGACTCACCTGAAACAATGTCAAGCTGAATTGAAACAGGACTGATACACATGGCTACTTGGCGCACCCAATCAGACCAAGCTCCTTAGGTTGGATAAAAACCATTATCCCTGTTGATGAGAAAGATTTTTCTCAACAGCTGCCTGTTCTGCATTCAACTACAGATGGGAGACTGGCCATCTTATTATATAAAAATCCCTCCAAAGTTGACATGAGCATGTTTTATTCTCATATATGGTCAACACATTATTTAAACTTTTCTAAACATTAACACTCAATGTTTTCAAGTGGTTATTTTGGGTTCCATTCTGGCTATGTCGGCTTGTACTATTTAGCTTATATAAAAAAAACAAATTAAATGTAAAGTTAGTTAAGTTCTTTCAATTTCTGAAAGGTTTGAAACATAATAAAATCATATTAATTTCAGGAGTGAAAGGAATCAGTTAAGAAAAAGGCTTTGTTTGATGCTAATTTAAGTTTTTAAAAAGGTAATATAGACATACATTTATTTTTCTTGATTAAAGTGTACTGATAATGCACCGAGCTGTTGTTTTTGTGTACAGTTACACCCCTAATATTTAGGCTATTGTTGCTATTTATTTATTTTTTTACTTTAAGGGATAAACTTCCAATTATTTGTGCCAGATACACTATGAAAGCAGGAAATTTTGTGAGTAAAAAGTTCAAAAGTTTTAATATGCGGAATCTGATTTAGCCATGAAAAAAGTGTGAAAATCACACTTGAGAAAGGCGCAGGTGAGAGCTTCAGCAACAGTCGACACTGAGTGAGCATGTGGCAAGGCGGCGAGACAAAGCCAAAGTGAAATATTTCCCTAATCCTGTGAACGATGACTCATCGCATTATTCAGACTGGCAACAAAAATTCAAACGGAGATGAATCTTGTACTACTGGTATGTCTGAAAAATGGGGGAAAAATGACACATGAATCGCTTAAGGCACACTTTCTGCATTAAGAAGCCAATCTGGTAGAGCGTGGAGGAATTGTGCAATTCAATAATTCAGAGAGAAATTACTCCTGAAAGGAAATATGAATAATTCAGGGTATTATGACTTAAATGAACTATCAGCTGCATTCAGAGTGGAGAGGGGAATTATGATTAATTCCATGTCTGGATTAATAGTGTTTTAGTCGACGTGTCATCCCGCATCAGCGTGTCTGGCCGTCCACTGATGAATTTAGCTAGTTAAAGATTGAAGAAAAGAAACTTTCGCTGTCAGGTCAGGGCTGGTTCACCTGCCGGCTTCTGATACTGATGAATAAACCAATTTGATGGGTGCTCGTTCCAGAAGATAGACCTTTGTAAAGGCTCAACGCAGCAGATGACATATTTATCCACCTGACCATTATTACTTAAAACAGGAGGTCATTTTCGACAGCAGTCGCCTGCCTTTCCATACAGGTCATGTTCCATGGTAACAAACATGAAAGAGCATTGAAGCAGTGAGGACATGCTTAAAAAATAGGAAAAATAAATCTGTGGGATAGAGAAATTGAACTGTCGCTAGACAGCAAAGAAAGTGAAGAAACATTTGTTTTGCTTTTTAAAATTACAGACTATTCTCCAAATTTCCATTCATCAGGAACGTTACTGATGAAGCTGTGTTTCAGCAGCTAAATACTTTAACCCAACTAACCGTTATGAAGACTTTCAGTCTGGTTTCCGTTCTCACCACAGTTCTGACTCCAACCTCAAAGTGTCCAATGACATCTGCATCAACGCAGACTACGGTAGAACCACAGTGCTGGTGATGCTGGACCTCAGTGCAGTATTTGATACTATTGACCGGAGTAACTAGTATAGTGCTTGACTAGTTTGAGTTCCACTTAAAAGACAGGGACTTCTTTGTCAATTGGACACCTTACACTGAAGCTGACAAAAAGATCACATGCAGGCTTCTCCAAGGTTCCATTATCAGCTCCCTCCTATTTACATGCTCCCATTAGCTCAGATTATGAGAAATAAGCTACTATAATTATCCCTAAATGTGCTGTACAATTAAACGTGCCTTGTCAAACCAGCTACAGATGTCCATCTTAAGTCCTGAAGGGCCAGGGTCCTGCTGGTTCAAGTGGTGTGTGCTCAACAGAGCAGATTAAAACAGTCCATCCACTCCAACCGTCAGAAACTTCTGCAGAGGGTCTGCTAAGGAATTACCATTTGATTGAGGCGTATTTAACCAGGGAAAGAAGTTAAACACATAGGACAGTGGTCCTTGAGGGCTGACCTCTGACACTACTGAACTAGAGTGTGTTTTCAGTTAAATAATAATTGGGGTGAAAACTGAATTCATTCAGAAATACAGAAGAAAGTAGGTCTGAGGAAAGAAAATGGACATGTTGAAGCATCCGTGGCTCATTGGTAGAGTAGTTGGCTTGCAATCGGAGGGTCGTAGGTTCGATTCCAGCTTCCTCCAGTCACATGTCGATGTGCCCCTGGGCAAGGCACTTAACCCCCCAATTCTACATCGTCCTACCGAGCCATGTTGGCTGTCGGTCTGTGAATGGGTGAATGTGGCTTCAATGTAAAGCGCTTTAAGTGGTTAGTAAGTTCAGTCCATTTATTTATCCCACCACCTGAGCCAGGAAGGTAAAGACAAATAGTTCTTCCTAGCAGACAATGACCAAAAAATGTGGCTAAGGAGAACAACGTAAATGTTTTGGATTGGGCATCACAAAACCCTAATCTATTCAGAGAAACATTGAGACCAGATATTAGAGGATTATTGTGAGCAAGGAACCATCCTGACCCTGTTCTGTTCGGAGTAATTCACCAACACTCCTGCAAAGGAAGGAAGCCCAAAACAGTTGACCCAAGTCAAGTAGCTTAATAGATGAGTCTATAAAATACAGAAAAATAAAGCTAAAAAGAATTACATAAAAAAATTTAATCATTATTCAGGCATTTGGCTAATATAAACGATTAAGATAAATTAACATAATTGACATTGATCTAAAACTGATGAAGGTTGGTGTGCTTTAATGTCAGTGAAAAAAGTATGTTGTTTTATGTAGTGCATCTAAATATCTTGTGAGAAAGAAACAATGCAAAGCATTGCAAAAAGGAGTCATAACACAACATTTGTAAAGATTGTTGTATTTTTGATGTTGGAGCTGGCCTGAGATAGTTAAAGTCTTCTATCCTCCTGGCGCCTCCAGTTCAGCCACCAGCTTAAGCCTCAGGGATCAGCTTGTCAGTATTTGTTCTTAATTATTAATAACAGAGTTACCTGCTGCAGGCATGTTATCATAGTTCATAACCTTTGAATCAAACTTCCTTAAATCTCCTTATCTGGGCAACGTATTGTACATGCCGTGATATGTTATACTAAGAGCACAGTGTATCAGTGTACAAAAGGACTGTGTGTCTGGTCATCTGGTTTTGAATCTATATTGTGTCCTCCAACATGGCCGACAGGAAAGGTGAGCTCAAAGGAAACCATATTGTTGTTTATTTTCAGTGCTCTTGAAAAAAATCTGTTAGTAATTGTATTTAGGTTGATATTTAAACATATTCCATGCAGCTTTGTTTTATAGAATTTAGATGTTTTTAGACTAAATATCTGTCCATTTGGTGACAAAATTGCGTTGTTTTTGATTGCTGCATAATAATGAACAGTTGTAAATAAATCAGATTTTACTTGTTAACGCTTTATGCCAAACTTGGGCATTGGATGGGAAACGGTAGCATCTCTAACAGTGTGTCATACCCACTGCATAAGGTATAATATATGTGCATAGACTAACAAAAAGCATTTATATCTTTACGAACAAACATATATATCATATGCATTAATGATGTAGCTTAAATATTGGGAAAAATATGAAATTACAGTGTCTAAATAAAAAATGTCTTGTTAAATTATGCAAACTGTCTAGGAATAAATCACATAAATGACACTGAAATCATATATTTCTATATTTTGTCCATATTTGTTCAGTGGAAAACCCGAGTTTGGCTTTTTAAAGATTCAGTAAATAAAAATAGAGCTAAAAGTTTAGGATAGTTAAAAAAAATATTTAAGTGATAAACACTAAAGGACTAAAGGAGCTGAGATTGGTGCAGCTGTTTGCCATCAGGAAGTTTACTTGGATGACACTTGTTGAATTCTTAAGTTGAGATCAGATCAGAGCATTGTTGGAGTTGATGCATTCCTACTCAGAAAGTTCATGCTATATTTAACAATGCAGCTGTGTTTCATACTTGCTTATTTCTTTTTTTACTTCTATATTCTCCTTTATGTTTTTTAACACCTTCAGGCTCCACCTGTTAGCTCTGTGTTTAACGTAACAGCGCTTTCAACTATGGTTAATGCCCTGTGGCTACAGTGTGCAGAACTGAGAAGTTTCTGGAAAGTTTGCATGAAGGTCTCAAAATATCTGTGGAGAAGAGCTCACTCTTTACAGGATGACTCGAGATCAGGTCTGAAGCTCTGCAGATTTAGCAAGACAGAGTAAAAAAGGTTCCATGACCATATAAATATGTAACGTGGTGTTTAACCTATTCAGTTTTGTTGTTTTATTCCGAAAGAATGCTAATTGAGAGATCAATGTTCTTTGTGTTGTTTCTATGAGGATGTTGTTCCTTCACAGTCTGGACTTGGCAGCTTTGAATTTGCTTCGGTATTTTCCAAGTCTGGATAAGGAGTTTTCAAAATCTATGTGTACAGTTTCCCAGGACATAAAAGTGTGCTTTCAAAATGCATAGAATAGGTTACTTATTATTCACATATTAAAACAGGTGACTTGCTCGAATATAGGAACATTAAACCTAAATTAATAATTATAAAAACAGAAAACTAACAGATTTAAATAAACTGGAAATGAGTAATAAGTAAAAAAGGAATAAAGAAATATCAAAAGAGAAGCACACATGACAACTCAAAGTTTAAACACCCAAGGATCATGATAATGGGATTGATATTATGGCATTACACATTATATCATGACAAAATAACAATGAGATCTACTTCAAGATAATGAGATGTATGACATTATAATCTCAATAGTATGAGATGAGCCTAAGAAACTCAAAAATAATCATGAGAAAACGGGTGACGATCCTTATCTCATGATAATCTGACAACAAAATTATTACTGTGACACAATCATGCAAGTTTATGTCTCAAAGGGGAGCCTGTGGTTCAGGCAATAAGTCACACAGTTTAGGAACAAACCATGAGATGTGTAAAAAAATAGAAAAATCACATTTGATCATTCTGTCTTTTTGAACATAATTAAAAACAATGTAATTAATAACATTTTACAGCTGTTCGTGTTGAGTAAAATAACTTTATGACGACGTGCTGCTTGCCAATCTGCTCATTGTCATAAAAGAAGGTGATAGGATGAGGTTAATAACTTCAGACTCCTGGCTTCCATGTCCAAAGTACCAAACTGAATGAGGTGCAAAGTTACAGTTGTCATAATAATGAGAAATAGCGGTGAAAATTTTGTTAAAGAAACAATAAATATTTATTCCTTTCTGTTTTTTGGCATGTGTAGAATATGCTGCATAGCTTGGCCTCGTTTCATTTATAGATATTTTGAGATTTGAGCAGGAACAGTGGAAGCTTCTGAGTAAAAAACAAGAAAGAAAAACAGTGCTAGATTTTGTTTACCCTCTTCAAAAATCAATTGCCCTCCTGCTGGCAGATGGCGTGTTTGTCACGTCAAGAGCTCAACCAGTGATAAAACACTTTCCCCCTTTACTAATGCATCGCCTTCTTGCTTCCAAGGTCACTGCGGCTGCCATCTGTTTGCATATATGTTTGTGAATGCCAAGGGAGGGAATGCTATGGATATTCCTCAAACATGGAGCTGTTGCTTGTGCAGAGTTCAGCAAGGACTCTGGAGTTTCTAAACCATTCATTTAGGACTATTAGTCCTGGATGGATTCCTAAATTTGCTCATAGATGAATAGCAGGATATTTTCCTTCAGCATTTGACGTTTTCAGAAACCTCTGCTTCAACACTCCGAAAACGGGGCCTCCTTGTCTCCTTTCGTTCACATTTAGGTCAGTTTCCGCTAAGTGACCACTGAGCTCCCTCTGACTCCTCTTGTCCCATTTTCTCACTGTGCGGTTGGGATTTGACTGATTTAGTGTGACACATTGGTTTTGAAACAGCTTCCCCAAAGGCCAGAACTCTGCTCCAGTTTATCTGTACGTCTTCCACTAAATATGCAGTGGCAAAGTGACACCAGGGCAGGAACTCAGTCACATACTGTACTGCAGTTCTAATGTGGGATCAACAACTTTATAAGAACTCTGTTTGCTTGGTTTTTTAAATGCATCTTTTAGCAGACTTTTAAATTTAATACTATAATTCTGATACCTCCAAACCTGCGGGATTGACTCAGACCCCAAATCACAGAAGATTTCAAAGGGAGGCTTCATGGATGTAGAGCAGGACCAAAGAGCAGAGAGAGAAGGAGGAAGTTCAAACCATCTCTTAATGGGAAAGGATCTTGTCCACTACTCTAACAATTTGATCAGATAGAGATCGTATAAGTGGCTAAAGCTAATAAGGCGGATTAGCAGTATTTGACTGCAACTGATTATGTCATCCAGGACATGTGGGATATCGTCTTTGTTGCCAGGAAATATACCTTATAGTATATCATGACAGCAACAGTTGGAAGCCTCTTCAAATTGGTTTCAGTAGCCTTCCTGCCAACAGCATCACCATCCACAACTTTTTAAAGATACTTGGATGATTTACAACTACAATTAGATTCCCTTTGGGATAAATGAAGGATATTTGTATAAACATTTACAGTATATAGTCAATTTAATGTAATTAAAGGCATATTGAAATGTATTTACATACTCCAGTTTGATCCTATTTCAGGTAAAAATATTTATCCCCCCTTATAAGATTCTTGTCTCTTTGCTTCTCAGTTATGTTTAAATCTTGGATGGATGGATGGATGGATGGATGGGATCACATGCTATCCAATGTGGCACCTGATAAACAACAAGTGTCGCACACATGGATCTCACGTGTTTGGTTTTAAATGGATTTTGCATATTTTTTTCTACATAACTCTTCAAGACCACATACTCCTCGTAAATAGCTTCCCATGTGTTTTTATTTTCTGTATTTCTTTTTATCTATTGTTGTTGTTTTATTCTGTTTATTTTTACTTTGTTTTATTGTACAGTGTCCTTGAGTGACCTGAAAGGCGCTTCCAAATAAAATTTATTATTATTATTATAACTGTTTTATGGCCATTATGGTATTAATTACTATTAGGTTAGAATGTGTGTGAATTAAATTATTGTTTGTCAAAAATAAACTTGTTGAATGTGATGATGCAAAGTTATGACTTGCCTTTCAAAGACACTAAAATAAGTGGCACAAACAGTTTGTTTAGTAAATCACACTGTTCCTGGAACGCCTACTTATTTGCCTGTTGTCCTCCCAATAGTCTTCTGACAGAAACACTCAGATTGCATATTAAGCATGGGGAAAAGTGTTAAATAGACTGTGTGCTCTGGGTGTAAAAGGTGCTCTCTGCACCATGTTAATAAATCAGCTACAGCTTGTTTTTGAGACACCGTGTGGTTTGCAACAGTTATTAAGAGTGCAAACCATTGATGAATCAGACCCATATGCTTCAAATGGGCTTCATATGTAATTCGACATAAGTTTCTTTTGTTTTTTCTGTTTTTACATGTAGGTTTTATGTGGACAATTACATGTTTTACATGTGGTTCATATGTTATGCCTTTGGCTGTTGGCCTACTGGGCCAACAATTTAATGTAAATAATTGGTTCCGAATTCACATGGAAAATGTGTGAAAACCACAGGTGTTCACATGTTTATCACACATCTCACATGTTTTTTTAACATCTTTTCACATATGAATTTCACATTGCTCAAAGATGTTTCACATGTGATCCCACATGAGTCTGCTCATGTGAAAACTTCTGTTTTCTTTCCATAAGGGTTGAAAAAGTTGAAAGTTGAAAAAGCAGAGCCAGCAGTAAATTGTAAAGGGAACCTACAGTATGTATTTTTCACATCGATGTATGTGTTTACCAGAAGCTGCAGAAGAGTTAAAAATCTGCTGAACATGAACTGTCTGAGCATTGAAAGGGATCGTGACATTTCTTACGTGAGGTATGTTGTCATAAAAGTGAGCTTGGTCCTCGTCCTCCATTCACGTCCTCTTTGGAGGTGACATTAAGCATTAAAATTCAGTTTGTTGAGCATTCTTCAAGCATTAAACCTGAATACTGAATGCAATCTTTTCAGCAGAGCTCGACCAGTGTTAAATTTTCTTTATTCGTAACGAATAGGTCCCAGAGGAGGAAAAACAGCCTCTGACAATGGCTAATTCATCAGGGTAAATTTGCTGTATTGAAGTTAGAGATTGCCCCTGATTTATGTTTTTCAGTCTTTCTTTGTCTGTCTCTGAAATGCTACCAATATTTGATCTACTATGGACTTATAAATATTACCAGAATGGATCAATGTAAAGCAAAAAAATACTGAACACATTTTTTTCATTGAATTTATTTCTAATGAGCTTGCCGCCATTAATTTCATGCTAAGTATTGGTAATAATGAGCCGTGCCTAACAAAATTAAATATTGAATAATATATATATATAAATTTATTCTTATTTAATATTAACGTTAAATATAAGGTTTTAATATGTGTAAAAAGTTTAATAAAATGTGTAAAGAGTATTGATTGTTTTGTAGAAAAACTGATGTTGGGGATTTCTGAATCAAGATGTTTCCTGTATAGATGGTCACATCTAGGTGACAACGAACTCTCAGATCTTCTGTTTTTCAATTGGGTATGAATTGGGTGATTGACTGGAGATACAGTACTGTATTCCCCAACAAGCCAAGGCAAATATACCTGTTTTACACTTTCAGCAACAAGGCCATTCAAGGCACTTTGGGTGATAAGGGTAAACTATTTTAATTCTAAAACATTGGTGTTTGAAAGAAAAATTCTGTAGTGTGGTGGGGCAGCAGACTGAGGGTGGCTGACACATATAAACTCAATAAAATGACCCTAAAGGCCAGTCATATCATTGGGTTGGAGTTGGACTCTCTGAGGGTGGTGGTAGAGAGGAGAGTAGGATGCTGTCCAAGCTAAGGACCATACTGGACAGTCCTTCCCACCCTCTCCACAACCTGCTAGATAACCTGAGGAGTACATTCATTAACAGACTCATTCTAACTCTTTGTTACAGAGATCAACACTGGAAAACTTTCCTTCCTGTGGCCATCAAACTTTACAACTCCACACTGAACATAGTGTGTAAGGCAAAGCTCTATAACCTCTGGTTATGTCTTGTTTAATATTATATTTATATTTAACTTTTATATTGTTCTGATTTAAACTTTCACTTTTAATATTTCAAGTTGTCTTTTTATCACTTTGTCTTTTTTTTTGTTTCTCTCTCTCACTATATATTATTGTTTTTAAGAGGATTATAAGAGAATAAAGAGATATTCCTTTTTGCGTTGATAAAGTATATCTGCATCTGTAAAAACAACAAAATCAGCAGTAAAAAAGAAGAGAAAACAAAACATACAATACATACAAAACATGAAAACATACTACTTGAGATTATTATGATATTTCAGCAATTATTAATCACTTGCTCAAACAGATCACTTTTGATATAAAGGGACAGTTGTCTGGAAGTTTGTTGCAGATAAGTGGAGCATAAAACTAAAAGCTGCTTTGCCGTGTTTAGTTCTAGGGATGATTAGTAGACTAGAGTTGGAAGACTCTGGGGGGTTAGTATGGCGAGAACAGATCTTCAACATATGTTGGTGCTAAGCCATTTGAAGATTTACAGTATAAACTAGTAGGAGTATTTTGAAGTCTATTCTCTGAAGTACAGGCAGCCAGTGTAAGGACATAAGAACTTTAGTGATGTGCTCTACTTTCCTGGTTCTAGTGAAGCGTTCTGGATCAGCTTCAGCTGTCTGATTGACTTTTTAGGTGGATCTGTGAGGACACTGTTGCGGTAAATAATCAAAATATAGATAAATGCATTGAAGATTTGTTTTAGGTCCTGTTGCTACATTATTCCTTTAATCTTGGAAATATTCTTCAGGTGATAGAAGGCTGACCTTGTGATTGCCTTTATGTGACCACAGAGGTTCAGGTTTGAGTCCATTATTAAAGCTAAATTTCGGCCCTGCTCAGTCGTTTCCACAACTTCCAGTGTAGGAATACCGTTAAGGAGTTATATGACAAGAAGCAATGCCAAATACCTTTTGCCAAAATCTATGGAGTTCTATATTTGCTCCTCAGTGTTGTCTACCACTGGGTCTAAAAGGCTTTTCGTATCTGGATTGATGCTGCTGTTGGGTCTCATAGATGCTCCTTCCTTTTGTTTTTTAGCACAGACTGTCCTTGCTAGGGCCCTCCTCTTTTTAAGCCTGTGGGACTATGCTCAATCAATGACTATGTCCAGTTTCAGACACTTTTGTCTCATAAGGCTTTGTAGGGTTCCTCTCTGGTCTCAGAGGTAGAAGTGTAATTCAGTTTTGTGGATGGATGTTTTGAATACCAAATAATATCTTCTCTTGTCTGCTGGAAAATAGACACACTTCAGTGTTGCTGGGGCTGATATGTTCTCCCAGAATGTTACGTTAGAATGAGGAGGAATAGCACAAGAAAAATAAGTTTTATATAAAGTATATTTACGTTTGGGATGGTGTTTATGCTTTTGGTCAGCGGTGAAGTATGGACAAAGGTTATATACCTTCTTCCAGCTCCCACTCATGTGAGAAACCAGGTAGCTAAAAGTAAAAAAAGTCAGTCTGTGAATAACAAATGTGCTGGAACAGTGGGCCCCTCTTGATCACGACGGATTCATGTAAATGTTTTTTTTTTCTTTCGTTTTTCATGATCAATCTGAAATATTCTGAAGAAAATGTAGCCTGTCAGGCTATTGGCTGGCATTTGCAAAGCAGCCAATCCAGGAGTGCCATTTACAGTATTTTGGGATGACGTATGTAGACTAGCTGTCTTGCAATTGGAGAGTCATAGGTTCAATTACAGCTTCCTGCAGTGCGATGTCAATATGCCCCTGGGCACAGCACTAACCCTAAGACAGTTTCCACTGTGTGTATTAATGCATAATTAGGGGTCTGAACTATTCAAATTTGTGGATATAAGTGTGTGTTTCAGGTTGTGGTCCCCGAATCTCATAATTACAATGGGTCTACTGTACCTTAATGTCTGCTTTTTTTATTTTCTTCCTACTCTGTCTAATTAAAAAAAAAAAATAGCTTTTTCATTCCAAGGCATCAGGGGACTGAAATCTGCTAGATTTCTTAATGACCTCAAGTCATGCTTCACATTTTTTATTCTTTGAAAATATTTCTCCCTTTTGACTTTACCGTCTCTTTCCCCCTCTTGATGGTGTTTGCTCCCACAGTTCAAAACTCCCTAAGTCATTTATGCTCACACCACAGCTCACCATAAATATGCGCTGCTCATCTGGAATGAGAGACGATGGTTTGTGCTGTATCTTAGGCTCCCACATTTGCAGCAGTAGGCGTAACTCTGGATTGTTTCATAACGGCAAACGGGGGAAAAAATGCTGCACATAAGGAAAGAAATGGTGTCGCAGCTGGATTCATTGTGTATTCTCATGCACAAAAGAGTTTTATGCTCCATAGGGAGATAGATGTTTGAGAAGCATTTTAGTCTTTTTACATTACATCATAATGTCTTTCTTGTAAAATAGCGAATAACCAATGGTGATATTTGTCTAGAACAATATTTTATTTTGTTTGTCCAAACATGTAATCCGGCAGGCTGGGATGTGAAGAGCTAATTTATAAGGCAAACATTACAAAGTCCAGCGATGATCTTTCAAAGCTGTAATACTTTTTATATAGTTTTGTTTTTGTGTTTTAAAAGTGTTTTTATGCATTTCTTGTTTCTTTCATTGGTGAAATATCTGAGCATACAAAATACTTTTGAAAATTATTATCTGATTACATCACAGGTGCAGTTCAATGTCTGACTTTTTTCCTCTTGCTCGGTGCCGTATTGAGTTTTTCTGTTTATTTTGGTTTATTGTTTTGTGTGAACGCCATAAGTTTCTATGCCTTTATTACATAGTTTAAAGTTCAGTTAATCGTATTTGTTGAAGTTTACCCATATTAGAACTGTGTTTCATCTGCTATGCTGATTTTTGGTAATTAAGATACCTTGTTTGTACTGTGACGAAGGTTTGAATTATAGCTTAATCACTGTCAAACGTAACTAGGAAGTACTTTTGTAAAAAATCGGTGCGACACATCAGCTAATATAGCCGATCTCTGATCAATGAAAAGTGTGACAATATCAGCCCGATCCGATCTTAAGATTGCTATCGGGACTTCCTTACAAGTATAAAAAAGTATTTGCTTAAATATAAAAAAAAAGACTTGATGTTTGGTCCAGAAACCTTTGCTTATGGTTACAGAGGTCAGATGTTTCCTGTTGTTAACCAAATTTATGCACACAGCAGCAGGAATTTTGGCCCAATCCTACACATAAATCTTCAGATTGTTCAAGTTTCAGGGCTGTTGCTTAGCAACACGGAGTCCCAGGTCCCTCCAAAGATTTTCCACTGGGTTCAGGCTTGGAGACAGGCCACTCCTCAGTCCCTCTGGCTGTGTGTTTTGGTTCATTGTTGTGCTGGAAGAACAAACCATGATGACCTAGTGCTTTTAGCGAGGAAAAGACGTTATTGCCTAAAATCTTGTATTAAGGAGATGATGGAACGTAATCATGATGCAGTCGTCCTGTCCCCTTTGTGGAAAAAACCCAAATACCTATTTTACCAGTATATGCAGTATGATGAACGGCTTCATTTACCTACAGTTTTTAAGTGCATATTGCTCAGAATATTATCTCGTTTTGCCAATTTAATCTTCAAAGTTTGGAGAAGGATAAAAGGGTGAGCAGACTGAGATCTTTTGGTAGCTTCAGCCATCTTTTATGGAGTTTACTTGAGCAACAGTTTGTTTACAGTTGAGCGGAGAAGATCATCGGGAAGGTTAGCTCTGTCCTAGGATGACCCCTCGACCCAGTGCAGGTAGTGAGAGACAGAAGGACCTGGGGTAAAATAACATTTCTCCCACACCATGCATGAATCTGTTACAGAACTGGTGAGCTCCTTTAGTGATGAACTACTGCATCCTAGCTGTACAATGGAGTGTTATCACAGGTCCTTTCTCCCAGCTGCTGTTATTCGCGCATCCCTGTGTGTTTTTTTGAAAATCTATAAGACATCATGTCCAACTTCACCAAGTGTATTCAGCAGCTTTAGATAACCTTGCAGTGACTTTATTGTTGCTGTTGTGTCATCAGTAGTAGGGGTTTCTTCATACAAACTTGCTGACAGTTTGTAGCGACAGTTGAGGAAGGGGGGTAGTGTCGGACTACTCTATGTGGCCTGGGCTAACCTTGGTTGCTTCTGCGCTTTCCCTGGAATCTGATTATAAGTGTGCAGACAGAGGAATGCTCTGAAACCAAAACCTTTCTAAACTCTAAGTATGCACTGATATCAGAAACAAGCCATGCCTATAGCTTGCTGTTATAGTCCGATTCCCAATCGAGCGCTGCTGCTTTCACACATGCCTCCATCTTAAGCTTGCCTGAAAGAGAATATTCTTAAAATAAACTGACAGTTCTCATTTCTGCCCCCCCCCCCCCCCCTCCGCCCCTTCTCTTTCCACATATCTGCTGATGTTCTCCAAAATCATCTTTGCATTGGATCGTCACTCAATTTCACCTAAAGGTAAGAATTTCCCAACAGTGACTCATCTTCACAGAATGTCTGAACTGTTTTTTGGGAGAAATGTTTCTACTCTTTAATCCCAACCTTTGACCTTTTGACCTTACATACACGTGAATAATAGATTGAAGATATTGTGTAGTTTGTCACAGAGGTTTTTGTTGTTAATCCTCTGCTATTTCATTTCATGCTGATACTACAGTATAGCACGGTTGCGGCAGATTTTGTCGGCTTCGCATCCACAATGAAAATATACCGCTCCAAGTGCTCTGTCTTTGGATGCCATTAAAGTACAGTGAAATTATCTTCATGTTCAAGATACCAGTAGGAAAGGACCCAAGCTATGTTGAAATGCTGCTGGAAGTAGCCGTACAGTGTGGTCATAATGGGTCGCAAAGAGAAAACATCCCTTACACCCCCACCAGTCTGTAACAAGTCTTTGTTGGGGCCATCCTAAAACACAAAATATGCTTTTAGGTATCCCAGTAGATCTACGGGTCAACAAATCCTGTGTTTAGCCTGTCTGGTACCAAAAACCAGTCCAATGTAAAAGTCCCTGTCTTCCTGATTCTGATTATCGGTTTGAACTTCAGCAAGTGACTTTCATTGTGTGTATATTCTTGCATATAGCGCATTACTCTTTTTTGTTTGGATGATGAATGAGTTGGGTAAGGTTGTCATCTATACGTATTGCTGCCTTTGAAAACCATCAAAGTTGCTCATTCACTTCTGTTGCGTTTTGGGTTTTTAAGCACCAAAACCGCAAAAATTCATTTGTCAGAACTGATTACCCTAATAACCCTGTTAGCGGGGAAATTAAAGTGTCTGTAAGCCTTTTGATTTTAGCTGTTTTTTGAAGATCACAGTTTTCTTAATGAGGGCACCATCCAATTAAAGGAAATCACAGAACACGTGATACGATGAGCCACATCAGATCCTGAGAACGTGCTCAACCTCTAAACCATAAAAGTCGGAATCCCCCTAGGAAAGCATTCAGAGTTCAGACTGGCACAGAGCTCCACATCTGTCACGGATCACGGAGCAGGACGAAACAAAACCCCCTCTCTCTTTGTTTCAGTCTTTGATTGGAGCTGAATATTAAACTAAGAAGTTCTGTTACAAACCTTTTTAAACACATCTAGTCGATGCTCTGTCAGGATAAGAGCCTGACTGCATCCTTCACGCTGACCTAACACGTGTCCAACTTGGCTGTGTAATTTGTGGCGCAGTGGCGGAAGGAAGTCATAAACAAAATAAGTGAAACACTTGACTCGCTCTACCAAGTTCAGCAGTCTCCTCCTGACTCCAAGCAAACAACATGCTGGAACCTAGCACAATCCATGGCTGTTGTTTATTCCTATTTAAAATGTCTTTCCGCCTCTGCTGGATTAGACACTATTATTAAACAAAGGAAATTCAATTAGACAGTTACAAGAGAAAAGGAAGGAGAAGAACACAAACAGGAGGAATAGAATATGGCCTTTCTCTTTACTTTATCTCCCAGCGGCCTAGCATTGCAGCCCTGGTTCTAATCTCGTCTTTGTTTTCTGTCTGCAACGTTTTCCCTTGTGTCCATCTCTCTTTTGTACTTTAGCCGTTTATCTCAAATTCAGAGAAATGTACATAAAACACTGTAGGCTCTTTAAAGAGAAGCAAATGAGGGACAAAAACCCTGAGCCCAACAATACATTGTATCAGAACCTTTCTTGAAAGAGCTTTGGATTTATTTTATTCTTTATTTTTTTGAGGTGCTGGTCTTGTGATAGCTGTTACAATGCTGGCACCAGCCGCTGAATCGGTCCTTTCAACAATGATAAAAAAGCCACTGGTGGAAGCTTTTAGCTTATGATATCAGTAAATGCAGGTGCCTATGTTTTTTTTTTTTTTTTTACATCTACGAATGCTGAACCTCTGCCAAGGTCAGAGTCAGAGAAACGTAAAGCACTGACTGCTTATTGAGAACCTTTCTGAAAAGAACTAAATAGAAGTCAACCTTAGTAGGAAAATCTCTGCCATTAGATGAATGATTATCCATGAACCATTTAAGGCAGTGAATCTAAAGGTAGAAATGACACAATACGTTTTCAGCTGTTTTCTGTCATACTGCTAATAATATTCTCCAGCAAGTATCTGATATTTATCAGCTGAAACCAGGAAGCAAAAACCACAAAAGCAGACGACCAAATCCCAGCTAAACCGAATGATCTGGTGCCTCTCCCCAGCTCGGAAGATGCGCAAGACTTTTTAAAACACTCTTGCTATCTCTTATTACCTGTCAGTTTTTTAAAACAATGACATTTGTAAACAATGAAACAATTTCATCTAAATATGAATAGCTCACCTGTTGAACACACAGTCTCAAAAATTCCTCCTGCTCCTGTTGCATGGGACCTGAGTTGCGCACCCAGTTGCGGGTAGTGGAATGTCTGAAGAGGGATTGCTGAAGAGGATATTGCTACCAGGTTTTGGACTTTTGCCTTGGACAGACAAGCTCTCATAAGGGTTTTGATTTTGTTCTGGATGATGAGTCTTGATCCCAGAAGCCTTCGCTTAAGGGGGAGGAAATCGAGCAGCATACGCTCCTTCTGCACCACTGGTTAATCTGATCACAGGCACTCCAAACTAGGGCTGCCACAAGTTATTATTTTGATAATCGACTAATTGCCGATTATTTTGGTGATTAGTCAACTAATCGCATCACGTGTAAATTATCTTATTGCAGCTGTATGCAGCTGTTTTAACCATCATTTAATATGATATCTTATTCAACATTTATGAACTAATTAAAGTAAAACATTAGCACTAAAGTAGACACGTGACGTGTACTAAGTGTAATGAAATAACTATCACTATTGTTAATGTTTTAGCTATCAATAGAAATAATACAACAGAAACTCCAGCAAATTCGCTGTAATGCCTACTGTATTGTTTTTAAAGTAATAATACAAATAGTAAGCAGCAGTCTAACAAAGATCTCCAAAAAGGGGCAACTCCCCTTTGAAGGTTGTACCTCCCGTATGCACCTGCACATTTATGTCTTGTAACAACAGTAGCAGCAGCCGCAGCGCTGTCTCTTCAGTCTATGAACTGATCATAAAGAGGCTCTAGGCAGTAGCTAAGACCATAGAGGACATCACATTAGAGAACCCGAACATTTTCATTAATCTGTGAATGCCCCTGGATACACTGGAGAGAAGGTAAAAAGCCTAAATGTCTGAGGAAACTGATATCACCTTACTGCGATGGAAAGCAGGTTCTACCTTGTGAATTTTGCCTAACTCATGGTTCTCTTAATATTTTATAAAACGCCCCAGAACTTTATATTTTAGAAAAACGTTCCAGAACCTAGAAGCTCCGTTTTCAGCTCACCATGATACTGCTTTTTGGGCTTTTCCGGTGATGCCACACAACTGTGAATGTGTGTGAGGAGCAAAAAGGCAGACAGAGCAGCGGTAAAGTGACTGCTTTAAGAGAAAAAACAAAAATAGACAATGACATCTATTACTACATCTGTCAATGTCGTGAGGAATCTTGGCAGCACTTAACCAAACCACTGTCTTCATTGCACTGTCAGATCCAGGATTGAGGGATGCAATGAACACGGTTTCTAAGTCTGAGATGATGCTCAGATAGGAACCATTTTCAATCAATTAAGGGTGCATTCACACCAGCCCTGTTTAGTTCGTTTGAATCGAACTCTAGTTTGTTTTTTTCTAGAAAGTCTGGTAAGTGGTTGTAAAGCGCTATTTGTCAAAATGACCAACGGTCCTTAAGAGTCTTCCATCACAATTAAAAACAACAAAAAAACAATCAAAGGCATAGAATATATTTGGTTAACTCAAACCCTATTTCAGCTGTCTCTGAGACCCACTGGTCAGACAACCATGCACACTCCTGCCTAAGGGCAATTTTAGAGAAACCAATTAACCTAACAGTCAGTCAGTCAGTCAACAGAACCTACACATGCAGGGGAAAATTATGTTTTAGAGTTGAAACAGAAATCAGAAAGCCCAAAGGACTTTAAGTCGGAAAATCTCTACGTAGTTGCAGTAATGTCTACACCGTTGTTAAATTGTCCAATCATTCTCGCTCATATTACCCTGTGTTTTGGGGCTTTGATGCTGTGACATGCAGACACACCCGTACAGTTACCTAAAAAAGAGATGTTGAATATTTTATAATTTGCATCAATATTTGTGTTAACCGAATAGTATCAGAAGACATCATGATTACATTGTTATTCAATATTGCCCAGACCTGACACTCTAATCAGCTAATAATTAATCACCTCTGAGACACATAAAGACCAAATGAAAAAATACTTCAACTGGAGAAAGGTATTGTTACACCTGTTATCATTATTCAACCCAGGTTATAGAAACTGGTGAGTGGGAGACAAGTGCATGTGTTTCAGTAACACACACCACATCCAAACGTATTTCTGAAAGCTACTGTATATTTATACAGTAGTTTTAAGAAATATGTATGTAATAAAACGGACTTTTGATACACTATTTTCAAAAAATATGTAACATAATATTACATACATGTTTCTAAAAAATACTGTATAAACTGTTTTGTTACTATATTTAAAAGTTAGTTCCACTATTTTCTTCGTGATATCCAGAGGGCGCTTTATATATCCTGTTCTGTTACATTTTTCGGTAAACTGCCTAAATATGCAGAGGAGCTACTACTGATTTATGTTTGATTTGTTCTGGAATTACAACTGAAAACTCATATTTACCATCCATCCATCCATCCATCATCTTCCGCTTATCCGGGGTCGGGTCGCGGGGGCAGTAGCCTAAGCAAAGAGACCCAGACCTCCCTCTCCCCGGCTACTTGGGCCAGCTCCTCGGGAGAAATCCCGAGGCGTTCCCAGGCCAGCTGGGAGACATAATCCCTCCAGCGAGTCCTGGGTCTTCCCCTGGGTCTCCTCCCGCTGGGACGTGCCCAGAACACCTCACCAGGGAGGCGTCCAGGAGGCATCCTGACCAGATTCCCGAGCCACCTCAGCTGGCTCCTCTCGATGTGGAGGAGCAGCAGCTCTACTCTGAGCTCCCTCCGGATGACCGAGCTTCTCACCCTATCTCTAAGGGAGAGCCCAGCCACCCTGCGGAGGAAACTCATTTCAGCCGCCTGTATCCGCGATCTCGTTCTTTCGGTCACCACCCAGCGTTCGTGACCATAGATGAGGGTAGGAACGTAGATCGACCGGTAAATTGAGAGCTTTGCCTTTCGGCTCAGCTCTCTCTTCACCACGACAGACCAGTACAGCGCCCGCATAACTGCAGACGCCTTACCAATCCGTCCATCGATCTCCTGCTCCATTTTTACCTCATTCGTGAACAAGACCCCCAGATACCTAAACTCCCCCACTTGAGGAAGAACCTCATCCCCGACCCGGAGAAGGCACTCTACCCTTTTCCGGCTCAAGACCATGGTCTCGGATTTGAAGGTGCTTATCCTCATCCCAGCCGCTTCACACTTGGCTGCGAACCGCTCCAACGAGAGCTGTAGATCACGTTCAGATGAAGCCAACAAGACCACATCATCTGCGAAAAGCAGAGACCCGATCCTGAGGTCACCAAAACGGATCCCCTCCACGCCTTGGCTGGGCCTAGAAATCCTGTCCATAAACGTTATGAACAGGACCAGTGACAAAGGGCAACCTTGGCGGAGTCCAGCTCTCACTGGAAATGAGTCCGACTTACTGCCGGCAATGCGAGCCAGACTCTGACACCGTTCATACAGGGACCTAACAGCCCGTATCAAAGGGCCTGGTACCCCATACTCCCAGGGTACACCCCACAGGACACGTCGAGGGACACGGTCGAATGCCTTCTCCAAATCCACAAAGCACATGTAGACCAGTTGATCAAACTCCCACGCACCCTCCAGGACCCTGCCGAGGGTGTAGAGCTGGTCCAGTGTTCCACGGCCAGAACGAAAACCGCATTGTTTCTCCTGAATCCGAGGTTCGACTATCCGTCGGACCCTCCTCTCCAGAACCCCCGAATAGACCTTACCAGTCAGGCTCAATTTACCTGAAAGAGAAAATAAATACCCAAAGAGGGGGGGTCTCAGATTTGATCAAAAATATGCAAGGGGTCAAGTATCTCAAAAAAGGTTGAGAATCACTGGTCTAGGAGAACTGAGGCCAAGACAGAAATTATGTAAAGCGTTCCTAATTGATGATGTCAGCCATTTATGGTTGTTTTATGTTTTTGCTGCGTTCACATTTTTAATCCAAAACAGGCCCATTTCTGATTGCAGCATCAGTTTTCTATCTGAAAGCATTTTTTTTTTCAGCACATAGATGGAGGGAGGGTTGTAACGGTGGCGCAGTGATTAGGACTTTCATCTCAAATCAAGAAGATGTTTTCAAAGCCCCTCTGTGTCGAGTTCGCATCTCCTCCCTGATCTTGCGTGGGATGTCTTTGCAAAGTTATTAAGAAACTGGCACACCCAAAGTGGCTGGATTCTTGAGAGATTTAAAAGAAAATTCATTTTGCCACCCACAAGCTATCTGTTGCATTTTTTTTGGCTTTTTTTATCACAAAAAGTTTCAGAAGTTTGGACCAATGAGGGCTGTGTATCAACGATGTTTAGATGCAATGTCTGATATTCTTCTCCTGTTCAAGGACTGGTTCAGATTGATAAGCTCCCTGCTTCGGTTGCTCACCTGCATGCAACATCTGGTTGAATTCTGTCTGATGTATTAACAGAACGTTTTATCAGTGTAAGAGGAACACTTGAACAATTCATCTTTGTAAATGTCACAGTGTTTATGCAATCTGTCACTAAGCATTTCTTATCAGTAAAATTCTTCACCGTTGGATAAGAACTGAGGTTGTCATTTCTCAGCTATATTAGCTCTATATCAAAGTAACTGCTTACTTGGAAAAATATTTAAGGCTCATCAGTCCATAACTACTATTTAACCATCTCTGATAATGATAATTAGTCAGATTATTGCTGCTATTAAGTTTATCTGAGGTTATTTGCATAAGAAACACATTTTTGAGTTTTTGGTTCGACTTGGTCACAGAGACGAGACCCTATTTAAGTTCCCTCGCCTCATTAAATTAGAATTCTATCGCAAATGTAATTTCTGTAATTCATCTCAATGAGTTGAACCTGTATTCATTACAAACAGATTGAAACATTTAAAGCGTCAATTTCAGTCGTGTACAAAATTCAGCTTCTCAGAAAATGTTATTCTACAAGGCCAATTTTAAGTGAAAATGTTGCAATGGCTGACATAATCAAAATTACTCCTGACCTACTAGTTTTACACCCCAAAAAGTCAGTGATTTCCTCTACAAGGAGGCTTTCTTTTATTCAAGAAAATTGAATGGGAGGCAAAAGTGTGGTAGAAAATGGTGGATAACTCTCACCTTTCTTCTGTTAAACCAACTCTTAAACTGCAGATGTCTGTAGCTTCTTCGCTGGATTTAGGAGAAAAATCTCTACACTAGTGCTTCAAATACCTTTTTTATATGAAAGTACAATTCAGCATTTAGTCTAAAACTCATGCTTCCAGAGGTTACCTTAATAGTTACGTGGTATCAGCACCTATTTTAGGACCTCCTTCACTGAGGTTCTAGTGAAGAGTTTCGGTCAGGGATTATCTAGAGCAGGGGTCTGCAACCTTTACAATCTCAAAAGCCATTTTGCCCTCTGTCCAATTAAATGAAACTCGTTTAGAGCCCCAAATGTTATATAGCCTTTTGAAAAAAAGACAACTTATTTCTGAGGAATATCTACCAAAGGAAACATCTTTTTTTATTCTAAGAACCACCATTATTTTTCTAGTTTCAGGTTTTGAAGTAAAGAAAATTCAGCTACATCTCAGTAAATCAGAATATGTGTTCCGATTAGGCCGATTGGTCAGACTAAAAGTAACAATTTTAAATAACAATTTTTAAACAGGTTATGAGCATACTTTCCATTAAGCCTTTATTTCTGTTTAAAAAAAAAAATAAATGTGCGGATTTAATGTTCTAATCTTAAATACCTTTTTTTCCATCTATGGTAGGCATAAAATCATCAAATTATTAGACAGAAATACTTGACAACATTGGTCCGTGTGAATTAATTTGTATAATGTGTTTCGCTTGTAGTTACTGTCAAATAAACATTTTCAAATCTATATTTTTATAATGTAAATAAAAAAACGACTAAATATATACAAATAATCATTTTTATATTATATAGTACTGTTACAATTTTTAACACTCAAAAATCTGGAAAAAAGTCCATGAAAAAAACCCGGAAAAACTGCTATAACCTCGATTAGTTATTATTCATGTATTTAGAAACAGTATGTATTTAGCTGGTTCTACCTTTTCCAGCCAAAGCTCAGAGCCTATGTAGAAGGTGTAAATAGCCACTTATGGCTCCGGAGCTGTGGGTTGCAGACACTGGAGGGTGAAGTCACTTGTTGCATCAATTAACTTGTTGCAATGATTAACTTTAAAAAAAGTAATAACAGCGATTAAGCGTCCTTGGAATTTTTCAGGACTATGGCAAACTGAGCAGAAGGTTCAGAAGGTTGTGCACTGATCCCATCATGGTACTTTTTGGACTCTGGGGCCACCCAACTATTTGACTCCACCCACTGGAGCTGTGCAGAGTAGAGTTTAGTCGAGTCGAGCCATGCCACTAGATGCTAATGGAGAAGGGCCACAAGTTACTTTAGGTCCCTTCTGAAGTTCCATCGTCCCTGATGATTCTGGGAATACAATTAAATTTTTTTTATATATATATAGCTCCTAGTCACGTCATCCCAAGCCACTTTATAAGAAAAGTAATATCAATATAAATATACAAAAATTCCAGTTATATTAAAAGTTTTCAATTTAAGGAATCCTTTCAGATTGCATCAGGTCACCTCACAACAACCACGTCATCCAATTGATTTTATCAGATCCAAAGTCAGAGTGGGACATTTTGGAACATATACTTCTGTTTATTCAGAGAAGCTGCCAAGGCTAACTCTGGAGGAGCTGAAAAGATCCACAAATCAGGTGGGAGAATCTCATTGCCCACCCCCACATTTATTCTTGGTGGAAACAGAGCAGGACATAAACCCAGACATCCCTGTTCTTAGTGATAGTTCCTAACTCATTTTAGGGTATTCAGAGGCATTCCCATGCAAGAAGGTATCATTATCAGTTCTTGGTTTGCTCTGAGGTCTCTTCATAGTGGGACTTGCCAAAAAATAAAAAACATTTTTTTAAATGGA
This sequence comes from Apricaphanius iberus, assembly GCA_028564705.1. NCBI lineage: Eukaryota > Metazoa > Chordata > Actinopteri > Cyprinodontiformes > Aphaniidae > Apricaphanius > Apricaphanius iberus. The sequence goes on from JAPXFQ010000269.1 coordinate 1,797,058, forward strand.
GCCACCTGGGAGGTGCCTTGATTGGACATCTAAACCAACATTCAAAAATGGAAATGGCACATCTTCAAACAAACCAAGACCAGGACAGCCAGAAGACCATTAACTGGTTTTACAGAATTCAGCAGCTCGTGTCCTGATGAAGACTAGGAGGCGGGAGCACATTACACCGGTCTTAGAATCACTGCATTGGCTCCCCGTATGTTTTAGAATCGATTTTAAGGTTCTTTTAATGGTTTTTAAGTGTCTTAATGGTCTTGGGCCTTCGTATCTGTCAGAAATGCTTTTACCGTATGAACCCCCGCGGTCTCTGCACTCCTCTGGCAGCCGTCTCCTTGTCATCCCCAAAGTCAGGACACAGACTCATGGTGAGGCGTCTTTCCATTATTATGGCCCTCACCTCTGGAACAGGCTGCCAGAGAACCTCAGGGCCGCAGAGAAAGTTAATGTTTTTAAGAGCAGACTCAAGACTCACCTTTTTAGCTTAGCCTTTAACTAATTATTATTTATTAATATATTTTTAATCGCTCAGCATGTTTTACCTGATTTAATTTTTAGTTCAGCTTTTAACTGTTTATTTATTAATCTGCTTTGCATTTTTATTATTTGTTTTACACTTATTGTTTTATACTTTATATACTTTATATTTTATTAACTTTATATTTTAATGTATTTTAATCTTTCTTGCCAGTGTTTCCTCTCTGGGGGCCCCCTGCATCGGGGGCGGTGGTCGGCTGTGGCTGCCTGGGTGCCCCCCAGGTAGCGCTTGGGTGGAGGTGGGGGTACCAGCCCTCCCTCCTCTGGGCGCCCTGGGTCGGAGCCTTGGCTGCTGCTGTTGATCTGCTGCTGCTGATGCAGATGGCTCCCATGATGGCATTTCCTGGCTCATCTGTACTCAGCCCGCTTTTTGTAGCTTCTAAGTGTGTGTGTGAGTGAGTATGGCTGATGGGTTGGGTTGGGAGGGGGTTGTATTTGCACTGATGATTTTATCTTTGAAGGAGGGGGGGGGGGGTTGTGGGGTTATTTTAAATCTGTAAAGCACTTTGAGTAACTTTCTTTGTTTGAAAAGCGCTTTATAAATAAAGTTTGATTTTGATTTGATTTGATTTGGTGAAGCAGCGGAGAAACTCCTGGTTACTAATTACTTCGCTTAACACACTGTGACAAAAATCTGCCTGCAGCTGCCAGCTTAAAGTGCAGATTGGTTGAACCCTGTCATAGATTGTTGACGGGTGAGCGATTTGACATCTAAACAACTGAAGAGAAAATAAAAATCAGAGTTTGATTCTTTCGAGAAAAGTGATGCCATCAGCATCACATTTCAGCTAAAGTGCATCCATGCAACAGCAACAAGCGAGAGAAAATTGCAGAGGAAGGACAATTTTTTTACACGCTGCCACTTTATAAGCTGGTGTTCAGAAAAATGCCAGAAAATTTGAGGTAAATGTCATTTTGAGAGACTAGCTCCTGTTTTCTTTCTCCACCTGCCACCCTGTTTGCCTGCTTTTGCCCCTGAAGCACTGCTCATTGCGTCCTATTCATAGAATTACCAGAGATGCAGGTGTTTCCATAGTAACTGCAGCGAAGGCAGCAAATGTGCCATTGTGGGGCCTGGTGGCTGGGGTGTGAGTTCTACTGCCCGGGTGGAGTGTGAATTACATGGGAAGAGAAAAAACAATAAGCACTCAAGACTTGCTGTTTACCTTTGTCCCGCTTGTTAAAACCGACTGGACACCACGGCACTAGACGCTGATGGAAAATTTGCAAATCTCAATCTCTTAATTTTGCACCAAGGAATCTGCTGTTCTCCACCAGTATGAGGACATCCCATCCTGCCAGGATTATCCCAGAGTTGGTGGGGTTAATCACCTTGGCAAACAGGCAGCGTGTTTGGAGAGAGATGTCTTTGCTGAGACAATCCCTCCTGAAAATGCTATTGAAGCATAACAGGCATTAGCGGTGGGTGACATCATCATTATGAATAGCGGCTTTATAGTACAACGGCTGTTCGGCAGCTGGTGAATACCACCCTGGTCCTAATTACCTGAAGCTCCATTCTCCGTCTTCAGATTTGGGTGTGTTTTGATTTTTTTTTTCGTTCTTTCAAGGAAGATCCTGGAAAGACGAGAGACAGAGCTTGGAAAGTGTAACGAATCTAGAAGTCATGTCAGGGCCCTTCCACCATGTAGATGAAAACTATTGCATTGTTTCAGTCATTCATTCATGGGAAAAACGAAGTATGAATTTTCAATTTTCAATTATGGTGAGTTCTGTTCATTGACTAGGCCATTACAACATTCTGATTTTTATTAATTTTTTTCGTTTGTTTCCACTATTCTGTTGTAAATCTGCTGCTGTGTTTAGTTTCATTGTTCTGTAGCTGGCCTCACAAATGACTGTAGAAAAGTATAGAGCTTTCCATATTCAATAGTCCTGGAGGCAACATGTGATCCTTGAGATGATTTTTTTGAAACCCATAGCCACAGTTTAATAATGGTGCACTTTTTCCCCCAGCACAGGCTGTTAAAGAAGATAGACCCTTTCATAAACTTTTTTAGACCAACATTTTTACTGAAAATTTTTAATCTTCATAAAATATAAAATATTTAGTGCAACACACAATATTTTATATTTACCACTTTTACTTTCTTTAATTATACTTTTATTTAACATCCACTGACTTTTGCTCATAACACATTTACAATATATTAAACCGGCTACATAGAGCAAGCATTTTTTAAGAAAGAATGACCTATCATGTCGAGAGAAGAGAGTTGTTGTTGTTGGTTTTTGTTGGCCAAGAAAATAGAAAACAATGCACAGCAAAAAGTTAGAAAATGATATGCCTTTCCAATTTGATAAAATCTAGTCTGGAAAAATCCAGACCCTAATTTATTAAGATTAAGGTTCTGGCAACGAGTAATGAAAAGGGCATGACTCGAGCCAAGCATGCATTTGAAACTCTCAATGAACGCAATTGGATAACGCCACGACCAATCAAAAACAATAAAAGGTGTTATGTATCTGGAATTACCAGCGGAGCTTACTGGTAGATTAAAATATTGCCATATCCAGTCAGCAAAATAGCAAAACCTTCCTTCTCGTTAAAGAATGATTTGAGCGCGGTTTTCTGTTTAACTCGTTCATTGTATCAGCCAAAGCAGTTTCAAACAACTGGTGTTCATCTGTAGCCATCTTTCAATGTTTTCTGATTCTGGACATCGCAGCACTGTCGCCACCAGCTTAGCTCGCCTCTCAGATACACCGAAGTGATGGTTTCCCCGAGCTGCTCACATAATGCAGCAACGTGGATCATTGCTCGATCTCAGAGCGTCTTGCAGAGACAATTCAAATTGTGCTGTTGTGAGACCTCTGGATTTCCAGGGTAGCAAACATCCATAACCCATTCACATTTTTGTTTTGCAATCATTTCCACAGCCTTTTTGTAAAAACGTCAGACCACAGTAATCCCTGGTATTTGCAAGGATCAGGGACCTGGGATCAGAAAGTTATACATTTTGTGTTAATTACTCAAGGATGGGCTTAAAGCTTCTGCTGGAGGTTTCTTCCTGTTAAAGGGGGGTTTTTCCTCCACTTTTGCTACATGCTTGCTCAGGATAAGGGATTGTTGGGAGGATTGTTGAGGTTGAAAAGTCTACATCAACAGCGCCCAACCACACGTCAATGACTTAATGCAATCTGCTGGGATTCCTTAAATAAAAAAAACTTTTTAAACTTTTTATTGACATTACTTTTCTTGTAAAGTACCTTGATAAGACATCTGTTGTGAATTGGCGCTACAGTATATAGATAAAATGAATTGAACAGAATTAATGCTTTGTGTTACAGCCAAGCAGCATTCAGAAAAATATCCTTTTTGGAACATGATTATATTTTATAGTAAAACCTGTTGATGTGGATTAACTTGAACATACAGCATGCTAACTGAGACCAGTAGACCCTGAGTTGGTGTTCTTGAATGTTCTGATACTGCTTGACACTGGGGTGATTGGGAGTCCGAAATGTTTTCCACTTGTACATAGTCCATTTTTTTCTGTAGAATGGACATCAGGTTGCTTAAAAGCAAGATCCTACTGATATCTCTCCATCTTGGTGTTGTCTTTAAACACTCCTTCATGCTCCTGAGTGTCAAACTTCTAAAACATTTTAAAGAGGTGATTACACTTTGACAAGTTAATCAAATACATTTAATTGTTAGCACCTGGCTGCTAGCTTCCCTCATGACTACTGTCAATCAAGAAGCATTTATTTTTTCAATTGACTGCATATTATGGGATGATCAGTCTCTACCTCTTGAACCAGAGGAAGATGAAGAAAAAGGAAAAGGAAAAAAAATAGTTTTTTTGTCTCCTCTGCATATTCCATTTTATCCGTCCCCTCCATTTTCAGCAGCAGAGTCAATAGCACACCTTTTCTAAGGCTGGTGATGGAACAGCAGCTCACTTTGGTTGTTGCTCCTTTTATGTGCAGGCCATCTGTGCAGCTTTGAAAAATGCAGACAAAGAGAAATGGCAACTTGTCTGGATTATTTTTAGAGTTGACCGCTGATGCAGGAAGTTTGACGCCATCAACATCATCCTCTCAACTCCCAAGTTTAACCCTGTCTACATCAAACAACTTAAAGTTCCCTTGAGCTCTTAGACATAACCAGCTAATAACCTCAGTGTGTCTTCTAGGTCAGCCAGCAGGAATATAAGTAATTTATGCAAGCTTTTTTTGTTGAATAACCTTTAAGTTGGAGGACTATAAATGAACTAGATAATGCATCAAGGCATTTGCGGTCCTATTGAGGCTTAATGGGATGAAAAATGGACAAGAAGAAAAGAACAAAGATTACATTTTAAGATCTTTTTTTTGTTTTTCTACTTGTTTTTCTACTTATATTTTATTCTGCTTGGTTCTATTTTCAGCAAGCACAATATCTAATTTCACTGCTTTGCGGTTCACCTACAGATATACCTACAGATATTTACAGATATATATACAGATATAAATAAGATATCATATGTATCAGATATATATCAGATCTTGTTTTTGGTTTCTTTGTGCATGCTCTGCATGGGAGTAGACTTGGAAGCGGATATGTGAGTGAAGTGTTTGGCCTCTCCCCAGTAAGATGAACGAGGCGCATTCTTCTCAACATGAGATCATATCTGCTCCCCAACAGTGGATTTACAGCCAGGGTGCTCTCAATTAGCCAGAGAGATTAGATGGCCCACCACCAGCAGATAACAAGCGATAAGTAAAGTAAGGCACTAGTTTTCAGTGGCAGCTGAGTGTGTGGCTGGATGGGAAAGGAGCGCAATCACAAATAGGTCCTTATTTGAATGCAAGAGGCATGTTTTGATTGTATTTTTTCAGTGCATAGCTGTTCACACAATAACAGTTTTATCTTTTGTAGACAGAGTAATTTATTTACCTGCTTTTTTCCGTCTTTTAATAAGGCCTTCTGATTTTTTCTAATTGCTTTTGTTCTATTTCAGCTGCTTTAGTAATTAGTTTTTCTGTCTGCTGGCTTTGGATTAGATTCTGGTGTTGCAGTCTTTAAATATACCACCTTTTAGGTAACTTGGGCCGACATTCCTATAAACACGAGTTCTACATTGCTAGTGGAGCAAGAGGTTACATCTTGTTGCATACATCCAGTCTGATTGCTACAGCTGCCCCACAACGAGCTACATTTACATTAAAAAGCTCCCACTGAACCCTGGGAGCATGCAGACAGAAAAACCAACCCATCCTCCTCTAAAACTGCTGCATTTATCCCACTGTGCATGCAGTGTGGAGTCCGTGCCATTCAGCCGAGGCCAAAAGAAGAATGTGTTGTACTGAATAGGTATGTGCTGTGTTGTTGTAGCCCTTCTGGAATGTAGAGGATAGAATTTTTAAAGAAAAGAGAGTTGCTACATATAAAAAGAAGAAGTGGTTAAGGAGCGTGTGTGAGCCGTAGCATGCAATCTGCTGGACAGTATAAACTAGGTTTTGGAATCATGTTTCAGTACAACAATAGAAATAAACAAGTTTTGAAGTGACAGCTTTGTTTTTACTTGTTTTAACGCCAAAATAACCATCATCGAAACAAAGATGGAAAAGCAAAAAACTCCCTTTTAACTGGAGGGTGCACAACGACAGAGCATGATTTGTCTTCTTGTATCTTTAATCATATTACAAACCAAGCATGTCCAAATTTGGATTCTTTGGCCCTGAAACTGATACGCATCATCTGAGATAAGGCATTTCTTAACAGGTTCCAGTCCAATACTTGACATTTGTGCCAGATATATGCTTAAATCTCTTTAGTTTAAAAGTGCAGTAAAATAATACATCACCAATGACTCTGCAGTGTCCATTTCCCGTAAGGTGGACGCATAATTTGTTTCACAGGAGATGGGCACCTTAGTCTTCTATCAACAACAACATATGGGTCAAGATATGCATATACAGTCTTGAATAAACTTCTAAACACATTTTACTTTAGATTAGATTATTATGTTTTTATGTAGATTAGCTTCTCATTTTTGATATGACCTGTTGATAATTTGGCTTTTAATATTTTATCCAGCAGGTCAAAGTAATCATCTTTATGCTACACTCACAGAAAGAGTTGCATAGCTTATGTGGATTAACAAAAATGTTTTTTTTTTTGCGTTTTGAAATGCATGCACACAAAATGTTTAGATTCCTTAAAAGTGGCAACACTTAGCTTGACTGACACAAACGGTGTGATTATAGTTGAGTCGATATTAGTTATGGAATCTGATACCAATAATTAAAATTTTTTTATAGAACACTGGCAAAATATTTGCTTGAACACACAAATTTGTAACGAATTAAACCTTTAAACAGTTTAAACTTAATATGGGCCTCATGTTTAATAAAATATACCTTGTTAGAGGGCCACACCGAGACCCTCAGGACAGACAACCAGCAACCAACACACGTGTAGGCAATCAATCAATTACTTAGCAGTCACTTTTTGGACTGTGGGAGGAAACCAGAGTACCTGCAGAGCACTTGTGCAAGCATGGGGAGAGTATGTAAACACTATGCACGAAGACCCCGACAGGGATTCAAGCCCAAAACCTTCTTGCTGCAAGGCAATGGTGGTACCAAACGCCTCACTGTGCAGTCCAGTTCTCCTATATTTCTACATATACTCTCTAAACCTCCCGGAGCATGCTGAAGTTTTAATCCCTCAAGCAAACTGGGGATTGTTTAGCGTTGCTCTTCTGATGCCGTAATATCTACCTGCTGAAATGTGAATTAAAGATATGAAAAAAACTAAAAAAGCTGACTTACTTGAAATATATTGAGACATGATCATACAGTATATTCAGAAACTCAGTTCTTCAATGAACAACCTTGTGCTTAAATGTTTATTATTACACATCCTCTTATTAGTGTCTGAACATTGATGGACTTCTCAAACAGTTATTTTATCCATAGAGAAGTGTTATCATTGATAGTAATGTGCTAACTTAGGAAAAAATAGTTTTAACTTGGTGTCAGAAGAAAAAAGTAACAAATAAGTTTGTTTGTTTTTTTAATAAAGGCGCTTATGCTTTTTGAAAATCTGTTTCTTATAGTATAAACAAAAGAACAAAAAGACATGATCATTTCCTGTTTCCTATTTTTGTCCCCCATACCAGCAGCAATATAACAGCTTGAGGAAATCTAAAAGTTTGGATTTTTGTACAATAGATGGATTATGTTTTTCATTTGCCTACCCTCAGGTTTCGTTTAAATTACCTCAGCATGAATGACAGAAAATATGAAATTCTCTTTGCTTTTAACAGCTTTTCCTGCCTGCACTCATAATTCAGGGGAAGCAGAAATATTTAATTGAAATTCTGAAGCCGTTTTATGAAAGAAATGATCAGAGTAGAAAGGAGAAATGGATGATAAATGAAGAGATTTAATCAGAATACAGGTTATCTATGTGCCTTTAATAATGAAAAGCTAAACCATAAAGTTATGTTTATGTTTGGTCAACTTGAATTAAATGACAGGGCTTTTGTTTTATGCTGCTGCTGTTTTTATGGAACAAGTTTTTTTTACATTCACCCCGGGTAGATCAGAGCCATAAATCAAAGGGAGGAGGGCAGTGTTTTAAAGTGGAGGGGTTAACTGTCCAGCTCAGTGCTTAAAAGGCAAAGTCAGAAAGCGAGAGCTTCCTAGCGAGAGGCCCATTTGGCATCTATTTATCAGATATCCACCGAGCAGCTCTTTAGATATCCGAGTGGGTGTAAAATGACCCTAAAGGAAAATTCCACCCTCCATCAGCCACATCCACAGTAGAGACTAGCCCGATGTTAAGTGGTTTTTGGATATATTTTCTTGTAAATTTGAAGATCGGTCTTGTTGTGGAACTCACAAAACACCTCATTTTCTTTATTTTCTTCTGCTTTATTAAAACCATTTGAATTCATGGTAGAATAGTTACAAACCTGTGCGAAAGAAGTTAGGATTGTTACCCTAGAGAAACTAATCCATTAAGGTCAGAAGATATAACAATTAAAGTCTGTTCAAGGAAGTCCCTGGCACTACGGTAGGGGTGATTAGAATGCCACATAGATGTTTCTTTTATGATGTCACCCTTTCTGGTTCCAACAGCATCAGAGACTGCACTTCTATCAGAGTAAGGTAGTTACAGAGTAACTCACCCCCTGCAGAGTCAAAATCCACCCAAATGTTCCAATTGAAAAACATCTCAAAAGGAGGCGTTGCCTTGCGGAACACAAAAGGGGAGGGCTAGGCGTGGTCTGTTCTGTAACCTGACATGACTGCCTGCAATTTATACGGCGGGACCGAGCGGGACACACAGACACACACAAAGAAAGATGGAAAGCATTGGCAATGCATTAGTGATGAATTGCCTCAGAAGAGAGTTGTTATGAGGGTGAATATTTCTCTCCATCTCATTCAGAGCGAAGAGACTAAAGGGAGGATGGTTTTGTGGAGGAGGCGAGCAGCCCTTAGCCATACCGTTTTGAGCTTGTTGCTCATGAGTTGCCAACAACTTGCTATAGAGGTGTGGCCGATACTGAGCTTGTTTTATACTCCATAGCAGCAGGACGCTGTCATCAGAAATCACTATTTTGTTGTCATCCGAAAAAATTATTACAACTTTTAAAGTTTATTTTTCTTTTTTATATTTGAGATTCACAATATTAAAGACTTTGAGGTTTTCTTTATCACTGCACATATTGAACTTACACGCTGTGAATTATGTCTTTCACCTCTGACGCCGTTTTGATTAAGTAACATTTCATATTTTGGTGTATGGTCACTGAAACCATTCTCGCTGTTCTATTGTTGCTTTACATCAGCAACACTTCTGCAGGGGTTTTACTATCTCCCTCTCAAAGACATTATATGCTCTATAAAAAAAAAAAATCTGGACACTTTATTTTTAATTAAAGTACCAAATTTTTTTTAAATGTAACAGCCTTGCTGCTGATGATTTTTTTACTTGGTGCAATGATGTATTTTAGAAGTTTAATGCACTCAAACATATGACTATTGTCCGTTTTTACATCCATCCGTCCCTAACGTTCCACTACATCAAACCCCAAACACTCTCCTGCTTCATCCTCATGTGGGATGTTTTCTTTTGAACACAGCATAGACAGTTCAGCCATATTGAATCTTTTCATTATAAAACACGCCTATTCCAAGTTCGTTCAGCCTTCCCGTCATCAGGATAGGGGTTTTGCTTTCTGGCTTACACTAAGTGCATTTCACTGTTCCTGTCTGCTTTTGTCGTCCCAGTGTGAACACATTTATGAAACGAAGCATAACCACATGACTTTACATGAGTCACAAGAGGACTTACTAATTGAATAGTGTGGGCGGGTTGCTATGGTTTGGGGGGTAAAGGGTATAGCGGTTGACCAGGGTTGGTTCGGAATGGTGGTTTATGTTCTGAGGCTTTTTGTGCTTATGTATCTGTGTTGGACTTTGATTTAGTAGCTTCTTCTATCCACAAAGACCTTCCACCAGTAGTTTATTTAATAATGCATTTAATAGTACATCATATTTTTGATGCCTTCTTAGCATTGGGTTTACAACACGTTTCATTTACTGTTCTTATGTAGCCCGGGGGAAACCCCTGCAGAGTTTTGCCAAGTGGCTTCAAGCAGGAAGCGATGAGCTCCTTTGAAGATGACACCAACTTCAATTTGTGAGGAACGGGGAGTAAAACTTTCCTGTCAAGTTGATGTGCATTTAGGTCCTAAAGGAATAAGACTCTACAAGCAAACTAAAATAAATTCTCAGCTTGACTTCATCAAGGAGCTTAGTGTGATACCTCAGAAAATATAACTTTTAGTTTGGCATATTAACTTTTTAATTTTAACTCTTGACTGCTAAATAATTCACACAACAACACTTGAGTTATTTATTAATAGCTTTCATCAACAGCTTTATTTTCCATTTCGGAGCCTCGGATATTCACCTCGTTTCAGTTCTGCAAACCACAAGGAAAACTAGCATCTTATTATCCTTTCTCAGGCCTTTCTTTTTTTTTGTCACCGGCTTCTTTGAAATTACTTTAACCATTTTTACCCTTTTATTTAAGAAAATTATGCACTGAGAAACCATTTGGTAACTGGAATTAGCTGATTTTCAGCTTGACCAGCCTTACCACACTGTAAAACAAGGTCAGTGGATATGACGAGAATATTCTGTGGATCATGACAAAACATTTTAAAGCAAAGAACTGTAAGAAACCATTACTATAGTATCATGTTAGAACAATAGCATCTAATCTGGCCAAATTCCGTTTGTTGTATAAAACGCAAGTCAGTGGAATTTCCCAAAAGCTTACCTTGGTGCATTCAGGTACAGCAGGAAGACTAGGCTACCAAAATACCACAGCAACTCCGAAGTGATTTGAGCATGTTTTATTCTCAAATATGGACATTTTAAAGTATTATTTTAACATTTCTAAACATTAACACTGGCTTTTTTCAAATCGTTACATTGTTTTCTACTCTGACTAAGTCTGCTTTTACTATTTTATTTTTATTTTTTATCCAATCAAATCTCCAGTCAGTTCTATATTTTCAAATGTACAACATAAAATCAAAGAAATTTATGGAATCTAATGGCTGGAATTCAGGGAAAAACAGTTTCTTAGCTACTCGAAGAAAAAAAAAAAGTTGTATTTTGATTAAAGTGTACCGAAAACCTACCTAACATAACTTTCTTTGGGTCAGGGTTAAAACAAACAACCAAAATTCATAGTCTTTAGTAGGAAAGGAATAACAGTCACCCTATACAAATTAATGGTGAACATGTTGAGCTGATCTCAACTCCCAAATATTGTGGTGTAAAAAGTCAAATGAGTTTTAATCACTGTTCAAAAAATAAATTAAGGAAGCTGCACCACAGATGGTCTTTTTTTTCTCAGACAACTTAACATTTTAAGATAAGATAACAACTTCCTCCGACAAACTCTTTTTAAAGAACCTTTTATCTTTTGCAATTTAGGAAACATTCATGCTCAGGATCATAAAAGGAACTGCTGCATTATTAAATTGTCCAGTAGGGTTATTGGAGTTGACTAGGTATCTGCAGCCCTGCTGTGCAATCAGCTGATTCAAAAGAAGATGAATGAAATTCGAGTGGATACACCACATTCTCTGCTCCTGAAGTTCATTAATAGCAGTAGGTTGAGTGGCAGAACTTTAAAAAGGGGAATCAGAACTGCATGATGCTACAGGTAATTTTTACCTACAGCAATCAGACAGTACAACAACAAAGGAGATCCATTACGCTTGAATTCACCCTGCTCCACATTTATGCAGCTTCTCTAAGTCTTGTTTCAGTTATATTAGCGTTTTATCCTCTTGTCCTTTGCCCTTTTTAATGATATACATTTCCATTTTTATGTTTCTATTTTGATAAGTCCTACTGTCTGCCTTTTAATTCTGTGTTAGTCTATAAGTCCTAATGAGATGTGTATTGCAGTAAGTGGCCATCCAAATCCCCCTCACAGAATAATACATTTGAGCTCAACCTTGACCTTGTCTGAGCTTGTAAAAGTTTATGACACTTTGAAAGGATGAACTTCAGTAATGTAAGAGCTACAAACTACAATAGGTATGATTCATATGTTCCCTATGTCTGTGATGTTTTTCTCCAGCTATGGGATGCCTATGCTGATGATTTTCTGAGAGCAAATGAACAGAAGCAGAGTTTTTCTGTTTGTTTTTTCCCCCTTTCTGTGTTGATAAAAGAGTTAACTTTGGCCCGGGCAAGAAGGTTTTTTGGGGACAAGTCAGAAAAAAAGCTTACAACAAAGAAACCCATCCTCGAAATAACGATTCAAAGTGCATCAGTTTATCAGAGAGTGATTTTCCGCTTTCCTTTCATCCCATGTCTGAGTAGTGGGTGTACTGTGGCACGGCATGTTTACATATCCAGAGGGAGAAGCCATTTTAAAAGCACACAAATTTGTCTTTTGTTTATTTTATTTGCATATGGCATAATTGGTCGTAGGGGTTGCCATAGATACCACCATAAGCAAGATTAAACCCTGACAGTGGTCACAGTTTAAATAAATGACTTTGGGAATTGGGGCACGTTCCACATAAGCATAAAACCAGGGTAAATTTAGCTGCCCTCAGAAAAGCGAGAGCTGTGGGAATGTGAAACTCACACTGAGGGCGCAGCGGGCACTGTGGGCTCCTCTCAGTGTTTCTCACTTATCCCACCAGTATCAAAGAAAGGGTGAGAAATACAGAATGATGTTTTGGTAAAAGTATTCTTTTTTTAAAATAAAGCTACACTGTAAAACAGATTCACACATTAAAATCCAGTTCCAAGACAGGGGGCGCTGGGTGTCTCAGCTGGTACAGGATGTGCAGATGCTATAGTTCTTGACACGGTTGCCCTGGGTTCATCTCCCTTTCCTGTCAAATTAGTCTTCAATAAAAAGCTCTATAGCCTAAACCTAAAGAAAATCCTTCATTTCGTCATACACACAAAAGTCATATCGACCACCACACAATATTTCTCCTCTACCTAGCTTTTACATGCTATCTGGTGAAGCTGTTGTCAGCCTGAGGTATTTTTTTTAGGGAATCGATCTGATTTCACTTCAATTTTCAATAGTTATTTATAAATACATACAAAAAATAGGCCTAAAAATTGTGACTCGCTGTTGGTAAAACATATAATGTAACCATAGTAACTGTTTTGGATTCATGAATATTCCAGTCTAAAAGTAGATCATGTTAAAACCATATTGTGCCCTCTGTCTAAAAGAAAAATCTATCTAAATCTATCTAGAGAACAAAATGGATAGCAAAGAACAAGACAACAAATGAACAAACATAGCGGGCCTTGTAGGGGCAGTTCTGTTGCTTTTTAAATTCCTGACTTTGACCATCGGCACTCAGTGTTGAAAATAATCTGAAGAGGCTTCTGACTGAAGATTGATGCTGAAAGACAGTCTCAAGACTTTCATGACATGCTAACAGCTTAATATCCAAGCAGAATAGATGGAATTCCACAGTAACACATCCTGGATGACACCATCAGTTTTTGGCAAGCACTGCTAATCAATGTGGGGGAGAATACTTTGTAAATGTATTTAGTTACAAAATACTGAATACCTGCTTTAGAATTTATTTTGTAACGTATTCCATTACTTTGCTGAATCTTGGTACTGTATTTTAAATACTTGGAATACTTACTCTTAAAAACAGCATTGAAGTTTATTAAATGTCACTAAATGCGCTACTGACTCGGAAAAAAATAAGTATTTAATTATTTTTGTCACAACACTGCTACCTCTCAGCGAACAAAACCAACCAACCAAGCGAACAAACAAACAAACGGTTTTTAGCAGTAATATCTCTTTACATTTTATTAGATTTTATATTTGTATATGTTATTTGTGACTTTCTGTTATAAATATGATATAAAAAAAGTATTGTAAACTGGCCTGCATTGCACTCCAAATCGAAGGCTTTTATCCATGGAGCCAAAATTTTCGGGAAACTCATCATAACAACATATAATCAAGCTAACGTTATGTCAGATTCAGCTACTATAGCTGTGAGAAATGACCTAACTAACACGATACATGCCCTGTCAAATAATGAAAAGAAGAAAAAAACAGTGGTAGAGGATTGTGTTTTGTTTTTGTACATTGTTGCAGTGTCTTCATTTTTTAGTGACTTGCACATACCTTGAAAGGTTGGCCAGCCGGATGCTTTGCTTCAAGTTTGCTGTTGACATTGTTGATGTGCAGCGGTGTAGTGTGTTCAAACCCACCAGCAAGTTTATGCAAAAATATTAGAATTTTCCCACCTGAATCATCAATACCCTTTAAATATTTTAGGTGGTAATACGAATATGCTGCTTAATTAATTGATACCGATTTACAGCTGCTCCAGCAATCAATGGAGTTTTCCTGTATACTTCGCAGTTTGACACCAGATGCATAAGCGAGCTTTGGACGGGCTTTTCTCAGGAATGCTCGAATGATATATTGCATCACTTGAAAAAACTGAACTGCAAGAGAGCCCCATTGAATGCATCATTTCCTTCACTGCTAGTAGGTTTATTCAGCTGCTGTTGTGTCTCCAAGCCCCCCAGTTCAGGGTCTGAATCCATACGTGGGAATTCACCTCAATGTCAGTGCTTGCAGGTCGGGAGTGTTTCGGCCATAGGATCTTTATGGTTATGGTGGCATGTTGTTTAGGGGTATTATGGGATAGTCTACATGGAGACAGAAATTTCCCAAAACATAGGCAAGGCAAGTTTATTTGTAGAGCACAATTCATACACAAGGCAATTCAAAGTGCTTCACAGTTGCATAAATTAAGAAAACAGATAAACAGGGACAACCGATAACCCATCAACTTAAAAAATAATTAATTACAATTAAAAGCAAGAGTGCAGATAAAATACTTTCAGTTGTCATATGCACGGGCAAAAAGAACTGTTTTCAGCCTGGATTTAAACATTGCTAGAGTTGAGGCTTGTCTCATATCTTCATCTTTCAGGTGGAAAGTGGAAAACACACGAGTATTCCAATGGTATTACAAACGTAACTGTATTCCCAATATCATGTTTAAAAATAGCATGTAAATACGTACCGCCGGTACATGTATTCCCTTACTACCCAACACTGCTGCTAATCCACCTCAATTGCTTTTGCCGTTCCTCTTTAACTCTCGGTCTGACCGTGCAGTTAGAAAGCAAGGCAGAGACACATTGGAGTAGGGGATATGATAGACTGAAGAACTGAAATTGCTCCTTCTCTCTCTGCTCTTTGGTCCTGCTCTGCATCCACGACGCCTCCTTTTTAACATTCTCTATTGTCCTTCAGTCAGGAAATTCAAGTGTACAAGGGGCAATGTGAAACGCAAAAGGAAGATGGGAGGTAAATGTACACAAACAGAAAAATAAGAATGAGAAACTTTACTTTAAGGGCAAACTTACAAAATGAGACAAAAATACTGTACAGTTGTTAAAAATAATCAGATTTAAAGAAATATGTAACTAAAATGTGTGCCTGTACAAAGAAAACCCAGACTTAAAACGGCGAGAACATAAACACTAATCAATTTTGTTTGGAGCAGTTAAGGTAATGAAGTTTTCCAGCTGCTGGTAGGAACGATCTGTGATAACGCTCCTTATTGCAGTTACGATGACGCGGTTGTGGAGGAGCAGATGGTCTCTCCCACCACCTACACTTATTCTGTTTGTCCCACACTGGCAAAAGTTTTAAAATCCCCTTCTTCCATCACCAAAAAGCATTTGTATATGTAGATATAAGGTTCAAACAAAGTGGAAATATTCATTTGAAGCATTTGCGTAGACACAACTTATAACTCCCACCAGTTTTTCTCATCTTGCTTTGCTCCATCTCTTATTGGCACTGTTTTCCTTTGTTTTAGACTACATAGATCGTTTTTAACTCCCTTAACAGAATTGAAGCCAACTTCTGCTGTAAATTGTTGCAGTTTTGTTGTTAACACATTAAGGAATGTTCTTGACGAGATGCTTTCATACACGGCCTCCAGAAAACGCAGAGTTTAAAAGCCAACACACATCGGTGACTCGTGGCACTCTGCACTGCTGTGTTCCTCTCTTCTCCTCCCCCCTGAAGCTCAGGCTGCTTTTACAGTGTAGATGTGGGCCCCTGGGAAACCTCCCTTTGTTCCTGCGGCTACCAGAAGACAATAGATGCTCTAGGTAGAGCAGACCAGAAAAGGTCTCTCTCCTACCATGAAGAAGCTGACGGCCAAACGGCGGTCAGCGTTGCCACAACCCAAACTGCTTGCTATCATATAAATCTTTTGCATGAATAGTGTGCTTAAAATCACACATGCTTGCAAATACACACAAACAGAAACCCAAAAAAAACACAACACACAACTTTTAACACACTACCCACATTTGACCACAGATATGCAGATGAGCATTCAGGGAGTTTTATAGTTTTTCCTCTTTTTTTCTGCTGTTGTGTTGTTTTTTTTCCTTCGCACATTTTCGAAGAATGTTTTTCGCAAAGTTCAGGATTAAAACGAATCATCATTTTTTTTGCTGCTACTGGAGACCTTTTCCAGTTCTACCGCTACTTCTGATAGGGGCTAATGATGCCATCACTGGCACATTTCTTCTCTTTGTGATTTCCCGTCTCTAACACACTTTAGGAGGGTTTTTCACAATGAAATCAATATCCTATTTTGTCTGTTACCCCTGGTCAAACCAATGAACCTTAATCAAGATGTTTTTTTCTTTCCTGCTTCCCCTTGTTTTTTCCTCTAATCCCTGAGGTCCAAATTGGCCCTTTAGAGCAGCTCTGGCATTTCTGTTCATCAGTTAGTGCAGAGTTATTAATTTCCTCAAATAAATCTGATTCTGAAGGTTTTCAGGTTTACCTTCATTTTATTGTCTCCAGAGTACTATTGCAACTTAACTGAATTTTATTATTTTACAGAGGATGTTTCTCTTTGCAAATGTATCCAAGTATCTCGGCTGAGTAAGGTCTCTTGTTAAGAAATTGAAGGACCACTCTAGCAAATGATGAATTAAGATTAGCAAAGCATTTATTTATTTATTATAACACATTTAAAAACAAACTGGCTGTTAGGTACTTAATTATCATTTTCATCCCAGGTAAAGAGAAATAGAATGTTCATAAATAAGCAGAGAAGAACCATTTTATTGAGTTTTTATCAGAAATCCTTCAGGATATCAGAAACTTTGCTTCAGAAAGTTTGGTCATTTCCTGAAAGTAAGCTGAGTTCAGACTGTTGCACTGACTTCAACCTTCCCGAGAGGATAAGCAGGCAGATAGTATGTCCCTTGCTGCTTTGTTGATAGCAGTGGTCAGCAGAGACAGCTAGAACTGTCACTCTTTGCAGCTATCAACAGATTGAGGAGATGAGGCAGTCAGCAGAACAATTGTTTTCTGGGGCAAAGAAGGGCACTACTAGTTAAATTGTTGCCCCAGGGACTCACTTGCTGCATTCAGAGATTTGTTCTATTTTGGCTCTGGACTCAGTCTAATGTTTTTTTGTACTGTATGAAAAGGGTATGCTAAAACTTTGGTCTACAGGTCAAAAAAAGAGAAAAAGTGGGTGTTTACTTTTTAAAGCCATGTGTCCGAGTCCAAACTACGATGGAGCAAAAATTTATTTGGCTGCCTCTGATTATGTTTTTTCCGTCAAAGCCACAATTCAGCCATTAAGAAAAAATCCAGCAAATGTTTAAAGAATGTATTTGTATAACGGTGAAGAAAAAAAGAAATTTAGTACTAACAAACAAGCACGAATTCTAGCCCTCACAGACCTATTACTTCATCTTTAAGAAGCTCTTCTATCCTCCACTCATTACCTTTATTAGTCGTACCTGTTTGAACTTGTATGTGTATAAAATACTTTTGTCCGCACCCTCAAACAATCAGAATAGCCAGTCTCCAGACCTTGATCCAATATATTATATGTGGAATGAGTTGAAAGTCTGTGTTGCCCAGCGACAGCCCCAAAACATACCAGCTCTTGAGAAGACCTGCATAGAATAATGGGGCAAAATACCAGCTATAATGTGTAGAAATCTAGTGAAGACGTTCTGGAAACATTTGATCTCTTACTACTTATTCTTATTTTCTGCACCATTATACAAATAATTTCTTTAAAATTCATTTCCTGAATTTGTTCTTAAGTTTTGCCTCACAGTTAAGGTGTACCTATGATAGATAATTGCACATTGTTCGCATTGTTTTGTGGTTATTTTTACTGGCATTTACATTTTTTTGGGTGGACTTGAAACATGCCCCGCCCACCCTTGGGTGCCAAAGCCTGTGTGCATATGGCGCTCTTCAGTGAGTTACAGAAAATCTGATTTAAAATACTTTCTTGGCTACTATTGTTCAGGACATGAAATCAAAAAGTAGAAATAACAGCCAACAGGACAGGTTACACCATTGTTGCACGAAAGAAGATGATTGACACCAAAAAGTTAACTACAGTGTTGAGTTGAATTTATTTGTACTGACTTTATAATCTAACTTTATAGATTATAATTTACTGTGTCTCGGTACACCTCTAAATCATGATCGTCACTGTAATTACATTTAGTTCAGGTGGGAACCTTAGTCAGCTCTGATGGTTGTCCTCGTTTTTCAAGAGTAAAGATTTTTTTTCTAAGCCATCGTTGTTGGTCTGAACCAGTTCCCTTTCTTTAAGGTCTCTGACTGCTCCTGTACTACCCCCCTCTTCCTTTCCTCACACTGTATGTGTCTTATCTCCCTGTTTCCTCAGGTACATACATTATTTAAGAATTTGAGGAGTGAAAATGCTATAATAGAGTGTCTCAGCATCCAGCTGGACCACAGAGACATGTTATTTTTACCAATCTCATTTGTCCCATTCATATGGCTAAATAATATATGTGCTAGCATACACTTCACTAGATGCAGAGGGATGCAGATGGGAGTCATCAGTATGCTGAGAGTGTCATTAGGATGACACCATCCTCTGACAGATTGTGGCTTTCGGACGAATTTCACTGTGAGGCGCTAGCTGTGAAAATGAGTTGGAGTGGAATGGAGACGTGGTGTGAGAATCTGATTTCACACCCTGTCTCAAATTCACTACTCTTTCATATTAATTTCATCTCTTCATCCTGTATGGTATTTCCCCTTGGGAAAACAACTTCAGGTGTTGCTTTCACCATAAGATTTCTGTGATTCCTTTTAATCAGATTGATGTTTAGTAAAGTAAACAGTGACAGTCCTTGAAAGCTAGAAAGCTTCACACTGCATACGTGAGGGGACTGCTTTTGTTGCAGCAAGCCAGGGGAAGTGCATTTATGTAATGGCATGTTTCATACACGAGATGATGTAAAGTGCTTTGCAGAGAAAAGGAAAAACTGTTCCGTTAAAATGTTGAACCATTATTAGTAAAAGGTTCAAATGAAATAAACGTTTCTCTTCTCTTTGGGGGTTTCCACAGAGTTGAGTTTAATAGTTCACAAATATATCTTTACATGTGTTTGAAGTACCACTGCAGAAGCTAATTTCTTGTCTCCCTCTTGTGTGGGTGCAGCCAATCAACCCCGAACATAATGAATGATGCTCCCAGATTGGCTGCTTTGCGAACACCAGCCAAAGCCAAAGTTGCTACCTAGTAGCATTGTTCCTAGATATTCCAGCTTTCCAAGCTGGATTTTCTTTTGTATATTTTAGAGATGCTCAATGAAATAAATAATGAATTGTCAAAAAAAATTTCATTAGCCAATGATGCATCTTTTCATAGTCTATGTTTCTATGTTTAAACCTATACAATTGGTGTAGTGGTCCCCAACTTTTCTTTTTGTTTTTTTTGTGACAGACCAGTTTTGTATCAGAAAACATTTTTTAGGTGTGGTGGATAAATACAATTAAATAAAACGATGTTACTGCCATGAAAAAAAGGGTAATTTTTAAAATATATGTAAATCAAATGTGGTATATTACAAAAGTAAGAGAAATTCTTTCTTTTTCAACCTGGACCTTATTTTTAGCATGCATTGAATTTTCCTGCTCACCCAGACAAGTTTGGAGCCACTTGGAGTCCTTCAGGAGAAGTTTATATCCTGTTGCGTTCAACGTATATCCATATAGTAGGAGTCTGCTGCCCCTTAATAAGGCATTATCTGGCATAAAACTCCTTCATTTTAACAATGTTTTACTATTAATTGGTTCCACTATTCCCCTTGGAGTTAGGCGAAGCTCAGATGTGCTTCTTCATTTGCTGCAGGGATGTTTTGCAGGCTTTTATTCCAACTGACAAAAAGCTGTCATTTCGGTGACATTACTGCATTGCCCCATGGAATTTGTAGTCTGAGCAGGACTTTAACTCTGCTATACTAAGGTCTTAGTTAACTTTGTCATTTCATTTGTGCGATTCTGATAGACGTAAGTGTGGTGTTAAAAAGAAAACAGAGATGTACATAATGCTATTTTTGTTGACCTCTAGATGGCAGCACTGCTCAGTCCGTTGTGAATTACTGGGTGTAAAGAATGAGTTTTTGAGCAGTTCGTTCAGGTGGAGTTCTGAATAAAGAAGCCTAAAAAGGACTGCCTGGCTGTCTTTCCTTCATCTCCATTCATCTGGGGATTGGACACTTTGTCTGTTGAGACACAACAGAAAGTGTGGACCTTGTTGATGTTTTTAGTAGCAAGTTCTGTCTAAACTAGGGCTGCAACAAATGATTACTTGGATCATTGATGAATCAGATGGGGTCTCGAATCGATTAATCGGATTAGCAGGGAAAATCTTTAAAAGTGCTAGAGAGCACAAAAAAGTCTGTTAATGCAAAAATAAAGAGAAGCACAAACTGAAACTTGTATAACTTCATTTGATTGAGCTGTACTAAGTAATTTAAGCATTTTTGTTGTTGTGACATTATGGTTATAATGTCTGTAAAATAATTTTTTTGTTGTGTGGGCATGAACAATACAGAGAATATTTGTAAATATGACGAGATTTTGTTTTTGTACTGACAAATGGAAACATGCATTTTCAAAGACGCTTTCTTTGTATCAGACACCAATTTCAAGTTTGTTGCCATAAGAATATATCAGCTTCTGTAAGAATTGTGTTTTCCAAGCAGAAAGAACGTAGGGCTGAGAGAGTTTCCCTGAGGCAGAGGGCGAATGGTTTAATTCAGAAAAAGAAAGTCTGGACAATAATAAAACCTTAACTCAAGTGTTCTGAATCTTTGATATTGCATATGTTAGGTCATTTCCCTTGCTCCGTTGTTCAGTTAGTGTGATCAGAAGGGTGAGTTAAAGACTGTCTGCTGTTGTTCTTCTACACAGAGAGTATTGCATAACATTTTTTAAATTGACGTCTAAAACCAACTCAAGGCATCCAAAAACTGTTGGATCTCTTGAATCTGGGCTACTTTTGACCCAGATATTTTCCATTTCTAGCCGAGAAACCTTTGAACCATGTTAAAACTGCCATTTCACAATAAAATACAGAAGCTAACTGTAACAATAATAATTATCCATGCCTCATTAACTAATCAGTTAATGACTCACCTGCATCTCTCTTTTTAACAGATACCTTTGGCTTCCTAATGAGTCTACATATTAATAAGATCAAATGTGACAGTAACATGGCTGTTTGTATGGCAAGAACAAGTACATATGAATAATGTTTGGCAATAACAGTCCCTCCTGTTGCTAGAGTACAACAATAGCTGGCTAAGATAATATACTGCATTTAATTCAGGGTTTTACTTCCTCCTGAATGCCTTGTTCAGCTCTGAAGAACCAGTTCATGCCAGTCCAATAGGAAGCATGAGGCAGTCTCTCAAGATTTGAACGTCCAATAGATATCTTGCTGCTCTGAGGTCTATCATCCCGGTGATCTGACACATCTTTATTAAGATCATTATGGAACAATAAGCTTTTTATCTCTTATTTTAGCTCCTGTCCTAGATACACTCACTAAGACACAGAAAAAGTAATTAAATCCTAAATACATACAATACATACAACAGATATTTCCACCACAGAATCTACTAACCTTTTTTGTTTGGTGTACATATGGTTGAAGGAAGATATTTTTTTCCAATCTGTTGTGCGGTCAGGTATCCTGCTGTAAATGGCATTGTTGTAATGGGTGGATATTTCAGCTACATTCACTTTTCTATGATGTCAAAACCAACTGCCCCTTCTCCTCTGACATCTGCACGGTGTTTTCATCCACAATGCAGCTGCTTCTCTAGAGCTTCTCTCTTTAAATGTGAGAGGTGTTTGGGGGTAAAAAAAAATCCCAGTAGATCAGAAGGTTTAACATGATAAGTAGGTAAACTTTTAATTGTAGAGTGCCTTTCAAGATATAGGAACTGTAAGGTGCTTCACAAAAACCAGAAATACTTTAAAATACACAATACACAGATGTAGGTCTTTAGCTGGTCTACGAAATAGACTATGGGGAGCCTATGTCTCCTCCCCTTCTTGTCAACCCATGGGTCCCCTGGCCGAAAAAATAATGAATTAAAGTCAATGGAGCTATTGTTGTTATTTTCTGGTTCGCTTTGTCTTACATCCTGAATCTCACATATTTTTATTTAAATGATAAAAAAGATGTGTGTTTCCATTGTGTTTGTCAAGTGAGTTAGGATTTATTTGATTTCATAATCAGAAGTCGCATTCATGACGTCCGGGCTAAAACTTGGTAGCACTAGCTAGCACTTGAAATACTCATTGAGACCTTGTAGGGATTCTCCTGTATGCTGGCTCTCACTCCACTGACTGTTTCTCCTCCAGCATAGCCACTTTTCACATGGTTTTATGGTGCTTTTCTCCACATTTAATGCTCATTACCTCGTCATAGAGGAAGGAGGTTAATCACTGCCATTTTTCCCCTTCTTCTTCTTGAGTTGTAGTCCGCTAAGTGTTTTTAGACAAAAACCTAAAGAAACTTTTGCAGCTGACAGAAATTCAGTGTTTTATCTAAATAAAAATCTGTTCTCAAAATTCACACAATCATATGTTCGATCCAAGCCGTATATCAAACAGGATCAGAAAATAACTTTTATCGCTTCATTCACTCTCAGTAATTTTTGGTGGGGAGGCAGTAGAGGACCCATGGACCACATTGATGGAAGTAGAAGGGCTTATCTTATGGAGTTCACCGATCTTAAGTCTATAGGTAGAAAATTCCAAAGTCTTGAGACCACTGACCAAAAAAGACAATTGTGCAGACCCTAACCATAGCACCTCAGGAATATGCTAGGGATATATAGATGCTGATGGAATATTGAGCTAGATTTGATTGCTTAGATTCATGTAGTCCACTCACCAACAGGGAATACGACAGCGACAAGTGTGTGTGAGGAAGAGAAAAAAAAAAAACACTCTAGAGGTGGCTGAGTTGTAAAACTCTGGCCACAGCCCATTCATGCCAGGATTTGGGTTAGAGACAACCCCACCAATAACCAGATCTTGTACCTCCTGTTCCCCTCTGTGGAGTATGGCAGAGAACACCCACGCAGAGATCCACCGACTGACAGCGGGGAATGGAAAACAACTGGAGGGTATTATGGTTATGTGACACAGCATACTTAAAGAAAGACTAACGCTTCCCCATCATAAACCAGAGCAGGCATCCCCAACTAAAGAATGGCTAGGGTTAGATGGAAGAGAGAGAAATTTTAGAAAAAAAGTACAGCAGCAGCAAAGCCAGTAATTTAACCTAATAAAATGGCCTTTGCGTGTGTCATTTGACTTAAAAGGTTTTTCCGTTGACGTTGATTGTTCTGACTGCCAGGGTCGATGCTCTGAAGCATTTATCAGCACCAATATGGGTGCGATTAGGAGACAGTAGCATGGAGGACTTAGTCAGCATGTGGACCTGCACGTATGGTTGCTGTTGTGTTTTTTTGTTTTCCCCTACCCCTTGGAGACCGAGTGTCGTGCAACAATCCAGCTGGCCATTAAAAAGTCTGCTGTGACATTCGAGGCATATTCTCACCTCCATACTTCCAGTACAAGTTTGTATTTTGTTAATTACTATTTTCTCTGTTTTTCTTTTTTTTATTATTAGTTGTTGCAACAGGTGGGAGGCGTTCATCACCAATGTTGTGGCCCTTTACTGTGGAATTGAAGCCATTAACAGTAAACACTGTAATTAACTCAGTAGAGCGGGGGGGAAACCATCACATCACATCGTTCATTTTAATGATCGGAAGCATCTTTGTTCCCTCGATGCCACGCTTTTCAGAAACGGAGGCGTAAAAGTTGGAATATTACAAGTCCATTACCAACTATAACTCTCATTCTGACTTAAAGCAAACTGACTTTTTATTTGAAGTGACTACTAAGCTTCTTGAAACAGAGAGATTTGACGGCTCTTATAATACAGTCGAACCCATAAGTTTAAATATGGTAGGGTGAACAAACGTCCACTTTCCACCTGCTGTCTGGGGCATCTGGGGGGAATTCCAGATGAAAATTTCTGGGTTATCATATGCAAGCAATAGAATAGCATTTCTCTCGTGTGACGTCCTCCCTGAGCTGCTGCCTTGTGCCTGGTTCTAATCCACTTTTTAACGGAAAAGACAGCAGGCTGTGGGTGGAGTTGCACTGCATCACATATGATTGCGCTGCACCATGTTGCTGCTGTTTATAAGAGGTCAAAGCACAGTTGTAACTATACAAACGAACAACAAAAAATATACCATTCGGTCACAAAAAATTGGTAGCAGAGTGCACCATCCACATAGCTTGCATATATGATTCTGTGTATTTCAAAAGTGGCGAATATCTCCCAGATCCCATGGACACAAAATTATATTGATGCGGTGCAAAGTGAGAGATCATCAATAAATTGACTGAGAATGAAGATAAAAACTAAACACTGAGATTAAGAACTTTTTTATTGTCTTTTTGAGACTTTTATAATTTAATAGAACGTACTTTCTCAGAATATTATTTCAGGTTTTTGTTTAATTTTTGTCCAGTGCTTGAATAAAATAAACTATTATTGTTGGAGCTAAATTTTCTAATTCAGGAATAATTATTTTCTCATTATTAATCATTTCCACGGTTTTTGCAATGCTGTTCTGTGTGCAATGGTTTAACAAGCGCATACCGTTGACTAATCACTTTATGACTGACTTAATGAGAAAGTCAATCAGCCCATATTTCAGGGATAGAATTGTGGAGCTGGTTTATCTTTGTGAACAATTTCCAGATGCTTTAAGGAACCGCTGTCAACTGCTCAAACAATTATATGCAAGCATAGACATGATGGTAATGTCCAAATATCATACAGCACAGGAAAGAGATGGGTTAGGTGCGAAATGTGCAAATGGACGCCAGAGAGAAAGCAAAAGTCATCCTGAAGATGCTGGCTGAAACTGGTAAGTTTCTTATAAGTTATTATCCACAGTAAAACATGTCTTTTATGGACTGAAAGGCTAAAAAGCCAGATTGTAGTTTACGAATACAGGGACATTATGCTGCTCCAATTTGCGAGCATCCAGTCAGAGTGGTTCCAGAGAGCCTGAAGGACAACAAAGATGGAACAAAGGTGTGTCCAAGCGAGGGGGGCTACAAACCTGACCCAGTTCTGACGGGTTCTGGCACTAGGAATGGGTATGAACTCATGCCAAGTGCTGTTAGAAGCTGGTGGAAGGTAACACAGAATGTTTGACCCAAGTCGTACAGATTAAAAGACAATTTTAACAAATAAGAAATCTCTTAACGGTTCCCTCTTTTTTGGGGGGTATTTAGCTAATTTAAAACAAGATAATTTTGGTTTGATTGACAGTGAGAAAAAAAAATCCATGTTTATTTTGTGTATATAAACTGGTTTCAACTGTAGCAGTGTTAAATATTATCAGTATCGTTAACCATTTTGAGTTTCTAAGAGCTGTATGTGTTTTCAAAGTTTGATAGGCACATATGAATTAAACCAACAGTTATTATTTAGATTTTAAGTAGATCTGTAGACTGGATGACCTTATTAAATAGATTTGACAGCAGATTCAAAAATCCTGCCCCCTTCAGAAAGATGAGGATGTGAAATGAAACAAAAAGAGACATAAAAAACGTCCCAGATCTAGATTGCTTTTTGTTTCAGAGCTGAGCTAACCTGAGCCAAGCTGCCCTGAGCATGCAAATATTTAATCTCTGGTCTTTGTTGATTTTTAATGTCAGATCAGACATCCCTTTTTAGCAAGATTTATCTCAGAAAGAATGGGGTGGAAAAATCCAATTAAAATGGAATCTGTCAGGAGCAAATTCTGACTAGATTTAATATGAATCCTCAGACTTACAGCTTTTGCCTCCATTTCTCAGAGCTGCCAGATAACTTTCCCACTGCAAACCCAGACAAACCATTACTTCTGTCTGTCCTCCCTTCTGTTTACACTGGGTTTAATGCCTAGCTGTATAGATCAAACATCAGGCTCTCCTGCCAAATGGAGGAGTTCTGCATATCCACTGTTCATAATCATGTTTAAATCAGACAAATTTATAGGGAGTCTGGAATAGAGACAAAAATGTGCCTGATGTACTTTTTTCATAGCCATATATTAGTCCGCGTGTGTTTTATAGTCGGCATACAATCAGCCTGCTATCAGCCGGGTACGTTTTGATGTCATAGGCTTTCTATGAGAATCTCTGTAAATAATAATAATTAGAATAAAGTGCTGTTGGCCATGCTGATTAAGCTAAAGTTAAGTACAGCTGCGTGCCTAATGAAGTTGACATGGCGCTAATGCACAAGAGGAAGTTCCATTTATTTTAGTTGTCAGTGCTGTAACAAGTTTAATCATGCCGTGCTTAATCAAGTCATTTTATTTATCAGTCGGATTCAGAAAATGTGAACTGATGCAAGGAGGAAGCTTTGAAGCAGCCATCCCATTCATTGTCACCCGTTACAGTTCACACACACTGATTTCTCCTGTTTCTCATGGGGTCCCAGTTGTAAAGTTATACCGTCAAAAGTTTACAGCAGTAATTTGGGTTTTTTAGCCTGTAATAAAATAAATAAATACATTTGTTTTTTTAAGTCATATTTGCATCCATGTTATTTATTCATTTATAAATGTCAGTTTTAAACAAAACAAAATATTTATTTTACAATTTAAATATGTAGTTCCAAGCTACAAATTCAGCTTGTCAACTTTCCCACTTGTCAATAATTGTCAATAATCGTCAATAATTGTCAATAATTACTTTGTTAGCAAGCTAAATATTTAGCTATTAAGCTAACCTGGTTAGCCCAAAATTTAGCTAATGTGCAAATGAACTTGCCAACAAGCGGAAGTGGACCCCGCTTTTATTTTTATCAAAATAAAAGCGGGGTCTTTGGAACCTCTGTACAAACTGTTGGCTGATCCTTGCCTCTTTTTCACAAGGGGCAAAGTCCACTGGCAAATTGTGAAGGAAACTCGGAAGTGACAAAAAATTACCCTCTTCCACTACGGGACTGGCTTCCGAAAGAAACAAGTTTCTGTTAATTCACATGTTAAAAATGCCAACTTCACAGCGGAAATAAACATGTTTACAGCCTTGTTCAAAACAACTATTTCAGGTTTAATAAATCCGGTTTATGCATAAAAACTGTGAAAAAAATAACCAATTGTCTTAAAGTACTGGGGACCTCTCCAGGGTGTACCCCTACTCTCGCCCAATGACTGCTGGAGATTGGCACCAGTCCCCTCCATGTTCTTTTAAGGAGAAGCGGAATAATCAATGGAATAAACATTTGTTTTTCAAAACAAGTTTTAAACTGTGATTTTATTTTTTAAAGGAAAATGCTAAAGCTGCTGAGTTTGACGTTAACGTTTGGGGTGCTTGAGGGTCTCTGACTTAATCCTTCTGGGAGCATTGCCAATGACGACGTGTAGCAGTCATAGTACGCTGATGGCTAATATGTGCTGCAGATTTCTTGGCACTGCGATGGACTGGCGACCTGTCCAGGGTGTATCCTGCCTTATGGCCGTTGACAGCTGGAGATAGGCACCAGCCCCCCCGCGACCCCTCTAGGATTAAGTGGTTTAGAAAATGGATGGATGGATTTCTTGGCACTGATGTTTATGCCCGTTATCTGTATGTTTTTAACAACAATCAGCAACCATCAGACAACAATTACTAAGTAAAAGAAATCAGCTCTACTAAGAGGTATATCGGCTGTGTTGGTAAATATAAAAATAGTAATTATCAGCTCGATATATTGACACACCGATATATCACTCTATACCTACTCAATAGGCTAAGATGCTGGGTTGGTGTATCAGAACCTGTCTTAGAGTTGTTCTTTTTGACACCTTCCTGACACATCTCACCCTTATCAAGTCCATGTTGGTCGACCCTAAGGTTCTGTTTTGGGGCCTCTGCTGTTTTTGTTTTTGCTCCCGCTTGGGGATTGTCTGTCAACGTCTTATCTCTGCTATGCAGAGAATATTTAGTTATACGTTTGTTTACCCATATTTGTGACTCTTTTGAACAGTGGATGACAATTTTCTTCAATGCAATGAAGAAAAAACTGAAATAATTAACTTGGCAACAGAAAAATGCCTGTGTGGGATAAAGGACACACTTGTAGCCCTTGGTTCATTGGCAAAATCCTCTGAAACCTACACATAACCTTTAATTCTGGTTTTACTTTGGATGGACCTGTCAAATCTCTTGGAATCATAATCTAACATGAATCACAAATGCATAAATTGCTGCTGCCAAGCTTCTGACTGAATCCTCCAGGTTTTTTCAAGTGTCTCTAATCTTGATACAATTAAAGTTTCTTCTACTGACTTGGAGTTCTCTTCACAGCCCCGTACCTGGTTATATCAGAGGTCTTTTATTTTATCTGTGTGTCCGTGGCAAGTCCCTGAGGTCTTGTGATCAGGGTTTGCTGATGGTGCATATTAAGCTGAAGACAAAATGAGAACACAGGGTTGGGTTCAGTCTAGACTCTAGAACGCTTGAGAAGGTAGACTCTGCAGTACCTTTCAAAAGCCAGTTAAAGACAGATCTTTTAAATTAGCTTTTCTCTTGTACCCATCATTGGCTCTTTTAAAGAACTTTGTGATTTTATATCTGGAAAGGTGCTCTACATAATTTATTGTTTTTCATCTGGACTCGAAATAATAAAATGTTTCTGAGTAACTCAGCAAGAGTCCTGACTTGAATCTGATACAGAAGTGAGGGGGGACCTAAAGATTAGGGTGATGAAAAAGTGTCTTTCCAGCGTCAAATTCTTGAGGCTCAGGAGATGGATGGGCAGAATTGATGCCAATAAAGATTTTTTTCCTGTGCTTATTAGGAATGGTGTATTTGATTTTTGATGCTGTTTTTTTGCTCAAATGTAAAAAAGGAAAATATATATTTTTATTGAAACATGTACACTTGGTACATTTTTTGTTACCTTCTGGGAGATGGCCGTGTTGTTCCCAATCAGAAAAAAATTCCTTAAGAGGGCCCTGAGTAATTTTTAGCCTAACTATGTATAGCTGGAGTTTTGTTTGTTTCTAAAAGTTGAAAAACATATCTTTTTTTTTTTTGTTTGTTCTTTGTAATTATTGAAAATGTATTGTTTTTACTGATTGGAGGATTGCTTTGTTGCTGCAAATCAATCATCAAATCACTGAAGAAAAAAAACATTTTCATATGACTGACGGCTCTTCAAACCATCAAATGGTGCTGCACATAAATCTGTAATTTTGTTTAACTGTCAGCATGAATGTTGCTGTAAATTATAATGAGACAAAACGGAAAAGAGAGCAGTTGAGCATCTAAAGAAAACAGAAATTGATTAAGAGGGCATTTTCATCACAACTGAAATCAATAAACTCTAAAATATACTATTAATAAAATTGGTAGCAAAATAAAAAAAAAAGCTTTTTCAATTTAGTGACCACTTTTTGGGTAAATATAACATTTCAAAAAGCAACTTAATCAGATATCCTGATGAAATACCAGAAAGTAACTCTTGGAGGAAGCAGTATACAGTACTACTGTAATCTAGGAAACTTTTCAGATGAGAAGTAAGATAAATGGAACAGCTATGGTTGAACACATTAAGACTGCATGGATATAACATTATAGAGATGTGTATGGCCAAGAATCTGGTAATACGATATGTATCAAAATACAGAGGAAACAACACAATATATCGATATGATGAATAATACTATATACTGGGATTTTCAAAATTAAACTTAACTGTAGAAAACCTGTCACAGCATCCTAAACATTTTCATCCATAATTCATCCAGTTTTCTTACTAGTTCTAGTTGATCCACTGGAAGGAAGGGGGTAAAAAAGCCACCAACTACCAGTCCCACTTTCAACGTTACTGCCAAAATGATTCTGGTGTGTCAGAATTTCATTGAAATTCTAAAACATAACATCCTTGATTTCTGGATCTAGAATACATATTGTGACATAAAATATCGTGATGTATTGGCATATCGATATTTTCTTACATCCCTATCACATTACAAAGCAGGTGTATCCCTTTGAAAAGCATTTAAAAATAACTTTTCTCCCTGATTTCCATTCTTTTAGTTCCTGAAATTATTTGGATGTCATTATGTTCTGTTACTTGAAGTTGAAAGGATAGAACTGACTGGAGATTTGATTGGATTATTTTTTGAGAAAGAAAAAAAAGTCAGTGTTAATGTTTAGAAAATGCTTAAATCACGTTGCCATTGCAAAGTTGTTTTACTTTTAGCCATGTGGATGTGAGCTGTTTTTACTCCAGTATCAGTGATCTTTCCATTCAGCTTGACATTGTTTCAGGTGAGCAATTAAGTTCAGTGCATAGCGTGTTATGGACCTTATTGCTGTTGAAAGATGTGTTTGCTGACAAAGTTCTGGTTCGGTCCATCTTTCTGTTTCTACTGTAGTTGCAAGATAAACCATTAATGTTCCTAGATAGCAGAGTTTAGAGTTATTTGGTAGTTCATTCTGCTTTGTTTGGGTGTCACTTTTTAAAATTGCTCTGTGCTATGAGTTCAGCATATAAACATTCTGCATGTGCTAAGGTGCAAAACAGCTGGATTTTTCTTGGTATATGTGCGTACTGAACCGAGAAGTCCGCACCAAAAAAATAAATGCATGTACAATTACACCTTAATATTCATTCATTAATTCTTTGAACACTCTGAACATTTTGTGATTTAGTTTTTTCTGGAAGAGAGAAAAATGAAGAAACCTTAAAACCACTAAAATCAAAACTTGTTTTTTGTCACTATCTGGGACTCCCCTGTAATTGTAATTGTTAAGTGGTATTCCATCCCCTTTGGATGGAATACCATCCTTGAGACGCTATATGTAGCCTTCTGCTAGTCTGACATCAGTTTAGCAATGTCATGTTTTCCTAATATTTTTCTGTTACTAATTAAACATTACATTAAAATCAGTTATTGAAAAAAAGTAATCATGAAGCTCATATCTAATTCAGAATTTAGTGTAATTGTATATAAGATTTTGCTATACAGCATTTTTCGTTGATTCAGGATATAAGGCTGATTGGGGCGGTTCGCACTTATTCAATATGTAAAGATAAGACGTGATCAGACCAACTTGACTTTAAACGGCATCTTTCTTACTCCATGATTGAATTCATTAGAACCTATTTCATTGGTCCATAAGTTTATTACTTGAAAAAGTTAAAACAGAGAATCTTTACCTAAAAACTGATACTTAAGTTTCACTGAGTACAGATTAGAGGCTACAGGATGCTATAGCTTTTAATTAACACTTTACTAAATACATTATACTGCACACTGAAAAATAATTATATAATAATTTCTACTCCTAAAAACATTACTTTAGAGCAGTTTTAGCTCTAAATAAGATTTTCATTCATGAAAAAAATCCTTTCTTTCTTATGTTTTTTGAGTAATCTTTCCAAAAGGTTAGCAAGCTGCATACTTGGAGAGATGTGCGGTAGAGTGTTTTTTTCAATAGAGCTTTGAGGTTCATGTGGATGTCAGGATGGCACAATGATTAGAGAGACCACCCCTCTTCTTAAAAGCCTGTCTGAGCACCGCTGGGTCTATGATCACTGCTGTGAGGCAGACAATGCTTTGACCTTCCAGTAGAGATGGGTTAGTGAACGGAAGAACTTCTCCTGCAGATCAGTGTCACAGAAAAGAGTGCCTATTATCAGCAGCCTGGCTGATTCCCCAGCACGACTCTGCCAGAGAGACTTCACAAAGCAAAAACTCTGGGTAAAAAAAAAAATGATGCTGAAAAATCTTAAAAATACTCATGAAATTTAAAGAAATACCACACTTGCACAGCAGTGTGGTTATTGTTTTCAGTTATTTTGGTAAAAATTTAATCCTAAAGATTTCCTGTGGTGTTGCTTTTTGTCATGCTGAAAAGTTTTAAACCAGCAAACAAACCTGATCCCATGTTAAAAATACTTTCCCTGCTGAATAAATCTTAAATTCTGTTTAATATGTTTGTTAGAAAACGTTGCATAAAAAATCATTTATAAAACGCTTTTTGACTTTACTCAGGTTATCTTTTAGTACAATGTCTTTCGTGGAGAAATAAACTGGGGAGCAAATATTATTTTATTGCAGTGTATAATTTCAAGGTTTTTTCCTAGTGTGTATGCAAGGATGTGTGTTGTCTGACATGGTGGTCTGTTTGATGTTTGCTCTAGTCTTTCACTCAGATTATAAATACGCCGGGGGAGCTGTGCCCATGTTGAAAGCTGGATTAAAGTATCCGTATCGCAGCTGAAGGATAGCCAAGTTACAGCTGTGCATGAGTGATAGACAGGGTCTCAGTGGTGAGAATGGCTTGTTTTCTGGGGGATCATCCCTCTGTTGGGCCGCTGACTGCGAAGAAGGTTCAGCAGAGGTAGCAGGGAAGCTCTGGAGCCAGCTGCGGGACATACTGTAGTACGGTGATTAGTTTAAAAGTTATTTTATTTGTGTTGGAGCTGTTAGCTGAAACATCTCATGTCCACAAATGGACAGGCTCAAGAGGATTTAATTAGCAAGAAACTCTCAATTATACAAGAGTTTCATTCAGTCTGAGGCATCTAGTGAGGAGCTCTCATTAATTATGGATCCAGAATCACATCCCAGAGGTTATGCCTCTGTTTCTTAATATCTGTTCTGACTCCTCATTTCATTACAGTCGAGCATGTAAATGACTTTCACCGAGCATTTACGTCCGTCTGTGTGGATGGTGCTGAAAGTGCTCATCAACAGCAGTGAGTGTCTCTTCTTTTTTCAGGGACGGTGTGAGGAGTGGGCACGGAACTGGCAGGAGGCTGGAAAGCTAATGCAAAATGTTCAGTTAGAGCTGATGTTACTTTCTATTTGTGGAACTTGCTCTATTAAGTCCCTACAAAATGCTCTCTGTTTGGTGCAGTGGATTTTAAAAGCTGAAGTGGCTTCAGCTTCGGCACAAACCTAACACCATATCAGCAATCGTCCTATGAGCTGCTCTTAAAATACTGAATCTCCTACATGTTACCGTCAAGTTAGTCGCTGGAGACCTGTATCATTAATCAATGAGAACTTAGCTAAAAGTCTTTCTCAAAGCAGGTGTTTTAATATTGTTGTTTTTCCTGGAAGAAAAAACCTTAAATTATCACACTGCCTTGAAAAAGTCTTCACATTCAAAATATTCCACATGTTTTTGCAATTACAGCCAAACTTCATGAACAGTTTGGGAGTTTATGTCATTGTCCTACACTATATGGTGCCAATTTATGAAGTGGAAAGAGAACTAACCATGCTTCTAATTTTGTACTTATGTATTACAATGTATTGAATCACATTTCATTGGAAAGGAAGCTTCAAGTCTTTGTGTTTATGTCTTTCAGTTTTACACATCTAGAGAGTAACATTTTGTGCCCTGTCTTTGCAAAATAGTTTAAAACTGTTCAGAGCGCTTGGAGAGCACATGAAATGTGACATGGAAATGGCATTGGCCAAAAAGCAGGATTTTTTGTCTCATCTGAGCTGACCAGCTTCTTCTAACATGGCCTGTGGTAAACTGGAAACATCAGTTCTTATGGCTTTAGTCTTACCTCTTCCCCATAAATTCTCGCTTTGTATATTTTGGGATTATTAGTGTCCTCTTGGCAGATTCACCGGAGCTATGGATGATGTTGTAAAACCCAACCCATGTTTGAGCTGCTCCAGAATTTTCTTTTTGGTCTGTCTGCTGGCTAGATAACGCCATAGATAAAATAATAAAAACTCAAAAATTAGGTGAGTTCTTCTTTCTCTTCAGTTTAAATAATTTCCATCTATTCCATCTGGTCTGTTTTTGACAGACTTATAGTCATTTTTAATTTTGCCCTGTTCCTGCAAGTTCCTGGTTTCCTCGACTCAACAATTTTTACTTTTGAGTTTTAAAAAGGTGATTTGGTGAAAACGCTTACTAGAGAATGAAGTTCAGTACATCTACCAAACATGGTATAAATATAACTAGAAGAAAACTGAACCCTGATCTTTCAATTAACAAAAATGTGACATGAGTCGAAATCTAAATGGAAACCAGAAGCCAGTGGACTCTCTGGGTTACAAGGATAAGCATCAGCTGAGTCAATTTCTGCAAGTTTATACAAAGCAATTACTGCCAGAAATGGCTCTTGGATCATTTAACCACTGTCAACAATTGTGGCCATGAAGGATGACAAAACGCCTGCTCTGGAGAATGCTGGGAGAAAAGCTTTTATATTGAGCAAACCAGTACAGACAGCAGGTTCTGATTGATTGGTAAATTAATTCTAAGTGGAGGTGACATACCACTTTAATTGAACAGACTATTAGTGTTTTCACAGAAAACACTAATTTTGGCCAGTGACACCCAATAGAATGGTCACAAAACGAGAACTAACATCCCCCACCACCACCACCCACAGGAGAGATCAACAAAGGAGAACACTAACTAATTATATGTATAGATACATTAAGAAAAAAGTGTAAGCAGAGCCTCACAGACTGGGAGGAGCACTTTAAACAAACTGAACTTTCTCTGGAAATGGTACGCAAGTAAAACAAGTAATCCAGACACATTTACATTTTGAAAGTTAAACTCAAAAAGCACTTAGATAAAAACAACCCGCACATTGTCAGTCTTAAAACAAGTTAACTAATCAGTTGGACTGTCCTTTATTTTAGAGTTTAGAAAAGTCTGTCATAAAATCTATAAAAACGTAACAAACGTCATTAGTCATTTTGACTAATGGGTTTAAAAAACAAAAACTGGTCATCAAGTTTTACCCCTCAGTTTTACAAATTTTAATTAGTTGTTTTTAATTTTCATTCATTTGAATGAAAATTAACTTATTTCATTAATTTGACCTCTGCTCTTTTTTAGTTGTGTTTGTGCATGTGTATCTTCATCTTTTGTCTTTGTGACTTGGTTAAAATTAAGAGTCTCTAAATCGCAAACTTGATTCCCCATCTGAGCTGAACTGCAGAGGAAATTAGATTTTTTGGCTTTGGACAACAAGCTATTTTCTTTTTTAGCCTGTATCTGCAAAAAATGGTGTAAGCAGTAGAACCCAGGGGTAGCAAATAGTACCACATCTCCACAATAAGTCTGCACAAACCGTTAAAACTCCAAAATCCGCCTAACAAATCCCCAAATCAATAAAATACAGCAAACACCAGCTAAGAAAGGATGACATTTTACTCTGACCAAATTGCTGCTACTGTTTCCTCTCGACTGTGCTGTCCGTTGATTGTTGATGCTGTAAACTGACCGGTGCAGTAGTGGTATTATTGGTTTCTTTGGCATTAGCATGCCAGAGAGTGCACTGAAGCTCTGCAGTGATTATCAGCTTGGTGCGATGCAGGGCCACCCCAGGGTCAAACAACAAAAGAGGCTGGAGGGGCAGTAGTTCAGACCTCCTGGCCTCATTAGTTAATTAGAGTGCAGAGTGATAATTCCAGTCTAACTGGCTTTTTAGCATTCAACAACAATACCTACGATGTACCCAGTCTAAGGAAGAAGTGGGTTGAAAGTTGATCCAAAACATATATTTACTATTGACTATTTTCTGAATAACACAATATGTGTTTCCATTTATATGTTACAATTGTACATGTATATTGTATATATTACAATTTAATCATTGTTTTGTTCCTGCAATATTTTTGTCTTTATTCCGGTGCACTGATCATTGTCTCACCCCACCTCACGCCTACTTCTTACAGCAGATCATATTTCTTATTATCTGACTTATTTCCAGGCCTCTGTTGTATTGCTATTAATTGAAATATACCAGGCTATCTGGCACCAAGATATTAGCAGCAAATCCTTTAAGACAAATAACGTGCAACCTGGAGCCATCATGGATTACAGTAGTTATTCTGGCACATTCCACAGATGCTCTATTGGAGTGAGATCTTGAGCATGTGGATAACAAGTTATCACCAGTTATCCTGCTGAAAAAGGCCTCAGCCATCAGGGAATATTGTTTCCATGAAAGGGTGAAGATGGACGGAACTAATGCTTAAATTGGTGGGAAATGTAAAACGAACATCTTCATGGATGGCACGACCCTTGGTATCCCAGCAGAGCAAAACCATCCTATAGTATATCCTGGTTCAACAAGTAGGAGATACACATGTAACCTGTCCTTCGTGAGAACTGAAACGTTATTCATCGGACCAGTCCACCTTTTCCCATTGCCTCACACAGTAAGGTAGCCAGAAATTGCTTTTCATATGGGTAAAAATGGGTGGGCCATTTAAATATAATAGAACTTTAGTTCCCCTGTTGCTTCAACAGATATGCCTCTGTATCTATCAGAAACTGACAGGAACAGTTTTGAACAGAAACAGTTTAGATCAGAGCCTCCAGTCTAAATAAAACATTTAAGCTTTAGCCTAACACAGGTAGCTCATGTCAACTATCTAGCATAAACCAAACATATTTTTAGATTAGCCTTATCGGGATTCACTCACTGATAAAATGTGCTGGTTTCCCTATTGTGGCATTTGTCTGGATACCGGTGTTTACAGATTCACTCTTGGCCTAGGTTGCCACTGATAGATCTTGTAATAATAGGCATCATGTGCTCACCTGGCGTGGGGTGCCACCAGCAGGCTAAGCTGCTGACGTGTCTTTCCGAATGACACAAAGTCCAAGATGAACAGAGCAGGGGTTCGAACCAGCAGCACTGCTTACTGGACAAACTCTTACCACCTGAGCCACAGTTGCCTCATAATGCACTTTTCATAGATTTTCTAAATGACCCTACTCGGTTGTACAGTTATTTGAATCGCTTTACTACTTTTAATAACTGCACCATATTTGTTGCATAAGTGGTAAATTTCTCCTTACTGTATAGTTTTTAGTTCTTATTTTCTGTTCTTATATATCTACCCTCGTGTGGACCTTCCTCTTTCGACTTACCTGTCACTTTGCTGCATCTGAGTTTCCTCCATGGGGACATTAATGGTTATTTCTAATCTACTTTGCTCTTATCTTATTAAGATAAAAGTTATTCAGCAACATGAAACAACTCTAAAAAACACAATCAGAAGGGATTTAATTGCCATTTCCACCTTTGCTGTTGTTTCTAACCTTTGTCTGGCAAACAGCCTCAGCTGCAGGGCAGGATTTTAAAAGTGAAAATAAACCACATGTGGCAGAAGGTGAAGGGGTATTCAGAGAAACTTTCCAATTAAACAGACACTTTATCCGAGTTCAAGCAGGAATAAGTTGTATTATCCTGTGATTTTCATCTTTGTCCAACAACATGAGAAAAAATAATCCACTCCAAATGATCTCCTGAAATTTACTAAGAATATAAAAGCTGCTCAGGAAATTTGCCAAAAGTTCTACTCTTGTGAATTTTTTACATTAAACATTTTGGTTATCTAGCACAAATGTTAATCCAAATGGGCTCAGATGAAATTGAACAACATTCAGCCTGCATCAAGCTAAGTGAAAGAAACAGAAAATAAATATTCTGTGTGATTTGCATTCAGATGAAGATTATGAGGAAGACAATCTCATACCTCAGTCGATGAAGCATATTGTTCTTTCTATGATTCCATCTTTTCTCCTTCAGATTCAGCCTGTTTTTATTTTCAACACAAGCTTGGCTATCTACTGTAGAGTGGTGTGAGTGCTGCAGCTTGCATAGATGAAAGAGAACTATAGACCTTTGCCTTGTGTTTTATAATATTTTATAATTTTGTCCTTTAGTCTGACTATGTGTATCCTTTTAATGGCACAATTTTATCCGGTTGCTTCAGTTCATTTTAATGTCCTTTTCAACCTTTCAGCCTTTTATGCTGCATTCAGTCCCAGCTTTGTAATTATGTGCTGTTATAATAAGAGGGCTAAAAATACCATATTAAAAAGGGATAATTTACTGAAATGCAGGCGTGTGTGAACAAATTCTTTTCCAGAACGGCTGCAGATAAACCCTTGCAGTAGATCTAAAGTAATAAAAAAAATGCATCCAATTATACCAACCCATTATCTACCCCACACCACATGCACATGCATGCATGCATGCATGCTCAGCCATTAGTTCTGGCTGTAAACTTTGGAAGGTTTCCTCATTAAGCAAAGTTTGGCAGCATTCAACTGCTTGTTGTATCAACTTTTATCTTGCTGGCTATAATTGGCAGATACTGAGGTAACACCCTCAGCAAAACAAAGGAATAGTTTGTGTCAAATACCTACTATCTGCCTAAAGACTGCCAGAGGGCACAAAAAAGGCAAAAACTGGTTTCTCCTTTACTTTTGTTTAAAGCTAGTGGGGTCTTGCAGCTTCAGCTGTCTTTGTCAACAATTTTTTATGTAGCAGCTAATGGTGGTACACGGCTTCTAATTGATGTGTATGCAGTCTGGTCTTTTCCATCAAAGGAGTTCCAATACTACCAGGGCTGGTGCTACAACCCGATCTCAACTGGTTCCGCAAATGAACCTGTTAGCCTTTCCACAGCCGGAGAGCCATTATTGTTATTAAACTAAATAATACCCAAGAAAGAAAGAAAAATAATTTTCTGGTTGCAGAAAATGTTGGGGGGTTTTGCTCGACACCACTTCTATGTAATTATGACTATTATAGCCTACATCATTGGAAATCTAAGATTATTGAGATTCCAATGATGTAGGCCAATCAACAATACAATCATAACTGTAGACATGGTAAACACTTTTGCCAAACATCTCAGAAAGAAAAATAACTTCCATCTCATCATTTGTATCCGATAATCAAAGACTAGAACAAAATCAGTTTTTACATCCACAAGGGTCCAATAAATGTACTCAAACAAAATAGTTAAGTCACAATAAGGCTGATGGATTCGACGGCATCTTATCAGAGGTGATAGTTTTTGAATGGCATCTTAATTGATCCAATTGGTGAAATATTACCCCCTCTGCTGTGGTAAAACCTCCAGCTATGGGCTTGTTGGTGAAAAGTAAATTTCTCATTCTCACTTGTGTAATTCTAACCAAGTGTGACGCAGGATTACGGTAATTAATGCACCAAATAGCCAATGGAATGCTTTAAACACTTGATATGTCACATGAGTGGCTGGCTTTATCATAGGACTTGTATATAGAGTGTGTAAAAAGACTTATCCTAACATCGATGTTAGATTTTTGCAGTTAGGCACCAGTAAGGTAAACTGTCGACAACACAAAGTACACTTCTAAAACTAAACGCATTATAGAGGAAGTCATGGAGCCTTGTTTGAGAAGAGTCGGTTATGCTGCGTTCACACCGTATTTGAAAAATGCTCCCAAAATGACTAGTTAGAAGCCTTTACATTTTTAGGCTGAAGCTTGCAAAGCGCTTGAGCGAGGCTTTCTCTGCAGAATGTTTAAAACAATGGTGCATCATGGCTGCTTAGACAACATTGACGTTGTCTGCAGTGAGACGCTCTGATTGGTTGACTCTCAGGGGATGGCACCAAAGATTCAGCTATCTCAACTCTGTATTGCAAGTTTTTGCCACTTTGAAGATTGTAAAGCAGCAAAAGTTTCAAAAAATGTGCAGTGGCCAAAGCACACAAACAATCACAGACTCCGATGGTCCTCTGACAGCCTCAACTATAGACTTAAGATATCATTTTGCCCTTCTTGGCATTGGTGTTTTGGGTGATGTGAACGCAGCATTAAGCCTAGTTTATGCTTCTCCGTTTTGATGGAGCGAATTGACGCAAAGCCATTATCCAAGGGCTCTCTGTCACCTACGCAAGGACGCATGGAATAGAGGCCGAATTTTTAACTATCCGTTTCCATCAACGGAGAGCGTATGCATCTGATTGGTCAGTTTCAGGAACAGCCAGGGATGGCTTCACCAGAACGGGGCTTTATAGTTGCTGTAATCAGCTGTTAATGCAGCGTTTCGCCAGTATATGCTTTATATTGAAAGGATAATTTATCTAATCTGTTCTTTTGGCGATTTTCGACAATAGCAGGTGAAGGAAAACAACAAAAAAGGCTGCTGTGTTTGTTTCCATACGTTTTTAGAGTATTCTATGAGCTGCACCTCTAGTAAAAAGCTTCACAACTTAATCAAACGTACTTTCTGTCATCCATTGCTCCTTCAGGAAGAAATGCATTCACAAGCCGAGAAAAAAACTGAAACGGCACTGTGATAGTAGGCAGAGAGACCATGAAAAGGTAGCACCCCCTGCTGTCCTGGTCGAGCAATGCTGAAAAATTATAGAGAGTGGAGAGGAGAAAACGGACTACTATAAACAACAAACTGAGTTCAAATTTGCGGTCGGAGAAGCATAAACTAGGCTTTAGAGTGTTTGCTGCGGAAAACACAAACAGTTATGAAAAGAAAAAAACTCAACTTTGGCCCATGGCCACCTAAAACTTTAATTTTAGTCAATGTGGCAATGGTTTTGACCTAAATAACTGAGAAAATGAAGAGCGGAAATCTTCTTATTTTACTTTAGTGCCAGACAGCAACAAGTACCTCATAGAAACAGCTGCTTAATGTTTGGAGCTGTGCCTTACAGCACAGCAGGTTAATGATAAGTGGCACTGGCAGCTTGGAAGGAGCTATCAGAGTGTTAGTTTATCTGACTCGGAAAAGCATAATGTTCAAAAAACACTTCTTAGATAACTGAAATACCATCTGTATAATTTGTTCTGTCTGTAGTTTCTTATGCTGATTTTCTACTTGTGATAACTTTTTGTTTTTCTGTTTAATATCAATAGAACTTCTCACTGTAATACAAGAAATGAAACACATTAGGCTGAATTAAAATAGATCAGGATATATGGGAAAATGTAAAAATAGCTGCTGAGTCTCACCTTGTACATCAGAAAAGAAAGGAAATGAAAAAGTATCAAAGTGAAGGAAAAGTTACAGGGGAAAAAAATGGTTATGATCAGATGAAAAACGATTCATCATCTTGTCAACTCATTAATAAATGTACCAAGACAACGATACAAGAAACAACCACTGATCCAAAACATGAGGGCAGAAATATTTCGCAGACGTACTATTTTTGCATATTTTAAAGAATCGTATGGAAAATATATTTCATTTTAAATTACGTTTTTTCTAATTCTTCCCCGTCAGTGTCCCCCAATCATCCCTGATTCGTTTTGAAATTGTTCAGAATGTTGCTGTGTACCTTTTAAGTCCAGACATGATCACATTTTCTGTACATAGGCTCCCTGTGTGTTTCAGAAGAGGCCCTCTAATAAGGTTGACTGTGGCTCAGGGGTTCGGAGTTTGCCTTGTAACTGGAGGGTAACCGGAGGGTTTATTGTCTTGAAAAGCGCTGTATAAATGCATGTATAAATGAGTGTTGCAAAAATGTTTGTCTCTGTGTCTGATTAACATGCTAATAAATCCCTGACATGCCTGAAAGACATCAATGTCAGCTTTGTAAAATATATATTTTTCATAATAATTCCATTATTTTCATATAACGGGATTCTAAAGTATTCTGCTTATTTGCAGAATATCCAAATACGATGCAGCTTGGAAAGCTGAAATACCTGGCAGCAATGCTTTTTGACATGCTATTGGCTGGCTTTTGCAAACCAGTCAATCCAGGAATGGCATTTCTTTTTCTTGACGCTGATTTGCTGAACCGCCAAAAGTATAAATTAAAAACACTGTAGAGGTTTGCTCTTGCTGTAGTGGAAAGACGGTTTTCATTCTGTGTATTAATAGATATTAAGATGTATTTGTTGTCTCTCTAGAGGAACATAGGCAGTTATAAGCATTTTCTGCAAGAGTCTGAAAGGGAGCATTCAGGCTTTTTCAACCTGGACCTTATTTTTAGCAAATATTATGTTCATTTACTCGCCCAGACAAGTTTTGAGCCACTTGGAGTCCTTCAAGAAAAGTCTATATCCAGTCGTGATTAGCATATATCCACCAAGATAAATGTCTTTTAAAAACAGGACAGTAATTATTATCATCAACATTTTTACCGGGGTTTACCGCTACACCAGTAACCGTGAGATCCCTACTTTCAATATTGATGAAATGGGAAATTGACATCATGGATATGCAGCCAGAGTAACTGTGTGATACTATCATGTCAAATTTGTCCAAAATATCAGAGGAATTATGTCTTCCCCAAAACTATGAATTTAGCCCATCTCATACATCCACCATCCTTTTGGGCTGAATAGTGTTGTCACCCCTGCAGACGGATGCAGCATTTTATTCATTTATACAATTTAATCTGTGTCATATCTACACTGGCCATTTCAATGTTTTGTTTTGTTATTTTATCTTTTTATTCAATTTTATATGGTTTTCTGTTTTACACCAAAACCTGTTTTGCATGGTGACAATAAAGATTCTTGTATCTTATCTTGTATCTTGAATGTTTCTGCCACCTAATATATGCCACAAAGAAATAGGGCAGTTCTGAAGGAAAGCAACCCCATACTCTCATTGTGAACCTAAAGAAGGGGCTGGTAAAGTATGTACATTTTTAGATGGTGTCTGGAATTGCATCCAGTTGGTTTTGCATAAACATATAAAAGTTCTGATAAAAAACAGAACATTCCACCAACAGCTGTTGCTTCTTTCTGAACATAATTAGGCATACATCTGTGACACTAATTTGGTAAGAAATGAAACAGTAGGAGCTTTCCTCTGAAATGTGTTTCGTGTGTATTGTTCTGAGATGGTAACACTTGGTAGCTGGTGTGCTCCCAGATTCAGCTCAAGTGGTCGGTCTCAATACACACCTTTTTAGGGACAAAGCTCAGAATGGAATATTGCACACCTGTTTACGGACGCTGTAAATTCACACACAGCCGGCTCTCAAGGTTGTGGGCCATAGATGTATGCATCCTTGTATAGCCGCAGAGTGCTGTCTGTCTGCCCGCCCTTGCATGGTGTGTGCTTGCTATGACATGACTTGCATGTTAAGCACCAACAGCTGACTCTTGTAGCCTCCCCTGTAATGGAGCCAGTCACCGGCGGCAGTCCAGAACCAATTAGCCATTAAAACCTCCTTTTTCAAGAAGCCTCTTCAAACATAAGGTTTTCTGAGCTGAACTTCCCTCGTAATATTATGTGAGGTTTCAACCCCCCCCCCCCCACACACACACACTATGAAGTAAAAAAGCAGAAGTCATGTTGGTTCTGTAAATTTCGTATTTATTATTTGGCAGCTTGATTTTCTGCTGAAGAACTCTGCGATTAAATTGCTAGATGGCTGTCTACAGAAGCAGAAAGGCAATCACTCCTATCTCCTCAGTGGTTTTAGGTCATTGTTAAGGGGTTGAAGGATTAGCAGTGTATTAGCACACCATTTCTGAAATCCCTTCTGAGCCATTCATAAGTGGCTTTGACTGTGTTCTGGCAGAATTTTTTTTTTTCTTTTCACCATAGATTTACATGAAATGAATAAATTTTGTTTGAGTTTTGAAAGTTGTGTTAAAACCTCAGCCCAATAATGTATCATGTACAGTATAAT
This sequence comes from Apricaphanius iberus, assembly GCA_028564705.1. Lineage (NCBI taxonomy): Eukaryota > Metazoa > Chordata > Actinopteri > Cyprinodontiformes > Aphaniidae > Apricaphanius > Apricaphanius iberus. The sequence continues at coordinate 1,840,984 of JAPXFQ010000269.1, forward strand.
GTCCCAGAATCCAGCATGCCGGTGAATTGAAGGATTCTTTATACAAGAATTTAGGGAGGAGCCATCGATCTTTCTCTTTGTAAACTTTTGCCCAGTTTCCTTTGAAATACTTTTCAAGCTCTGTTACATTGGACAGGGTACATCTGTGAATATCCGTTTTCAAGTTTGGCAAAAATTTCTTATTTGGATTTAGATCTAAACTTTTACTAGGTCATACTAACAGATAAAGATGCTTGTATCTAAGCACTTCCATCATAGGCGGCCCAAGGCACAAGCAAACTAAGCCCCTGCTTAGAGCCCCCCTCACCAGGGCCTCCCATAAATGTTGAAATTGAACACAGATTACAGATCCAGAATTTTGTTTATTGAAAATATTAAAATATTATTAAGTGTGATTAAATGTTTTTATTTTTTAATTGATTAAAATTTTTATATTCATAGAAATTGGAAAGTTTTCTTTGTAGCTAATTTTATTAATATCAGTGTTTTTCCTTAAAATTTGAATTAATTTAAATTACTATTTAAAGGAATACAATATTGTAAAATGAAGCTTTCATTGATTTTGATTTTTTTTCATGCATTAAAAATTCTTTTTAGTTACTTTTTTTTTTTTACCCCTGATTGAATTAGGATCAGACAATTAAGCTCTGCATCCTCTCCTAAATTAGACCAAATCTTGATTGAAACGATGTTAGTGGGGCTATTGCTCCTAAGCAGAAGAAGGGTCCCTAAGTAAAAATCTGTTTAAGGCCTGCCTTCCATTGTTGTTCTGGCTGTTTGTTCTCAGTCGTTGTCCTGATGGAAGTATGGGGACTGTTGCAGTTCTGAGATTGTCCTTGGGTTAGCTTTATTCAAATTTCCATCAACTCTCAACAGATCTCTCTATCACCTACAAGGCTCAACCTTCTGGACTGCTTATCTAACTGATGCTCTCCTTGCCCACCCTGTTGTTTCAGATAGACATCCATGTCTTATTAGGTCTGTAGGTGCTTCATCCTTTCTTCATGCTCAGATGATGAAATAACCTAATTGTTATACACAATCTTTGTTATTTTACTATTAATATTTCACGACTTCCTGTTTCTTTGGGATACAGTATAAAGACAGCCGTTGTTTGTAATCACTTTTTAAAATTTAAAATACTTAAAGTCTGCCTTTGCTTTGTATGAAAACCTCATTAATGCTGTAAATCGTGTAAATATGATTTATTTGAGCGCATCTACTTACATTCACTGTGAATGTAGCAACACGATTGTGTGCATTGGGTCGTTTTCTGTTAAAAGGTTGCTCTTCAGTTTGATTGTGCTTTCCGGAACAATTGAAATGCTGTATGGCACAGAGAGTTGACACGCAGCGACAAGCAGCTTGGAGTTTTATCTCTACAAACTCTGGGTCGTGCGTGAGCCAATATGCTTTGGCATTTAGAGCTTCTGTGTTCAGAGTTGTTTGTTATCCTGATCTTCCGAGCTCAAACGAGCCTGAGCGTGGTTCAGGAGGTTTGCTTGATTGTAAATAACACATCAGCTCCCATTACCGGAGCACAAAATACTGCAATTCTGCTGAAGCTGGGAGCATCTCCAAAATATACAGGGGCTCCCTTTGATCTTCGGCATCATTTACCTGCTCCTACTTGTTTTCATGCAGAGAGCAAATGGCATCTAATGTCTCCTTTTCACATAGTTTTTTGCATGCATAGTGACACAAAGCAGTCTGTTTGTTCCTCTGATGAGTTCGCTGAAGACCTTCAGTGTGTGTGTGTGCATGTAGGTGTGGATTCTTTTCACTTTCCAGTGACGGTCTGCAACTTTGCCGTAGGGCTGGGGGAGTTGGCCACAAATCTATATTGCGATATAATGTAAAGAATATGCAGTAACGATATGTAGTTTTTTGTTTTTTTGACATGACAAAACCACAGTTTATGAACATTCTCAGTTTTCAGACACATTGCAGCAGAACAACCTGAAAAAAGGTTTAGAATGGCATTTGAACAACATTTAGCGTGTAAAATGAATTAAATATTTAACTAGTTTTCCAAAATAATGTAACGCAAAAAATTATAACATACATAATTCATACATAACATACATAAAGATAAAATATTTTAAATAAAATAAAAACTAAGGATTATGAAAACAAACTATAAAATGGTCTGCTTTCCTGGTTACTTATTTATACATTTATTATTACACAAAAAGGAACCTGCAAAATTTAAATTAAAATTGCTTTAAGTTCAATTTCAAACTTTCAATATCTAGAGTGAAAACAAACACTGAACATCAGTATACTTGCGTACCTGGTACAATGTATGTAGGCATGTCTTTATGACATCAGCTGCGGCTGAGCTTCTGAGCTCCTTAAGTCACAGACTGCTGCATCCTAGGTCCATGGAGTGATGTTATCATAGATCCTTCCTCCAAGCAGCCATTAGACTCTATAAAAGGAACTGTTCACGACAATGAATATTTCCATCTTTGCTGTATTTTGCACCATTTTTTTCTGTTCAAATAAAATTTCTGTTACTGTTATTTGTACATATGTTTTTACATGTCCTCTTTTTTTACTTCTTGTAAATCATGTTGTATTGATGCACAAATACATGTGTACATTCTGTAAAGATGTAATTGCACATTCATCATCTCCTAGTCTTTAGTTTTTATATTTGCACAGTATTTTAAAGTGGTAGTTTTGTTCTTACTGTCTAAGAATTATTCTTAATTCAGCATATATACACTTTTCTTGTTTGAATCTAAATATTTCAGTTGCCCATCACTTTACTGTTGTGACAGCCTCCTCATCTCTTCTATGTAAAGTTATGGTCAAACACATAAGTTTTACTTCATCAGATGAAATTATGTGTCTAAGTGCTTGTGCTGCTTGTTGATAACTTTGTAGGGAAACATGTTTGGTTTAAATGCGTCTCATAATTCAGCCTGACTCTGCAACATCAGTTTCAGGTCCCAGCTTCAGGATATTTTCTCAACACAGACTTGAACCATGTTTGATCTTTCTAAACTGAGTGAAGGCCTTATTTTGGATTCAGATACACATTTTTATGGAGGATCGAGTTATGTTGTGCCAGATAACCACACTGTTTTACATCTGATAACAAAGACTGGAACTCTAAAATATGTAAAGCAGCTTTCTGAAATGAAGATTTTCTTACAAATCCAGATTAACTGGGATTCTCTGAGTTTTCCTTTCCTGCAGATCTCCAAAAAGACCAGATCTGGATGTTGATAAAGTGCTGCTTGTGAATGATTGTTCTTAGCTGTAGGAGGCAGGCTAACATGATGTGTGTGTGTGTGTGTGTATATATATATATATATATATATATATATATATATATATATATATCAGAGGTTGCGCTAGACTTTATTTTGTGCGACATTTTAACTGACAGGGTCCAAAAAATCCGGTAAATGATGCCGAAGATAAAAAATTTATCTGTCAAATTTTAATGCAATTGGGGGGGGGTCTATCTCCAGAAATCGTCTAACGGGTTAATACCGATTCAATCTGTTGTATCTGTTAAGTAGCATTCAGTCAAAAAAACCTGACCAGAAAACTACATATGAAAGGGAAATTTTACGCTTGCACTATTTTTAGGATACCTGATGCGGTTCCTTCACAGCATTTCATAATCTAATAGTCGGATTGTTGCAGAAGTTGGACATGGGCAATCTTAGCTGTTGATCTGCAGGCTGAATCTGCGCTTTTTTCCACCGGAGACTGTGATTATTTATAAAAAGTTTACCATGAGGAAACATTTCTCCCTTTTTAGTGACCATATATATATATATATATATCATCAACCGCCCCACCCCGTCATCCTTTTCTGTATTCAATGTCCGCTTCACCGGCTTCAAGCGGTGTAAGAACATTCTGGACTCACTGGCATTAATATCTTGATATATATATATATATATATATATGTCGTAAGGGAGGATGTTGTGCCAAAGATAAGTTCATATTTTATAAAGTTTAATGTAGAAAAACTTATGTTCAGATTATTTTCACCTGAGTGAATGAAAAAAAGTACAAAATAATAACTGTTCGTCTTTTACATGATGTATGGCTTGTATTTGGGTCCAGACTTGGACTAGGCCACTTCAAATCTTTTATCTAGCTTATTTAGCCACTCAGAGATGAGATTGCTGGTGTAATTTGGGCCATTGTCCTTCTGCAGAGCTCAAGTATATTTAAGCTAACAATCAGATGGATGGTGATGCTTGGTTAGGATGTTTTGGTAGAATTTATGGTTCTATCAATTACAGCAAGTCATCCAGACCCTGAAACACCAAAGCAGATCCAGAGCATAACACTACCAGCGCCGTATTGGACTCAAATTCTGGAAGTTTTACTCCATGTATAACAGGAGGTAGGCCATCCCAAAGGTTCAGTGTTTGTCTAATCAGTCCACAGAATAGTTCAACATAATCCTGAGATTCATCTGTACGTTTCTTTGGCTTTTGTGTTTCTCCCGTTGAGGCCATTTTTGCCCTGTCTTGTTTTATCGTTGTTGAAAATTTGGACATTCACTTAGTCAAGTTAGGCCTGCGCAGTTTTCAGTGTTGTTCCATGTTCGTTTAATGAGTCAATGATGAGCTCTTGGAACAGTTTGGTAGGCTAGGCTCTCCCAGGAAGGTTCTCATTTGGGTTCTTTTGTATCCCAAAACCATAACAATTGTTCGGGGAATGATGTGCTGCATTTTAAGATCTGTTAATCTTAATTTATACTTCTTTGTCTGTGACAGAGACATGCAACCCCATCATCCGTTGATGCAAGAACTCTCCATGACCTACGTAAGGACGCACAGAGTAGAGCCCAATTTTCTAACGGTCTTTTGAACGCAACAGAGAGCACATGTCTGAATAGACAGCCCAACATCAACCCCAGATCATTTTACCAGAACGGTGCTCTATACTCCATGTAATTAGTTGTCAATGCAGCGTTAGGCTCTTGATTCATTATATTACAAGGGCAGTTTATCTAATATGGCATTTTGCGGATTTTGAAGAGGTGTAGATAACAACATAACAGACCGTTGTGTTTGTTTCCATGCATTTTTAGCATAAATTTGCTGCTCTTCCAGTAAAAAGCTTCTCAGCTCAATCAAAACTTACTTTCTGTTGGCCATTGCTCCTTGAGTGGGAATGTGTTCACAAGCTAAAGAATCAAATACACTCTAGTTGACCAGAGACGGCATTGCAATGGTAGGCCGACCTGCAATAAAAAGTCAGGACCCCTTGCTGTCCTGGTGGAGAATTACTTGCAACACTCACACACCAATGGCGAAGTATTAAAAGGAAAAACGTCTCCGTCAATACATCTGCCTCTGGGTGCGAACTTGCTGACAGAGAAGTAGTTAAGTTGTTTTTTTGATTCTACAGATCTGGGAGAAATCAGGCCTGAGCCTGGCTTGTAAAACTGAATACAGCTTTTTTGAAGAGAATAGAATCATTTCACACTGGGGAAATTCAGGTGTAACAGCATCAAACTGACAGATTCTACAAAAGATAAGAAGATAAAAATATAAAAAGCAGAATTACAAATACTATACTGCAAAGTGAAGAAGTGTAGAAAATGTGCAAACAACAGATATGTGCAATAACAGCACGGATGTAAGTATTCATTTAATGTTTTTAGAGTCTTACTGATGCTGGGAGGAAGGATTCTGTCTCATAAGGAGCTCTCTAATTCAGAAACAGCCTCAAGTACAGGGTGGGAGATATGGTCCACCAGCATTATAGTGTTGTATGCATAGTCTATTTATTATCTACTAAAGATGTTCTTTTTTTTTTACACAGACCCGTTTGGTTATGACTAAAAATAAATAAATCCACCAGGGAGTTTTTTCCACGAGTGGAGAAATTGGCAGAAAATCTAATTTGCAATTTGGTATTCAGCTTTAAAGGGCTAGTAAATAAGTATTAAATGCATTGCTGCAATACGACTCTGAACGTGTTGTGTTTTATCATAGCCTCCTATTCAAATTATGAAAATAATTGTAAAGTTATTGTTTCAGCAGAGGTGGTAGGTCTGAGGCTTCAATTTTAGAGAGAGCAACCAAAGATCCTTTGGAGGCAAGCGAGGAGAACTCGGCTCTGGGAATATATCTCGTTCCCACACCACCTTAGCTCGTTTCTGTTGTCTTTACTGTTCCAGATATCATCATCCGATTGTTTGGGACAGGCATATCACTCTAAGGAGTCATTGTTAGGAGTTTACAACAAGGGGTATCTGTGATCTCAAAAGCCGAGGAAGGAAACGAATACACTGTTGTCTTTGTATCGACCTCCAGTCTGTACAAGCAAACATTCGGAGGGTGGTGGTTTTCCATGCCTTCCAAGTGTTCATGCTGACTCAAAACAAAGGCAGGTTTTCTTTGAAAGAAGTATCACGGGAGAATTTGCATTACTTCTTAAGAAAGTGAAAATATGAACATTATTTACACTTGAGTAAAAAAATCACAATATTTTTGTTTTTCGAAAGTGCTTAACAAAGCATTTTTTAAATATTTCTTCTTACTCCATCAGCCTGTTAAATTAGCTGTTGAATTGAGCTTAAGGTTTGCGTACCTCACATTGCCGCACAGATTGTTTAAACAACAGAACCAGACCAATATTTTCCTGTTGCCCAATTAAGACATACTGCCCAGCCAAAAAAAGGGTACCAATCCTAATGTTTCATTGGACCGCCTTTATCTTTTATCATAGCTCACATTCTCTGTGGCGTTGTTTCAGTCGGCTTCTCAATGTCACTAGTTGTATCTCCAAGCAGTGTTTTAATTTAATTTCAGTTCAGTTTATTTATATAGCGCTGATTCACGACTGATTTAATCTCAAGGCAGTTGAAAATAAATCTAATTTCAAAGAATCATGCAAACATTGGAATAATTTTAAAAGTTTTCTAGTTAAGAAACCCGAGCGGATTGCTTCGAGTCAATGCCTTTAAGTTGTGCTTTGTTAATGCAGACTCCCACCACAGCAATCTTTCAGCAATCCCTTATAGTGAGCAAACATGTAGCAACAGTGGAGAGGAAAAACTCTGCTTTAACAAAACTACATTTCCAGTGAAACCAAAACCAGAACCTGGCTCAGGACCAGCAGTAATCTCCCACGACCATCTGGGGGTTCAAGAAGACAGAACTGAGAGAAAAATAACAAAATAAATGATGAAAAGTGCTTTATATGTCAAAGAAAGTAAAACGTTTATAAGAGGAAATGGACACTCGGAATTTCATCACGGTCGATGCAACTCTCAGCAAGACATTTCTGCTAAGGACTATGCCACCAGGCGAAGCTCATGTGGAGAAAAAAACACAGAGAAAAAGCAAAGAGAATAGTAAAAATAACATGAAGCGATGCAACTGGAAAGTAGTGGAAGCAGGAGAGTAAAGAAAAGTGGTATGTCTGTCATTCATCAGTCTAAGCCTATAGCATTAATTGCCTTAATTCTTCACCAAGATGTTATCTTGTTGATGCCAGAGGCTGGCCACATTACAGAGATTTTCAGTGAGTTTAAGGCCCAGATTATGTGGAGGTCAATCTATGTGTCCAATGAGAGCTTGATATATCCTGGCAGTGTTCTCTTTACATATAGCAGTGGCATCAGGGAAGAAAACATCCATTGATGGAATAAGATGGTCTTCATGAATCTTGAGGTAGTCACTGGACCTCATAATGTTGCTGAACCTGAATCGAACAAAATGCATCAACCCTAGACCGTAGGATTGCTCCCGAGGGCAGGTACAATAGTCACTAAGTATGAGAGGCGCTTCTCTTCATCTGCCTCTCTTACCCTGATGCATCCATAATTTACGATGAGGTTAAATCTGGACTCATCAGACCACATCACCCTCTTTGGTTCAATCTTTTTGCCCCCTTTGTAACGAAAGCTTTTTTTTCCAGTTGGACCTCTTGACTATGGGGTTAACTTATGGCTACACATCCTCAGTCCGGCCTCCCTGATTTTTTTTTTCACATTCTGCCTGTGGAAATGATCTTACTATCAATATTAACCGTCTCACTCTTTTTCTCTGGAAAATGGAAGATGAAGAAGGGCTACTTACTGTCACTTTCCAGAGAATGAGTGTTTTATTTCCTTTCATGCATGAAAGCAATGTAGAGAGAATCTCCCTATTCACTATGGCCTAAACACCAAGCCAAGACTGCAGGAGAGTTAAATATCACCCAGAGTTTTAGTTTTGGTTGTCTTCGGCTGGATTTCATCAAAGGTTTCAGTGATTGCCGATCAGCATCATTCAGGACTTTTTTCTGAACATCTCTACCTCAATGACGATGGTTCCCTGCCTTCGTTCCAGTTTTTAATAACATATTTGACAGTTCTGAACCCAGTTTTGGTAGTTGCTAGAAATCCTCAGAAGTTTTCTCTGCTTGATGCCAGTGGTCTGAACCTCCTCAAACAGATGTACACCTTTTGCACAATCACAGGATGCATATTTAAATGTGTTTAAGAAATGAGGTGCTGTTTATTGCATCAGTTGGGATTGCATAACTTGATCCTAGCTGAAAGATAATTGGACATCCAGCAATTATCCAATAAGAAGCTCGACTCTATTTGTTTCGTTAAATCCAGATGGCAACTTAAAAAGAATAAGAATGGGGTCCAGATACAGCACACTCGTTGGTGAAATACAGTATAGTACAGTTTAAAAGTTAAACGATGAAGTTCAAGAAGTCTGCAAAATATTTGGTCTCTTTCTCTTTATATAACAGTTTTGCAAAGGACATGTTCGAATGAAAGAAAAGCGGTTTTTGCTTTTTCATGAGAACATCTTTAGTGATTCAATAAACTGTGCTGGTTTCTTCAATTAACAGCATGTAAGATGCATGAAAAGTCTCACTATAAAAGAATAAAGATTGACAAAGCTCTGATACCTTGCATGAAGACATCATATGCACTGCTAAATTCTACACACAGCTCCTTATTCAGGCATTTTGGCTGAAATTAGACTTCCCACTATGATCTTCAAATCATGCATTTGAAGAAGAAGAGCAACAAAGAGCCACCACAGCGACAGCCTCTTCTAAGCCCCAGATGTTTTTTTCTGAAGCCGAGCGACTGTCGCTTCTTAGAAACATCAATGCCATCTTGTGTTGAGATGAGCGCCGGCTACCTGTCTTCGAATGGCGAGGCCCCGGCAGCTGTTCACCAAGATCCCGGCGAGAATCAAGCTGACTTTAGTCATTTGTGTGAAGTGGCGACATGCTGGAGGCTCAGCAGGATTTTTCTGTCAGGCGCTGGATAACGATTCGCTGGCATTTTGCATCCTGCACTTTCGCTTCTACGTTAATTGCGTCGAAGATAAAAGTCTTACAGTAAATGGTGTTGCCGTCAGAAGCGATTACATTTGCACAAATGTTGAAGAACAAGGACGAGTGATTTGCCTTTGCACAATTTGTTATGAAATTCAGTTTACTTAATTTTTGATTCTGATTTGCTGGATTGCAGGATGGAACAAACACCAGGTGTTCCTGTGTCATTGCTTCAGTTTGGTTAATGCTGAAGAGCACATGCGTCTCAGGGAGAAAGGATATTCTAGGATTAAAGAGATTACGTTTTCCTTTCACCTGCCAGAAGAAACGTCATGGGGAAAACAAGTAGAGTGTTGGGAGAAACTTCTATTTAAGGATTAAATTAATGTTTATTTTGTATACCTGAATGTGTTTACAACTGCTTCCAAATCCTGGAGATTAACTATATCTTAAACCTAGCCATCTCAGTATTAAAATATAATTTATTCTAATTCAATTCAAGACTCAGAAATCTGTTGTTTTTTTATTCTACACAGAGTAATACATTTCAAATATTTATTAATACTGTATGTTTCAGTTTTTTATCTTTAGTGCTTCTGCTGAGGTTCTGAAAGCCTAGGTTGCTTTGATAGAAACCTTCAGTGTCCATCATCATCCTCTCAACAATACTGTAGATTCTATGAGGTTAAAGATCAGGCTAGTTTGCTGGTGTTACCATGGTGATTAAAGCAGGTGCTGGAGCTTTTGGCAGCGTGAGAAGGTGCAAAGTCCTGCCGAAAAATGAAATCAGGATCTCATTAAGGTGGTCAGTAAATGGGAGCAAGAAGTGCTCTAAATCTTCCTGGTAGATGAGGGCATCTGGAAAACCCAGTGGACCAGAACCAGCAGTTCACGGACTGTGGAAACTTCACACTGGACTTACACTGACATAGGTTCTTCATCTCTCTGCCCTTTTTTGTTTTTAATTACACTTAATTTTCCATTATTATGGTTTGGTATAACACTCTGTAGAAAAAATATATCACTCTGTAATTAATTCATTAAATACACAAATAATAGTCTAATTGATAAGGATGCTCCTATTTAGTCTAAATTTAAAACATTTATTTTTCCCATTTATTTTCCCCATGTAGAGCTAGGTCATCACGATTACATAGTTTAATTGCCAAGATGTTGTTAAGTTCCCGATAAATGATCAAACATATCAGGACAGAATCTCAAGGATTGCCTCTATCTTTAATAAATACACAGTAATCTAAAGCTTTGGAGATGTGGGTCAAACCTTCAGCAGGACCATGGTGAAGAATTTAGTTTTCAGCCAAGGGCGAGTGTAAACAACATCAAATTATAGTAAATGTTAAAAAGAAATATTATAGCCTGGTAACAAGTGTCTCAGCTTTGAGTCACAATAAAAAACCTTGCACATGCTGAGATGTTGCACTCCAATGAGCTTAAAAATTTAATCCCACAGTTTAATTTACCGAGGGGTGTTTGGGCTGAACATTGAGTTCTTCAGGCAGGTGAACTTAAACAACTTTAAGCGTTGCCTTGTTGTGCTGTGGCTCTGTGTAACCAGTACTACAGGTAAACACAAAAAACAACTAATGTATATTTTTTTGTCTTGTTTTCTTCACTCAGCTGCTATTCAGGTGGAAATCAACCCTGCACAAGTTGAAATCAGCGTTGGAGAGTCCAAATTCTTTCTCTGCCTAGGTAAGGGACTTCTTGAACATGCCTCATTTAGCTCAGCTTTATGCATATTTCAGCTTGTACAGAAAATACAGCAGCCTCTCAGGTCATTTAATAAAACGTAAAAAATTTAATAAAAAAACGAAAGAGGAACTATTTAGCAGCTCATTGCTGGGGACAGAATACAATTAGATATGGAGAAATAAAACAGTTAAAATGATGTTTAGAACAAGACTGGAATTTTCATTTCTATAATCACCCAACAAACCTCAGAAATTGAATTGCACCTCAAGGTTCCTTTCAGAGATTCCACAGTATAACTCAAAATTAACAGAACCATACGTTATACACCATGTTGGCTCTGTAAGTGCTGACTGACTAGGTCTTCATCATTTTGATCACCCAGCTTCACCAAGTCCAACATGTCCTTTGGCCTCCTTAGATGTCCCAAAACTCCATGGCATATTTTTCTCATTGTTTTGATTATCAGATAAAATGATACTAAGGTACTCAGAATGTCTGCTTCCTTCAGACGTATGAGGTCTTCAAACAGCACACTTCGTCAGCATCAAACAACGCTCACAAAGCAACTAGTGTATGGGCAGGCCTTTCTCTGGCGGATGTTTTAAACACTAGCATAACGTGGTTGGTCAGATGGGTGTCTTATATCCGGCTCTATAAAATGAATATTATTGTGACAAAGCTTTAGGGTTTTGCATATCAATAAGATCTTAAATGAGCAGGTAAATTTAATACTGAGATAAGAAGATTTAATTAATAGTTGGTTTGTCACAAATGCAAAAAAAAAAACACACAAAGAACAGCCAGCTATGAAAGACCAGTAATAACCTGCTGCATGACAAAAAAAAGTCATTGAAAAAAAGTTTCTGTGGATGCTTTAAACTGAAAGAGATATTTTCTTTCTGCTCAGTTAATGGCTTTAGTTTGACTTTGAATTGTTTTGTGATCAACACTAACCCACCCTCAAAGCTTTCTGTGTTATTCATGAGAGGAGACAGAATTACTAGTTTGCTTACAAACAAAAACTGTCTGTGTTGATGTTCTGCTTCATGAAAAATGAATAAAGAAAGAAAAGTTGTTTCATTTTTTCCCTCTGTTTGTAAAAGTTGCCTCCTAGTCAATGAATACAAATTATTTATACCACTTTTTATTTTAGTATACATATTCCCTTAAAATAAAATCTTTAGAGGAATAATTTAGGCTATTTTATTTCCATTTTCAAATGTCTTTCATTTTTTCCTTTGCATCTTATTGATTGCTGCCTCACATCCAAGCAGCTTTAACAAAGTCTTTCTTGGTCCTGTTCAACTTATTCTACATCTGTGGTGATTTGCATCAGAATAACTTTATTGATCTACCATAATTGCTTTTCCATCGTTCCTCTCTCTGTGTTCCTGGTTTACCTTTATATTAGTGATTCACATGTTGTAAACTTCACTGTTTTGCAGTGGTTGGGGATGCTAAAGACATCGACTGGTTCTCCCCCAGCGGTGAGAAGATCCTCCCCAATCAGCAAAACATCTCTGTGTATCGGAGCGACGAGACCACGTCGACTCTCACCATCTACCACGCCAATGTGGACAATGCTGGTATCTACAAATGTGTGGCAAAAAATGAAGACAAGGAGGCCCAGGCCACAGTTCAAGTGAAGATCTTCCGTAAGCCCTATTGGATTTTTTTCCAACCTTCAAATTATTTTTCCATATTCCACTCAACACCAGTGTGAACTGTTATGAGCCACACTGTCAGAGCTCTTTAAAGGACAGACAGACATCACATGATTGATATTCAAGCCATGCTTTAGTATTTCTTTTAAACAAAATTAAATTTGCAGTGAGAAATAATCAAACAGAAAGGTTATATTTATTATTTTCATATATATATATATATATATATATATATATATATATATATATATGTATATACCGGTATATATTTATGTATAATCATATCAGGTGTTAAAGCAAATGAACACTTAATAAGGTATAAGAGCTCAGTAGAAGGCATGTGGGATATAAGTAGTAGTATATTTATTGTAAGTGGTGATTTTCATCAAACGGCGCTTGGAGAGGTTTGAGCCCAGCATACCAACATTCCTACGAAGGAATACAAAATTTGCCTGATTGCTACAAATGACTCATGTATCCATGAGTTGCTTTTCTTGGGACAGAATTTTAGTTTGGCCTTCAACCAACTTAAATTAGATGGATCCAACTTCATACAGCTAGCAATGATGATTTAAAAAGACGAGCCAGTATCTTACCTGCATTGCTTCAATTCGAGTCCTTCTACTTTTTTTACATTACAGCCACAAACTTTAACCTATTTTATAGGAGTGTTATGTAACAGACCAAAACAAGCATAACTCTGAGGTGGAAGTAATTGATGCATGACAGCTTTAAACGCGTGGCATGCATTTACTGTCGGCCAACCCCTCAGTCGATGTGTAAATTCAGTGATGTCAACCAAAGAAATGTTGCAATAATTCATGCATTAATAATAATAATAATTCAGTCAAAAAATTATAGAACAGATAAGTTGACAAATAGAATTTCCCTTTGAATTCTTAGTATTTCACCTGACTTCATATTACTGAAATGTATTCCCCAGTTCTCATTCCTGGGTTCATTCTCACCTGTCTCCATTTACACAGGGTTTTTTTCTAATATTTTCATATCTTTTGAAATTATATAAAAATAAAAAAAAATTAGCTTGACAACAAAATCCAGGTCGTGGCTCTTTAACCATGATCAGTGTTAATTCTTTTCTTATTTACCTTATTAATAATTGGGAAGGAAAAAATTTAAGTTGAGGAACTATGGCATTCTTTTTTTTATCAATTTATGCTGCAGCTCTATTAAAAAGTAGCAAATTGAAAGGATGTCTTATATTTCTCAACAGAAAAGATCTTCTTCAAGAATGCACCGAGTCCCCAGGAGTTCAACGAAGGCGATGAGGCTGACATCGTCTGCGATGTGGTCTGCTCGCCGCAGCCCAGCATTATTTGGACGTACAAACGCTCCAAACTCGAGTCATCCAAAGATGGTGAGCGCCGCTTCAAACACGACCGTTTCTGTGCTAGAGCTTTTTTCTCACCTCCGGCTCACCATTCCGTCCAATCCTCTTGACTCCATGAGCAGTCAACTCGCCTTCATACCATCACTGCCTGCCAGTTCATGCTTTCCAATCAATTTTCCACTCTCTGCTGAGTCGCCCTCTCCCCTAGCCTGTTATCTATGAAAAAAGTTAAGTATTTTCTGCAGGAGGTGATTTTATACCTCTTAGACACATGGAAATTGTATTTTTTTCTCTTTTTTTTGCCTAGCAGGAGTTATTGTCAGCTGAAGAAAAAGTGAGGTTTAATTATCCTAAACAGGTGAACTTAACAAAAGTAAAGAAAGACGAAGGAGAAAATAAAAAGCAAAGGCTATTATTTTATTTGAATCGCTTCTAACAAAAGAAACAGTCCAGGGAAGTTTTACAGGTTAGCTAATAGCAGGCTTCCCACCATGTTTTTTTGTATTTCTCCAGGAGAGCAGCGCCCATATGTGTGAGAGTTAATAATTGGGTGAATTCCCTACTTCCCTCACAGCAGGATTGCGGGGTTTGTTGCCTGATGTCTGTGTTTTCAATGGTTCACTGAATTGAAAAGTATTTCTCCTTAGCATATCAAGCACACCCTGCCTTGCTTAAAAAGAGGTTCTGGAAAGTTTGTTACCTGATCTTTTACTGTGAAAGAAAGCCATAATTAGCTTTGATTCACAGCGGTTACCATTGATTCGGCTATTCAGCAGAAAAATAATCTGTGAAAACCTGACAAAAGAAAATCATAAACAATCCATGGAAGCTTTAGAAACGATTTTATTGTAGATCCCTATTTTTCAAACAATTGCAATCTTGAGTTTTCAAATAGATTTGATAGAAACCAGTGAGCAAATAAAACAGACTGAAGAAGTAAGATTGGCTGCAGAAAGTTTCAAATAAAGATGAAAGTATGTTGTTTCTTTTAGTTCTTTATGGAAAGAAAATGAAAAGAGCATACATTTTCTTTCAGGTTTATGGTTGTGTTAATAACTTAAGTGTGTTGAAAATATCCTGAGATTTCCTCGCATTTGCACAATTAGCTTTTATTTCTCCACATTTATTCGTATTTATTTACAAGGAGAACATGCTTTATGAAATCACTCAGCAGAAATTGATGGAAAGTGAATTTTGTGCTCTTGATAAAAAAAAATCCAGTGTGTTTGATCATTGTTAAATTAAGGAATTGGATCGGCTGTTGGTGTTTGTAGGGTTGTTTTTGGAGCAGGTCCGGCGCCATTCAGGTATCAAGAGGGCCCAAAATAGATTAAAACTGTGTTTACTCGCGTAAGTTAAGTTAGAACCATGCAATTTATTAACCCAAGACAACTAGCAGAGGGTCTTGTATGGTATTTATGGGACTTTTTGGAGGCAGTAAAGAGGATAATATGAAACAATTGTATGCCAAATGGAAATTAGAGCTTGGCTGAATAAAAACAAGAGCAAAGCTAACACACGTAGGGACGCTGTTAATACATCAGGATTCTTCAGCCTGTCACACACAAGCCCAGTCTGCTGAGCTAACAGTCATTCAAGGCCAAAATATTAAACTTGTTTGATTTACACCTACAAAATTAGGTGCACAAAGCAAGCTATCTGCTGAGCCTCAAATGACTGTTAGCTCAATAGATTTGGCTCATATGTGGCAGGTTTTGGAGAGGCTTACATCACGTAAGGTCGCCTGTGGTCCTGTTAAAAAAATAACTTATCAACTTAAATCTTTAGTCAGTTGTCAAAAAACATTAAAGTAATCAGTAAAATCACTGCCATTTTACATTTATACACCGAAATTGCGGCGGTGTCAATGGTTGACAGTTTCTCGGTAGCCAGGGTCACTCTACTATTTTGGGGCTTCCACTTCATTGTGGGATAGCGTAGTGTCCATTGGCTGCTTACTGTGGTGGTAGTATACATCTGGGAACTTTATGCTTACTATTCCAATTCATACTGGAGATTCGGATCTGCATTGCTCGCATACTCCTTTTAACCTGCTACGTAGCAAGCGTATTAGAGGTATTTGGATGCAACCATAGTCTCCTCACCTTCCTGTCAGTCCATGGGTCCCCTGGCCAAAAAAAAATAAAATTATTGAAGTCAATGACATAATTATTTTCTGGTCCACTTTGTCTTACCTCCAGAATCACAGATATGTTGTACCTCAATTTAAATGATAACTAATGATTGGCACTCAACTGTTTCTATCAAGTGACTTGGGATTTATTTGATTTTGAATCGATTCGCAATTAAAATGCCTACGAATCTGTCAGGCCGATGTTGCATGGAGGACGAAGGACCCAGGCGCCGAAGCAGAGTTCAGGTGAGGTTTAATTGA
The DNA here is from genome assembly GCA_028564705.1 of Apricaphanius iberus. NCBI lineage: Eukaryota > Metazoa > Chordata > Actinopteri > Cyprinodontiformes > Aphaniidae > Apricaphanius > Apricaphanius iberus. The sequence goes on from JAPXFQ010000269.1 coordinate 1,857,386, forward strand.
CTGCAGCAACATAAGGTGAGACGACACACAACAGGTACGACATGCAACAATGATCCAGCCAGGAATGAAGCGCTCGCTGGATCTTAAATAGGGGGAGACAAGGAGGAACAGGTGAAAACAATAGGAAGTGAACACGGGTGCAAACGATAGGAGGTAAGGAGGTTCAGACAGGACAACACATGTGGAGGTGATGATGAGGGAGTGACAGGAGCTGAGTGTAATCATGACAGAATCAGAAGGCAGCAAGTCAACGCTAGCTAACACCAGCTACAACTTGAAACACTCACTGAGACCTTGTAGAGCTTCTCCTCCATGCTGGCTCCTACTTAACCATCTATTTCACAGCATAGCTGCCACTTTCCAAATTGCCAGATTCACAGTGGTTTTCTCTACGCTTAATGCTTGATCCTTCATCCTGGAGGCTACAGCCTTTTGTCTCCTTCTTCTTCTTCAGTTGTAGTCTGCTAAGTCTCTTTACACAAAACCTAAGTAACTTTTGCCACCTGTCGAAAAATCTGTTGAAATCATCTGCATCAAAATGTGTTTTTAGAATTAACAGACATCGTATGTTCAGTCCACGCCCCATTTCAAACGGGATCAGAAAATAACATTTTCCCGTCCTTTCATTCAATGTTTTGGCCAGTACGGAACCCATGGACCACATGTAAAAGGGTGGGACTTAGATTTCCCATAGGGTAATATGAGTATGCCAACAGCAGTTATGATAAAAACTTTGTGAGAAATAAAGGCAAGGAAGGGAATTATCAAGGTTGTTAGTAACAAATAATTTTTGATTGTGGATGTAAGAATTGTTGTGGACTAACTATTTTATTGGAGGACATTATTTGAATGGTTGTAAATCCAAAATTAAACTCTTTCAGGGCTTCAAACGGTGAGTTGGACATTATTTGGTTTCTGAGTGGTTTTGACAAAAGAATTTACTGTGTCAAGTGGTATGGTTTTATTCCTAATTGGCAGACATTATTGAAATAATAAGAATCTTAGTAATCTTATGTTACGTACTGCCAATGGGATATGAAGATACTGTATGCTTATTGGACCCCCCCCCCCCAAGAATACTCAACAGTCTACCTTCGAAGTTATCAGAAAAAATATGTGCATATATATATATGTGTGTGTGTGTGTGTGGGAAACTGGCTGGGTTGGGTTTCTGTTATTATGGCAACTTCCTGCAGCCAAATATGAGCTTATTTTGGATTCAAAAACCTTTGACCAACTTTGAGTTGGCAAATAATGTCACTGTTGTGTATAAAGTATGTGCACTGAGAAAGAAAAAGGGCTTTGTTTTGTCCTTGAACTGGGTTTGTTTTCACCTTCATTTTACCTCTCATCTGCTGACCGCTGGAAAGCCTGAACTCACCACAAAGCAGTGCTTAGCCTGCCTTTATTCTTGGACTCATGTCAAGGAATGTGTTTTCCACAGGAGGAAAAAAAAAACTTCAATTATGATCAACACTGAAAAGTGCGCATACAATTTTTCTCAGAGCAGCAGTTGACCTAACCATATGTTTAAACGTCCACAAAGAGCTGCTTATTCTAAAATGTGTCACTGAGACATAAATTAGACCCACATCTGTGAAATGATGAGAGAAACTTGAACTATTGTATTTCTTTCCAATCTGTAGTTAAACGTATTACACGTTTAGAGCATGAAAATTCAATACCTCATTTAAGAGCCTTAAAAAATCCTCTCACAATCAAAGAAGTTGTTTATTATTCTGCCAAAGTTACTGTAATAGGACTTGAGTATAACTTTTTAGTCTCCTGAATTATGTAAATATAGAAGATATGTTGAAAGAAAATGTTAGAAATTCCATTCCGGCAGCACCTCGCAGCATATAATCACATTAATCAAACATCACACGTCCCTGGAGTTTAGACAGTACTCCACCTTTTAAAGACAAGAAGAGTGATTGAAATTTCGTTTAAACTTTCCAGAACTGAAAACTGCCAAGCTAAACTAAAGGAAAGTAGTTTCCAACTTTAAATTTATTTTTTATTTTTTGTTTTCTTCATATTCGGACTTCATATTTCACTTCATAGAGATGCAGGAAATTGCAGGATGTAGGAAATTGCCTTGCAGCTGCCAGGTCCAGGAGTTTTCTAGCATGGAGTCTGTATATTCTACCCATGCATGCGTGGGTTAGATTTGTCTTAAACTGTTCAAAAAAAGAAATGTTTTGCCAAGCCTGTTGCAACAACTCAATGCACTCGAGCATCTAGTTAGTTAATCAGTTAGTCAGTTAATGAACTAAACCTGTGTTTATATTCACTTGTCCCTACATTGTTGTATTTTCTTGATTATTTTCTTAGTGTAACTGATCATTTGTATCCTAATCATATGTAAAGCACCTTGAATTGCCCTGTGTTGAAAGTGTGCTATACAAATGAAATTGCCTTGCCTTACCCTGTGATTAATTAGATTAAAGTTCCTAATGGTCAGACATCCCTAATAAATATACATGAATCTGCAGTCCTACATAATCTGTTTAATTACATTATTTTTAGGGATGCAATGATAGCACTTTTTTTTTTATGAATCCGATATATTACCATTCCTTTGATCTGAGTACTTGCCCATACTGAGTACCGGTTAAAAAGGTAAAAATTATTCCCATTGTCTGTTTCCGTTTTCTGAGTGCTATTGGCCTCTACAGTCACCTGGGGGCGTGTTTTGTAGGGCCGTGGTTTGTATGGGGTATGGCTGCAGCTAGACCTTACTTCGAGTTTCAGCAATGTAGTATAAAATATACAAAGTACAGCTAATTTTTCTACTTTTGTTGTGAAAGGAGCATGTTAGTTGTGTATTATGTCAGCATAAACCTCTTCTCCTCGCACAGGTCCACTTTTTACTTGCTGTCGAGGGCATCCTCCCCAAGCTGCGAACATGAGCAAAGATAAATGTTTCACTCGGAAAGCATTAAGGCTGTTCTGAAAGCAGAATAAGTTCTAACACATTAACTTATATCTTTATATAAAATAGCCAGTGAGCTAAAATCAAGGGAGTGCAATGTAAAAATGAATGTGGAGAGTTTTCTAGGCTCCTGCGAGCCTCAGCAGTCAAGTATTCCATTATATTCTGCTCACCACAGTTGCAGCCAATTAAAAAAACACAATGAAGCTCAGGTAGCAGTGAAGGAATCCTAAAACTCCATCTGTAAGGCCAGCGGGAATCCAGAGGGATTTACCACCTTAGAAAGTTACTCCGGAGGAGTGTGCAATTCTTGGACCAGCGTTTGAAGTACGTGGTAGCAGCCAGGATTTGGAGAAGCAAATTGACTCGCTGTCAGTCCGTCTCTATTCACTGTGATATCCCATAAATACTGGATTTTCAAGTGAATATGAAAAAAAAACAACTGGGCTCTGTTGTTCTATGATTCAGTCAGTTGTTTGTTAATTTATACTGCCTAAGTCACCATAACATTATTGATAGTCTCAGAGTAATAACAATACATTGGTGTACACACCATGCCTTCATAACTCTAACACTAAAAATGATGACACACTCTCACACTAACACAGACTTTAGAGTGTCTGTCGCTTTCTCAAATTTATATATCAATTTTTTTCTGAATACTTTGCAAATTACAATTGATTATGGAAAAAGCATGTATAAAACATTTTCAAGAAAATGCTGCTTGGGCAGCTGAAATACTTAGGAGCAATGCTACGTCAGGTGGTAATGACTCATGTTTGCAATCCAGGAGTGACATTTATTTTCCTTGCCGCTGATTGGCTGTTGCTCAAGACTGTATATGTTAACTTCTGTAGTGCTGCCAAAACTGTTACGACTTTGTATATCAAGTAGGGATGTCCTGATCAGCATTTTAAGGCTCCCAACCCAATCCCATCTTTTACCCTCTAATCTGATCCGATTTTGAGTCCTGATCCTATATGCTGTTAATATTGAAATTTATTGAACTGAAATATATTATTAGCAAGTAACTTAACAAAATTATTATAAGACTAATTTAATTAATAAGTAATATAATTATTGTAAATCCCATGAAATCAAAATATTACAGAATTAAAGGTCAGGTTCAGTTTAATATTTCAGACAAAAGTAAAAATCAAAACACTCGGTACAGTATAAGAAAAGTATTTCTGGCATGCCATACGCTGGCGTGCACAATATTGCCCTCCACTGTCATGAGATTGCATTCACTCTATATTTTTGTGTAAATACGACAGTAGGGAAGGACTTTAATAATAATTCCATCAATTTCTGGAGATATTGAACCACATGAAAACAACAACTTAAAAGGCATGTTTGGCTTACACCACTTCAGAGGTTTGAATTATTGTGCAATTACTGTCAAACATAACTAGGAGGTACTTTTGTAAAAATCAGCACTGCTCAACGGATAATATATCCGATCTCCGATCACGGAAAAATACGAAAATATTTTTCAGATCCAATCTTGAGATTGGGATCAGGATATCCCTATTATTAAGGTATATTTGGTGTTTGAACTATTAAAACAGGCAGTTCTAAGTGTATTTAGAGGGAATCTTAAATATGTGTTGATCTAAGTTATACCTGGGTGGCTGTAATCCCAAACCCTAAAACCACCAGAGGTCAACTCTATCTCTGTTGTATTTAGTGTCATTAAATTGAAGTTTAAGCATTTTTTAAGTAATATGTTTAACATTAATACAGCTCTGTGTATACAGTCTAATGGGAGATTTCTTCATTTTCTGATGTACCTCTAAACAAAAACTTTTGTCATATTAGAGCTATTGAAGTAACAGGCTTCTATTTAGTCTAATGGAGTACTTTATGTGTTTTTTTTAAACTTTCTTTCTTCTTCCTATATTCTTTGAGAAACTTTGCTAATTTTAAATGCCATCATTTTTAAGGTTTGAGTGTTTGAAAATGAATTTACCAAATTGGAACACAAACTTTATTTCATAACTAAATCTTAATTCATATATGTATGCATGAAGAAAAGATTTATCAGGACCTTTTTTTCCTGATTCTGTCAGGTCTGAGTGGTGTTGAGTATTTGTGAAATGTTAACGCATGACTCTGCATTTGCCTTTTTTTTCTTTTAGTGCGTTACAAGATCATGGATAATGGCCACCTTCTGATACGCGGCATCAACAAGGCAGATGAAGGAACGTATAATTGTGAGGCTCGCGTTATGGCCAGGGGAGAAATTGACTTCCGGATGATAGAGGTCATAGTTAATGGTAAGCTCTCCATCTGCGTGTACTTTGTTGCTCAGCATGAGTAGTTTCCCAATGAGTTGCTGGTTTGCTCATAATGGTGGGATGTGATTAGGATGATGGTCTGTCAGAGGAAATATGCTTTTCTAAAGCTTAAGATGTGAATCATAATTATCTGCATGTGTCTACCTGTCCTACTATGTCTGCTTATGGTTTAAACAAAGCATATAAACTTGCTCAGTGTTACTCTGTAAGTAGTAGTAAGTAATCTGGAAATAGTTTGCACTTTTTGATAATTATATGGTGATTGCACTCCAGTTTCTTCAAAGTTTTAGTCTAGATTGCAAACACAGATCAAAAAGTTGTAAAATAAAAGTGATTATTAGCATTACATGTAAGCTATTTTCCTTTATGAGCTGTATTTTAACTTACTTTAATCTAATTTCTTCCTTCTGTTTCAGTTCTTCCCACAATCCGTGCCAGAAAGTCTGAAGTCAACGCCACAGCAGATATTGGGAAATCTGCTTTGTTGGCCTGTGATGCAGATGGCTTCCCCGATCCTACTGTTACCTGGGCACGGTACGTCAAAAATCCTGGACTAAAGTTAATTTCTGATTGTTGTCACATTTTTTTAGAACTTCTCTGCTATGTTCATGTGTATTTCTTGGACAGGGAAACTCAAACTTTATGCAGATCTATTACACAACTAGTGTCTTTCAAGTGTTTCTTTTTGTTAATTCCAACAATCATGTTTTTAGGACGATACAAACCCCTAAGTTAAGCACATTTACAAAATTAGATTTTTGCATCAAACAAATCAAAAAGACAGAAGTGCTATGGTACACACAGTTATGGTGAATAAAGATGAGTCTCGCAGCTCACCCTCTGAGTAGGGTAAGGCATGAAATGGCATGACCCAATAAAATGCGCTGTATCCAAAATTAAAGGAAAGTTTAGTTGAATTAAAATAATATTAGAAAAAAAACGTATCTCTATATAAAGTATTGTTTAGAGGATTGTGAATCAAAATTAGAGTTCAAAAGTTCTGAAGAAATTCACAAGACATGGAATACAGATGGAGTCAGAACTTATAAAACCTCCTCTACGCACAGCTGTTCCCATGACATTAGACTGTAGTAGAGAGAGAAGTGGAAGATATGCAGCAATTGAACAGGGCCAGGAATCTAGCCAATGACACCTGCTTTAAGGACTGTAGCCTCTGCATATTGTGCTTCTTCCTACTCTACTCTTCTGGGCCATGTGGCAGTAATTCATACACGCAGGCGTTCGTTCTGTATATTTCATATTCATAGCAAATCTCTAATCACTTTGAGAAACAAAATATACATTTACATGTTTTTAATTTTTGCAGTAATGGGTTTAAAATGTTTTACATCGTACCTTTGAGATGTGTTTTAGTCAGCTGAGGTGAATGAAAAATTAAATGCTTAGAATATGCACTTACTATGTAGCAACTTAATCCCAACTAAAACTTTTACAAAATACTTTTCAAATCTGACAGATTATTCATCAGTTTTTTATGTTTTGAAATATAGATGCTAGAAATAAAGTGGAAGCCACTGTGACCCACTGTAAAAACAGTATTTGTAGGCTCCTCAAGTTGTTAGAGCCAAAGCCCTGTTATGTGAACTCTCTTCCTTTTCCCCTCCTCTACAGTAACAACGTTGTCCTTGAAAGTGGTGACAAATACAGCTTGAACGACGATGGTTCTGAATTGGTAATAAAGGACGTCAAGAAGGTGGATGAAGGAGATTACACTTGCATCGCCAGGAACAAGGCAGGAGAGAAAACCGAAGAAGTCAGCCTGAACGTGTTCGGTGAGAGAATATCTCCATTCCTGTATGTTCGTTTTTCTTTTCTTTTTTCTCTTTGTTGTTCTGGCCCTCCCTGTCGCTCTGATTCACATTTGCAGCAAACTCTTCTTCACAGCTTTTCCATTACGTAGCCATACACAGCATGAAGCACTCAGCATGTCCTATTTAAAAGTAATGAAACCACCCTTCAGGTCATTTTAAACATATATCCGTTGAGACTATCACTTTGAAAGACGGATAAAAAATGTTTTATAAAACCTAAAGCCACCATAATGTTACACTGAATGATCAAAAAAAAAAAATTTCACTTAACATATTCAAATATTACCAGAATGTTTCTTATTAATAACTATGTAGCATATATCGAAATTATATATAAATATTTATGTTGTCTGTGCTTCATAGGTGGGTAGTAACAAGTAACATTTACATGCGGCATTGCAAATTTATTTTTATTTTTTATTTTTTATTTTTATTTTTTATAGCACATGATCTGGTTCAGGAAATGCATTTTTTTTTTTTTAGTGGTTAAGCAAATTTCTGAGGAAAAAAATGTACTTTTAAGAGTAGCTTTGCTGTACTTTTTACTTTTACTTGAGTAATATTTTGAAGTATTTATATTCTTACTTGAGTCTGGTTACTTTACCCACTGTGAGTAATTTAACTAAATAAAAAGCAAACATTTTAACAAAATTACACCCAACACAGACGCACATCTACTGTTTATTAAAAGATCCTAAATATTAAATATCCTGTTTCTACACTTTGGTTTTCCAATGTAATCTTCTGTCTGTTGAGTTTGTTGATGGATTTTGAGGTCAAGTGAAGATATAGTAAACAACATAAATTGTAACTGAACTCATTTTCTTTTTACCTTTTTCAAATATATATTTATTCATTAAGGGCTGTATGTATTGGTATTATATTAAAAAAATGATTTAGAAAAAGTATTTTCTCTGCTTAAATTTTTTATATGATCATGTCATTTATCTGTATCATTTCCCCGATGTAATTATTAAAATGCCTGAATTTGGCCATAACTTTATATTTTTGTCTGTCTGGCATAATTTTAAATGTTACTCAGTATTCAAGTACCCTATTAAACAAATACTTTTTTAGACAGCTACTTTTTACTTTTACATGAGTAAAAATATGTTGAAGTAGTGCTATTCTTTCTTTTTTCCTTTTCTGAATTTATGGATACTCTACCCACCTCAGTTATGCTTCATTATTATGTAGTTAAAGCAAGGAATGAACTTTTTTCTGTACTAAAGACATTAACAATGAAAAGAGACAAAAAGTGTCCATTTTTAGTTTGTGTGAAATTGCTCACCCCCAATTTTATTCGTGGGTTAGGGTTGATTCAAAGCTAAATTACGCCTAGATTTGTTTTACTACCTCACAGACTCCAAAAAAAATGGCAAGTACGGTTTGGAGAGATGATAAAACTCCATCAAGGGAGAACATTTCCACAGTACAATATCTGCAAAAAAACAAAACCCCCTGCTGTCTCCTGATCCATGTCTGGAAAAGCATTAATACATTCTTTTCTGCTTCCAGTGCTGCCCAGCATTACCTACTTCAACAACCAGACTGCCTCAGAGTTTGATGAGGAGGTCACACTGACCTGCGAGGCCTCCGGTGACCCCACACCCACCATCTCCTGGAGATTTGGAAACAGAGTTTTCACCGAAGGAGAGCAGGTACAGCTTGTTATTTTTCATCCCTCAGTCCTTTAAGGGAGGTAGAGTTGCCATAAAATTCCCCTAAATGTTTATGTTGCTGTATGCAGAGTTCGGAGCATCAGCAGCATTGGAAAATTAAAAACATTAGAGGATTTCTTTATTGTAGCACATATTCTTTTACAGTGGATTTAAAATGTAAAATAATACAAATATAAATAATTATTTAATTTGATGTATATTTTGCAGTATTGACTTGAAAAGCAAATATGTTAGAAGGAAGAAATGTTAAGAATAAAAAAGCTTCAAAATCTGTTGACATAAGTGTGCACAGCATTAAACTGATAATTCATTTTTAACTAATAATTCATTTCCAACATTCAAAGAAAGTTCAGCTCCTCTGATTGGATTATCTTGACATTCACATCCTTTAGATAAGCTACTGTTTGGAGAAAGGATAAAAAGTATCAAAGGTATCAGTCAGGAGAAGACCACCCAAAAAAATGCATATCATCATAAATAAACAATGGAGAAACGGCGGGCTAAAGTCTCCTAGAACTTTGTGGGAGAACAACTTTGGTTCAAGAGCCAAATACTTTATTGATCCCAGAGTCAAATTACAATTTGTTTTAACTCACAATGTTCAAAGTTCTCCAAGGAGTTGTTGTAGGTAATTATGACTGTGGGCAGGAAGGATTTTGGTCTGTGTTGCAACAAAACTGAAGAAGTCTCAAGACAAGGGCCCCTGAGTGCCAAACCAAGTTGGCACAATCAGTCACTGCTGCTGCGCTGTGTTGTAGAGGCCCAATGAAATTGACCGTTTTAAATACCCTGTCTATCTCGCGCCTCCCACACCTTCCTAACCTGTCACAGAGGCTGAAATAGTCGCGAGAAAACAGATGTTATGTTGTGAAAAGAATGCCTGCCGAAATGGGCATCCCCTACCGTGGGAACGCGCCTAGTTCAAAACTCACTGAAAACGATGAGAACTTAGATTAAATTATCTGCAACGCTGCAGCTTTTTAATATATTCACAATATTAGCATATTTCCTATGCGTGTACGTCCTGAAAACGTAACGTATTATTGCAGATGAATGTGATAAAAATGGCGGCTTTTGTACAAACACGTTTTACTTTACTGTTTTAACGTCACTGAGTCTCAGACGAAATACTCTGTGTTCTGCTGTTTATGGGTCACATGCTGTGCTTCTTCTTTTTTTTACCAATTGCATGATAGTTTAAGAGATTCATACAATCTAAACCTTATTTTGAGCAATTTTTATGTATTTTCACTCACTCTGAGAAGTTTGGAACCAGTTTGAGCCGTTCAGCAGTATTTATAGATTCAGTCTTGATCAGCTGTATCTGTAGAATGGTAGTGCTAGGGGCAGTCCAAATACCGCCTGTAATATCCTTTAATCTGCCCCAAACGCCTTAATTTTACCATGTTTATATTCTCATTGGATTTTTGATTGTCACTCTTAGCATAATGTCTAAAACATTATCCTTAGAGTGCTGTCTGCTTTATCCAGATGATAGTGGGTTAGTTGAAGCAGGTGGAGGATCAACTTCAGCTCCACTGTGATAAACAGACTGAAGCGGGTCCTGGTATGTTCTAGTTTACTTACTCAGCTGGGCCAACATGTCTCTATGCGGGACCTTCTACAGCCGCTGGCCTCAATTCCAAAAGGATTGTTTGGCAGAATAACACACTGTCCTCACCAACTAATGCAACCTTTCTGGTTGCATGTCCCAAGGGACAGGTGAACCATATCCTCTGCTTAAGCAGTTTTAGTGCTGATTGGCTGTACCCACTAGAACAGAAAAATTGAAGACTGTTGACATTAGCTACTTTAGTAGCTGGTTTCTTAAGATGGTTTCCACTGTGTGAGTTAATGCGTTTTACGCTTTGTATGACAAGTTAACTATTTAAATAGGCAGTTTTAAGCTTATTTATAATGGGGGTCTCAAGAACTTGTGTTTTTTTCACTATTCATAGGCAGCTGTGGTCCCTCAACCCTGCAAATATGTAAGGTCCATTGTAGACTGTATTGTTCATTTTTAAAGCTGCTAATGGTTTGGTCTCATTTTATGTCGCTAATTTAATACGTTTTTTTTTTTCTTTGGCTGATCTTTGAGGTCATCATGCCAGTTCTTTTGGAAAATTCTGAGAACTAAATCTAAACGTGTTTTTTTTTGCTGTGTCACCCAGACAATTAATCAATGAATTACTAAACCAGTAAAGCAACTGATAACCCAAAGACTGAATGCTTGACATGAATTAAAACGGCAGTTACAACAAAGTAATAAGGATGTGCACACTCTTCCAACCGGGTTGTCGAATGGTTTTTCTTTTAGTTTTGCTTTTTTCCTCAGCTTTGTTGGTTTCAGTTTTTACAGGATATACTCTATGTCACAACATAATGGAAAAGATTTTTAGAATGGCTTATCATGCTATGATTTATGCACGTCACAAAAGCCTGATATCCTGTGCAAAGCCACTTAAAGATTAAATAAAAAAACTGAGAGAAAGCAATATATCATTTATAACTGTGTTAATCAAGCACAGTTATGCTATTTCGCTGTAAAAAACCTGTTCGTAGACCTAATCACTTCAAAAATATCCTGAAAACATGGCACAGCTCAGTTTCAGTTATGACCTCAGGATTATTTAGTCCCCACTTGCCTTTTTATTCTTCATTATGTCTTGAAAATGAGTTCAGTAAACTATATTTGACCCATTTACCAGCGAGCAGGACAATCATCTCAAATTGTCTCGCTTCATTTCGTACACCAACCTGCAATCATTTCATCAGCTGAATTTGTGCATTGTGAAGTCCAGAGTCTAACAGCTCTCTAACTCTCTAGCTGGTTCTCTGGAATTGTTTTAATTTTTAATAGATTTCATAGTGAATGCCAGAGGCGAGAGTGAGCAGTTTGCTATAAAACCAATTTCCAGGCAGTTTTGTGCTGTGATACCTGCCAGTGTTAACACTCGATCTGTCCCTGCTCCATAGAGGTTATTAATTCCCATAGAGGGTGTTTTTTGTGAGAAGAGCCAACAGAAATAACAAGTGTGAAAAGCTAAAAAGGTGATAATTAATTTTGTTGACATTACTCCTAATTATTAACTATTATTCAGATTATTTTTGCCTGCTTGTGCTCATCTGTCAAGTGCTATAATAGCCCACTTTATAAATGAGTGGGCTTCATTTTTGGAAAGGAACATCATATAAGTAGGGGGATTAGTTTACAGTTTTTGTTTCTACTATTAGTGTTTTAAATGTGCATTTTCTAGGAGGCTTAGATGCATTTGTTTTGTTTTTGTTTTAGTGTGGAATACTAACGATATTATCTGAGGAAGATTTCGCTCCCATTTTCCTGCCGACTCCAGCTGTAGTGGACAGATTTTAACCAGTTCCAAGGTTTTTGTTTTTTCCATCTTGTGACAGCTCTGCGTAAAAAATTACAGTTTGGACTAGATATTGAAAAAAAAGGTCCAATTTATATTCAAGTATAAATTCAATTCCAATTTCAAATTTCAAATGCAGCAAGAGTCAAATACAAACTCCAATTCAAACCAAATTATAAAGCAATAAACTAAACTTTAATTGTTAATGTAATGGCAATTGGCAAGCAGGTATTTGTTTCATTATTCCCAGATAATTTAATTAAATCACTGACTTTGTAACTCTCTTCAGCCTGATCATGCACACAGTGACAGTGGAGAGAAATCACCCCCCTTTAACTAGAAAGATGTACAGACAGATGTAACTGGAGTTTTAGGTGTCAAAATGTCACTGTCCACGACAGGAAATGTTCTAACATCACTTGTGCAACCTGTATTTCCACTAAGAAACAGCATTTATGCCCTCAAAGCTTTGTTGGCACCATCTATTTTCCATGCGCTTTTTGGTTGCTTGTTTTTACAAGCTCTGTTGTTGCTGTATGTAGAAGTTGGAAAGAAAGTTATCCGGCCTTTTTCAATGGACACATAAGCAGCCAGTTAAAGGAGCAGCATGTTTTGCTTGCGTATTCTGCACACTACGCTGCCAGGGACTCAAATCCTGCAGTACCAAACGTGTATCTCTGCTTAAGCCAGCACATGTCCAGGCCTGTCTAAAGTCTGCTTGAGAGAATAAGTATGATCCAGAATTTAAAAAATACTTTATTGTCCTGCCAGGCAGGAAATGTGTCTTTGGTTTCACTGAGAAAGCGCATTACAAAGTACACAATTAAAAACAAAGACAAGCAATCATTTACACAGAGACACAACATGCAACAAGTCACATACTCCTTTTTAGAGCAGTTTGTTACAGTAACTGCATTGGGAATAAAAGAACAATTTTAGATCTTTTTACTTGCCAAAAGCATTCTATAACGCCGCCCTAAAGGGAGTTGGTTAAACTTCTTATGCAGGGGTGAGTGTCATCTTTAATTATGGCTTGAACCTTCCTATATACTGTCGAACTGTAAAGTTCATTGTGGGTCTTTTTCTCCAGAAGAGGATTAGGAGAATCACATGGTCAGACGAAAACCAAAACAGAACATATTGGTAAAAACTCTAATTGTCGTGTTTGGAGGAGAAAGAATGCTGATCTGGATCCAAAGAACACCATACCTACTGTGAAACATGGGGGTGGAAACATCATGCTTTGGGGCAGTTTTTCTGCAAAGAGATGAGGACGACTGATCCATGTAAAGGAACGAATTAATCGGGTCATGTATTGTGACATTTTGAGTGAAAACCTTCTTCCATTAGGAAGGGCATTGAAGATTAAAGGTGGGTGGGTCTTTCCGCTTGACAATGTTGCCAAACACACTGCCCGGGTAATGAAGGAGTGGCTTTGTTGGAAGAATTTCAAGTTCCTGGAGTGGCCTAGACAGTTTTCTCAACCCCATAGAAAAACTTTAGAGGTAGTTAAACCTCTGTGTTGCCCCAAAACATCACTAGTGGAGATCTGCATGGAGGAATGGGCCAAAATACCAGCAACAGTCTGTAAACCTTGTAGTTTTAAACATCTGAATTATTTCATTGCCAACAAAGGGTATATAATAAAGTATTGAGATTAACTTTTGTTACTGACCAAATACTAATGTGGCAAGGCGCACAAGGATCCCCAGACCCCCAGGTGAGACTCATGCACGTTTACCAGTCAGCCATCGGGATATTCAGATTACCAAGTGGCCAGGGCACATGATATGTAGAAGGTATAGTGACAGCACCTCACACGGTCAAACTAATTAGAAAATAAATAAATTAATTAATTAAATTAAATAAATAAAAAAAATAAAAATCATAGTTGAAGTGTACCTACAATGGGTACGTAAAGTATTTAAAGCGTTTGAATTTCTTTGTTTCGTATTTCGTATTTTTATTCTTTATTTTGCAGCCATTTACACCATCTTTATTGAAAATAAAAGAAATGTCGAATTTTTTGCTAATTCGTTGAAAAGGAAAAACAGAAAATTTAATTTTGAATACTTTACGTACCCAATGTATATTGAAAATTACAGCCCTCTCTCATCTTTAATAAGTGGGAGAACTTGCACAATTGGTGGCTGACCAAATACTTTTTTGCACCACTGTAATAGCAACATCTGTATATCTGTGAACATATCTCTCCAGGAAAGAGACACAACCAGCCACTGCAGTACTAGACCAGGGTTACTAGCACCAGGGACTCTGCCAGTGGGTCAGTCATTAAAAAACATGTAGCTTAACACTGAGCCATTAGTTCTTCGTACAGAAAATAGAAGCAAAGGAGAAAACATACAATTTAGTAGATCTTTCAGTGGTTCCACCCAGAGAGAGGTTCAAGCTAAACACTAAGCACTGGACCAAGGATGCCTTCTATCGAACAGGAGCACAAAAACAGGTAAAAGCTTTATTAAATCCGTGACTAGACCTCTCTAGGAAAAATACACAGCTAATCACAGAAGTAGTAGGACAGGGTTAGAAATAGAAAGAAAATAAAAAAAAAGACAATGCTATTGGCATCAGAAACTCTGCCAGTTCCTCTATCCTGGAAAAACACACAACACCACACAGTAGCACTTATCTATTAGTACTTTCTATGAAAAATAGTAAAGAGAAAACAAACAGGTAATTGGAGCAACAGATCCATCAATGGTCCCATTCAGGAAGAAGACCCAGCTAAACATAAAAGTAGGCCTGGGGATCAGTTACTTCTTCCAAAGCGTTGTTAACACGTTCAGTTTTATGAGCTTCAGCGCTGTTAAAGATTAAATAGTGTTCTCTCGAATCATGATTTTTTTTTAGAGAGCTCCTTTAATCTGACCTTCGTACCTGACAGCTGTTTGCTCATCTCTCCTGGTAAAACAAATTTCTGTTTATCCAAACTGAATACAGTCTGAGGTGCTGTTATTGTGCTGCATTCTGTCTGTTACACCGGTCACGGCACTCTGACCTTAAAATCTCATCCAAGTGTTGTTCCTCATTAAAGCTGAGTGTTTTTTTGTTTCGTTTTTTTTGTTTTTTGTTTTTTTTATCCATCGTAACAATCTGTTCTGACAACATGTGGGCAGCAGATGGGTAAGTTGCTTGAGATAAGTAAATTTCTGCCATGATTGCGGTAAACAGTAATAAATATCATAATCCTGCTGCTTCTAGTAAGCTTGTGGGTTAACACAAACATCATTTCCAGCTTATGCAAAACAAAATGGAAATAAAAAATTGCATGTATGATTATGTAGGCAATAAAGGTGCTTTGGATTTCCCTTTTATCAACAGTTCAAACTAACCTGCTTGTGTATTAATAGTTGGCCTTTATAGAACAAGACAACAACAAATTTTGGGATAAAGAACAATAAAACTCCATATAATTCCGTTGTGAAATGCAGTTTTTCTGTAAATGATGCGTCACATGACAGAAGCATAAAACGGTAGCTGAGTTATTCTCGGAGCAGCACACATTTAGTGCACTGAACACCTGTCCTGCTGCATCCCAAAGGATGTGGAGCTATTCAGGCCACGGCGGCCTACTTTGATTCTCATGCTTTGTCATCCGGTCTGCTGTGATGGATTATGGTGTAAAGCTGCTACATGAATCAAATTTAATATTAAGTTCATATCTGAGAAATTAACCACTGGTCATTGGTCTTGGTTAAGACTTTTGGTGAGTTTACTTAAACAGCCCCAGTCTAATAGAAGGCAATTCATTGAACTTTACTGTATAATAAAGGTTATATATAAATGCATACTTATATTTAGCCATCATATTTGTTGATGAGTTGAAATCAATTCAATTCAATTAATTTAGTTTAATTTCATAAAAGAAATAAACACTCCACATCATGTCAAGGCACTTTTTCAATTAAGTATTTTTCGGTTAAATCATACATTTTAATTGATCTTAGTTATCAAACAATCCATCAACTTTAGTAAATTCAAATTAATTGAAAGTTTGCTATTTAGGAAACTATTTAGTTTGCCTAGTAGTTATTGGCAGCAGCACATTGGCCGATGCCACTGTCCAAGAAGGTATCAAAGCCAAACAGAACGGCAGACCGGGTGTCAAGTCTGTGAAGAGAAAACAACTGGGAGAAAACATAACATTAAAGGTTATGGAACATGAACACAGTAGCGACATCTAGTTTGTTTAGGTTGTAGTTGCAGTGATAGAAAAATCCTTCCAGCTGTTGGGTTGCCTGGTTTTCTGCCAGTACGCCCAGTGACCAACCTGAACTGTCTCCTGTGAGGAATGTATTTTAGAGTAGTTTAACTGAAAGCTAATGTTTGCAAGTTAGCAAGTGCGTAATCTTACCGATCCAGGAGGAATGTCACTATTTCTGAGTATGTTTGATGCCGTGCAAATGTTTTATGTGGGTCCATCCAGTGTAGGCTTTACCTAAATTTACTCTAGTTTCTGTTGCTTTGCAACACTGACAAAGAAACGCAGAACTTTAAACAAAAAACATCTCCGTCAATACGGCTGCGTCTGCATCCATTCTGGCTGAGGGAGAAGTATAAACTAGGCCTTATCCGGTTATATGTGGATGGAGATTAAAAGGAGGAGAGGAAAATATATGCTTTCAAAAACACAGCTACGTTTGTACATGGCCTCGATTTATTAAATTCTCTGTGGGCTTTAGCCTGATTGAGTCTGGTGGAGTAGAAATTCTGACCCTTCCCCTCATAGATATTATTGACAAACCCACCCAGTTGCTGTAGAAGAAACCTGGGAGTAATCCACATATTTAGGGTACTTGCTCCAAGGCATTTTATTACAGATTTGTCGAGAGCATTATTACCTTTTCTATAACTTGCTGGTACCACTCTATTAGCATCCACAACAGAAATCGACTGCAGAGGACAGTGTCAGTCTGCACGAAGATCGTTGGCCAGTCTTTAAGATCTCTCATTGAATTACATGATTGACAGTCACTGACTCCTGCCAGTAAAATCATCAAAGATCCTTTATATCCCCTTAATTGGGCATTCCAGTGGTTTCCCTCTTACGGCCATCTTTGCTGCCCAGCTTGCAGAACTCAGAGGAGGAAAAACACTTCTGTTTCTAAAGCTATTCTCCTCCTTAACTACTCACATACAGTTTATTTTTCTTACTCTGACTTTTTTAGCTTACTTTACAGTCTTAACTTGGTAACTTTGTTTGACCTTTTATACTTAGGTTTGATTTTTTTTTTAAATGTTTTTGTCATGTTGTGCTGCTCACTTTGACCTTGTGCCTTGAATTGCCCTTCAGGGATAAATAAAATTTGTCTGAAGGCTAGAGGGAACGATATAGATGTTGCATAAAATCGCCCCTATAATGGAGCCTTGTGGAACCCCACATGTTATCCATGTTTAGTCAGATTTAGATCTACTCAATGACCAAACTAGTTCCAGTTGGCTAACACGGATTGGAACCAGCTTAACATAGCTTTGGGATCCAGTGAAACTATCAAATAAGTTTTAGATCCTCCACTCTGTAGATGTATCATTTAAATTCTGACCAATGCAGTCTTACCCTGTGTCCACACGACGCGATAGGAGCGACTAAAAAGCACGACATACGTCTAGCTGTTCGCGTGCACATTCGTACCTTGAAACGCGTACAAAGCGAACTGGATGCGCTTCAAATATGGTATTTTCACGCGCGAACTGGCCTTCAGCAGAGCTGTGGCCAGAGTGCAGCTGCCGATGGATCATGGACCGAGCTGATGGAGGACTGCGTGCTCGGCCCGGGCTTCAGTGGAGCTGGGGCTAGAGTGGTGCGGGAGCTGCTACCAGGAAACCAGGTGAGGCTGTTTCAAGGCTGACTTCTATGCCGAGAGGTGCTTTTACAGCAACAACGGGTCTTTTAAGAGCCACCCACAAACCTCTTAAGAGCATTCCTCTCTAAATAGTTTAACCTATTTATAAAAAATTTATTTTCCTGTCTCTGTATTGAAAACTGCTTGTGTCGCGTAGCTCGGGGTGATTAGCCATGATTTTTATCAGTATTTCCTCCATGTCCTGCTGAGGCCTTGACTCCATGACAGTCACAGAATCACTGAAACTCTGTCCCCTGATAGGTAATCGCGGCGCGATTTGACGCTGGAGTTCAGATTTTTCCAACTCGAGTGGTAGATGCCATGAACGCGAATGCACAAAATGCACCACATAAAATGCAGCGTGAATTTTCCATCGCATCTCTAGCGTGACCTGTTCGTGCAAATCAGGCAGAAAGGCATTTTTGCGACGCAAATTTGCTTCTGAAGTGTCTCGGGACCCCAAGTCGCGCTTCATCGCGTTCCTCCATTGATTTTACATGTAAACCTGAAGCTCTAGTCGCTCCTATCGCGTTTGGTCTGGACACACCGTACGTCTTGTGTTAGAGATGACCGAAGATCTTTTTCTAATCATTTTTTTTACATTTGTTAGGGCTTACTGAATATGTAATGTTAGATGCATGTTTATAATCCTTTATAACTTTTGTTTAATCCCTGCCCTTGATCAGGGTGTGGGGAAAATCATGCGTGTAAAAAGAAGTATGTATGATCTACTACTACTGATAGAACAGGGTTAGCAGACATAACAGCTGATTAGAGACTTTGCTCCAGATAAGAGTGCCCCGGCGCCATCTTTGGTTTAAAATATTTCAGCCGTTTAAGTTGCTTTGACAGGGTCTGAACATCCCCAGTTTTCTCTTATTAACCGTGCAATTTATCACTGCCAGGAAGTGGAAGCTGTCACGGCTGCGCTGGAAGTTTCTGAGTCTTATCTTTCACCTGCACGACAGTCCTCACAGTACCCATCGCTGCTCACAGTTGTCAACAAATGTCCCCCATTCACAGCCCGTCACCACCCCCCTTTATTCCTATTTATCACTGTCACAAATGTTTCGATTTTATGTTGGCACACTGAAAATTTCTCTAATCATTTGGTGATGGTTCTGTAATTTCCACTGAATTGTGATTCATTATTAGGCTTCAGTTTGTGACACCATGTCATCGGTTTTCGCATCCATCTAGAAGAGGACGGTTTTATTCAAAATGATGTCGAATGGCAATGCAGTAATTTAACACAAAAGCCTCAGCTTTTTTTATTCTTTATTTAAATAACTGACATATTTTTCATGTCCTTTAGGAAAAATATGTTTTGTCTAAGTGCAGCTTCAAATTTAGGATTTCCAGCATCAGGTTGTTTTTCCAGACTGCCGTCAGTAGCAGGTAATGAAGGTATTAAAGGAAATCCTGATTAGGGAGAAAACTTGTCTAAGTGCCTGCAGTGGCTTACCTGTAATTAGTTTCATTGCCTTTTCTTTCACAGCGTAGCCAATTCCTTTTTACAGTTCATTAATTAATAACCAGCTGAGAAGGTCCAATGCACCATCAAGGAAATAAACTCCGCTCTGGCATTCAAATTGATACTGTTCAGTCTCTGCCTGCAGCTCCACTTCCATAATATCCAGATTTTATCTTAACAATCCAGTCAGCTTAAAATAAAACAGCAACTGTATCTAAACCATGTTTATTGAGCTTAGTGTAACAACATGTAATCATGGTGGTAATATCTCCAGCTTGTCGTGTAAGTTGTCATGTCTCCTGCAACATAAAAGTGTAGTACCAAATTTTGAATAAAAAAAAAAAGACTTTTGGGGTTTTGTGCAAAAGGTCAGTCTTTTTTAGTTTATATTTATTTTACAAAAAACTGAGCTTTTAACCCAGTTTTTCCTAATGACTCTTCATTTGTGATACATCAGTTATGATTATAACCATCATTGTATGAATAACAATCATCTGCAGCTCTTTGGTGATTTTATAATAACTCAGACTAGAGCCCTGCACTGGGACTCTAGGCCCAAGGGTCACGACAGCCCGAGGGTGCGAGGGCTGGGCTTCGACCCGAAGACCGTATAATTACCTCGGACACGGCCCGGGCTTCGGCACTTTTATTTTTCAATTGACCTTTTGCCAAGGCAGGCTCCCCTCAGTTACTGTTGCTACGTCCGACAAACAAATGTTCAAACACAACTAGCGTTACAACGCCATTACCGTTACTGGGGAAATAAAGTCTGGTTAATGTAATGTTGCTGAATGAAGCGCAGCAGCGTCAGGATTTCTGACAATCGCACTGCAGCTGCTTGGAGGGAGAGTGCATGCAGTGATGATGCCACTGCAAATATGATGATTTGGTGAGTGGGCGGATACTCTAATGCTCTTGCTGTCTGCATGCTGTTAGAAACTTAGTTGTGAACTGAGTTTTAAGTTGGATTTTAGGCGGATATCCATTTCATTAAAGCGGATGCTCCCTGTTTCACCCAGAAATGCATTAATAAAACGGCTGCATCGCTGCTCGCTCCTGAAGGTGGTGGGTTTCGTTTTCAATAAATCTCCATACATCCCAGAAAATATCTATGAGATCTACCAACAAATTGACCCGAAAATATTAATAGTTGCTCAACACCCGAAGGAACTTGACACACCGAGGTTACTTATTAATCAGTTACTGTAAACTAAGAGAGGGAGTGGGGCCGTCCACCCTTTTTTTATCCATTGTAGGCATTGCTCATGCTGTTTTTTCAGCTTTGGGAATGGAAAGACACATAGAACAAACACAACTCCTCCAGACAATTTATTGGTGGTATCTGTGTCTAATTGTGTCGAATTGTTCGGTGTGTTGTATGCAAACCTATCATATTACAGCAAATACATGTGGCGGATCCAAGCGAGCACCTATTTTAACCTGCTATTTTATGTCCACTTTGATCTGTCAGAAACTGTTTGTTTATTCACAGAAAATTAGAATGCTGTTTTTTTCTAACTGCAGAGCGTTTGCATTTTCAGAGCAGCAGATTCAATTCACGAACGCACCCTGTGAACGTAGCGTTCTATCACACTAAAACATTGTTATTGGACGTTAAAAAAAGTCAGACTTGATACGGGTTCAGGCCTGAGAATTCTGAAAACCTTTCAGGCCGGGCTGGCGCTCCTACTCCTCAGGCCAGGGCCGGACTCGGGCTCAGTTAATAGGCCTGAGCAGGGCTCTCACTCAGACATTTCCATAATTAAAGGCATACTTTTTTATATTTAAACTAATTTATTGTCAGACATTTAAAACACAATACCACATTTACCACAATAAACAAAATTGAAAGTTTGATGAAATTTTAAATCCGATATACAGTATCTTACACAGAAAAATCAAGAACTCCCGAAAGAGTCAGGGATTTCCAAATCCAGCCCTCAGGACTACTGCCCTGCAACTTTTAGGTGCATCCTTGCTCCAAGACAGCCGACTCAAATGAATGACTCATTATTAGGTCTTTGCCAAACTTGATGCCAGCTGAAGACGTGATTCAGTAATTTGATTTAGCTTTATTGAAGCAGGGATGCACCTAAAGGTTGCAGGGCAGTAATATAGAGGACTGTAGTTGGAGTTAGATCCCTGATTTAACCCCTTATCAAGTGGGGTCATTTTACTAAATCACATGTAATGTGACTTCTCCAAAACAGAATTATTGCCGTCATCGAACCCTATGAAGTATAAAAACATTTCTGGGCTCATTGTAAACGTAATTTCAACCAGCTTCACTCATAGCAGTCAGAATCGCTGTAGGTATGACTGATATAAAGTTTGTCACTTTAGAACTCACAGAAAACAATTAATTTCTTTGTCCTTTCCCAAATTTTCTATGTGAAAATTAAGGTGCCTATAGCAACAGTAGGTAATGGGGAATTTTCACACTATGTGCCAACTAAATAACTTGTTGACTACCCACATTTCACATTTGAAAAGAATATCTACAAAGTATTTTTTTACTACAGTTTTTATGTGTGTATGTCCAGGTGGTCATTTAATTTAGATGATGTGTTTATTGTCGGATTATGTGACAGAGGGGCATGCACACTGCTATATCTGTTAAGTGTTAAATTGAGTAGATGTACATCTGGATTTTTCTAAATTGTAAACGGATCATATGGCTCTTTTCCTAGATCAGAACGACTTCTCCTGGATTTAGACTTGATCCATCTGAGACGGTGAGGAAGAGGGTCCAACATGGCTGCTTCCACTGAGTGCTATTACACTGAAATAATTGAAGTTACACACTTGCACAGTGCTCAATAACACCTATATGCAGCCATACTGCAGCTTTTTCCTCACAAAAGGATCCAGTCTACACCCAGGTGATGTTGTTCTGATCCAGGATGATCTGCATGAACGACTTAGGCCTAGTTTATACTTCTCCGTCAGCAAGTTTGCACCCAGACACAGACGTATTGATAGAGACGTTTTTCGTTAATGGTCCTCCGTTGATTTTTCAAGCAGTTTCCCCACCAGGAAAGTAGAGGGTGCTAACTTCGAAAATCTCACATAAAAAAAAGCTAACATTTTCTAATCTAGCTCAAACTCTCTCTAGCTGACTCGTGTCCCAGGTTGCTGCAGTGGGTAACGAATGCATACTAGCCAATAACTGCAGTCAGAGCTCAAATTATATGGAATAAACCAAATTGTAACAAACAAGGCTGGATGAAAGGCCTAGTGAGAAAAGTAAATAAACACCTTAAAGGTTCACTGTTTGAATGTCACTGCAAAGAGCAACATGTTAAATCTGCATAAGAAGCTAGCTTTTGCATACATATTTACTGAAGTTTCCCATTTTCTCTATAAATGTTTAGATACAGTATATGAAAACAAGCAAAATAACTGTAAATGTTTAACGTTTGTTACAAATTAGCCTCCTTGTTTGCACCCTGGACTTTTGCACAATGTTCTAACTCATGCAGTAATTCAACAGAAAGTTAATACATTTTGAATATGGTATAACAGCCTAGAGATGAGGTAAAACAAGGCTGTTGATGTCTTCGGGCTAAAGCTTTCAGGATGAGGAAAATCCATTGTGCTCCTGTCTCAAAGCTGATTCACTCCAATGTTTCTGCCTTTGCTTCTTCTGTCTATCTTCTTTCCAGGCATCTTGGACGCGACCAGACAAATATGAGGTATTGCTAAAAATGTCATGGCCCAAGTCAACTAATAATACCCCATACTTACACCCTAGACTCCCTCCTTTTACCACTTTCATTGCAAAGCAGAGGTATTATACTTTAGCCTGCATTTATTATACTTTAGCTTGTAGCTGTACGCTTAATGTGTAGATCATTAGACGCACAGTGCAGTTCATTTAATCCAATTAGTTCCAGTACACACTTAGATTTTCCTTATTTACTTGACGCTGCTTGTTCCTGCCCACAGATGTGACCTCGTGATGGCGGCTCGATCTAAAAGTAATTTGAGTTGGTTTCTGCTGTTATTTCCTGCTGCAGGGTCTGTATAGTTTTGTCCTTTAAAATCAGATTTTGGGAAATGAAAATAAAGACTCCTGCTTTTTGTTGTGAATGGGTCAGTGAACCGGCAGCGTCCGGCGGAATAAGCCAAAGTCTCTCTGCTGTGAGCAAACCGTGGCTCTAACTCACATAAATCCTAACACAGGGGTTGTAAATGCTGCATCCTCCTGTCGGGGGCCAAGGGCCGGCATGTTTGGCTTCAACTTCACACTTGGATGACATTTCAGTCACCTGTGGCCAGACGGCTGTCATCTCTCTGGGTCACTTCATCCAGATGACAAAAATGTCTCACCTTTTTCTAGAAGTGTATATATTTTTTTTTTTGCTTTTATTCTCTGTCTTAGAAGGAGTAGTTTATTATTATTTTAAATCAAAACATTAAAATGGATTAAATCAGGATTGAAAATGGATAGAAAGGATTATTTGGAAAGACAGTTCAAACTCTGAGGCTTTGGTGTACAGACATGTGGCCTCTGAGCGCCTCCACAGTCCAGACAGAATGATCTAAACCAAATTAATACACTAACAACCTCACTCCTGTGACAAGTAATACAGGTGCACCTCAGGGCACTAACAAAATCATTGAAAAGTGAATTATCTGAGAAACTCAGTTTAAAAGTGGAGCTTGTATTTATCCCAAAACTGAAAAATGTCAATGTTATATTTCATAATTACTGCCAAATAATTATGATTCTGTCTTATAGTCAATGAAAACCCAACATTTAATTTTTCACAAAATTAGAATATTACGTCACTACGCAATATATATAAATATATATACTTATGGCTGGTTGGTTGGTGAATTACTACATCTATCAAACTTTTTTAATAAGGTACTTTTCATAACAAAAATGTAACTCAAAGTGCTTTACGGATTAAACATTACTCCATAAGTTTAAACTTATACATGTGAAGTTAAAGCATAATCACATTTGTCTCATTTCCATTGATGGTTCTGGTGACCTTCCTGTTCTCTCTTCACATATTACATAGATTCTCAAGTCAGGCTTATTTGCAGGTGTAACCTTGATGAATAAAGCAGGTATTGCTACGTGTGGCATTGCAAGCAGCTACCAAGCCCTGCATTAAAATAAAGTCAGCATCTCAATAAATCTTGTCTGCAGAAGGAAGCATGAAGTGCCAAAAATGTTCTGGTAGATTGCTGCACTGACTGTGGACTTCATAAAAACCCACATAACCAGAACCAGCAGGTAACATGGCGCACAGACAATCACTTGTTGTAGAAACATCACTCTTGAGCTCCAGTAGCGTTTTATCTTTAACCCCTCTCCTGTTTCTTGTCCTTCTTTTCCAGACAGTTTTTCCTTCCATTTAACTTTCTATTTCTATTCTTGGGTATAGTACTGTGGAAAAAAACATGCTTGAAATATCTCAATCTGTGAAATTAATTCATGACATAAACCAGTTTTACTGTGGAAACTTCACTCTAGAGTTATTTTCCTCCAGACTCTGGAGGCCTGGGTATGTCTGGGTACGTCTACTGTATATGTGGTGGCTCTTAAATTTTTTAACTCCAGCTGCAGGCCTCATCTTATGAATTTTGGTTGAGTGTCTACCTTTTTCAACCACACATAGAATTTTCCTTTCACTAAACTTTCCATCAAAACACTTTGATTTAGTCTTCTGTACAGTGTGCTTTTGTGGCTTGCTTTACTTTCTGCAGGGTCAGCTAGACAACTGAGTCCCAACCAGAACCCCTCATTTAAAATATTAAAATATTAAAATATTTCTGTGATCTTATTTGTTGCTCTGAAGCTAAACTCTGGGTTTTCATTAGCTGTAGGCCAAAAACATTGACGATTAGCAGTAACAAACATTACAAAACGAGTCGCTTCGTGTAGAATAAATCTTTATAAAATAAGTTAGTTTTGTAACTGAATTACTGTAAAAAAAAAAATGGAAGCGTTTTTTTCATTTGTTTTAATTCTGTTGGGTGCATCTGTGTTACTAAGAGATAACGCTCACCACATCCAGAATCCTAACATCGATTCATAAAAAACAAACAATTTGCTTCTGACCTGCTTTAATTGTATGATGAACCCTTTGGGCTTTAGATAACCACCAGGATCGTTTATTGAATGACTGAAAATCATGTTTCTTTTTGACACAGTGGAAACCCTGAGACTGACCATGTCCGAGTCGCCATGGTGATTATTTTACTAGAGCAGATTTCTGGATCTGTAGGTCAAATGTACATCACCTGAACCATGGTTTATTTAGAAGATTTTTTTTCCCCATGTAAGCTAGTAGGTATGCTGGACATGTTATCACTTAGCAACATGAGCAGAATATGTAGAGTTTATGCAAAAATAAAGGATGTAACGGTACACCAAACATTTGGTAAGTATTTAGGGTTCAGTTCTGTGGCAAACTTTAATCAAGAAAATTTAAAACTTATGACTTACTTACTGTATTCATCATTGAAAAAACCCTTTATTTATGAAGTCTTTCCTTTGAATTCCTGAATTTAATTAGATTTTTTCATTATGTTCTTTCTTTTAAAAAATATTAAAGAACTGACTGGGGATAGGTGTGCATTTTTTTAATGAAAAAGTTATCCAGGAAAGCTTACCTGACTGAAAGAACTGTTCTGAAAAACATTTCCACCTAAATTATTGTGATTCATATGATTGCTGTGCCAGTGCGCCCTGTTTACTTTTTATGTATAGGTCTACAAGGAAACTTGACCTTTTAATAGGAGCATGGTGTGATCAATAATGATCTGCTTGTTAGGAGACACTGTGTTGTAAGTGCTGGATGTAGTGGTCAAGTGATCTTTCATCAACATGAGTAAAAGGTCAGATAACCATGATATATTCAACATTGATTCTACTGGATGACAAACGTCTGTAAGATTAAGTTAACAAAAGCAAAATGGAGAGTTCATGGGTGTCTTTTTAAACGTCCTCAGCGTTGACTGATTTGAACATTAAACTCAATTACTTAGTTTACGATATTTTTCCAAAAGGGAAATTAAAAATGGTTGCAACTCATGACATCCAAGTATCTTTAAAGAGTTGTCATAGATGTTGATGCTGTGGGCAAGAAGGATGTCCAGTAGCAGTCAGTCTCGCGACAAATTTGAAGATGCCCCTGACTACTTTATGACATGGCTATTACATGCTGTCAACTCAGTATCAATGGAGCAGAGATGATATTCTACAATAACATTCTGGATGACATCAGGTTTTAAGAAGCACTGCTAATCCAGTCGGGCAGACTCCCCTAACGATGAGACAGTGGCTGAGTCTCTCAGCTGGTCGTCGTCGGAGGAGCCTGGTTGGTCATCAATGGCGTTGTAGGAGCCTGGCTGGATCTGACTGGCAACGACGAAGGTGTCTGGCAAGTTTTAGTTGGTGGCGAATAGGCCAAGTCGGTAGAGCCGGGCCAATAGGCTTGGAGGCCAGTGGGCCTGGAACTTGAGCGTTGGAGGACGGCAGGCCTGGATCTGGACACTTGGAGGCTTGCGGGCCTGGATCTCGAGACTTGGAGGCCAGCGTTGGGTCCTTTCTGATCAGAACAGGGTACTCCGGTGGCCCATAAGGAGAAGACGGGTGCTGGAAGACTGCTGCTATGATGCCCAAGAAGACTGCAGCCACCGCAGATCACAGCAGCAAGTGTGCTGAGAGCAGAGGTAGGTCGTCTTTGACCTCCTCCGGGAACTGTAGTGCTGGGTTAGACTGGCTGACTGGATCACAGACTGGGGCAAAATGGCTGACTGGATCACAGACTGGGGCAGACTGGCTGACTGAACTTAATGGTGCTGGAGGAACTGGAAATCACCTTCAGGGAACAGAACCTGAGCTGACTATTTTCAGGTGGAGTGGACCGAACCAGGGCACAGAATGTAGAAGGAAGGATCAGAGGTGAGTAGACTGCTCGCTTTTCCAAACTGGAAGCTGCTCTTCCTCCATGGTGCTGTTGTCTGCGTTGAGACAGTGGAGGAGGTTCATGCTTTCTGGGACCGGTGCCTGGAGCACAGTAGGCCAACCTAGTCCCTCTCAAGGATATCTGCTGCTTCTAGTAACAACCACTGTCAGAGTCGACCTAAAACATGGGGGCGCAGATTGTGGAAGGGGAGTGAGGAGCACGCTTATCCGCCCTGAAAGCGGATCTGTAGCAATTACGCCGCCGTTTGTGGTGAGGAGCTAGATCCTCTCTGGAGCAGAGATAATCTATGTTGTCCCCATGGAAAAACTCAAACAGCTTATCTTCACTGATGTAAGGGGGAGCCAATCCAAGAGAGGCAGAAGAAGCACCGATGAACCCCTGCGCTGGCATTTGGGGGAGCGGATCGCCTCCCAGCAGGAGACATCTGTTCCTCAGCTGCCAGAAGGATGTCATCATCTGCTTCCTTGAGATCCTCCAGGTCGAGTGAGCTGAGGCTGGAGTAGGATCGGTTTCCACTAGGGTGAGGCGAGCCAAGGGACGGACGAAGCCGGAGATCTTGCCGAGCCGACACCAGAGCGCATGCAGGAGTTTGGAGTTAGAAGCTTCCGTTGGGTCCATCTTTACTGGCCGGATCATTCTGTCAGGAGTTGTGCTGTGTGATGTGTTGACCCAAGAGCAGAAGCAGGTAAAGTGCTAGGCTGTTTATTAAAGTGCTGCTGGTTATGATGAAGAATGCTGACCAAGGTGATGATGGCAGGAATGGAGAGACGTGATGAGCAGCAGGGAAAACAGCAGGATAATGCACTGTGGAGAAATCAACAATGATGGTGTTGACTGAGGGAATGTGACGGGTTATAAAGTCATGAGGTAAGGATGACTGTGGGATACAGGTGAGGATGACGCCGAGGAGCGGGAGTGAATAAGGCAGCATGAAACATATCTTATTGACTGACAAGAAGTTGTTTAGTAAAAAGATGTTTTCTTTTGAAATCTGGTAAAGTTTTGTAAGAAATTATCTCTTCAAATTCCATGTCTTCCTAGGCTACCCTCAGTAATGCAGAAAAATCTGAAGTCTGTTTCTATTAGTTCTTAACTTAGTTTGCCAACCTAAGCTCTGCTTTAAAAAGCTAGTTTATCTTGAAGGAAAGTATTTGATTAAATAAAAGAAATCTCATTAATGATCTTCCTGCTTTTTTAGGAAAAAACATGTGAATCATTTATTTTCCCTAAATTACATCTAAACATCCATGACCCTAAACAGGGTAAAGCGATGTTAAATGAATGAATACATTTCCAGCCCATTTGACTCAAAGCTCTCGGTGTAAACAGTAATGAAAAGTGTGTCTTTTAAACAGTCATATTTTTTAAAAACTCTGGAGTCCAATAAAGACGTTTGATATTACGTTTTTACTTTTGGCTTTATATTGTTTTTATAGATTACATTTTGAAACAGAAAAACTAAAGAACGAACCATACACGGATTAACACAGATAGGAAGAACCCACTGCACCAAAAGCCATCTAAAATGTTTCAAAAACATGCGGAGATAGTGAAGCAACATTTCCAGACATCAGCCATAAAAGTTATTTGGACAAAAATCTGGTCTTTCAAATGGGTAATGACTCTTAGCAAACTGCGAATTTAGTTACGAAGGGGCTTAGGAACTAAGAAGCCAATGCTCTAGAGTGCTCATCATGAATGAATTCATCAAGATCTCAGTCTGTAGTAGATTTGTGGGTGGAGCTGAAAAGCTGTGTAATCAAGGCTTCCTCCAAACCTGACCCATTCACACCAGTTCTGTCAGAATTAAAGAGATAGCATTCCAGTAAATGAGAGTGAGGAGTTTTTGAAAGGTAAAAATTTAAAGCAACAAGACATTTAACCATTCCTCCAACAGGCTTCTTTAGTTCCGCAACTTGGTTGAGAGTATCATGCTTATAAGATCTAATCAGGAATAATCATACTAGTAGAGACCACTAATGAGGCCATTGTTATTAATTGATAAGACCATCAAGGTGCCATGACCTAGCCTCTATTCAATTATGTGTCTGCACTAAAGGTCCATACTGTTCCCCAATAGTCCTTTAATCTTTTCGTCATATGTAACAAGGTGACTTTCCAGATTTAAAATGCACTGGAGTATTGTGTCCAGTGCATTTTAATTCTAGACAAAAATGTTAGTGCTTATGAATGCAAAGGGTAGCATGGTGTGTTTCAAACTTAGAAAAACAAAGTAGCAGCTACATAACAGGATGTCACAGAACATAAGAGCCACCTTACCAGGTCTAGACTCAGCAGAGTATCGCCATCTCAACGATAATGTTCAAATTGTGATAGAGAAGACAGAAAAAGGTGAGAGAAGCCGTCTATGTAAATCATGAAAGTTACTTTGAACATAGGTGGCTCAAGATTCCATCCACTATCGTGCAGCCCCGACTCTGCTGCCAGGCAGTTCCACAGAAACTCACACCTTGAGACATGTGATCAAAACAGATCTGAAATGCTGGGGAATCTTCAGGATTACTGGTGTCACCGCACCATTCAGGGAATTGAATAGAGGGTAAGAGGGTGTCATATGGTGGCTGTGGCTCAGTGGTAGCGCTGTTGGCCTGCGACCCGGAAAGTGCTATATATTGTTGTGTCCTTGGGCAAGACACTTCACTTAACTGGCCAACTGGTTATGATCAGAGGGACGATTGGTACCAGTGTCCAGCAGTCTCGCCTCTGTCAGTGCATCCCAGGACAGCTGTGGCGACATTGTAGCTTGCCATCACCAATGTGTGAATGTGTTTGTGAATGGGTGAATGACTGAATGTAGTGTGAAGCTCTTTGGGGTCCTCTGGATTTGATAAACCACTATACAAGTACAGGCCTTACCATTTAGTTGATAACAATGGTCTCATTAATGGTATCTGCCGCACTGTTTGTCTGATTGTTCCTGATTACATCTCATAAGCCAGATACTCTTAACCAAGTTTCAGAATTGAAGGAAATTTTTGGACAGAATGTCAAACATCTCATTGGCACTGTTTCTTGGATGACTGGGGGACATTATACCAGCATAAAATGAAAAATACCTTAAAGGGTTTAACTGACGTCATGCAGTGTGAAGCCTAACATTAAGGCAGTGGATATAAACTTGAATTTAAAGCAAAAATAATTAAATGAAATTAATTAAACCTTTTGTTTAATTCAAAAGTTAATTGTCAAAAAAGGTGGTTTTATACTCGGTTTAGGAAGTAGTTTTGTTTCAGTTGCAGGTTCATTTTATTAAATTCATGCTTTTTTAGAAACAGGTTCATTGTTTTATTTATTTTAAGTGTCGCTTAAAAACTACCAGAATGCATTTATGTAGTTGTTTTCTAAGCATTATCTATCTTTTTTATAGTGAGTTCTGTCTCTTTAAATAGTATGCTGGTCACCACTCAAACAAAGCCCCAGGAAAAATCATCGCCATCTCTACTGTTCAAAGTCACCTAAATCAATCTGGTGTGATATCAAAGATAATAGATTAACATTTTTTTCTTTTGTTGGACCTTATAGATTAATTATTTTCAAAGGTCTCCCCATTCATTTCTGTTTATGCAGTCTCGTTAAAGTATTATTCTCTATTAACCTTTCTCTGTTTGCATACAAACAGCCTGCATGGTGCAGTGAAGCAAGATTAATGCTGCCCTTTTTGAAATGTTTCAGGACACTCCTTTAGATGTTCTTAGAAAACAGGAAAATATTTATGCCACACGTGCATCATTTTTCCCTGCAAAAACTAACCAGTCATGCTCTAATTCTAATAATGGAAAATATGGATA
The DNA here is from genome assembly GCA_028564705.1 of Apricaphanius iberus. Classification (NCBI taxonomy): domain Eukaryota; kingdom Metazoa; phylum Chordata; class Actinopteri; order Cyprinodontiformes; family Aphaniidae; genus Apricaphanius; species Apricaphanius iberus. The sequence continues at coordinate 1,888,605 of JAPXFQ010000269.1, forward strand.
AATAAATAGTAAACCTAACGAAAGAAGCACAGAGTGTGCTCGAATTATTAATGGAACACTGTGGAAGCTGGAAGGGAGATGTATGTCCCCTGCTGGTGTGTGGGAAGAAAAGCCGTTACTGTATTTATAACAGCTCAAGTTTTTGCACAGCAATACCGTTATTATTCATTTTATTTGACCCCATTCTATGTTTCATTGCTACTTGCTGCTGTTAGTTTTGCTGCAGAATTCCATGGCTTTCTGAAAGTCTATTTCAATTAATTTCACCATCTTTGCATAGAATGCCATGGAGAGAGAAAGGAAAAACAGGCTGCATCACAAACCACTGTCATATACAGCAAAGATTGAGGATCAGGCCAGGTGTATTGCTTTATTATAATGGCCAGTGGAGTACTTTGAGTGAACTCATTTGTCAGCTGCACACCTGTGCAGAAGCTCTGAGTCCTCACCAACAGTCCAATAAACAGGATCTGCTAATCAAAATGAAAGCAGGATTTAACTAGGTAATTTTCTTCTCTGCTTTTATGCTGCTCCAACTGTATGCAGATTGTAAACCAGCAGAAAGGCATGTAAACAGGTAGAGACGCAAATTAGCTGGAGGAGTTTGCTGGTCAGGGCTTTTTTAAGACTTACAGACTTCCAGTTTAAGATAGGAATAATTTATTCCTTATGGGTGCAGATAGATAAATGCTTACTGATGGTAGGAAATTTGATCTGAGGATGATTACTCAAGTACTTCTTAAAATATTTTTAATTTATTTTTAATTGATTTCAATCCAAATTCCAAATTTTATTGGGGAAAAAAAGAAAATTCTGAAAACTCCAGATTTTTAATAATTAATGCAAGTATAGAATGTTTGGGGTCTTCATTGGATCCCTAGGATTACTCAGGGTTAAGGACCTTAACAGCCTTTGAATAGCTTAAATCTGGACATGCTTGAAACTCGCTCTAAAAGTGCTTCTAAATGGGTATTTTAATAGTTTAAACATCAAATACACTTTATTATGCATCAATACACACAGGGAAAATTGATTTAGCACTACTGGGGTAACTGTGGCTCAGGAGTTAGGAGTTTTTCCTCTAACCAGAGGGTTTCCAGTTCGGTACCATGCTTTGTCAGCTGTTATGTTCTTGGGCAATCCCTTGACCTGACTTTCCTGCTGGTGGTGGTCAGAGGGCCCAGTGGCTTGCCTCTGTCAGTGTACCCCACGGCAGCGCTTTGGGGTCCTCAGGACTGGATAAAGTGCTATGGATGTACAAGCCACTTGCCAAATGACCGTATAAGCTAATATCTACAGATTTACGCACTGTAAGTCCGCTTTTTGGGTACAACCAATCAAGGCAAAAGGGAAATGAATGAGCCTCCTGGATTGGCTTCTTTACAAACGCAGATCTTAATAGAGATTATATATTTGTCAATACAGCCGGCCCTTTGAATAGCCCATATTGGTAATATTTTCAGTTATCTGGCAGTTTCAGTGTTGGGTAGCGATGATATCTTGTTTCTTAGCCTAGGAGGCTTACCTGATATGAAGTGATCGCTGCAGATGTTTAATCATCTGTTCATTCCACTGGCTTCTTGCGATAGCTTGTGATTAGCGTATTTTTTATAAAGAACTTTCTCAAATAGGCAAATTTTCTGCAATTATCTTAGAGGCTTTTCCTGCAGAAAATGTGAAAATACCGAGCCGTCAAAAGCGGGGGGTCCACTGCACTTATTTTTCCACAATTTTTCCACTTTTTTTTCTTTTTTGTTCAATAATTATCTTGGTGCAATCTATGGGCTTTTGCACATCCATATTTTAAAATCTGGTAAGGGCTGAGTGTTTTTGCACAACTAGGTCAACCAAAGACTAACCTTAACTTTCACGCCTATCCAGTAGATTGTCCATTGTTTGTACAGAGGTGACCTGTTTATATGTGAGCATAATTTCCTTATCTTGTTCTTTGTAGAGCCTTGATAGGAACGTCGTGGTACGAACACATGCACGGGTCTCCTCCCTCACCCTGAAGTACGTCCAGTTCACTGATGCTGGTCGTTACCTCTGCACTGCCAGCAACTCCATCGGTGAAGACAACCAGCAACTGTTCCTTGAAGTGCGCTGTAAGCCATTCATCTTCCTCTCTCTCTGCACTTTTATTCATAAAGAAACACTTGAGTTATTCATAAACACAAGGGTTTAGTTAGACAACATTGCTATAGGTACTACTGTAGATCTATAATAAAATCTGAACTATCAAAAAGAAAAGAAAATACTTTCCTGAACCAAAAAAAAAAAAAATGGAACCATTCCAGTTTCTGCTCACCTCATTTAATCAAGATAAATGGTTCAGCAGCTGGGCTGGATCAGTGGTACTGCTGTGATTTGTTACCAATAGAAACAAAGACCCACTTTCTAACCTCTCTTTAGGGACAATGGGCCCTTTTTGGCTTCTTCACAGGTGTTTTTTAGCACATGTCCTATTTCTTGCTTCACTTGTAAAACATCATTGTGAGATGACTTGGATTGAGCACTTTTAGTTTTTTTGAACTGGGAGGATTTTGGTCAGGCATTATTTTAGAGGTCAGGATTGCCAGAAGAGTCATCCAGAAATAATAAAGTCTCACAACTATCCAGCTATTGACGGATCACTCGTCTCAGTCCTCCCCAGATATACAGGAATGCTGAAAGGAGGCTCTGACTTAAATTCAAAGGCAGCAGGTTACTGTAGTTTCCATCTTTGAAGTGGAATTATGGATCAGGGGCTATGTTCACAAAGAATCTTAGGGCTAAATGTAGGTCCTAACTGCCGAATTTAGGAGTAACTCCTAAAAAATGTGGGCGTGTCACTCCTAAATTGAGGACTCCTAGTTTCTTAAGATAAAAATAATTCACAGCAACTTTTAGGCCGAAAAGTAGCTCCTAAGTCTTCGAGTCCTTAAAAGAAGTCAAGAGGACTCCTAACTCCCTAAGACCTATTCACAAAGACTCACAAAATGGCTGCAGCCAGACGCAATTTGTTGGACACTCTGGATGATTCTGAATTGACCAAACAATAGTGACTAAGGCCATATCCACATGTAGCCGGGGTTTTTTTTAACAAAGATTTTCCTCCACTCGTTGAAAAAAAAAATCTCCATCCACACATAACCGGATAAATACGTTTTTCAGCACATTCATAGATGTGACAAACAGGACGGGGCAGTAGTTCTCCCAAATCCTATCCGCTAAGAATAACTTTCTTTCCTCTATCTTCAGTACGCAGCAGTGATAGATCTTATAAGAGCAAACAAACAAAACGTGCTTTAACAATGGATGATACCAACACAGCTCTTAGGGCATAAATGCCTTTTTTTAAGAGTAAACACAGGTCGCGAAAGTGATGTTGGAGCATTTTTTGTTCCGGATAGTGATGTTACGGCTCTTAAAACTCCGTTTTCAACCGTCCACACACAGATACTGAAAACGGAGAAAACGCAAAACTCCACTTTGGCCGGAGTGTTTTTTAAATATTCGTTTTTGGTGCCTAAAATCTCCGGTTACGTGTGGATGACAGACCAAACCGTAGAAAAACCATTTAGTGAGATACCCGGCTACGTCGTGTCCTTTATATTGTTCCCCCTGCACAAAGAAGAAAACGTGCACGTCTTCCAATTTATACAACATATGTAGGGATGCCTATATGACGGACATTGCCTAACTGTTGCAGCAGCATCCTTTTTATAAGCGGGGATCTCGAGCCGACACTGGGACTGTAGAGAATACCATCTCTTCTCACAGTCTTCTGCCGTTCGAGACACCGCTGGATAAGATGCATTTATGTTTCTGCTAATTTCTATCGATGCCTCCCTTTTCTTCTTATTTGTAATCCCAGCCTACTTGCAATCACTCTCTTAATATGTTTTAGACGACAACTCCTACGTAAGACCTTTTAGCGCGAGTTAGGAGTAACACCTAGCGGTGAGATAAGAGTCTTTGTGAATACGGCCCCAGAACACTTGCTGCAGCATTTTGGATCAACTGAAAGCTTTTAATTGCATTTTGTGGACTACTTGATAATAAGGAATTACAGTAGTCTAGCCTTGAAGTAACAAATGCATGGACTAGTTTCTCTGCATCACTCCTGGACAGGATATTTCTAATTTTAGCAATATTCTGGAGGTGAAAAAATGAAATCTTAGAAACCTGTTTAATATGGGATTTAAATGTCATGTCTTGGTCAAAAATTACACCAAGGTTAATGCCAACTAGATGAAGTGATTGATTTAGCAGTGATGAGTGATAAAATGATGAGGAGGGTGATGGATAAACTGAGTGAAGCCCCTTCTGCATTAAGCAACCTAGGTGCTCCAATCTACCATGGTGAAAAGGAAGTGAAACTCTTTATTTACTGGCCTGTCTACATTCTGACCCTATATATATATACAGTATATATATATATACATATAGGGTGGTTTTTGTGAAGTTAGACAGTCAAAAGTTAACAGCAATAATTGGGTTAATTAGCCATAAAAAAAGTATTCATAAGATAAATAAATGGGGGTTCATTTTTCAAAGTTATATATGCATCCATGTACTTCGAAGCTACACATTTAGCTAGCCAGTTGTGCTTGTTAACTATATAGTAAGCTTCAAACTGAATATTTATTTTGCAAACTTAATATTTAGTTTGAGCTGAATATTTAATTTGTAAACAAAATATTTAGTTTGATGTAAAATATTTAATGTGCAAACCAAATATTTAGTTTGAAGCTGTGACATGGAGAAATAAATAAATGATGTGGATGCAAATATGACTGAATAACGAACCCAATTTTTTTTCCTATGACAGGCTTAATAAACCAATTATTGCTGTTAATTTTTGATTCTGTTATTACAGCACAGCATATTATCAAAATCAGAGGAAAAAAGTTCCGAACACAACAAGCTTATATGACATTCCACCATAACATGGCTGGGATCGCTCAGGTTGAGGAACTCTGTCATCCAAGGGGAGCTTGCACTAGAGCCACTGCGCCTTCTCATCCAAAAGAGTCAACTGAGGTGGTCTGGGCATCCCTTAAGAACGCCTAATGGACATCTGCAGGGCACATAACGCCGGGAGGACACCCTAGGGCAGATTCAGAACCCGCTGAAAGGATTTTAGATCCCTTGAGGCTTACGAACCCAATGGAATAGTTCACAATGAGGTGGAAAGGAAAGCTAGGTAAGAGGGTTGTCTGAGCTTCCCCCGTAGGCCTGTTACTCAGGAGACTGTATCTCAAATAACCCGGAAGAGAATGAATTACTCAATTACCAAATTTAGCTTTGTTCTTGGGTTGTTTAAAAAATCCTCTGGCCTAATCTAGTTAGCTAAAAAGGTTTAATCTAATATCCAACTCTATTCCTAAAAGGATTGAAAAAAGATAATGACTGTCTAATTGGACTAACAATCCCTGATCCTGTTTTGCCTTAAAGTTCAAAGATGTTATCAAAATGCACCATTGATGGAGTTGTTTGAGCCTTGCAGTTATCCAGAGTAATCAGCAAAACAATCAGGCAGCTCAATCAGTGTTGCTGAGCAATTATTGATAAGAAAAGGTGCTGTGTGTCTAGCACAGCTCTCAGTCCGAGTCCTCTGTCTCTACTTCACACAGTGAAGATGTAATCCAAGTATAGAGGGGCCTATCTGCCACACAGCATGGTCCCATTTTTGCTGGGCAGAGTTTATTGAGGTCTGCTGCTGAGAGGCTCTTACACTAGCAACATGCTAAAATGGTTTTTCTGCAAGCTTCATGCTCTTAGCCATATGGGAGTGGTGGTGGTGGTGGTGGGGGGGGGGTGTTATCAATCATTTCTTAAAAATCTGTTTTGTGGTAGTAACTTTGTTTAATAGAATAGTCTTTGCAGCGTTTCCATTTTTATGACTGAGTCTACGTTGGAATACTTTTTCAACATAATCCCACATCCTAAAACACAGAGACGCATAGTATATCAACAGAATCAGAGTGTCTCTTAATTCTGTACTTTTCAGAATGCTAATTCTTAATTTCAAAGAGAGAAATGTATGGATGGATTAAACCTGTTTTTGGTCAGGATTGTCAAAATTATTTCTATTTATCAAAAACCATAATAATGACAGAAATATTCTTACAGAAGTCAGATTATTAATAACAAAGTATCAGTATTTTGTTGTGCTGCCTTTGAACTGGACGACTTGGGTCAAACATTCCGGCTTTCCTTCCATGAGTTTGTCACTACAGTTTGCTGGAATCATGGCCCACTCTTCTTGACAGAACTGGCATAACTGGGTCCGGTAAAAGGCCACCTTGTTTGCATGAATCATTTTTCTAGGATCGAGATCTGACCACACCAGGACATTAACTTTATTGTCCTTCAGCCTCTCTAGAACCACTCCTGCTGGATGCTGAGGATCATTGTAAATCTGGAAGACCAGTCGGGACCCATGCTTTAACTTCCTGGCTATTGTCTTCAGATGTTGCTTCAATAATTCCAACTTTTTCTCTCCTCTCATGATGCCTTTTAGTTTATGAGGTGCAGTCCCTCCTATAGCTAAACAGCCCTACAACATTATGCTGCCACCCCCATACTTCATAGTAAGATTGCTGTTCCCAGGCTTATAAGCATTCCTGTTGTTTCTCGAAATGTAATGATTGTCACTATGACAAAAGCTTTTGTTTCATCATGTCTCCAGGAATGAAGGTCTTTTTAGTTGTTTGCAAACTGCAGTCTGGGGTTTTTATCTTTCTTTTGGAGTAATGGCTTCCTCCTGCCTGAGTGGTCTTGCCTATGTCAGTATGACAATGTTCACTGTAGAATAGGATTAGGCGATTCAAGAAATGGCAAGGGGCAAACTTACCCCTCTTCCAGCTGCAAGTCAAGAAATCACTGGGAACTGCTTATAACTACCGTCCTCCAATAATCTATACAACTTATTATTATTATTATTTTTAGGAGACTATATTGCAAACAGAAACTTGAAACGGCTTCCAAACGTTTCTCTGCCCATAGCGTATGTTTTACACATGTGGCAGCCATATTGGGTTTTGAACTCAGGGTTGCTCAGTGATCTCTTACCACTCATGTTCGGTTTAAAGTAGCAGCTTAGTTGATTTAGATATTTGGGGCTCCAAATATGTGACTTTTTAGTATAAATGCACTTAAATTCTCCATGAGCCATTGGTGAAAATCATTGAGATTGTGAATCATCTGTGGCCTGTGGCAAACATTTTGGAACCTAATTATTGCCAATAGTTTGGATACTGGTTTTCAGTAGGCTTGGTTTGGAATAACGCTTTGATATTACAGATCTCCTGTTTAGGAATGAATTCATTCGGAATATTTATTTTTCAGATGTCTCACATGTTCTCTCTTTCCTTTCTGTTCCTGCAGATTCTCCAAAGATCACAGGTAATGTGGTAGCATATACATGGGAAGGAAACCCAGCAAATATTTCTTGTGAGGTGGCAGCCAACCCCAGAGCCTCAGTGGTTTGGTACAGAGATGGCATCGAGCTGCCGAGTGGTAACTCAACCAACATCAAGATCTTCAACACCCCAACCGTCAGCAATTTGGAGGTGATGCACCAACCATCTTCATGCTTCTTTGCTTTTCTGATGTGTAAAAGAAAAACAGAAAGATAGTACTAAAAAGGAATATTTAAAAGTAGTCACAGAGAATGCTGATATTAATCTTTTCATGGAAAGTTGAGCAGGAAGGAAAAAGTGCGATTGAAAAATTTAAACTGTGCACTGATGTTCCATAAGGTGTAACGTGCTGCTGAAAATAGCATCTCAACTGGGTCGAGAAGAATTTAAAAAATCACAGCAGTTCCTTAGTGTTCCAAGGTTCTCTTTTCACATGATCAGTTTCAACAATCTTGATAGTCATGATTTGGCATGCCCTCTGCTGATGATGTTTCAATCTTTTTGATGAAGTCCGAACTCATGGAAGTCATCTGCAAGAAAATGTTTGAACATTCTTACCTGCTTCCATAGCACCTATGTGGAGTCACTGGGTGGTTACCTCAATGCCAACTTGCTAGGATTTGTTAAAGAGTCCCAACAAAGTATGGAGTAAATATTTTGAGCTAAAAAATCTCATATGCACCTTTTTGTACCATTTTTCCTTCCACTAAACTTTCCATTGTTATGCTAGAAGTTGTCGGGCACTGTCAAATCAGCAGTCCTCCCCAAGACTGTGTAGATCATTATATGATGATAAAGTAACTTCTGTATTTACCTTATGGAGCATAAACTTTCAGAAAAACTGATTCTGTTCGCTTGTTATTAACAAGTAAGAGCAAAGTACAAGTGAAACTTCGAAAATTAGAATATCGTGCAACAGTTGATATCATTCAACTTAAAAGTGAAACTAATATATGTTATAGACTCGTTACATACTAGGTGAGATTTTCAACCCTGTAATTATTATATTTTTTTATGATTATATCCTACAGCTTATGAAAATCCAGAAATTTCAGAAAATATGGTTCTATTTTACAAATTATTTTCACCTTTTAAAATGAATTCCTGAAATAGTGAAATTTTGCACAATAATATATCCCTTTTTTTCATTTCACCTGTAACAGAAATAGACAATTTATACATTGTAATATATACAAAGATATATAGCTGTGATTCAGACATACCTGTAGTAACACTTTGTGTTTTCAGCTTTCTGTTTTTTTCTATCCCTTAGATTACACCACAGTCCCAAAATGACTTTGGGAGCTACAACTGTACAGCAACTAATGATATCGGTTCTGATTCCAAGGAGTTCATTCTAATCCAAGCAGGTTGGTTCACAGAAAACAGGAACAGGGGGGTTCAGAACCCATCTTTCACATAGTAATCTAAACTAACAATGAATCAATGCAATAAAAGCAGAAGTGCAGCTTTTCTTCAAATGAGGAATACTAGAATCCGCTACAAGGGGCTTCCTGAACAGTTTCAACAAGTTCAAAATCAGCTGGTGAAATTATAAAATAGTAATAAAGAATGAAGTACATTTATAGTTTATTTTCACCACTTAGATGATTAAAAAGGTTGCAGCTGAGAAATGTCTCTGCCTTGGCTCCTTACCACTAGACAGATGTATTATGTTTGTTACAGAAAAGTGTGAAGAGAAAAGAAAGTTGCAGGGAACCGTGAGATTTTCTGCAGCTCCGTCTTATCAGGCAAGAGTGAAAAAACGCTGGAATCACAGTAGGATCTGGCTTTAAAGTCCCTTCTTTTTTCTGCTGCTGTGAATTTGGTCAGTCCTAGCTTCATTCTGCATGCAAATTGCTTTGAAGGCCTTGCAAACGATAGGTCGCTCAGGATCTCTAAATGGTGTGTGGCCGAATTAATTGCGGTGACACCCTCTGTGCCATTGTGTTATTTCCTGTGGGCTGTTTGAGGTAATTTCCCTGCTTTGCTGTGAAGCTTCATCAGTCTGACTGAAGTGGCTTCCTCCAATGCGTGGTCCTCCTTGCTTTCTATATGTCAGATTTATAAATGCATGCAAAGTTAAACATGCAAATTAAGCTAAAATGAGTTTGGCATTAACATGTTTATGACACATGACTTAACACATTAAAACGCATAAAAATGTGAAACTTCTCTCCATGCAGTCATAACGGCTAGCTCTGGATGTATGCCTTTTCACCATTTATAGCTGCTGAAACGGCAATTATAGAGACAGTTCGAAAAGGATTAAAACCTCAATGCCTCTCTAGTGACCCCTAGAGATTACAGCAATTGTCATAGCAAATATGACAGCTGTTCTAAGGAAAGGAACTGTATGAATAGTATTCTGTAACGAAATAGCATTGCTAAAAAAAAGCACTTCCTACATAAAAAACTGTGTTCGTCAGGTTTTTTATTATTATTATTCTTTTTTTTAAGAGAAAAAGCAAAAATTTGATCTGCTGTTGAGGAGGCTTACAGTACATCAGTAGACCAGTGGTGTCCTCCATTGTTTTATTTGATTTTAATTGGAACACCTTAATGTCATACAGAAAACCCAACCTCTAAAATCACTTGTGCAACAATTATTAGCACGCTTGCAGCTAATACTATAAACAATCCTAGTCTTCTCCAAAAACATGTCCCTAGGTTGGACTATAAAGGTAAAGGATATTTGTCTGTTCCTCTTGGGCCCTCCTGGATCAGTTCTTACTTCTCCCTTTAAGGTTTTCTAAATTATTTAGGTTTTTGGACTGAGATCAATCACGTTTATGCCTGGTAAATATAGTTCTTATTTAAATATATATGTTTTAGGTAATTCATCTGCTGAGATGAGATTTTATTTAAAGTACTTTTGTGTTTTTTAATTATGATAGGTTAATAGCAGGTACAAAACATAACAGTATACTGTAAGTAATGATCACTCAAACAACATCTGGGTTTACAGTGTAAGTACAAAATCTCCATGTATATTTGCATTAATAAAAACATAATTTGTCTTTATCTATTCACAAACATTAACAGAAAGAAGGCATTAAAACTCATGCTCTCCCTCAGAGTTGCTTACCATAATCTGCTATCAGAAGGCTTAGTGGATTAGAATTATGTTTTATTAAAATGGAACTTAAAAGAAAGATTGGCACTGAAAATAAAAATTGGCATTGAAATACAAAATTGTAACTGAAAATTTTGACTGTGAAATAAATGTAGTGAAAATGTCTGTATTGAAAGTAAAACAAAAATTGAAAGGGAAAATTTTTCAGTGAAACTCAGAATATACAGTGTGCATTAAAACAACTCACAATCAAGTTTTTGCACTTTCCCTTTTTTCAGTGCCAATAATTTTTCAATGCTGCTACTTTTCAGTTTCATTCAGGTGATACGCATTTCACATTCTGCACATGAGGGGCGGGGCATCAGAGCTGCATCTTTCATCTGTCAGTGAGTCGGGCCGTTTTACTACCCGTTCTCTAACCAAGCAAATAAAGGTCATGTGTAGTTCTTTTTTATACCTTTAATTCTAAAATGTCCACATATTACTGCAAGATCCACAACTATAACTTTCTGTAATAAGGATTTTGAAAAAACGTTTAAATTAATTACTTTTTGCTTGTCAGATTGTTGCACCTGCAACCCTGAAGCCCCGCCCCTCATGCATGTGCACAACTTGATATCGGTATCAGCTGAATGAAGCTGAAAAGCGGCAGCAATTAATAAAGATTGGCACTGAAAGAAAAGATTGGCATTAAAAAAATGGAAAGTGTAGTAAACTGATTGTAAATTAATTCCATTGGTGGTTCTTTTTTTCCACCTCACTGCCATGCAGCAAATGTTGAATTCCGTAATGTTTTATTGTATTCTCTTTGTTCCCCTTCCTCTCTTGTATATTTAATTCACACTCCTACCTCTCCTGCATCTCTTCTTCATCTTCTTTCTTCCTTGTGTCTTGTTTTTCTGTTTCTCTGTCCAAAATAAGATTTTTCACACACATATACATATCAAGTGGAGTACTTTAGCAAAGGTTTTAATGCCCTGCTTGAGAAAGTAAATCTGTTGGGCTTGTTGTGGGTACTCAGACACCAATTTTGACTACCACACTGCCAGATAGGACATGTAAAAGCAGTTAAAGACTTGAAGCTGATTATCTCCTTGGAACATAGAGAAAATTCCCTTCTAAAAAACTTTTTTAGAAGTTAGCATTTTTGGAAGTTAATTTCTTTCTATAAATTTAAATTCCAAAACAATTTAATCTAAAAGGTAGTGTCTTAAAGTTGAGGGTCACCCCTTTTTCTTTGACTTCCTGCTGTTACAGATGTGCCGTCGCCACCTCAAATCAGAGAAGTGCAGCCTTTCTCCAGCACAGCGGTGTTGGAGTTCGAGGAACCCTCCTCCTCGGGTGGAGTGACGATTTTAAAGTACAGAGTGGAATGGCGTTTGCCTAGGAAGGAATGGAAAAGCGAGGAGTACAAAGCTGAAGACAGTAAGTTGTTTTTATTTTCCCCCACAAATATATCCCCACAACACATAGAGAACTGCAAGAAGAAAATTTCTGCATTGCTCACAGTATTTGATTACACCGTGGAGCAGTGTTGAAAACTGCTGAAGTAACATATAGTTATGATTCATGAGATTCTGTGTTGATGTAATCAGAACATCCAGCCTTTGTTTGTATTTTTAAACTAACGTTTAAACAACAAACAGCAATGATTATAAGAGGCCCCCCAGTGACCAATTAACTCATGTTGAATTCTCTTCTGTGATTTATCACACAATAGAACAGAGGTCAGAACCTCGTAATTATGATCTCAGATAAAGCTTCAGTTAGCTTCCTCAGACTACCAAGAAATCCTTCTTTAGTTTTCGCAAATCTTTCACCAAGATTTTGAAATGATCTCTCTAGGGGTTCCGTACTGCATGCTATATAAATGCTAGATTAATTCCACACATAAACAAATTTGTTTGCTGCATAAACTGCTTATAAGGTTTTGGTACCACTTCTTTTTCTAGCACAGAGTAAAGGTTGTTTTGATGGGATTTTAGCTGAGTAATAAAACTGAAATTATTTCCTGATAAAATGTAATCTCAACATTTAACATATAACAACCATGTAGAGATTTTAACTTTGTTTTACCTTTAAGTTGATGTAGCTGCATCATAACTGCCTCGCTAAAATCAGTTGTCATCTAACAAAAAAATTGTCACTCAGTCTAATATTTAATGAGAACACCTGGCTTTGTCTTTTTGGAAATGGTCACACCATCAGGGAAGAAAACATCCATTGATGGAATTACCTGGTCCTTCAGTATCTTTAGGTAGTCAGCTGACATCATAATGTTGCTCAACAAGAACTGGACCAACTACAGTGAGCCCAGATCATACCACTGCTACATTTACTGTTCTCTTCACTATTTACTTTTCCATTTTATTCATTTTACCTTATGTACAGCACTTTGGTTGATTATTATGTCATGAGTCAAGTGCTTAAGAAAAAACAACAATTGAAATGATGCCAATGATCTGACCGTTCTCAAACAGACAACATCTTTTCCACAACCACAGACTGTGTCTGTTATGTTTCGGTAATTGAGGACCCGAATGCTGCAAAATGTGGTTGAGTGAATTTTGATAAAGAAAGTACAAAAAAAAAAAAGAAAGAAATGGAGTGTAGGAGGAGCTCAAAATACTGAGAATGGACGACAGAGTATTGATGAGGAAACAGAAAAGAAAAAAAAAGAACCAGAGAGCTTAAACACCTGAGGAGGAGTGAGTGGCGCCACTGAAAGCCTGAGAACCAATTAGTGACAAACTGATGTAGATGAGAAGGAGAGAACAGGTGGAGATGATTAGCAGCTGTGCAGAGGAGCAGAAAGGCAGGGGAGGCAAAAAAGACACATAAACAGAAGGGAAGAGTAGACACAAAACCATCCCTAAGAATAGGGACTAACTCTTAAATAATTAAGGATATCTAAGGAAAGAATAAAGGAACCTAAGAGAGACTGTAAATAACTGAACTAATGAAGAGAGAGGAGAGAACAGAAGGAAACAAATAAAGAAACTAATGAGGTTAATTAGAAACTAACAGGAAAAATGGTGAAATAAGGAAAAACAAATACTAGATTAAAGGAAAAACAATGAAAAAAAAATTAAAATATCAAAGGACAAGAAGTAAAAATATGGAAGGTAGATGGTGCGAAACATATAGCATTAAAATCCTGAAGTAAAACTAAATAAAAGTTAATAGCAAGAATTAAAATAAAATGAAAACTGAAAATTTATGGAAATGATATTACTAAAATTAAAAACGCAAAAAACCTAACATCATGACAGTGTTTTCTAAGACAACAAAGAAGCACTTCCAAGATGCTACGAACTCCGAGGGGAATAGTTCTAGTGATTAATAACAAAACATTGGTTAAAATAAGGAGTTCTGTGGCAGATAATGCCTCATTTGTAGGCGTACGCGCCCCCACGACCCCGATTATATGGATTTACGCTCACCGCAACTGGATATAAACTTCTCCCAAATGTCTCCAAGTGGCTCCAAACTTGTCTGCGTGATTAGGTGAATTTAACGCATGCTGTAAATAAGGTTCAGGGGAAACAAAGAAAAAAAAGAAAAAAGATCTTCCCCTTTAAGTCCAGGTGGCTAGTGTTGTTCTGACCAGGCAGTCTATCGTGATAAATCAGTCAGTCATTGCTGTAAAAAGCAAGATTTTTGCCCGATTATTGACGAAATATAATAATACCAGGTAAGGAAACAGTTATTGTTTTATTTTCATAATTGGATCATATTTACATTTACCTTAAGAATTAACTTGGCCCCTAAACGCTTACTCTAAACAGCTCTGCCAGCTGGTACTTATATAAAGTAACCAAGTTGTGATTTTGTTTCTGCCAGATGGTTATTATCCTGTTACATTCTGATTATTTAGCGGTAATGGGAAGATCTTCTCTGTGTAAGTATTGAAATGTTTCTGTACACCCGTGTAGTAACAGCAGGAAATCCAGACATGACAGCAGCTGACGTCAGGACAAGAGGTGGAGCAGAGTCTGGTCTAAATGACAATAAGTTCAGCCGCTGACAGGCCCCAGATAATATCCCTGTCCCAATGACAGCGTGAAGCGCTCACAAATCTGGATGGTTTTCATTTTGCCTGCCACATGGGATGCATCAGTCAGCGGCTGACAGGCTCAGCTGTCAGTGCCAGGCCCCAGACTCACCCGTCATGCAAACATGTTCGCAAAGCATGCCACCAAATGCTACCAAAATATCTCTGCCCTGCTACAACAGCTTCTCCACCTCTGAGAAATCGGAGCGCTTTCAAAGCTGAGAGACATTTTCCCTAGCCTTGTTACTTTCTTAAATCAGACGGAGCAGACTTGGAGCAGCTGAAGCAGCTCTACACCAGAGAAGAAAAGAGACACAGAGTGGCTATTAAAGAGTCTATCTAGTGGCCAAGTGTGTCAGTAAAAAGCCTACTGTGTGTTCACTGGAGCTGCCGTCGCATGCTTAAGAGCAGTGCTAGCTCACCCTGCACACTGTGATCATACAGCCTCACTATGAGAGCATGCACTAATCAAAGAAAGCTCTAAACAGAAAGCCCCAACACAGAGCTAGTGTTGCAGTTAAGTAAAGTTGCATTATCTGTATAAGAGAAAGTAAAGATGTAGCTGAAGAGTAAAGATTTGATATACACAAAATACATCCTATAAAAAGACAACAACCTAGAATAGCACCTCCAATGGTAGCTAGCTTAAGTGCAACAGTAAATATAACAAGCTTAACATAAAAGCAAACAGCACCTCATCTTAAATAAACGTAATAATGATAATTTACACTACCGTTCAAAAGTTTGGGGTCACCCAAACAATTTTGTGTTTTCCATGAAAAGTCACACTTATTCACCACCATAAGTTGTGAAATGAATAAAAAATAGAGTCAAGACATTGACAAGGTTAGAAATAATGATTTTTATTTGAAATAAGATTGTTTTTACATCAAACTTTGCTTTCATCAAAGAATCCTCCATTTGCAGCAATTACAGCATTGCAGACCTTTGGCATTCTAGCTGTTAATTTGTTGAGGTAATCTGGAGAAATTGCACCCCACGCTTCTAGAAGCAGCTCCCACAATTTGGATTGGTTGGATGGGCACTTCTTGCGTACCATACGGTCAAGCTGCTCCCACAACAGCTCAACGGGGTTCAAATCTGGTGACTGCGCTGGCCACTCCATTACCGATAGAATACCAGCTGCCTGCTTCTTCTCTAAATAGTTCTTGCACAATTTCGAGGTGTGTTTTGGGTCATTGTCCTGTTGTAGGATGAAATTGGCTCCAATCAAGCGCTGTCCACTGGGTATGGCATGGCGTTGCAAAATGGAGTGATAGCCTTCCTTATTCAGAATCCCTTTTACCCTGTACAAATCTCCCACCTTACCAGCACCAAAGCAACCCCAGACCATCACATTACCTCCACCATGCTTAACAGATGGCGTCAGGCATTCTTCCAGCATCTTTTC
Source organism: Apricaphanius iberus (assembly GCA_028564705.1). NCBI lineage: Eukaryota > Metazoa > Chordata > Actinopteri > Cyprinodontiformes > Aphaniidae > Apricaphanius > Apricaphanius iberus. The sequence goes on from JAPXFQ010000269.1 coordinate 1,904,555, forward strand.
AGTTGTTCTGCGTCTCACAAACGTTCTTCTTTGTGATCCAAACACCTCAAACTTGGATTCATCCGTCCACAGCACTTTTTTCCAGTCTTCCTCTGTCCAATGTCTGTGTTCTTTTGCCCATCTTAATCTTTTTCTTTTATTGGCCAGTCTCAGATATGGCTTTTTCTTTGCCACTCTGCCCTGAAGCCCAGAATCCCGCAGCCGCCTCTTCACTGTAGATGTTGACACTGGTGTTTTGCGGGTACTATTTAATGAAGATGCCAGTTGGGGACCTGTGAGGCGTCTGTTTCTCAAACTAGAGACTCTAATGTACTTATCTTCTTGCTCAGTTGTGCAACGCGGCCTCCCACTTCTTTTTCTACTCTGGTTAGAGCCTGTTTGTACTGTCCTCTGAAGGGAGTAGTACACACCGTTGTAGGAAATCTTCAATTTCTTAGCAATTTCTCGCATGGAATAGCCTTCATTTCTAAGAACAAGAATAGACTGTCGAGTTTCAGATGAAAGTTCTCTTTTTCTGGCCATTTTGAGCGTTTAATTGACCCCACAAATGTGATGCTCCAGAAACTCAATCTGCTCAAAGGAAGGTCAGTTTTGTAGCTTCTGTACCGAGCTAAACTGTTTTCAGATGTGTGAACATGATTGCACAAGGGTTTTCTAATCATCAATTAGCCTTCTGAGCCAATGAGCAAACACATTGTACCATTAGAACACTGGAGTGATAGTTGCTGGAAATGGGCCTCTATACACCTATGTAGATATTGCACCAAAAACCAGACATTTGCAGCTAGAATAGTCATTTACCACATTAGCAATGTATAGCGTGTGTTTCTTTAAAGTTAAGACTAGTTTAAAGTTATCTTCATTGAAAAGTACAGTGCTTTTCCTTCAAAAATAAGGACATTTCAATGTGACCCCAAACTTTTGAACGGTAGTGTATATACAAATCAGGGGTCCCGTTAACTGAATATTCTCCGTATTTCACCGGTTTATCAGAACGGTGTTGGAAAATATGACGACTGTCGCAGATTTCACAGATAAAAAAAAAAAGACAAACACTGACTACTTGTTGCAAATGTGCAGATACTTTCAACTTTATGCTCGGATTCCAGGTAAATAAATCTATTAAATTAAATATCCCCAGACACTTTGAACAAGGCATGTCGCGTAATGGGAGCTGATTGCACGTTGAAAAGATTCTGACTTCGAAGCGCGACTGCATTTGCGCCTATTAGACGCAATACTATGTGTGCCAAACAGCAGGTGCCAGTAACGCTGTCTGGTGTTGCTTCTTTCCTCCCGTGGGCTTTTCTTTCCCTAAAGTGTGGTTTACGGATCAAGAAATTGTTCGTACAGAGTCTTTTAGACTTCTGATCAGCTTAACTGGAGAAATGTTTCCTCATTTTAAAGCGACGTGTAATTCCAGTCTCCTGTGCGGCATCACCTGGATTCAGCCTATGCAACCCATGAGAATTCATCTGTCCAAGGCAAAAAATCTAAACTTCATGACAACAGCCTCTGCAGCAATCCCACCATTTGATTACAAATGAACGTGTGTCACGGTTCCTTATATAGCAGGAACAACAGCAGGTGTATTTTAAGTGCAACTGTTTAATTTACTTTAATAAGTAGTCCTATGTTCAACTTGCTTTGAAGGAATTATTTAAAGTGTGTAAAAGATAAATACTATTGAATAGATATTAACTCCTGGGTCTAGAGATAGGCACAATATTTGAAGTCATGGGGGTTAATTGATCACACGAAAATGGGTGAGCATTTCGGTTCCGTGCACAGCAGGAGGAAGTTGTGGGACCGTGCATTCAGGCCACAGCAGGTGAAGTGTGAAATATTTTATTTTCAGTTTATTATGTTGTTCTTTGTACAGCTGGTTGGAAACAAATATTTTCTTTTTTAAATTAAGACAAATCAAATAAGATTGAATATGATTTTAAGAATTTATGTTTAAAAATAGATTATTACTATTTGTTTACTCCCTCAGTCAAATTGACGAACAACAAAAATGTCTGTGTCAGACAGAGATATGTCATGATACTGCGGAATAAAGTCTCTGCCTGATCTTGAGTTGACAGCATGTCATTATAGTCATGGAACTGTCATACTATAACAGTCTTCAATCATTGGCTTCTTCAGATTCCTTGAGTGACTGCATCCCACCATCAAAATCTTTGAAGATACTTAGATATGAGCTATTACAACATTTAAGGCCCCTTTGGGAAAATTACTTTTTTGGAATTGAATGAACTCAAGTACAAGATCCCAGAGGTCTGTTTATTCTACCACCAGAGGAGAATCCCGCATTTAAGTTGTGCTTTTCTCATATCCTCAGAATTAAACTGATGGTTTGTGCATTTGTTGCTATAGTCAAACATTCTTCACTGTGCAGAATATGGATCCTGTGCAGGAGCACAGGGGCTGAAGAGAGCTGAGTTTGTAACAACTGCGAGGCTCTGTGGAGATAACCTTTTCCAGAAACAGTGGGAACCAAAATTACCGCAGGCGGCCAAGAAATTTCATCAAAACACAAACTGTGTCAGAAGCACTGACATCAATTATATTCCAGCGCTAAAAGCTCTGAATCCATTTGGACTGATGCTTTCTAGTTGTATGTAAATGGTTCTCTCTGAAACTCCCCCCTGATTGAGATGTTAATCTCACAAATGTTGTTGCAGTCATTTAGAAATGTTTTACAGGTTTTTTTTTTTTTTTACCTCACTGTAATTAGCTCTCAGATATGAAATTACACTGCTTTGTGTTGCACAGTGGGACATAAGCCAGGTAGCTTTTTACGACACAAGAAAGAAACGGATGCATGTCGCGTGTTTAGAATCTGTCTGTATCCTGATATTGATTTATGTGATCCAGGAAATATGCTCTCACAGCTGCTATTGATTATGTTTCTTATGTTCTACACCTGATGGCCCTTGGGTTTCAATAGATCCATAATTTAATTTATTTCCCTACTAATAAATTTGTATTGGGAACCCACGCCGCTCACACAATAATTATTTTCTCATCCTTTCGGACTTCTTTCTTCCTGCTCCTGCTTTGTATTATTTCACTGCGATAAGATTCCCTCTCCTGGGACAGAGGGTTTTAATTTTGTGCAGCTTTTATACTGATTAAATGTTGGGGAATATTCCAATATTCAGTCAGTTGCAAAACTACTCACAACTGTTTAACTTTTCCTCTTTTTTTCACGTTAAAACCATAAAACATCATGTATCATGTAATTCATAGAGCAACACAAAGTAGTGAAGAATGTATAAATAGAATTTAATGTTGGAATTAATACAGCTGTTCTGTTAAGGCCTCAGATGTTAGATTAGAGAGCAGGCTTCATCATGGAGACCAAGAAAACTCAGCAGACGGATCAGAAAGGACATTCTGGATAAATTTATCTCTTTTAGACCCCACATCCACTGAAGTGGACATGGTATTTTGCTGTACTTAAACTAATAAAATGAAGCAATTTTCCATTTAAATTATGCATATTAATGTTTGGTCTTTTATTAACTAATATGTTCAGACTCTTAACTTGGTATGAGTGAATTTCAGGTATCAGAAAAGACAAGCATGAATCTGCAACAAGAGAAGGGGAGGAGCAAATGTATATTGTCCATCAAAAATACAACTTTATGCTCATGGTAGCCTAAAAAAGTCTTCTTTTTAAACTTAAATATTTCTAGTGATATTATCTATACATATCAAGGTATTTTTAATTTTTGGTTGTTGTTTTTTAAGTTGAATGTCTGTCTCAATAGACATCAGGAGTTCTGCTATATTATTTGAAACTGGATGAGCTGCAGAGATTCACAACTTGGATTAGGGTTAGAAGGGTTAGGTAGAATCTGTTGCTTGGACAGCTTTTAGCTGTGCATTCCAAAGATCTGATTATAATGGGAAAGTGGCAAGAAGAAATCGATTGTTAAAAAAAAAGAATCTTGCTGGGGAAATAGCAAACATTTTGAAGATGATGTTTTGATTGTATGAGACTGTAATGAACTTTCTGGCCTAAAAGCAAAAAACTAAAACCCTGAAAACAACTTCCCTAGATTGATAAAAGGTGGTGTCAGCATCATTCTGTTGGAATACTTGATTTAGCAGGGGAGAGGGATGGGATGGGAAGATGGGTGGAGGTAAATCCAGGGGAATCCTGGAAGAAAACTTCTTAGAGGCTACAGAAGACTAGACTGTTTAAAAAATGGCAAATGTGGTACAATGGTCTAGTCAAAGTACAGATTTAAAGCTATATAACTTGAAAATAATCATGAATCCATTTCCTTAGAAATTCCCACTTTGCGCTATATTGTGTTGGATGCAGAGCAGCTATTTATCATGCATCAAAATGTTTATTAAGATGAATATGACTTCACAAAAGACTTGAAGTTCTGAGCCACTCTGGGTGATGAAAATGTCCAAATAACAATCATAATTTCATTACCCTTTTTAGGAAGAATAATGCAAGTCCACTTGCACACTATGAGAGAATCAGTGCAGACCATGCAGGGGAAAGTCACAGTAGCAGAGGAAGTTTGATTAAAACTCCAAGAAGCCCTGGCTGCAGGAAGAAAACAAAACCATGAGTCATCCTTTGGTTTTGTTGCAGGAAATGAATGTTTCTACGGAAACATTTGTACACTCATTATCTTCCAGATAGCGGCTGCTTGTCCTCCTGGATTCTCTAGCCAGGCCGAAGATAAGCAGCAACTTTATATCTCAGGTTGGCACAAACACAATAAAATAACATAATTTAAATGGTGCAGCTCGACTTTGGCTATTTATATAGACTAAAAGGGAAAAAAGGTAATTTTGAAGAATAGAAACAGATCTTTTTTTCCTACCGTGCTCTTTTTATATAACAGATATTAGCATGTAAATAGCAATCAGGCTTTTCTTCTTCGACGTGTAATAACATCATCATTTTCTCAGCAGATATGACCAGGGTAACCATCTTTGGATTGAAACCAGAGACGACCTACGAGGTCAAGATGTCCGCCATCAACGGAAAAGGCGAAGGCGAGAGCAGCCCCGCCAGCACTTTCAAGACGGAGCCAGTCCGTAAGTGCCTCCCTCGCCTCTCATATCCCTGTTCTAAACAAGTGCTGCCCTGACCCTACAGCTTTGAACCTAATGCAGCTCCCTGCCACCCCTCGCTTGTGACCGCAGAGCCCACATGCTTCACTCCTCTTTTCACACGCCAAGCCCCACTGTAGTCCTTCTCCCATCCAGGCCAGACGGGAACATTAATTCACCAGACCACTACCACTCTATAATTCAGCTGCTTAATAGAGTTAACTCTGCAGAATATAATGTGTTTTTGTCTGCATAAACACATATACTAGTGGTTTATCGGTACCCATAAATCACGTTTCGGTACGTTTTTAGGGTTTTCAAGTCACGTTAATTACGTTTTCAGTAAACTTTAATCGAGAGAAATAAATGCAGACATGTAAATCACTTTTTGATCAGCAAGGTCTCTGAATTCCTTTTTTTTATTTCCAAATTTTTATCTAATTATGTTCTATAGTGTAAAAAAGTTGAACGTATCGAGCTGACTGGAGATTTTATTGGATTTTCTAAATATATAATATAGTACAAGCATACATAGCCAGAGTATAAAATAATTTGACAGCCTAGTTTCCCAGCTTTACTTAAATGCAGCAAGGGCAGCTGTAAGGAAAATCCCTTCTCACTCATAGGGAATTCCACAAAGTTATATTTTCTCCAAAATTAGGAGTTTGGTCTGATTGGATGCTACTGGTAGCCATGGTGACATCAGCTGTTTTTAGGTGAGTCAATCAGTTCAGTGCAGAGCATGTTCCTGATCCATCTTCCTTTTTCTACTGTGGCTGCATAAGAAACCACAAATGTGTCCAAATATCAGAGTTTAGTGATAGCTGGGAATTCTTTCAGTTTTTCTGTTGTTTTTTGTTGTTTTTTTAGAATCAGAAAGGTTTTATTGCCATAAGAGTGTATAGCTTAACAGCATTATGAAATCGCTGTGTTACCCTTTTGCAAACATGAATAAACACTTTGAAGCTTCTTCTAATAGTCCTAAGCATGCATTAAAAAAGAATAGGTTAAACAATGCTGTAACACAAAATAAAAGAAACATGCAAGTTGGAGAGAACTGATTTAAGTAATACACATGTTAATGCTGCACATAACCAACAGGGTGTGCTTAAGTGACAGTAAAGTGAGTAGTGGTAAATAAATTATACATAATTTGCTGAATTATAAGGATTAATATAGTGGGGTAACAATCAGTGACAGGGTGATGTGACTGATTTTGGTGTCACTTTTTAATGTTTCATTGCAGAATGTTGCACTGCGCTATGAGTTCCTCATTTAAAGATTCTACAGGTGTTCAGGTAGAACACAGAAAAGTAATTGGTAATATAGTCATGATATTTTATGTCAAGATATTGTTTAGATATTTAAAAGCAATTTATCGATTTTTGTTTTATTTTGTTTTTTAGAATTTTAATGGAACCATTGATGGTGACAGTAATTTGGGTATTGAAACTTAAAGGATAAATGGTAGTGGCTGTTTCTACTTTCTAAGTTCCGGTGGGTCAACTGATGATAAATCTGGATGTGTTCTAGTATATATCAAACAACCTGGAGTATTTCTCTATAATTAAATTTAGTTTTAAAAATCACAATATATAGTCTTAATAATAGAATTAAAATATATCGTATTGTCTGCCTTGTATTGTGATAGATATGGTAGCAACAGATTCTTTCAACTCTATGCAGGGAGTCCAGTTAAATAAATTCCATCCATTATTTATGCCGCTTCTCCTTGAAGTGTCGCTGGGGGTCTGGTTCATATCTCCGGTGGTTATCGGCAAGAGGCGGGGTACTCCCTGGACAGGTTCCCAGTCCATCCATCCTAGTGCGCCCGGTTAGACTTGCTCCATAGAGCCTGATGTGTGCCAAAGGCAGGTGTTGTGCGGCACCTGTTGCTGCTTTAACTGCAGGCTTTCCTCTGGTTGTTTGTGTGTCAGGAAAAGGATCAATCTAAGAGTCTTTTGACTTCTGGTCGCTTCAGTGGGAGAAATGATTCCTCATATTAAAACTTTTTGTCTAAAGTGATTAACGTAATTACAGTCTTCAGTGTGGGAGCGAAGCACGGATTATGCCTGCAAATCAGCAGCTAAATCCCCATAACGGCTAATCTATTCTGTCCGAGCAACAATCCCAAACCTCATGTCAATAAGTTCTGCAACAATCAAACTATTAGATTACCAGAAAAAAAAGAGCATTTGTGTTTAATGCCGTGCAGGAAATGCATCAGGTATGTTTATAAAAGCACAAGTTTTTAATTTCCTTTTTATGTGTAGTTATCTGGTCAGTTATTTTCACACACACAAATAGTGCATAGTATTTAAAATATGACAGATAAAAAAAGATTGTTACCGAATGTTTTTGACTCTGCCGGTCAAAATGACATACAAACAAAAAATGTGTAGTGCAACTTCTGGTGTCAAGGTATATACGGTAAGGCAAATTTGTTTGTTTACAACACATTCAGGAGATGGCAAATCAAGGTGATCTGAGTAATTAAGTGAAAAAATAAAAGCAGCAATCAAACAGAAATTAACAGAAAATATATGATCAAAGACATAAAGAAACGTAAAAGATACATACATACACACATACATACATACATTACAGTTATTATTAATCATTTAATGAAAGGCAGCTCAAAACAGATGAGGTTTTAGTCTTGATTTAAAGAAACTCAGTGTTTTAGCAGCTTTGCAGTAATCTGGAAGTTTGTTGCAGATAAATGGAGGAGGGAAACGGAAAGCTGCTTCTCTACCTTTCATTCTAATAAGTACACTGGAATTGGAAGACCTAGTGGTCTTGGGGGGGGGGGGGGTATTGTGAGTGACAACGGATCTTCAACATACTTAGGCTCTAAGCCATTCAATTATTTATAAACTATTTATAATTTGAGGTCTGTTCTCTGAGCTACAAGGAATTGGTGTGAAGGACTCAGATACAAGGTGATGAGCTCCACTTTCCTGCTTAAGTTTACAAGATAAAGGTTTGACTTTTTGGATTGACTAATGTACTTCACAGATGTAGCACGATTTAGCATGTGCTCAGGTTTCCTCAAATAACATTTTTGAAAAAAATTGCTAAAAATGCTAAAAAATACAATGGAAAAATATAAACTTTTGAAAAAGAATTGAAAATGATCATGTGACCCACAATTTGATTTGTGAATTGTAAATTGTAAATTCATTTTTAACATTGCATTATACCTCCTTTGGGGATGACAGCTAACATTTATTTTTTCTATTGAATTCTGAACAGGACGAGTTCTCGTTTCTACAGGCAGCTTATTATTGACAAGATTACTGAAATGAAATGGCTTAAAAAACACAAGCAATTAAACAAATTTAGTCAGCAATGAGTATGTAAGTGTAAAGTGTGCTCATCTGCCTCATCGTTTTCATTTTTGTTCAGGCCTACTTCACCTTTACATTCTCTGGACCATCAAAACTACAACAGTAGTAAGGAGACTTTTATTGATCACCTTGCCACCAAATGCGCTATCCGTGCTCAAAGAAGCGAGGAAGCTAATTTCTTTCCATGCCTGATTCGTTGCTTATTGCTGTGGTCTGGCTCACTCAAACAGTGGTTAGTAGGGTCCTGTTGTTCTGGAGTGTTGTTTTTTAGCGCCAAGTTGCTTGTTTGAGAATCCCCGTAGATCTGATAAAAGCAACAAAGAAAGTGAGGAGAGAGGGAGATGAAACTGAGTGAGGCGTCATCATAGTAGCACAAAAAGCTGCTGTCTTTCACACCTGAAGAGTGTTGAAATTACACCTAAAATCTGTTAATAGGTTTTTACTTTCAAGTAAGTACAAGAGAGCTTAGGAAGAAACTTTAAAACACCATGTTGATATGCAGTTTTCATGTTGTCGTGCATCAATCAGGCGTTTATGACAATGGATTAGATATTATTTTTAATGTGTTGTATATACACCAAAAAAGCTGTATATAATTCAAATTCAGTTTAATTCACTTTTATTTATATAGTGCCAATTCACAGCAAATGTCATCTCAGGGCACTCTACAACTAAAGTAATTTCAATACAATTATACAAACATTCCAATCAGTTAAAAGTTGTCTATGTAACGAATCCCAGCAGATTGCATGAAGTCATTGATATGGGGTTTACAGAGAAAAACACGTTTATCCCTTTTAGTTTAGGTTTCTTTTTCTTTCAAGTCACTTTCTTTACCTTCTGAGATTAAAGACATAGAACACAACTAGTTTTTAGTTTTTTTCATAAAATAATGTCAGGAAATAGAGGGATCAAAGTTGATTCAAAAGCTGCCAAACTGCGAATGTTTTATGGTCAATGTTTATGGGGTTGTGTTCTTATGCTGTTAAGCAGGCTGCAAACTTTCCAGCTGAATGTTTCGCTCAGAATTAATATTGTAGAGCAAGAAGCTTGTTTCTAATAACACCATAATGTTGTATTAAAGCCCAGCCCGACTGCCTATGGATGTTAGCTGATATGTTAGGATATAGATGACAGATTGTGAGAATTTGTTGGAAATGTTTAGATGCCGGGGATAAAATAGTTTTTTTATGCATTGAGATGTGGACAGAGACTATTCTTACTATGTTTACAAAAAATCAAAACTTGATTATTTTATCCTGGATTAAAAAAAAGGTGTAATTTAGATTTAAATTAGATTAAATCATGGTTTAAATTTTTATTATTTTGCACCAAACGCAAACCTGGTTCAAGACTGATTAAATGTAAAGCTCTCTTTTAAGCTCAGTTAAATTAAGTTTAAATTTAAGTCTGTTGCACAAAACTTTAAACCCCAGTTTCAACTGTCATCTTGGATTAGTTTGAAACTGACTTTTGAGGAGTTTTAAATTTAGCCGAGGCTGCATTTTTTAGGTAGACTGAGCAAAACTCTCAGCTCTCATGCTGTCATAAAGTGTGCTTTATAAATAAACTTGGTATGGTATGGTTGGTGCTACAGTCTTGAAACAATGTAAGTTTTGTTGGGGGGGTTTAAGCTTGGGGTCTTAACTACACGTTTCCAATGTACTGCTGATTTTTTGAGTTTACCACTTACAAAGCACGTAGAGGTCTGTAATTTGTATCAAAGGAACTATTCAGCTGTGAGGGACATAATCTAAATCAAAAATGCAGAAAATAACAGTGGATTATTTTTAAATAATGAATTCCCATTTTATTGCATTACCTGTATTAACTGTACCTGTTTTAACTTGTTATCTGCAAAAACGACACCTTTCCACCAACTAAAACAAACTCCAACCTCTCAACAATGGCCAAGACCAGAGAGAGGTTCAAAGACATCAGGGATAAAATTGTAGAGCTGCACAAGATTGGGATGGGCTACAGGACAATAGGCAAACAGCTTGGTGAGAAGGCAACTACTGTTGGAGCAATAATTACAAAATGAAAAAAGTTCAAGATGACGATCTGCCCCCCTCGGTCTGGAGCGCATGCATAACCTTTCCTCGTGGGGCATTAATGGTCATTAGGGACAGTGAGGGATGAGCCCAGAACTACATGGCAGGACCTGGTCAATGTCCTGAATATAGCTAGAAACACAGTCTCAAACAAAATCATCTCTAGTGCATGCAATGTCCCCCTGCTAAAGCCAGCGTATGTCAAGGCCCATCTGAAGTTTGCCAATGACCATCTGGATGATCCAGAGGAGGAATGGGAGAAGGTCATGTGGTCTGATGAGTCAAAAGTGGAGCTTTTTGGTCTAAAATCCACTCGCCGTGTTTGGTGAAAGAAGAAGGATGAGTACAACCCCAAGAACACCGTACCACCACAAAAAGTGGTTGTTTGAAGCTGGAGAAATAAACCTCGCAAAAATGAGGAGCTGCATAGTGTAAAAAAAATTACCCTGCAATTATCAACCAAGAGTGCATCAAGCAAACATGGTCAAAGGCCCGAGTAGGTCAGAGAGGAAGAAGCTAAAGAGCTAATGACAAGATTCCTTATCAGTGCACAGTTTATGATAGCTAGCTCTCCGTATGCTCTAAATAAGAGTAGTGTTTGGAGTGAGGAGATAAACTAAATGTATAGCGGCTGCAGATTGCTAAAAAGGATTTAGTTTTACTAACGGATGTAGTGAGTGATCTTGGGCTCTTTAATTACATCTGAATCAAGCCAGACGATTATTAGTTCAGGTTCAGCCTTTTTTGTTTTTTAAAGTTTGTGGTGATATTTTCCAAATATTATTTTGAGTTAATTTCTTTGTCTGAAGTATTTGGTTTTTTTTTTCTTTGAACTGAAAGGCCTTGGGTAATTACTTCATAATTTAATCACATTCATTCTGAATGAATGAGTTAGATGGTGGTTATGTAGCTCAGAAAAATAACCTTTCATTTTAAAATGAAACATTGATTTCTTAGAAAATCAAGCAAAGCCCCATGTCTTTATTTGTTCAGAGATACCCTAACCATCCTCTCATTCAGGCCTCAGGGTCATAAATAGATGTTAGTTCTCCTCTGTAGAATGTCCTGATGGAAGATATTGTGTAGACTGACGACACAAAAGTAGAATTTATTTGGATGGAATTTTTTGGAAAGGATTTGAAATGGCCAAGTCCAATCCTCGTCTTGCATCCACTGAAATGCTGTGACATCACTCCAATGAGACAACATAAGGAAGTGTGGCTGAATACATTCTGCAGACTAGAGTGGGTCAGAATTCCACCACAGTGATGTCAGAAACACTTGATGGTAGCTGTTGCTAACAAGGGTGAACCTGCAAGTTATCAGGTTAAGTGGGTAATTACGTTTTCAATGCAGAGTCAAGTTGGTTTTGATATCTATTTTCCCCTGAATAAAATCATCTGAAAACTGTGTTTTGCTATTCAGTGATTTCACTGGTATTTGCAGAAGTTAGTGATCTCATCCTTTCGTGAATAGCTGAAATCTGTGAATACTTGAGTCTATATTTAAATGATAATAACGGTCTATTTTAACAGTTCAAACACCAAATATAAATTAATATGTATTAATTACCACAGTGGAAACTGTCTGTGCTCCTCTGTAGAAGCTAAGATCCACGGTCTTTCTTATCTCCACTTTTGGGGATTCAGTCAGTCAGCACAAAGGAAATTGAATAGCACTTCTGGATCTGCTGCTTTGTGAACACCATTCTGAATGAATGAGTTAGATGGTGGTTCTCTAGTTCAGAAAAAAATAACCTTTCATTTTAAAGTGACACATTGATTTATTTTAGAAAAGCCCCATCACTTTATCCGTTCACAGATACCTTAACCATCCTGTCATTCAGACCTCAGGGTCATGAATAGATGTTTGTTCTCCTCTGTTGCATCCCTTGTCTCACCCTCCATCTGTGCCTCATCACCTTGCTGCTTCTGTAGAAAAATCTCCATTCAACATTTTCCTTATTGTGCTTGGTTCAGAACACTCATTAAGATGCTTCATCAACAAATTCATTTATTTTCCATTTCCCTCTAGTATGTAAAAATGAGATCAAGTCAATTTTGTACATTACTCAGGGATTGAAAACTGCATTTACAGTGCTGTGAAAAGTATTTGTCCCTTGCAGATTTCTCCAAAGGCTTGTTTAACATAATCAGAGTTAAAAGCTTTTCAAAGCAAGTTGGTTTTCTGTACAACATGCCCCCCCCCCCTTGTTATATAACAAATTAACTGTGAATAACGAATTTTAAGGCCCACTAGGACCACCCAAGCCTGATTAATGTTTGACCTAAAAGATCACAAAATCATTTATTTAGAGGCTCTTTCACAACATGAACTATCCAAAAAGAGGTACATAATTAAAACATCATGTCTTGATGTAAAAAAAAAAAACACAAAAGAATACTGAACAGCATCTGATCTCTACAGGCTTCACTAATTTAGATAAGATCAGAGTCTGTGATTTAACAATAAGAAAGAGAGATTTGGTTAAAAAAAAAGGCCTTCACAGGAGATTTGGTTAAAAAAAATGGACTCCACAGGAGAGATTCAAGGCCAGATCCACTTCTTGACCAAAAGAAACCAAAGGCCCGTCTCTTATTAACCCAAAAACGTACTGATGGAAGATATTCTGTGGACTAATGAGACAAAAGTAGAATAGCTGAGCATTCCCAAGAAGAAACCTCACGCCCCCAGTCAACTTGATGGAGGTAGTGTAATGGTCTGGGGCTGTTTGAATCCTGTATTTGATTGAACCATAATTTCTGCTCGCCACTATATAAATCTTGAGCATGAATGACTGATAACTAATAAGGCTAGGTTCACACAGCAGGTCCTTTTGCTGAATTCCAATATTTTTTTAATTAAATTTGAGTTTTTTGTGTGGTTGTTAACACCATAATTGAAATCTGTCTGCAAACTCAGAAGACGTCTCACATGACGCGCTCTACACACGGAAGGAAAAATACTGACTACAAAATCTGTTAGAAATCTGTAAGCATGTCAATACTTCTCACATAACTGAATGTTAGTGATTCGCCTGTATTGTTAATATTTGCTAGTATTAACATGTAGAGAAATTATTATTAAGCTACTCTTTTGAATTGTATATGTTGCTCGACAGAAGATTAGAATTTATTAAACTGTACTTCCTAGTTTTGTGTTAATGTAGTGTCTTTAAAAGTGAAGAGGAAGCGAAGGCAGATATTTCAGCAACCAAAATGCTCTGAGAGGCAGCATAGGAGCAAGGCACACGATTAATGATGCAGTAGGACACGCTTGCCCTTTTTCATTGATCATATTTCTCATTTTATTGTTTCTGTTTTCTTTGTGTTATTGTTTTCTCATTTTTTCCCCCTTCATCTATTCTGTATTCCACTGGACTTCTCAGAATATTCTCTCACAAGTAAGTTTCTTTTCTCCCTTTCTTATTTACTTATTATCATCTGTTTGCATTGTTTCCATTGAACAAGCATCATTATTAACAATGCTAACTATGACATGATACCTTTAACTGTGAACTGATTCTCATTCATCTATCACATGTGGCAGTAATGTCCATACCCTTACTATAAAGTTGTTTGAAGACTGAAGATATGATGGCAGCAGTTATTTTCTCCTATTTCGTCTTCTGTATGAAGTGCAGTGCACTTTTCGTCATTTTCAGCCTTTGAGCAAAGATGTGAAGACAAGAGACAGCATTAGTTATGTGATAATTAATGTGTATCATCACTATTTATTTGCAATAATACAAAATCTGTCAGTTTAGGAAGAAATCTTTCAGAATTAAACAGAGTATTCCAGAAAGCCTTTAAACTGCAGACTTGTTTTTTGTTTTTTGCGGTAGAGAAGAGCAGTTTCCCTGAGCAGAAGTTGGACTCAGTACCATTCAATTGCTTCAGATATATGGTGCATTCCATTTACCTCAGAAGCCAGAATTCGGTGCTGGGATTGACATTACACCTGAGTAGACACTGTTCCGGTTAACGTAGTCGGAGAAGTCGGGATTTCAATAATGTGACGCCCAGGTTGCCATTGTTGATAATGCCTCTTACAAACATTGTTTTTAGCTGTGCTTTTCATATGCAAACTGCTCCTATAATTTGTTAAGTGTCAACTTCCAGGCATTTACATGTAACAAGTAATTCTTTAACAGGCGAGTCTTGTTAAACAAACATCTTTTGACCACATTTGCTATTGTTGATGGTGGCCATATTGAAACTGGAAGTTGACGCAATAAAACAATCTGATTTTTTTTTGTGAAGTCCAGCTGAGGGGATCGTTCCAGTTAATTTTTCCCACTCAGAAGTCAGAATTTCCGAGTACTGACTGCAAATGGAGCGCACCAATTATACCCTTCAAGGAATATGAATATGCGTGGTATTTCTCTACATTTGCTCATGTTACAACCATAAAATTAAGTGAGAACATTAGAGAAAAACCGGCATAATCATGGAGAAAATTTTGTAGAGGTTCATACATTCCAAGTCTTGAACATCACCCAGAGCTCTGACCAATCATTCATCAGAACATTTCCTTTTATGGAACAGTAACAGGAAGTAAGCTATTATTGGAAGCAAGCCGTAACAATGCTAAGCTACAGTGGGGGCAAAAAAAGTATTTAGTCAGCCACCAATTGTGCAAGTTCTCCCACTTCAAAAGATGGGAGAGGTGTGTAATTTTCATCATAGGTACAGCTCAACTATGAGAGACAAAATTAAGGAAAAAATACAGAAAATCACATGGTCTGCTTTTTAAAGAATGTATTTGCAAATTATAGTGGAAATTACGTATTTGATCACCTACAAACAAGCAAGATTTCCTAAATCTCACAGACCTGTAACTTCTTCTGTAAGAGGCTTCTCTGTCCTCCACTAGTTGTATTAAAGCCACCTGTTTGAACAGGTTAGCACCTGTGCACAACTGCAAACATTCAATCTTCAAACTCCACTATGGCAAAGACCAAAGAGCTGTCAAAGAACAACAGAAACAAATTTATTGACCTGCACTAGGCTGGGAAGACTGAGTCAGCAATAGGTAAGCAGCCCAAGGTGAGGAAACAGCTTTGGGAGTAATTAGTAGTAAATGGAAGACATACAAGACCACTGATAATCTCCCTCGATTGGCTCCACGCAAAATCTTACCCTATGGGGTCAAAATGATCACAAGAATAGTCAGCAAATATCCCAGAACCACATGGAGGGACCTAGTGAATGACCTACAGAGAGCTGGGACCAAAGTGAAGAAGGCTACCATCAGTAACACCATGGGGCTGTTATTTTGCAAAGGGACCAGGAGGACTGATCCGTGTAAAAGAAAGAATGAATGGGGCCATGTATAGTGATATTTAGTGATATCCATCAGCAAGGGTATCGAAGAGGAAACATAGCTCGTTCTTTCAGCATGACAATGATCCCAAACACACAGGCTGGGTAATGAAGGAGTAGCTTCATAAGAACTATTTCAAGGTCCTTAAAGTGGCCTAGCCAGTCTCTGGATCTCAACCCCATAGGAAATCTTTGGAGGGAGTTGAAAGCCCATGTTTACCAGGGACAGCTCCAAAACATCACTGCTCTAAAGGAGATCTGCTTGGAGGAATGGGCCAAAACACCAGCAACAGTTTGTCAAAACTTTGTGAAGACTTACAGAAAACATTTGACATTTGTCACTACCATCAAAGGGTAAATAGCAAAGTATTGGGATGGATTTTTTTAGTCAAGTACTTATTTTTTCCACCACAATTTGGAAATAAATTCTTTAAAAAATAATATCATGAGATTTTTGGGGGGGGGGGGGGGGGGGATTCGGTTCATTTTGTCTCTCGCAATTGTAGTATACCTATGATCAAAATGAAAGGCCTCTCTCATCGTTTTAAGTGGGAGAACTTACCCAAGTTGTTGCAAACGCTGAAAAGCTGTTTGAAGGTGCTAAAGGCTTGAGACTGAGGTGGAGGTACCCCCTTCCAGGTAAATACAGCAAAGACTTTCAGCTGTAAATACAGTTATAGTGGTCTTGGTGACGGTTGTTCTATAAATGACCAACTCAGGGGGACTGAATACAAATATATCATGTAAAAACCCAATAGTTTTGTGAGTCCGATGTGAGGAAATTTGGAAAGGTTTAAAATGTATCAGTACAGTTGGAAGGCAGGTGGACCAGAAAAGCTACTTTTATTAACTTCTTAGGGATGGAACAATACCACTTTTTTCAAACAGATACGATACCGATGCTTGGATCTGAGTACCTGCCATTACCGACTACCAATGCCGATACTTCTACCACACAAAAGAATGCAATGAATTGGACGACATGTTTTATTTTAATCTCTCCTTGTTACAACAAATGAAGGTGAATTAGAAAAAAAATAAAGTATTAATAAAAAATGACAAAACTAAAATATCAAGTTATAAGAAACATTTTCAGTAAAATTTTTGCAGAGTTTCCACATTTCAAGTATTGGTTCATCGTATCGGTTAACTAACCATTACTGATATGAGTACATTAGAACGATATCAGCCTGAATACCAGTATCGTATCGATGCATCTATACTTATCATGCATTATTTAGCATTTTAATTACTCAGACGTAGTTGGAAAGATCAATCCAGCATCTAGGGAATAAACTCCAGTTATGATGCAGACACAGTATACGTTAGGTATGCTTTCATTCTTTCATCATGCAAAATTCTGAATCACACATGGTCATATCACAAACGGTTCAATTTTGGAAAAACAAATACTCGTCAAACTTTCTTAGAATAAATATATATTGATTTCAACTGTCCCGAAGTGTAATTACTGGAACATTTGCTCTGACATTTTTGCTCCAAGATTTCAGAATTGAAACTGAACTATTTGATGATGTAAATAAATGAATTTTAAAAAGCTTTTCCATGCTTACCCTTCATCAACTCAACTGAGTTTACTAGCATATTGTCAGCTATTTTGTTATTTTGACATCATTTGAACCATGAATAATGGAGCTGATTGCAGATTTAAGCAGCACAATTAGATTCCCTGTTGAACTCATCAACACTGATGGGTAATTTATTATCATTAGTGCCTCTTACAACAGCCTGAGCTGTACCAGTTCATGTTTGTTCTGTTACTGAAAAGTTCAAGTTTTCAAACATACTGTGTATTGAAATGCAGTCACTGAAAAAAAAAAAAAACTGTTTCAGACAGCAGGCGTGACATATCTGACCAAACCTGAAGGTTGAAGACATTTAATAGGATGTGCACACATTGTTGGTGCTTAGGTGATGTGTCGTTGGATGCTGAAACATTTCAGCGGCACCAGCATAGGAACGTTTCCAAATATCACTAAGCACTGAGGACTCCTGCTTCTCTCATGCTGTTTTCGCCATTTTTCAGTTGCATCATCGAGCCCACCTGCTATCACTGCAACTGCTATCGCCATTAGTGAGTATATGCAAGTCCAGTGTGCCTCTCACATCTAACTGTCCTACCTGCTTGGCTTCACAGTTAGGATAGATGTCAATTAATATTTGGTGTGGCTCACAGGAGGGACTGTGCCCTGTATGATAAGTATAACCAATCAGACACAGAACTATAGACTCTTTTGCAGTCCATCTGCTGTTCTAACTGTTGATTACTCTTTAATCACACTAACACCAAACAGTTTAAACTTGGCAAGGTTCCTACACATTCAGGGTTCCATATATTTCAAGACTTAGATTTCCTAAGATCTTTAAACTTTTTAGCCAGTTTTTAAAGTTTGCAAATCACTTTGAATTTATATGGATAAATGGATCGAGGGAAGGATGGACGGACGGATGGATGCATAAAAAAAATTGAATGTCAGATGTAAAGATGGACCAGCTGGTAGGATGACGGATGGACAGAGCTTCTAAATTATTGGAATTCAAAAAAACTATGAAAACAAATGTTTTTCCAAACTAATCCAGATTTTTCAATATTATTACATTCCCTGTTTTTCCACTCTGCATAGGAACCCTGACTGTGGTTATAAATAACATATTTATGTTCATTCAGTTTCCCTGTAGTTTGTCATAGCATACTGAAGCTGATATTTCCTCTGGTGTTCCTCTTACTGAGTCAATCAATCAGTCAGTCAATCATGATTCCAGTATGAGATAGCATATAAGGTGGTAACATGTTGCTGTGAAGCATGTGGTTTTAAATCCTAACCTTTATCAAACAGCATGTTTTTCCTTGTTAGCATAAACAGTGATTCATATGTAGATCTACTCTAATCATCTGCCTTAAAACCTTTAAGTCCACTGGATAAATGTTATTATTGTCTTGTTGTGTGATCAAAGTAGGTGTCTTAGATTTTTCGGTTAATCCGATACAGCCCATGTCATCATAGGCTCAGAGTCATTATTTAAGATGAAAAAAGTAATTTATTTTAAAGCGGAAAATCCATGCCTAAAGTAACCGTAAACTCCATCCTCCACACACTGGATGCACATGGATTGCTTTTCATGAGTATTTCAGCTTCCAAATGTCTTTCAAACGCTGTTTTATCACCACTTTCTTGAGTGTTCACCAATTTTTCGGAAATATAAAACTGTAAAGCTTAGGAATTCAGCCCAAGAAGGAAACTTTTGGGGGGGGTTTCTGATGAAATTGTGGGTTTCCGGTGGTGTTCCTGGGAAATGTGTGTATTCTCTTTGCAAAGAGCTGCATCATATCTTCATCCAGTACATTTACATGCAGCAAGAGAAGTTCAAATTCTTGCCTTAGTTTGACTGAAATCAGACTTTTAAAATGCATGTATTCACCTTAGTCCGACTGGAACCGAACTGGACCAGCCCCTCCAATCCCGCATATCATTCTGAAATGATATTTTGTATCACGTAACGTAAGGTAAAGCCACCCTCTCACTTCCCATCACTGATAAATCGCTGCGGTCGGCTCGCTCTGGCCAAGTTGCTTGGCAACACCTGTATACGGGAGATATTAAATAGTGCGCTCGATTTATATAAGAAACCTCGCGATTTTAACTCTTAAACACATGAAAGTATTATTAATTGATTATGTAAATCCTTTTTTCGTAAGTGACCATGGTATAAGCGGGATAATGCCTTTCGAGGTGAACATTATCAGAAAATAATGGACTTCGTGGAAGCAAACGTCCTCCGCTTCGCATAGGATGGTTCACGCTTCCGCGTCGTCCATTATTTTCTGATAATATACACCTCGAAGGTCATTATCCCTTACGTGGAACACACTTCATTTAATAATTCCATTTTCTGACTGACCTGTAAACTGGGACTTGGCTCACAACAGGGACCAAGCCGTCAGTCTGATTACTCCAAAAAACTCAAATTAGCTGTGCATGTAAACGTACTGTGTTAGTAATCCGGTCATTTCTGTCAAGACTTCCTCCCAAACCTTCAGGCCATAAAACTGTTGTGAAATCAATCAGCTTTTCTTGGGTTCAGTCTAGATTAATATTAGGCCTACAACACTGAGTTTGTGTTTTATTCTTCCTTGCTTTGCGTCCAGAAGTTCAAATGCTGCTATTGGGCATCTGTTCCGAAATGTTTAGGAGTGCAAGGGTTACTCAACAGACAGAAGATTGGTATATGTCCCAGATTTTTTTGCTGAAAGTGTCCCTTTTACTTTTCTGTTGGCTTTATTTTCCTTCTCTCTTTACACAAATGGCATCTTTACATTCATCTGAAGGTTTTCATTTCCTTTAAAACTATTTTCAGCCAAGCTGAAATTGATCCTCTTTCCAAAAATAATACACATCACTTTGCAAAACATCTGCCCAGTTCAGTTTAGTTTCCTTACCTCCTTTTCACAATTATCAAAAATTCAAGTAAAGTTTTGCCATGCAACAATTAGGTTTTTGTATTCAGGTCACTCATTTCCAGCTTCTACATTTGTCTGTGTTCTAAAATATAAATCCCAGTTTAAAAAATCATGTGGTCCTTTTTTTGGTTTAGAGTTTTCAGTTAGGTGTGCATCATGCCCATAAGAAGTCTTTTTTCCTGACAAAGTTATTGATATAGTTATTACTTCCCTTAACTTTTTTTAACTGCTTTTTTTCCTTAGAAAGTACTACTGGTCCAGTTCTTATGTGTTTACATGTCTGCTTTCTAGAATACGTTATTGACAAAGCTTTTGCTTCGATTGTTCTTATTCACTCCATTTGTCATTCTTTCCTACAGAAAGTGCTCCTGATCCAGTTCTTTTGCCTCTTTCCTGTCCAAAGCCACTAACTAAGCTATTGGTGCCATTAACGTTGTTTATTATCTTCTCTTATAGGTTCAAAATTAATCTTATACGTTCAATATTAATCTGTTCAGTTGTGTAACTTTCCTGGAGGAAGACAGTAACCGCTTTGCTGTCATCAACTTTGTGCATTCTCTTCTGGGTCTTTGTTATAGTAAGAGCTTCTGGAGCAGGGCTTTTTTTGTTTAGCTTGACCTCTTTCATGGACAACTCTATTGACAAAGGTGTTGCTACCATTAGCTTTGTGTACTCTTGTTGCATTTCCTTACCACAGAAAGTGCTTATGTCATGTGCTGTTTAGTTTAGCTTTGAATGTAGCTACAGATGGAGCTGTCATGCCCCTTAATTCTGTATGCCCCACAGGATTCTTCCCCAGGGATAGTACCCCTTGCCCAGTGGTTCTTCATTTTTCTTCTTTGTGGCTCATACTGAGCCTGGTTTTGTTGGATGGTCATTCTTTTAAAAAAAGAAACCCTTTCTGTCCACTTGCTTGTTTCATAATGGATATTGCTGCAAAGTCAATGCCTCAATGTGAGCAATTGGGCTTTGGTATAATAGAAGTAGCCTTTCTGTTTTGGATTTGTTTTAAACTGTTAAGGATGTGAATAATTTGTATTTCTTTTGAACAGGGCTGGACGATATAGAAAAAGAGCATATCAATAAAGAAATAGTCATATTGATCGATATCGCTAATTATCGATAAATATCACAAAATGTAAAATATATATTTTAAGTGCCTCCCGGGTCATTTTGTTATTCTTGAATCAACAAATTTTAACCAAGAATTAAATTAATAAATTTTTCAAATACTTCTTTTTATCATAACTAAGTTTGTAAGACACATAAACTAATCAAGAGACCTGACTAACATCAGTAAATACAAAGAAAAGTAACATTATTAACCCTAATATTCTATTTATTTTTTAATTATGTTAGTAATTTAAATTAAAGGCTTATCTTGATGCTTTTAAATCTTTTACCCATTTTATGACACTTTGTAATATCAATGGCTGAAACATTTGGTTTAGTTTGTCAATAAAGCTTATTCTTATTCAGTTCACCTCTGATTCAGCTGTTGGCTAAGGCTAACCAGATACTCACCAGAGTGAAGAGAGCTGAAGCTGGCAGGTCTATCCAAACCTGTGTTTTTTAAAACATTTTTTGCTTCTGAGGACCGTGATCAGAACCGAGGGGACATTTTAAAAGCCACAGGTGTTGTTAGCACCTGGGAAAGCTTCCTGTGTCTCTCTGTAACAGTTTCGCAGCGAGTCAGGAGAGAGGAGTCCTGCTTAAGACAGCTGATCGTAGTTTTACTATTGCTACATTTAGTGTTTTAGTGCGTCAAGAATCTGTTCAAAACGGGAAGCAACCTTTAACTGACCCACTGAAACATGTATCCATAACAACTTCCTCCGCTGCTCCATTGTTGTGACATCTGACCGTGGCAAAGTTACGGCAATGGTTAGCTTAGGGACTTTCAAAAAATTCTGTTTCAGCTCAAATCATTTAATGCTTTTTGTGGTTTGAAACGAGAGAGGGGTTGCTGAGAGCGCTGTGTGGTTCAGCATTAATGATTTGTTTAGAGTAAGTAGTGATTTTTGTATTAAGCTACCTGATGAATCATTAAAAAATGAGGGAAAACCTTTTTTTTTCTGTGGAACTTTTTATCAACCCCTTTTTTTTTCTATTGCACTACAGGTCTATCGATAGATATATATTGCTATCGAATTATTGTCCAGCCCTACTTTTGAATATTACAGCTAGTGGTGTAATGGTAGATGAAAATCATGGTTCAGTACATTTTTTGGTATTTTTTGGTCAAGAAAAATAAATATACATTTTTATGACTTTAAAAAATATATTTTTCAGCATTAAACAAATACTCAGAATTCCTTACTTTCAGTTTCTGAATTAGTTCATTAATTAGATTTTACTATTTCTTAGTAAAGTTTAAGGTGTAGAATTAATTGTAGATTTGATTAGATATTCAAAAAATAAATAAAACAGTACAAGCAGTCATAGCCAAATTAGAAGACAATATAACCACATAAAAACAGTAATTTTTCAATGTTTAGAAATCTTCAAATAATTGCCCATATTTGAGAATAGATATGGTTAAATCACTCTGGAGTTATTTTGACATTTCAACAGCTAATTCTTTCGGTTGTACTTGAAGTGAGGTTCTGTAAGATCCTGGTAATGAATCATAAATGTAATTCTGGCACTTTAAGGAAATTAAACATTTAAAACCTGCAGAACACTGGAGTTTAAGGACATAGGTTGCGTGAAACTCTTAGCAGATAATGTTTCCATAATTTTATGTCTTGTTTCATTGTTGGTTGGCATGATTCCTCCAAAGACTCCTCTTTTTTTCATTTCACGCCTGCATTCCCTCAAAACCCAGCTAATGTTTGGTTGTTTTTCGTTATTTTTTAATTAATAAATTGTAGATTGAAGGCAATAATGAGTTATAATCACTCTGTTAAGTTGTTTGCTGCCTCACATCTCCAGTAACATTTTTAGGCTTAATCAAAGTCTTGTTTTGTTTTGCTTTTGTGTCTCTAACATTTTCATTTGTTTTTGTTGACATGTTTTCATCATTTCAATATGTTTTGTATGTTTCCCATTTGCCTCCCCCTCCCCCGTCCTGTCCCACACCCTCCTCCCCGCTCTGTTCCTCCCATATATTTTTCAACCAATCGTGTCCGTGTTCATCATGTGATATGTGCCATGTGGCTCTTGCATGGTGCTGACGATGTGGTCTTCGGTGATCAACAGAAGGTAAATTTTCTCTGAAATTAGATTAAAACACTTTGCAGTAGATAATTCTGTCATCTTTCATTTAAACTTAGCGTAGAAGTTATAAGCATGAAATCATCACACTCAAAGTAGTTCATGTTATTCATCCTCATGCTTTCTTTATGCAACTAAAATGATTAATTAATTAATTGTTTTTAGCATGCATTATGTTTGCCAACTCAGCATAAAAAGTTTGCAGCCACTTAGTCATTTGGGAGAAGTTTGTTTCCAGTCACGATCAGTGTATATCCATATAATGGGAGTCAATGGGGCATGTCAAGTAAAACCTCTAAATAAGGCATTATCTGCCACAATTCTCCTTCATTTAACCAATGTTTTGTTATTTATCTCTCCCACTATTCCCCTCAGTGTTAGGTTTTTTGTTAAAGACAACCCAAATGCAGAGCAACGTTTGTATCATTGGAAGCTCATTTTAATACAGAAGTTCAAACTTAGGTTCAGGACAGCACAGGACATGGACAAGATGTCGATAGCACGAAACAAATTCACAACGATGAACCAGCGAAGACATGAGGGCACAGGGGAACACATATACACAGGGAGGTAATCAGGACAAAATCAGGGCAGCTTGGGATTATTAAGGACACAGAGACAGAGGAAAAAATAGGCTTAAAACCGTCATATAGCACAGAGTAAAAGTCCTGCTCAGACTACAACTGCCATGGGGCACTACAGTAAAGTCACTGAAATGGCAGCTTGTTGTTAGTTGGAAACGACGCCTGTAAAAACAGCCCTGCAGACAACAAAAAAGTGCTTCTCAGACCCCCCTAACTCCAAGGGGAATAGTGGTACCGATTAATAACAAAAAATTGGTTAAATGAAGGAGCTTTGTGGCAGGTAATGCCTTATTTAGAGGCTGCACTTGACGTCGCCTATTAACTCCCATTATATGGATATACTCTGATTGTGACTGGATATACAGTAAGCTTCTGCCAAAGGACTCCAAGTGACTTTTCTGTGTGTGTAGGCGAAAGTAATGTATACCAAAAATAAGGTACAGGTTGAAAAAGAAAGAACTCCCCCTTTAAGACTGCCAATTAGACACCCTCCACACGGGAGGTTTTACCCAAAAGGTAAAGCTGGGTGTTCATTGTGCTGCAATTAAAAGTTAAGTGAAAGTAAAACGTGTAAGCCTGTGAAACAAAGCTATTTTTAAGATGTTCTTAAGAATTCACTGAGATATACCAGGAATTGTGTTAAACTACTCCTGAACAAGAGATACTATCGAAGGCATCACACCTGGGCTAAGGACGAAAATAACTCGACTGTCTCTTAGTAGTTTAACGTCCTCTTTTGAGAGAATACTAAAAGTTTAATTTTATTTGTTATTCAAAATCCCAGAGTCTTATAGAAGAGTGGAGAGGACAAGAATCAATGTTGCTTGAGTGAAGTTTCCACATTTTAGTGATGATCTGGGGTACCATGTAATCTGCTGGTTCTGGTCCACTGGGTTTTATCAAGTCCAACATTAGAAAATGGCATATACATTAGAGCACTTCATGGTTATGGAGACACCACCAAAGATGCCACAAGATGCTTCAGTGACCATAGTAATACTTTGCTTGATTAGCCAGCAAACGGGCCTGACCTTTAACCCCCATAGAGAATTTATGAAGTATCGTTTAGTGGAAGATGAGACACCAGAACCACCAATGCAGAACCTAGTGGCAGTTATCAAAGCAACCAGCAGAAATCCAGAAACTGATCTCCTCAATGCCACACCGCAATTATGCAATAATTCATGCATCAAGGAGGCCCTACTAATTGAATTGAATTTACAGTAGGCTCAGATTTCAGCATCAAAAATCGTTTTAATTGGTTTTATGTGATATTTCACCTGCTGAAAACCAGAAGAACCCATAGATATTCCAGTTTTTTGTATATATATATATATATATATATGCAACAATGCTCTGGAGGAATCCTAATCTGAACCCATTTAAATCAGAATTAACACCATGGATTTACACCAGGTCCAGATGTTCAGATGCAGTGCCTAGAAATACATTTTCAAAATCATTGTTTCAGTCAGGTTGAATGTCATCTATACTGCAATTTACTTTAAAGTTATCTGTCGCGATGCAGACAATGTTGTACGTAATAATTGTATTTATTATTTTATCATCTTTTCATTGGCTAACCCACTGTAATTTGTTTTTAAAAACAAAGTATAACAATATTAACATGACAATGAGGATTAGTGCCAAAAAAAACAGTTAACATGTTTAAAGGTTTTATTATTTTAGTCCTGCAAAAATAACTTCTGAATTATTCTTACATTATGAAATGTAAATGATTACTCTTTATTTTAATTTTGATACATAATCTAAACCAGAAATGTTGGCTAAACAGAGGATATGTTTAGTTGTAGTTTCAAGTGATTATTGTGCTGACTAATACAGAGTTTGGCTATTCTGCACTTTCTAGAGTGGCTCAAGCATAACAAGCTGATGTTAGCTGATTTATTAGTGAGGCTATCTGCTCCAGTAGTGAATCTTAACAGATTTTCTGCTGGGTGGCATTATCTTAGTTTACAGTACACTCTACATCTGACCACAAATATTTCCAAACTCTGCCAAGCTTGTCTTGAAAGAGGTTGTAGAACTGTTTTAGCCATCTGGTTAGCAGTGTGCAACAACAGGTGGGGAGTGGCAGCGCTACATTACTTTATGCTCTGTTCAGTCTGGAACTCTGGTCATTCAGATACTTAATCATAAAAAATCCTTTAAACAGTTTGAGGGACAGTCCTTGCAGTTATTTTAGATTATACATTTATAAACTGTCCCACGCCTAGAACTAATATTTCATTGTTTTTGTTTTCCTATTCGTTGCTGAAAAATGTTTTGCTGATTGGACACACCAAAAGCATGCTGCATCTCTGCAGCATGTGCTGTAAAGTGAATGTTCTCCTTCTTCCTCCTCCTTGTTTCTTTACATCTACACACATCCTTCCCGGTTGCATGTGTCTGTGTCTTTAGTGTCATATTTTCTTTACACAATTTTCCGGCCCCAATGTGGTTTCATATTTGCCTTTTGCTGAGTTATGTTCATCGTCAGGCAGAACTATGAACACAGAAGAAAGAGCTAATTCTGTACTTCTGGATGTTTCTAACCGCAGTCTCTCATTGTACGCTGGAATGTGATGAACGGTGTCACCGGCTGCATGTGGACTCTCACCACCTTACGAGCATGTCTTAGTTAAAAGTCGTGGGTGGTGGGCGCTCCACATGCTCCTCTCTCTGTGTGTGGTGCCTACTGTACCTTTTCCAGCTGCAGTCTGACTCTTTTACCCTAACTGCTTCACATTCTTTCTCTGACTGTTATAGCTTCAGACTGATGCTTGTGGACAGCAGCTCTGAATGCTCCAGTGCTTCACTGCTCCTGCTCCTGCTTTTACTAACACTTTCTCATTTATTTCCAGCCTCAGTCATACTCACCCCAGCCTGCTGGATTCTAGTCAGCGGTGCACTAACCTAAAGAAAAAAGCGCCATCATGCAAATTCATCTCAATAACCTCAATCACTTACACTAATCTGTAGAATATTTAAAAAATCTGTGCAAGTGAAACTTTTTATAATGCAGATTTACAATAAATGCATGAATTATATTTCCAGGAAATACAATTCTGAGCTCTGTGTGATCTGTTCTTTTAAATTTACATAACCAATCAGCTTACAAATCAGTTGTTGTTTTTTTAGTCAAAATCTCCAGAACCATCACAGTACAGAGAGAAGAGGCAAACATTCCCACACAGACAATAAAAAGGGAGAACCGCGCTGACCTTCCCTCCCATAAGCCTATGTAAATGTTATTAAAAGTAATAGGATAACATGTCCAATCAAGGCCTGCAGGCTCATTATCCCGAAACCGAACAGAAATTACTCAGGAGGACAGAGCTGATAATGAGGAGCCTGCAGTAGAGCAGCACCTCAGTCTGAGAGGCAGCCTTTCTAAACCCTCATACTGTCCTTCGACTGATGTTCCTTATGCAGTCCATTTTTAACAATTATATCGCTTAAATGTTGGTTCATTCTTGACTCAAGTGCTTCAAATTAGCTACTAAAATATTTTTGCTGCCTTAAAAATGGCGTCACAAATCTAGGCTTCTGGTGTCAAAAATCGGAAGAGAACAACTCATTTTTTAGCTACTTAAAAGGAAATGATCTCTCTTCGTGTACAAGTGCAACCGTGGAAATGTGGGACTAAAATCACTCGAACAGGGTTAACAGGATACATGGTGAGTTTAGAATAACAGCTATTAGAGTATAAAATAATCCCCAAACCTTTTTTTTTAGTTTAGATGTTCAGATTTAATTGTGTTACATAGGATAAACAAATGACCGCCTATACGATGAACGAAATGATAACAGATTTGCATTTTACAGTCATCCATTTTAATAGCTCTTTATTTAAGAACAAAAACTATAGCATTCAATTAAAAAACAAAATATTTGATTCCAAAATGTTGTCAGATGTGTTGGAGCAGGGATGCATCTAAAAGGTGCAGGATAGTAGCTCTCCAGGAAATTAAGTTTGTGACCCCTGCTTTAGGCAATGCATTAGTGCCCCCCTGTGGTCAAAAGAAATATCAGCTGAATTATTATGTAGCTGGTCAGGTTTCATTGGTTTACCAATGTAGGCAATTTTTCATCATCACAGATGGAGCATATGCTTAACTCAGCATGAAACTAAGATGTTAATGGTGGACATTTGTTGGGACATTTGAATAGCACGCTAAGCTAAATTCTGTTAAAATAAAATAAAATTGTGTTTACAATATTATGGGATGCAGACAAAGGTGACCATGGAGCAGAATATCTTCTTATGTAATCACAATGCAATGTAGACAAGGCATGTTTATTTGTATAGCACAATTTCAGGAACAAGGCAAAGTAAGGGGCCTTGAATCATGAGGGGATAAAATGAAAGAATTGAAATGAAAGAGGTTAAACAACAGTGAAAGAAAAAAAACAATATTAGAGATACGAAACATATGACATTCCAACTATTATTAATGAGTTAGTCAAATGCAGCTTTACACAGATGGATTTTTAGCTCAGTGTTTCAGCAGCTTTGCAGTAGTCTGGACGTTTTTCCAGAAAAGGGGAGCATAGAAAGTTGCTTCTCCATGTTTGGTTCTCTGATTCTAGGGATGCTGAGTAGACTGGAATAGAGGACCTGAATAATCTTGGGGTTATATAATCCTGGGATAGCAGTATTGCATCTTTTTCGCCTTTTCTGGTACCAGGATAAACATTTCAATTATTGCTCTGGAAGTAGACATGGCCAGATGTAGGCCAGTAGCTGACTTTGAGCTAGGGAGCTCAACATGCATCTGCCTTTCTTGAATGGAATGTTTTCTTGTCTTTTCCACTTCAAAAAGTGCTAGCTATGGGGAACAAATCTGTTCATTTTGATTCTAGCAAATTTATATTTAAAAAAATGAGTAAATTATATTATATTATTATAATTTTGAATCTCAATGAATGTCCTTCTCACTAAGTTAATTTACTCAAGTGTATGGCTTAATGTCTCCATATTCCAGAATGAAATGTTTCTGCAAATAAATTCAGTTTACTCTGCAGGGAAATCAATGACTACCCATAGCTACTTCACACAATCCCATTTAAACTAAATCCAAACAATTTCTTCCGTTTTTATCAATAAACTGTAAATGCGTAATGTTGAAAATACCAAACCATTTACTTAGATTTAATGGCTAAACATGTTGATGCAACTGACTATAATATTTTGGTCTTGTGCAGGGGAACCGAATGCTCCCGTACTTGAAGTCATAGCTGTAAAGAGCAGTAATTCTGTTAAAGTCAAATGGACCAAGCAGGACGACGGAGGCTCACCCATTAAACACTACCTGGTCAGATACAAGGCTGTGAGTATGCTGGGCAAGGAGGTAACGTGGTAACTCTTTGCATTTTCTCAATTTATTCATCGATTAACATGAAAGATAAAGTCGAAGAGATATCCCGCTTCCAAATGAAGCAGGCACTACCAGCTGGGTTGTATCATAAGGATAAATGGCAAAAACAACAACACATTGAGCTTCAGTTTAATCCAAGTCATTGTTTTAATGATACAGTTTGTGTTGTCTCAAAACAAACACATGCTCCCAGACTGGGTTCTGCCAACTTTAAATGAGCATGTATTTTCTGGGGAGGAATGAAAATTGGCTTCCAACCAGTGGTTTACAACTGTGTTCTGTTAAATGGCAATTTAAAAAAATCACTTTCATACAGCAAGAATAGATTTGGCCTCTGAGATTATTATTCTTTGAGACCGTTTTAGCTAACATTTGGCTCACCTTAACGGGTGTTACTCTCTGGTTATGACATATTTTTGATTCCACGTTTGTAAAAGTGTTTCATATTGATATTAAAGTCTTTATTTAGCCAGGAAACTCCCAGTGGGTAGATGCAGGATCTCTTATGCCAGCGAGTCCTGATTATATTATACACCTATTTGAAAGCAAGATATTAACACACACTCTATGATATCAGATTAAATTAGATTAAACATGTTTCAGTGCTGCAAAATCAAAGCTTGTATCTATTTGCTGAATGTCAGAACAATGAGATTGATGTTATCTTCGTATTTTTCAGAAGTTCATTTTGAAGTTCAGAAATTCAGAAGTTTACATAGATTTTCTTGCTGCTTTGGCCCTTGCCTCTAGACATTTTCAACTTTCCCAACAAACTTTCAGTTGGGCTAAATTCAGGGCTAGGTGATGACCACAACAGAATATTGGGAAGAAAATATATGTAAGATACTGCTGCTTAGTTGTCTTTCACATGACAACTAGCTAAGGTTACAAGACATGGTGATAATAAAAAATAACATGATGCTGCTATTATTTGACATTTGGGAAGATGTTAGCCCATTCTTTCTTACAGATCTTTTGTTTCTGGGGTAGGTTCGTAAGGCACCTGGCTTCAACCTGGTACCAGTTGGTGGTTAAGGGGTGCGCAAGACAGATTACTTCATCAGTATAAATGTAATTGCAACAATGCAATGTACCTACCCAAATTAAACAACATATGGTGCAATTAACTGGGACTTTTGGAGGCTGTTATGAAGATGATGGAGAGAGATCGACTTATTAAAAACATGAGCTAAGGTAGCACAAGCTGGGACAATGCTAATATATCACCAGTCTCTGTGTAACCTTAAATTAGATTATGTTTCACATTCCATACGCTATAACACAAATTTATTTTATTAAGCCCCCCCCCCAAAAAATAAATAAATAAATGAAAATAGTACGTGGCAAAGAGGAAGATAGGCACTGCTGTGTTATTTATTAGGCTAATATGAATATGCTAATGGTAGTTAAGACAAAAAATGTATAAGATATATGTACACACAAGGAAGGCCGTTATGGTTTTCAGTGGATGTAATGGTGCATTCAGACCACAAGCTTTGTCAGCGTAAAGCAACGCTCACGAAGCCAGTAGTTCAATGCATATGCACAGCAGATTCCTTTTTTAGATGAAGCTTGCAAAGCTGCCTCTGCTGGCCTCAACCATAGACTTAACATTTAATCTTGCTGCTGCTGATGCTGCCGTTTGGGGTGGTGTGAACGTACCATAAGACTAGTTGTGGACCCGCTATTTTATTGGAGGACATTAACTGAACCCTTGTAGATGTAAAAATACAGTTTTTGTTCCAGATGGCAAGGTTCTGTCTATGATATGTGACTTTAAAAGGCGATATTCATGTTAACTTGATTTCTAGTCTAATCTTGGCTTTCAGATTATGTATAATATGTATATCTATATGAAAGGGGTGTCACAAAAGAATAAAAGAAGGCAGATTTGACCTTGAAGAATGTACCGTACCGCTAACAGCACATGAAAAACTTTACGGCGTTAAATAAAAGGACCGCTTACTTGAGTTCTCTAAAATTCCTGCACTCATTATTCAGATATTTAGCAAATAGAAATTGTGTTAATCCTAACTGAACTAAATTAGGGAAAAGTTTTGCCTTAATATTTAGAAAGTGTTTGAGTTAATCTAATTTTAAAATATGTTTAATGTGAGTGAGGTTTGCGTTCAGTTTGAAATTATCCCTGTCCTGAGCAGAATACCAACTGTCCTGCTGTCCTGTCTGCATTCCCTCCTCAGAAGCATGTGTCCGACTGGAAGCCAGAGATGCGCTTCCCCCCTGGCAGTGACCACGTAACTCTCAATGGCCTCGACTGGAACACGGACTACGAGGTCCACGTTCTGGCGGAGAATCAACGGGGGCGGTCTGAGCCATCCGTCACTTCCTTCAGAACAGCTACAGAGCCCACCACCATCCCAGGTACCACTTCCATCATCTCACCTCAAGCATTCAACACACAACATCATCAGTGCACACAGGCTTCCACCGTGACCAGAAAGTCTACAGTACTAAAGTTATAGAATTTTCTTTATGATCCGACATGGATAATCTAGAATCTTTAGTGTTGTTCATTGGGGTTTTATTTATTAGACCAAGACAAAGAAGTACATCATTTCAAGAAGGAAGAAGAACATATGGTTCTCAGTTATTTTTACAATTTAAAAACCTAAATGGTTTGGCATGCATTCATGTTCAAGTGTAACAAGCTCAATCCATTATCCAAACATGGAGAGGACCGACCGCCTGCAGACTGACCAAGACATGGGTGTGCCCCTGAACTGACAGGCTGGGTGAGTAGGTTTAGAGGCCAAGAGGACCATGGTAGCTCCGGATGAGCTGCCCAGGTCCACAGCTCAGGTGGAATAATCTTTTGACATAGTTAGTCTTGAACTCCACAAATCTGACCTTTTTTATTGAAGAGTGACAAGAAGAAAACCTGCTAAGCTTCCCTCTACAGGTTGAGCAAAGGCATGTAGGAGAAAGAGGGAAAATCAGAAGGGAAAGTAACATTGCACATCACCCTAATGAGAATGCAGGAAAATCCATAAGAGGTGATATAACAATTGAGTCTGGGGAGGAGGTTCATCTTTTAAATTTACTCTGACTAAATTTGCCAACATTTTCTGGGTACCGTTCTGCCGCTTTTATAGATGTTTGTGCAATTAAGGATGTTTCATTACATGAAGACTGTGAATGAACACACAGCTTCTTCAAAACTGCTGCGATACAGAACCCTATAGGAGGTTTTTTTCTCCCCACAATGGTCAGTATTTCAATACTGTAACTCTCTTTAAAGAAACCTGGTTAGATCAATTTGCAACCTTCTTCAAATTCCATTTTGGTATTTATAAAGGTGTTTTGAATTGAATGGATTTAACCATACACTCTTGATGGAGCATATATATATATACATATTTGAATGGCCTAGTCAAAGTCCAGAGGTAAATCTAACTGGGAAATTGTGGTTGTGCAAAGCTCCTAGATAGGCTGGATAAAATCCACTCTTCAGATTTTTTGTTTTATTTTATGCATTTTTCCTCTTCACAATTATCCACCACTACATGATAGTCATTGGCAAAAAAAAAAAACTCCCAATAACATTCTATGAAGCTATTCATAATACTGTAGTGATTTGAATAAGTGAAAGTGGGTTAAATATTTTTGTAAACCATTGTACATGATATAGATCAAATGATTTTGTTCATTTCAATCAGACCTAATGGGTTTCTGCATTGCAGACTTGGTCACGGTCAGCCTTTGCTCTGTTGTTGTGTTCAAATGAACCTTTTGACCTTGGGCTGCCTCCCCATCCCACTAAACCTGAGCAGCAAAACAGGTTAAATGTCTCATTTTCTTTCTTTACTCTCTCTATTTACATCCTCCATCTTTTCATGTCTCCTTCTTTATTTGATTTTATCAGAAGGGTTTATTGAATCAGCCTGATATCCTGTTAGGCTCCAGGAGCACGAATACAAATAATCTGGGATTGTAACATAGATATCAGGTAAATACACTGGTGATTTAAACAAGTGTATAAAGCAGAAGAAATTGTTATATTACCTCATATAAAAAAAAGTTTGTTGCATCGTACTCAAAAGCAGTGTTTATTGATAAACTGTACGTATTGGGAAACATCAAAGCAGTGGATGAAAAACGGTTTAAAAATAAAGCTGAAGAAGATCGCTTCAAACTTCACATCAGTTTCGTCAAGAACCGAGAAAGGATTATCGTCCGCATTGAACCAGAGTGACTGGCTTTGGCTCATGAGCTGTAAAATATGCAGAAACATGAACTTAAACAGCTTTCAGTGACAGTGGGTCTCATGGGTTTTCAGACACTGTGATAAACTAAAAGCAGCTCAGTTCCTCTCAGATCCATTCCAATATTACAGGCCTGTGGAAAAAAGTTCATTCGTTTTTTCATGGTACGTGTTTCATATTCTCAAGCTAATTTCATTACTGGAGAAAGACTACATGATTTTTGTAGTTTTAATGGAGTACTTTATTTTTCAAATTTCATTTGAATACAACAAAATCAACCAAACGAGAAAACAAACACTCCTACCCTCCAAAACACCTAATTGAGGTGAGTTAGGTTCCAATATCAGAATATCCACAAATTCCAAATAAGGCTGCCAAATTCTAATGAAAGTATTGTATTCTATTCTAAGACTATATGTTATTTTTTCTCTAAAGGCAGACAATTATCCATCTCCAAATACTATGTAGTTATGGATAGAGGGGAATTAGACTTCCATGTGACAGTAATTCACTTTTGGGCAATTGTCAGAGCTGTTTCCAAAAAAATTTATTAAAAATTTGTTGAGTTTATGAATTTTCTCCCCAGCGAACAAAATTCTGGGCGAAAATTGAGTAATCTTAGTTAGGACATCACAGAAGTCAATCCAGAAATCTCTCACCTTTACACATTACCAGGTACTGTGTAAGAAAGAGCCCACATATGCAACACATCGGAAAAATGTACCTTATAGATCGGGTTTACCCTTATGAATTTTTGCTGGGGTCAAATATAACTGATGATGGAAATTATAATGAAGAAGCCTAAATCCTGCATTAATAGTTGCAGATATACTGTTTTGACATAATTCTGACGATAATTGGTCATCAATAGCTATATTTAAGTCTGATTCCCACCTTTCCTTTGATCTATACAGTCGGTTTAGGACATTCTGGTCTTAATAAAGCGTATACTTTAAAAATAAACTTATATGGTCCATTATCATCAATCCACTTTTGATTTTCAGTTGGTTTGGGTGAAACCATGGTATTGTCCAAAGTCCTTCTCAGAAAGGACCGCAGCAGGAGGTAACAGAAAAATCTATTAGTAGACAAATTATATTTTCTTCTTAACTGTTCAAAGGTCATGAATGTCCCATTTTTATAACATTCCTCCAATTTATGAATTATATTATGATACCATGCTTCCAGATTTGTATTAATTACAATGAGAACCTTGCCTTAAAGGTGATCTTGGTGAGAGTCATATCACCTTACCAATACTTTTATGTACATCATACTAAAGTTTAATGATGATAGGATGCAAGAAATTTGGGTTATCACTCTTTTTTGAGATTTTTTAATTGTATCTGAAAAGAAAAAATCTTTTAGAAAATCAAATGAAAGATAAACCCAGGATGGTGTCATATTTTTCTCAAACAAAGACGAGATAAAAGATTTGGACTGCAAAATAATATT
Source organism: Apricaphanius iberus (assembly GCA_028564705.1). Taxonomy (NCBI): domain Eukaryota; kingdom Metazoa; phylum Chordata; class Actinopteri; order Cyprinodontiformes; family Aphaniidae; genus Apricaphanius; species Apricaphanius iberus. Next base: position 1,939,713 of record JAPXFQ010000269.1, read on the forward strand.
TTTTAAAATTAGATATTTTTGGCACTTTGTTATCCCAAATGAACTTACTTATATTTCTTTAAGAGTCTTAAAGAAGGTTTGAACGACTGAAAAAGATACTGCAAACTTGGCAATATTTTTATGCAATTTATCCTTCCAATCAAAGTGATGGGAAGCCTAATCCATTCGTCCAGATCTTCCTCAATCCTTTTCAGTATTGTATTATAAATTAAACTACAGTTTAATTTATAAAGGTTTTTTAGATCATTACCAGCAACTATACCCAGATATTTTATTCCAGCTGAGACCCATTTAAGCACAGATGCATTTTGCCACGCAAAATAGTTAAAAGTTTTTAATGGGAGTATCTCACTTTTATCAATGTTTACCTTATATCCAGGGAAAGGTCCCTAAGTATTCAATAAATTCTGTAAACAAGCAAGAGAATGAGAAGGGTCTGTTAAATATAAAATATCATCAGCAAAGACACTGATTTTATGAGATGTCTGTCCACCTTAAAGCCCATTATATCATGGTATATTTTTATTGCCTATGCCAAAGGCATAATGGCTACAGCAAACAAACTTGGTGATAGTAGGCAACCCTGTCTACTAAATTCATTTAGGGAAAATAGTGCTTCACCCCGTCAGTAACTGTTTGTCCAAAACCAAATTCAGTCAAAACCTTAAATAAATAGGTCCATTCCAGCCTAGCAAAGGCTTTCTCTGCATCTAATGCCACTGCCACAGTGTGATCAGGCCTTGATTTTTGTAAATGGATTATATTTATAAATCTACTCAAGTTATTGGCAGATACATATTTTGATTAAATTCACTCTGGTCTGGATTGATTATTTTTGGTAATATTATTCTTATCCTAATTGCTAACACTTTAGAAATAAGTTTATAATCTGAATTTAATAATGAAATAGGCCTGTAAGAAGCACATTTAATGGATCTTTGCCTTTTTTAAATATAACTGTGATTATTGCAGTCAAAAAGGATTCAGCAAGCTTATGTGTCTTATGTGACGAAAGGTTTATTACATCCATAATCAGTCGGACTAATAAATCTTAAAATTCTTTATAAAAGACTGAAGTGAATTTAGGGCTTTTATAACTTCTGCTTGCATAAAAGAGAGGTCAATAATGTTTTAACCCTCCAGTTTATTTATTTAGTGCCAATTTACAACAGATGTCGTCTCAAGGCACTTTTAAAGAAAATGCATTATTAAATACAAGTGTACAAAGATTCCAATTGATCAAAAGTTTTCTATATAAGGAATCACAGCAATTTAAGTTAAGTCGTTGATGTGAGGTTGTCCCCAGAACATGCAGACTCCAACCACAGCAATCCATCAGTAATCCCTCATACTGAGCAAGCATATAGCGACAGTGGAAAGGAAAAACTCCCTTTTAAATTGAAGATATCTCCAGTAGAACTAGAACCTGGCTAAGTACAAGCGGCCATCGGATTTGAAAAGACAGAGAAGAGACAAAGAAAGAACAAAAGTAACAGATTTAAGAGTACTTCTATGTTAAAGAAAGTAAAAAGTTAATAACAGGACGTGGAAGATGTCTGGATCTGAATTAATGTCCCCCTTCCAACAGGGCATTGTAGCTGAGCAGCATACCAAACCATGTGTAGTTTCTATGGAGAGAAAAAGTTTTAATGATAACCTCTTTGACTCTACCTTATGTCACCTCACTTCTCCCTGTTTCGCATTTCCTTTTATGTTGTGTCTGTCTCTGTCTTTGCCTGTTGCTGCTCGGTTTCATGGCTCCCACAGCTTTCAGGATCCGTGGCTGACCTGAATGCTCGCTGTGTGGCCTAGTTTGGGTGGGGATGCAACCCTTAAAGCCGTTTTGCATGGTACTTCTTCCAGTTTAGTTAACATTTGCTGTTTATAAGTAAAATACCTAAAGGGCAATTTTCCAGCTGTGCATGGCACATGAAGAAACACGTTATTCCCCTTGTTTTATTATTTGCCACATAGCGGTGGGAGGTTTGGATCTCTTCTAATTCTACCATTGCAGAAGTTGGCATGGCTTTCATTCAAGTCGGTCCCCTTTTTAAATTCTCTAATTACTTACATTACACTTTGTTTTGTTTCAGTTTATTTTTGTCCTTCTGAAGTGTTTTTTTTTCTTCTCTCTGTGCTGCAGTTTAAGCTGAGGTTTATTTTTAGATGCAACATCTGCATTTCATTTAGCTTGTTCCTACAGCTGCTCCTGGTTAAACTCACTCCAAACAGCTGCTGCTTTATAAACAAATGCACAGTTTCAGCTTCCAATCCAAATGCAGTGTTGACCCGCAGTGAAGACTCAATATGTTGACCGTTAATGTCTCAAACAGGAACTCATAGTGTGGGAAGTCAGAAGATATAGGCATTGCATTAATTTGAAGTAATTATCCACCTGAAAGGATAACGTTTTAACTGTGAGATCTTTGAGATTTTTGTTTCCACTGCAGATATAAAAATAATTCTATTAGATGCAAAATTATAAATTAGTGTTTCATTGCTCGGCTGAGTTATGGAATTTACTTTCTCAGAAAATGTCAATTATGTTTAACAAATTTTTTAAAAGTAAGTACAATACATGGACATTATGTTACGGCCAACCCAATTATGGGGAACAATACAGACTTGACAGTTTACCAACAAAAAGTTGTTGACACCTTGCAGAGGGAGGGTAAGCTACTAAAAGCCTCAATCCATGCAGAGTAAAAAAAAGGTTTAGTGGATGGAAAACAAATGGTTAAAAGATGCACAAGTAACAGGGGTGAACACAGCTCTATTGCAAAGTATGTCCAAATACAGGATCATCCCTCAGTACTTGGTCGGTACTCTGTTTGCATTAATTAATAGATCGGTGCAGCGTGGTATGGGAGGATCGGCCAGTGGTTCTGCTGAGATGTAACGGAAGCCTGAGCTGTTTTACTATGCCCTTCAGCCACTCTGCTGTCTGATCTATCTGATTGAGACCATAGCCATTGAAGTAAGTATTGGGGCTCTAAAATATCTTGGTAAATAGCTGTGCTGAAGTTGGACTTAATGAAACTCAGTAGACCGACACCACCAGATGACATGGCTCCCTGGGTCTTCACCTAGTGTATCAGATGGGAAATACGTATATCTGTTTGGATTTCATGCCTTTCCACTCTTCCTGTGGTTATCCACTGTTGCTTGTGCATTTGGTCAACCATTTTTTCCTTCCACCTAACTTTCTTTAAAAATGTAATGAAGTGCCCTCTAAAAAATTGAAATTGAACTATTTTAATACCTAACTTAGGCTACGTCCACACTAAGCCGGATAAGGTTATACGGGGAGTTAGACGCCTAATGTTATCCACTCAACACGAGCATTTACGCCCCGTTTATAGTCAGTTTAAGGTCCCATGATTGCGCAATCCAATCCCTACCTATGCATGTACTGGGCATGCGCGGGGAAAAACTAAAAGAACACAGATTGATGCGTATAATCTATGTCGCTGTCGGCGCCTCCTGGATCGCCTCCTGTGTCGCCTTCTCATCCGCAATTAGGTTAGGGTTAACTTTGCAAACGTCTGAATTTGCAAAAGAAGAAGTAGCATAGCGAGACTCGTCTCCATCGTTGCTGTTGTCATTATATGCTGTCGCGTTGTTGTCGTCCTCAATTAGGACGCAGCATTTGATTGACGTTGCTGCGCTGATTTAGCCGGGGACCGGATAAGTTGCGTCCAGACGTGCTCATTTAGCCGTTGAGATAACAGTTAGACTATCTCTAATACTTATCCGGCCCCAGACCACAAACAAAGCCGCCTTAGTGTGGACGATAGGGGGGTGTAGACTAAATAATTATACGTTTAAGGCATTATCCGGCTTAGTGTGGATGTGGCCTTAGCAAAAAGAAGTTATCCTTTATTAAGATCCACCTATTTCTCTGCTGAGTCCATCTTAACTTGGACAGAACTGTTGCAAATCATCCAAATCTCCCAAGCTGAGGTTGAAACTACAGAAAAACTGCTGCTGAGGATAGAAACCATGCAGTCACCCATCCATCCATGACACAAACATAACCAGCTTCTGTATTGGATGTGGATTAGATTTTTTTTATTTTATTTTTTTTGCATGGGCCATTGTCCCCTCCATGCCCGTTGGTGTAATGATGGTAGAAGAAAAGGTTTTGCTGTGATTATCTCCCTACTTTTATCTTTTCTTTTTGCCCGTGTATACCCAGATGCTTTCTGATGACATGCCTGATTGACATGACATGCCACATTTTTGTTAATATAATTTTTGATGACTGTGCAAACACAATTTCTCTGAACTTCTCCCTGCTCATTGAATTCTTATTTTTAATAAACTGTGTTGTTCGGGTTACATTGTTTCCCTATTCAATATATTTCTGCTATAATTTAAGTAAATATGACAGAATAAGAATCCAGTTTAAACCGGGGTCAGTGAATGTACCTGAATCCTGAACATCAAACAATTTAGGTTCACTAAAACTTTTCAATCTCTTTTAAAAAGTCTTCCAGAGTCAAACTTATAGAAGCCTCAATAGAAAATAATTTACATAAAAAAAGGATCCTAAAACTATCTCGAGATAGCTTCCGGTAACTAATTGATTATCTTTTATGATTTCAACTTTTAAAAAGTTGCTTATGACTAGAACCTATAATAAAACGTGTTTACCGGTGATTATCAATGGTTATTACAGCGATTATGGATAGTACAAGGCATATGATTGAATGCATAAAAAAAAATCTCTGTGTTACAGTATTAATGGAAAAAAACTTAACAATACAAGGTTTTTTTTATTAAAAGCAGAAAATCCACAACATACTGAGCTGAGCTGCCGTGGCTGAGGCCTGCACTCTCTTAGTGCTTTCTAGTTTAGTTCTAGGTTAGAGTTACCCTAACTTTAACCTATATCTAAAATATTCAAACAATAATGCAGCTTGGGAACCTGAGATACCTTGCGGCAATGCTAGTTGACACGTTATTGACTGAACCCTGAAGAGGGGAGATAAGAAAACTGTAGATTTTAGCTTCTGCAGTAGCTCTGAGACGGTTTCCACTGTGCGTTTTGATTAATATGATAGAATTTTTGTTGTTTTAACTATTAAAATAGGCAGTTATAAACATTTTAAGAGGACACAGGAGTTTTACTATACATGCTAAACTGGACAGAGATTGTAACCTGAAATTCCTTCCTTATTGTTGTCATCCCCATGACCTTCCATCCATTCCTGCCATAAACTATCACTCATTGGCTGTGCTGCTAACATACTATGACTTTTTCTTTCTTTCATTTGTTCCTCTGACTTACAGTTCCCTTTTTGTATTCCTCTGTTCAGTTTAAGATAGCCTTTTAGACTTGGATTTCTGAATTTCTGACCTATTTTTCAATCTCTCTCTCTCCCTCTTTTCCCTATTTATCTCCTGTTTCCCTTTTCTCCGTGTCCTCTCCCTGTCTCCATGTCTGATCTCCTGGACACCTATGGACCATGACATTGCCATAAACACAAAATTATTTCTGTTTGTCTTTTTATGATCTTTGTTTTTCTTTATTTGTTTTACCTTTCTGTCACACTTGATGACTATCACTTAAAAATACATTGTAAACATTGCTTTTTGTGTATTTTGTTGGTCATAACTTCAGCTACCTTGGGCTGCCAGTGCGTGTCGTGCAGTCTGGCGACTCTTCTGCTGTCAGCGCTGACTTTGCTCTGGTTCTCATGAACTGATTTTGTTCGAGGAGAAAGAGGAGAATCTGGACCTTTGGATATCTTTGGGTTCAGACTCCATTGCTTTCTATGCCTTTGACCTTTGTGCAACCACACAAGTTTGGAAACAAAATGATGAAGAGTCAAGACCGTTGGTTTCATGTTATTACAGGGTGCTCAGTACTTGCTTCATTTCAAACTTGGAAGGATTTATTGTTCAGTTAAGTTTTATCATCTGTTTTAATGTTGTACATTGCTGTGAAAAACTTTGTGCCCTCTTACAGTTTTCTCCTGTTTCACTTTTTTGTCACACTTAAATGTTTCATATCATCAAACATATTGAAAGTGAAATAGGAATCACCATTATTGTTAAATGATGAACCAACTGTGATCAACCAAGCCGTTTGGTAAGCTGACCACACCCAGACCTGACTATAGCCAGAGCTACAGAAATCACTTACTTAAATCCTGGGCTGCAGGGTGGAACAGTTATTCCCCTTGCAGAAAGAAAGTCCTGGGTTTGAATCCCAGTCTGGGGTCTTTCTTAAAGGAGTTTACATGTTTTCCCTATGTGTGCTTGGGTTCTCTCTAGGTATATCAGCTTCCTTCCACAGTCCCAAAAACATGACCATTAGGTAACATGGTTTCTCTGAATCGCCCTCAGGTGGGTTTGTATGCATTGTTGTTTGCCCTGCATGTCTCTCTGTTGTCCTGTGATGGACTGCGAGAGTTAGTCACCCTGTGACCCTGCGTATGCAAGCGGTTGCCGACAATGTTCAGCTGGATAGCTCCTGACTTAACACAGGAACAAAGACTTCTTCGAGCAGGTCACAAAAGAACCCAGAAAAACCTCTAAAGTTAGTCAGGCCGACATGGGAGAGGTTGAGCAGAACCACTGCTAACCTGAACAAAACCATAGGTTTGTCTCACATTTAATTTTTTGGAGAACATTATGGAGACAAACAAGACATAAATAGAACTTTCTAGGAGGCATGTGTTCTTAAATGTAACAGCATTTTAGATAAATAACAAAATACTGTCGACTGTGGTGTTGGCAGTGGTAGTGTATTGGTCTGGGGTGGCCTTGTCGCTTCTGGACCTGGAAGACCAACGCCCGGGTCCCAGACTTGTACCAGGCCTTTGGTCATTTGGTAATGGATCAGAAAGAAATATCTCAGAAAGAATAAATATCTTGCAGTATTTCCATTTTTTTTACCTGTTCTATTGTGAAAAATAACCTTAACATGCAGATATAACTCACTCTTGATGCATGTAAAGACGCTTGCCTTGGTCACGTGATATGTCCCCGCTAAAAACAAACCCAAGCTAGCAAAATTATTTTCAAAAAGAGGTCTCAGAAAATTATCTTTCAAGAAAAAGGAAAGCTAAATTTCACAGGAGTCATACTTAAAATATAGATTTATCACGACAGGTGATTTCCTTGCACCGAGCCCCCGCTCTGTAAAATGCAGCAACCGTTGTTGTTGACTCAATTCTACAAAGCAGAGCGTGAAAAAGATTTACTGTTTTAGATTTAAGACCAAGGTGGTTTGAATGGCTTTTTTCCCTTAATAAATAAAAGTATGAAATCATTGCTTGGTATCTGCACGATTTGAACCATTCTAATGTGACAATAACAAAGGAAGTCTGTAAGTGGGAAACAATATTTTTCACAGCACTGAATATAAATATATTTAGGGAAAGAGATCTTTTTTATTTTGAATGCTTGTCAGTGTTACAAGTTGCAGGTGTGTTGATGCAATGCAGTATTGTTGCTTTGTTTTATATTTTAACACTAACACATTCATAATGCCTTATTGTGATTTTACCAGGGGTGGTGAATATAGAAACTACCTTCTACTGCTAAATAACTCGTCTGCAGTGTTTGAACCGGAGGCGGCCGTTGTAGCTGACGTTGACGTTTTTATGCAGGACTCAGTCGCCTGTTGAATAGAGACCTCACTCCACAGATATGCCACTATGACATAAAGGCATGAGCAGAGCATGAAAGCTGACACAAGGCATGATCCAGTATTCCAGAATATGCAATGCAGCTGCTTCAAATCCCCTCTCTCCAGCCTGCCCACCCCCCAGTGGAGCATTATGAATGTGTTAAACAGGACACATCCTGTGCCTAATTCCTGTCTATCTCCAACCAATCCTGCTGTTCGACAAAAGGAAAGATAAATGGAGAATTTTAACGTTGGTTCCCGTCAAATAGGTCGTGACCAAAAGCAGTTTCTTACTTTTTCACATATTATGCTCATTTACAACACTGTATTTATGTAACCACCTTGTAAGGAGAGAAATGAGGGTTATGAGGGGAAAAACACTGATAATCATGTTTTGTGACAAAGTGTACATACTCTTTTCAAACAGATATTCAAGAAGTACAACAAATCTGCTGGTATTTTGACAGTTCATGCTCTCTTTTTACCTGAAGCCCAGAAACTGTCTGAAAAGGTAGATGCAACAGCTGTTTAATGCTACAAAAATCATTTCAAGAATGTGAAATTATTTTATTCTTTGAGACGTTTTTGTAAGTGTATATCAGTGTATTTCCATGTAACCATTGTAGGGTTGAAATAAATTCTTTCTTTTTGTTTCAAGACAGTCGTGGCTTCCTGAAGCTTTAATAACTAAACCCCACAGAGGAACTACGGCATGATGTCTATGATCTGCTTCATGTTGCATCACAACCTGATGACAACACTAAATAAACTTAAACATCATAAAGTAAATCTGTTTCAGAAATTCAGTTAATACAGGGAAACAGATAATATAATTATACAGCTTTACTATACGTTGAGTGATGTATTTCACTTTTATCTCTACTAATTTGAATCATTGTGGTTTTCAGCTGATGAAAACCCATATATCAGTTTCTCACATAATTAGAATATTACATACAAATTATTTTTAATGAAAAAGGTTCCTAATTGTGTAGAAGACTGCTGACTTGGCAGTTTTCTTGCAGACAGTCAAATATGTCCTCCACAAGGAATAATGTTCCTAATTCCATTCCAGATGGTGGAAGCAATGCGGCAATTGGTTGCTTGCCACCATCGCAAAGAAGAAAAAGAAGACAAAGGGTGCGGCTGTGTTGTAGTCTGTTCAATTTAACTCGGGAGTCAGAACTCGGAGCCCGAGTATAAAGCGTTCCAGTTAACGTAGTCGGTTAAGTTGGTATTCCAATATGGCATCGGCCAGGTAGCTATACTTGTAGTGCCTCTTAGAAACCTTGTTTTAAGCTGTACTTTCCATATGCAGACACCACTTTTATTTTTTTTAGGTTTAGAGTTGCTACATATAACACTGATTTTAGACACATTCCTACTAGAGTGTCTTGTAAAATAGATATTTTCCACCACTACTACTATTGTTGATTGTGAGGAGCGACCATATTGAAAGTCAAAGTCAGAGCAAAAAAGAAGAATTTCTGAGATCTGAGCACAAATAGAATGAACCATTATTCTTAGGCAAATACAACCATGCTAACTGTAGTTATGATGAAAGCATTGTGGGAAATACAAAAAACGCATGAAAATATTAATGTTTACAGTGAAAGATTATGTTGGATTTTGGATGGAACACTTGTTATAGACAAACCGTTTTCCTGGAGGACATTCATTGGACTGTTGTAGACGTAAATAGGCCAGTTTTGTTCAAGATGACTGTTCTGTGACTCTGAGGCTTTCTGAATAGTCCGGAAAAAGAATTTGCTGTGTCTATAATTCTCTCTTTTCTGTTAATGATATGTGGCTTTGAACATAGAGTTACACCTTATTTGCTTATTGAGTGGTTGTGACAAAAGCGTTTACTCTGTCTCCAGTTATGAGTGTATCCTTGATTGGCATACATCACTGAAATCTAAAAAAATGTTGGTATGTAAAATAAATCATAATAAAAGGGTAGATGTAACCTGCGAGTTTGTAGTATACCTCCAAAGAAAAAAAAAATACTACGGGGTTAATCAGTGAGGAGTAACATATTCACAAAGAGATGGCACATATGGCACACTTTTTGGCACGTTTAGTTAGTTTGACATTTAGTTAGAAAATACAGTGTCAGCATAAATGAGTACACCCCTCTACATTTGTCAGAAAGCCTTTAGGTTCCTTTCAGAATCAACATTTTCTATGAGATACTGTACTACAAAATACTCCCACAAATGTGGGCCTCTGATTGCAAACAAGATTTGTTAATTTGCACACACAAAAAAGTAATTTTCCAAATAAATTAATTCAAGCCCATGTTGCAAAACTGAGTACATCCTAATTATAGTCTTAGGAGAAAAGCCAAGACTACAAACTTCTAATTAACAGGGATTCAACCACAGGTGAGTCTAACGATTCATTAGACAGCAGACAGGTAACAATAAAAGGGCATTACTTGACAAAGAAAAGCCCTTCCCATTTCATGCCGTCAGCAATGGCTCCCCATGGAAGATAAATGTTACAAAATATGAGAAAGGAAATAATTTCTTTACACAAAAAAGGTGAGGGCTACAAGAAGATCAGCAAAGCTTTACATATCAGTCAAAATACTGTAGCAAAAGTCATCCAGAAAGTTAAGAAAAATGGAAGTGCAACAATATTACAGAGACGTCCAGGCCGTCCATGAAAGTTAACATCTCTACAGGAACGTCTTCTGATGAGATGGGTTGAAGAAAATCACCATGCAAGTTCACTACGGTTAGCTAAAGCAGTAGAAAGCCAAACTGGAGTTACCATTTACCATGACACCATACGACACACACTGCAGAGGAATGGCATGCATGGGTATCGTCCAAGAAAGAAGCATCTCCTAAAGTACATGAACAAAAGAGCACGTCTAGAATTTGCTTAGGCCCATGCTGAAAAAGATGATGACTACTGGGACTCTATACTCTGGAGTGATGAGACAAAGATCAGATGGTTTAAAAACTGTATGGTGTTGTAAAGGTGAGGATTTCAAAGAAAAATGCATGGTGCCTACAGTGAAACATGGTGGTGGCAGTGTCCTTATGTGGAGCTGCATGAGTGCTGCTGGTGTTGGGGAGCCGCATTTCATTGATGGTATCATGAACTCAACAATGTACTGCTCTATACTGAAGGAAAAGATGCTGCCATCACTCTGTGCACATTTCTAACACTTTTCAAAAACGACAATGATCCAAAACACACATCTAAAGCTACTGTTGCATTTCTGAAGAACAGGGTGAAGGTGATTGAATGGCCAAGTATTTCTCCTGATCTGAACCCAATCGAACAGCTGTGGGCAATTCTGAAGCCACAAGTTGAGAACCACTCTCCATCCAGCATCCAGGCTCTCAAAGAGGTTATTATTGAAGAATGGAAAAAAATAGATGTTGCAATATGTCGCTAGCTTGTTCATTCCATGCCTAGAAGACTTGGTGCTGTCCTTAAAAATAACGGTGCTCATACATAATACTAGATGTAATACTTTTTGTTGCGGTGTGTATTTATTTTTGCTTCAACCAATTTGAGTTAAACTGAAGATTTTGTGATCTAAATTAGATTATTAACCTTACTTTCATGTTACAGAGTTAAATAAGTGATCAATAAAACTTAGCCTTTTGAAAAGTTTGAAATTGTTCTTATATTCATTGAGCTACTGATTGAATTTGTATGTTAAAGGGGGGGGACTCATTTATGCTGAGCACTGTATGTGCAAAAATTTGTTATCTCTTTGTCCTGAAATTTAACTTGTATCCAGTATTTAATATTGGACCACGAAGTAAAACGGCTCGTTTCTCTATAATCCCGCCTCCTGCCGCCTACCCATTACATGCCGAGTTGTAAAGTTGAGAACAAAGTAATCCCATACCCCATGTTTCCTGCAAGCATACTTGTAATCCTAGGAGTTTTTTGTTACAGATACATTGAGAGATCAGCTCATTCAATAAAAATAAAAACATTTGGTAAAAAAAAAAGAGGTAAACACTGAAATACAAATCGAAACTTTGATAAAATTATCATCCTTTTAATACTTATTCTTCCAGCAAGAGAAACTGGAAGGTTCACCCATTTGTTAGTCATTTTTTGTTAGTTAAAATAGGTTTAAGAAATTATATTTAAAGGCTAGATATTTTTTTTATAATAACACCTAAATATTTAAATGTGTTTGAAATTGTAAAAGGATAGCGAACATATAATAATTTTATTAGTGACATAAAATTTTGGCAGAATCCAAGCCTTGACATGGTCAAGAAGAGATAATAATACTCAACCTTTTCTGTATCTAATGAGAGCAGCGACTCTATACCTTTATTATCAACATCCTGAGTATAAATAATAATTAATACTTTCTTATATTAAAGAACAGGTGTCTGTCCTTAAACCCAGTCTGGTCACATGATATAACTGTTGGAAGAATATCTTCCAGTCATGTTGCTGGAATTTTTGACAGACTCTTATAATCAACATTTAGAAGAATATCCATGCTTTTATTTTCCTTATAAATAGGTGAAATAAATCTAGAAATGATTTTGGTAGAAATGTACTCATCTGTGGCCCATATAAGAATCTGCAGCTAAAAGTTCAGGATGATGATGTGAAGTGTCCCTCTTGAACTCTGGAGTGTGTTAAATATAAGGTAATGTAAGTTTTCTTAGAAGTAACTGAAGGACATTTTAAAAGCTTTTCTTTAATGCTCCTGACCAGGAGATGAGAGTTCATAAAAGCTCTCAGGTCCAAGGTTACTCATCGTTCTCGGCACAGTATGGATCTGTTTTCAGCTATAAAAGAGCAGCAGATTGATAATATATGAAGAAATGTGTGAATACTAGAATCCCATGATGTTAGAGTAAATATTTTACAGATGTATGCATTTTTTGTCTGTCCTGAAGCAATGGTACAGGATACATCATGGTTGAAAAGAAAAAAAATGCTTTTCAGTGCTTTCTTTAAAGGTCAAACATGATGCTTTATAAAAGTTACTCATGTTTCATTGTGATGCACCCCAGCTGTGCTAAATTGTTCTGTTAATTATATGTTGCAGAATGAAAAAGCTGTTTTAGATGCTTTCCGTGGGCGTTGTCCTGCTTCTGTCTCGAGCTAAAAGAATTCAAACAAAATCCACTGCTATGCTTGACGGAGCTGCAGGTTCCAGCTATCTGGCAGTCGTTCTCATTCAGATTACCATTTGACAAACAAGCTCATTTTGATAGCCTTTTTATTTAAAACAAGCACATTTCAGAGTTTCATTCATTAACTTTTATTAAATATTTAGTAGCTGTGTAACGGTTCGTGTATTCATATTTTTCGTTTTAGCCCTGTCATGCAGTATATGGACAGAAAGAATCAAGCTGTTTTCTACCTGAAGACGTACAGAATGTTTATGGGAAGAACTCAGAGCACAGAGCAATCATTCCACAGCAACACTTTATAGGTGAGGCTGAAACAAAACAGAAAGGACTCCCAGATATCACTAAACTCTGCTATTTGGGAACATTAATGGTTCCTCTTGCAACTACAGTAGAAAAAGAAAGCATCTTTCAACAGAAATAAAAAATCCATAACACACTCTGCACAAAACTGAATACCTCACCTAAAACAATGTCAAGCTGAATAAAAACATCACTGATACTGGAGAAAAAACAGTTGATGTTACCATGGCTACCAGTAGCATCAAATATTAAATAATAATAATACATTTTATTTTAACAGCACCTTTCTGAACACTCAAGGTCACTTTACAGTCATAGATAAAATACAAAACGATAACAGACAGAACAATATAAAACAAACAGAGTGGAGCAAAGGGAGTAGTTATCAGAATGCTAGACGGAACAGGTGGGTTTTGAGTCTAGTTTTAAAGAGAGGCAGGGAGTTAATGTTACGGATATCAGCCGGGAGTGAGTTCCAGAGCTGGGGAGCAGAGCGGCTAAAGGCCCTGCTCCCCATGGTGACCAAACGGACAGGTGGGACAGTGAGGTGGATGGAGGAGGAGGACCTGAGGGAACGGGTGGAGGTGAAGAGATGAAGGAGGTCTGATAGATACGGGGGGGCTAGGCTATGGATGGCTTTGAATGTAAAGAGAAGAATTTTGAATTGGATTCTGGAAGTAACCGGGAGCCAGTGGAGTTGCTGAAGGACAGGGGTGATGTGATGGAAGGAGGGAGTTCTGGTAATGATGCAGGCGGCCGAGTTCTGAAGAAGCTGGAGTTTATGGAAGGATTTCTGGGGAAGACCGAAGAGAAGGGAGTTACAGTAGTCAAGACGGGAACTGATAAGGCTATGGATAAGGATGGCAGTAGAGTGAGTGGTGAGGGATGGGCGGAGGCGGTTAATGTTACGTAGATGGAAGTATGCAGACTGGGTAATATTGTTTATGTGGGACGGGAAGGATAGTGAAGAATTGAGGATGACACCCAGACTCTTGACCAAGGGGGAGGGGGAGACTAAGGAGTTGTCGACAGGGAGATTAAAGCTATTAATTTTGGATAACAAGGATTTAGTGCCGACAAACAACATTTCTGTTTTATCAGTGTTAGGTTTGAGAAAGTTTGAGGTAAACCAGTCTTCAATTTCAGATAGTTGGTGAGGGTGGGGTGGGGGGTGTGTGAAGATGAGGGTTTGGAGGAGACATAGAGCCGGGTGTCATCCGCGTACCAATGAAAATGGATGTTAAATTTACGGAAGATATTTCCAAGGGGAAGAAGGTAAGTGATGAAAAGAAGCGGGCTGAGGACAGAACCTTGGGGGATGCCGGTAGTGACAGGGGAGGGACGGGAAGTGAAGGACTTGAGTTGAATGAACTGAGTATGGACAGAGAGATATGAACGGAACCAATCAAGTGGGGTATGAGGAATGCCAAGGGAAGACAGTCTATTGAGGAGAATCGTTTGAGAGATGGTATCAAAGGCCGAACTCAGGCCAAATCAGAGCAGACTCCTGATTCTGAATAAAATGCAAGTCGGAAGAATCCCCGTTGATGAGAAGGGGGTTTCCCTTCAACTGCCCATACTGCATTCAAGTATAGCTGGGAGACTAGGCTGTTGACATAAAAAAAAAAAACAATCCAAAGTGATTTACACATGTTTAATTCTTAAATATGGGTAAAGTATTATTTAAATATTTCTAAGCTTTACCACTGACTTTTTTTTAAAGCGGTTATTTCGTTTTTTACTCTGGCTAAGTCTGCTTGTATTATTTTATTCATTTAAAATAATCTAATCAAATCTCCTGTCAGTTCTATACTTTCAAACTTTTTAGGTTATACTAAATAATAAAAAAAAATTATTTTAGCAACATAAAGTAATTGATTTATGAAGAAAGGATATTTGTTTAATGCAGATCAAAATAAAGAAAGAAAAAAGTCACATCTGCATTCGCATTTGTTTTTCCTAGTTAAATTATACCAAAAATGTACTGAACCGTGACTTTAAAAGCCCTAAATACTTACCAAACCTTGATATTTGTGCACCGTAATCCCTATTATGATTGCACATGTAAAAGCATCAGCTCAGCCATCTAATTCTGTGACTCATTTCAGAAGCTAGACTAACTCTGAAACAAGTTTAAGGATTTTTCCTTCTATTAAGTGTGTTTATGTAACAGCTCATATATCCAACTGTCACTTAAATTGTTTCATACAAAAGCCGCCAGCATGAGATCACTCTGATAAAAAGATGCAAGACATTTAAACACATAGTTGTGGCAGTTTGTATTTAGCCAGGTTCTGCTGGAGATTTCTTCCTGTTAAAGAGAAGTTTTTCCTCTCCACTGTCGCTGCATGCTTGCTCAGTATGAGAGATTACTATTGCCAAGGGTGGAGTCTGCATATTCCGGGCACAACCTCACATCAATGACTCAACACATTCTGCTGGGATTCCTTACATAGAAAACTCTTAACTCAATAATGCATGTTGATAAAGAGTCCGCCCCATTCTCTCTCGGGCCAATACGGAAACACTACCAGTAGAATCCATTACTGTAATACCCTGCTTTCTGTTTCTGTTCTTTGGTTTTCAAGTGTCTTTCTGGGTAATGGGTCTTTCTGAAATACTTTTACGGCATGAAACTTCGCTCTCCCTGTGCTCCTCTGGCAGCAGTCTCCTTATCACCCATAAAGTCAGGACACATATCCATGGTGAAGCGTCCTGCCATTATTATGGCCCCCATCTCTGGAACAGGCAGCCAGAGGACCTCAGGGCCACAGAAAACAGTCAGGTTTTTAAGAGCAGGCTCAAGACTCGCCTTTTTAGCATAGCTTTTAGCTGATTATTTATTATCTATTTATCTGCCTTCAAAGTTTTAATTGCTTTTATTGATCAGTGCTTTACTATACTTGGTCTTGTATTTATCCCATTCATTTTATTTGATTTTATTATTTGTCTACTCATTTATCTATCTATTTTATTTATGTACTTATGTATTTATTTACCTATGCATTTTAACTTGTTTTCCTCTTATTTTACACAAATAAATAGACACATTTTCCCAGTGTTTCCTCTGTGAAAGCCCTCTGCATCGGGAGCAGTAGTCATCTGCGGCTGTCTGGGTACTTTACGGGTAGTATTTGGGTGGAGGTGGGGTCCAGGCCCTGCCTCCTTTGAACGCCCTGGGTCGGAGCCTGAGCTGCTACTGTTAATCTGCTGCTGCCGGTGCAGATGGCTCCCTTGATGGTGTTTCCTTGTCTAACCTGGTTTATCTGTTCTCAGCCCAGTGTCTGTTTTATTGTCCATTTTATTGTCTATTTTGATGTCATCTTAATGTTGCTCCGGAGCCTGTCTGCACATGGGGATACGATTGGTGGGAGAGGGGTATAAATCAGAACATGTTTAACATGTTTGTGTGTGTGAGGGGGGATATATTTGGGGTTAATTGTTATTCTGTAAAGCACTTTGAACTGCATTTCTTTTGTTTGAAGATGCTTCATAAACTAAGTTTGATTTTATTTGATGAATGCTTTTTATTAGTATTTGCGGTAAAAGTAATATGAATAATTTAATTTTATATGAATTAGATTATAATTCATATTAACAAAATGATTAGTTTGATTAATATTATTAATATATTGATATAATATAAAATTTTATTTTTTATTTAATCTAAACAAATTTAAATTAAATTAATTTTAATTTTATTTTACAGGTAAAAACAATGTTTTTATTTTAATAAAATTAAATTGCTATAAGTCAATTTTATTTTTATTGTTACTAAGAAAATGAATGAAAATAATGTTATTGTATTTTTTACAGCTAATATTGTTAGCTAATATTGTAATTATTAGTAGTATTAGTCAGGAATAAAATATTGGGTTTACATTTTTAAATATTTTTTTGCATCTATGGATCTCAGAAATCCTTTGCTGGCCTAAAAGTGGTGTCTCTATTCCTTCTCCTACTTTTCTCTGCCGCTGCCGTTTAATTTAATCTATACTGTGTCACCAGGAAAGTGAGATCTTATTATGAACCCCTGGAGTTTCCTCCTCTGCCTTCTGTTGATCTTAAGAGTATGTTGAGTAATAGTACCTCTGATCAGCTCAGTGTGATCTTCATCAGGGTCTTCGTCTACACCACACAAATTTCTATATGTCAAATTTCTATATGTTTTATAATTAAATTGTATTCAGTTTATTTATATAGAGCAAGTAAAGCAAACTGAACAGTAGCTATGTGCATGCAGTCTGCAATAAACACTGCTGTTGAGAAATTAGAGTCTCACTTTACGAACCCTGAAACGATTCCCCAGGTTGTATTTGCTGGATGTGAGTAATTGGATGTCACTGTTGATTAACGCTCAGATTTAAAAAGCAGAAAGTGTACACATGAATGTACGATTAGATGGAGTTACTCTTAACGCAAAAAATAACTGACAGTCACAAACTGACCTTTGTTTTAATCAATATCCTTATATTAATTCTGCTTGCAAAAGCTAAAATATATATAGGAAATTACACCTTTTGTTTCAGGTCCCTTAATTAAATTCTAATTGCCGGTCGAGCCACTTATGCTCCTATCTTCATCAGCCAGACAAGGAAGCCAGTTCTACACATTTTTTTGAACACAGACTGATGCTGATGGCATTTTAGTAGCAGACCAGCGCCACACAGTGGCAGGACTTTATTGCAAATTAAAAAAAAAAAAAAAAAAAAAGGAATATAGCTTCACACGGACAATATGATACTAAAAGAGGCAGAGTTTGGAGTTAGCTGTCCAGTTTACATTAGAATATTACACAATTGGCAGTAGAATGAGGTAATTCAATTCAGAATGTTAAGCATGTGTTTAAATAATAACGTCATGCTGATATATTTTTTAAGTTTATAAATTCTAATGATTCTGACTCACGGCCAATAGAAATCCAGAATTCTGTTTCTCTACATATACAATCATTAAATCAGACCAATAAAATGTATTCTAATACAGAAATGTGGGCTTACTTTACCAGCAAGTCCATTTACTCTAGAGTATCTCCAATCAGAACTGGGTCTGGGCTCCTTTTGCATGATTTACTGCATCAATGCACTGTTGAATGGAGATTAGCCTGTGGTTCTGCTCAGGTGTTCAGGAAGCTCATCATGATTGCTTTCACTCTCTCTGATCTTCCTCTTTCTGGTCAGGCCAGGTTGCTGGTATTACCATGATGATTAAAAGCAGGTATTGGTACTTTTGGCAGTGTGGGCAGTTATAAAGTCCTCTTAGAGAATGAAAATCATCTCCATACAGCTTTACAGCGGTGGGAAAGTTTTTATCTGAAAAGAGGATTTTAGTCACTTTTCCACTTAGTCCAGGTAAAATGTTTTGATGTTCTTTAGCAGTGATTTCACCCAAGAAATGCAACAGTTCTAGCCCATCTCTTTGGATACAGCGGGCATGGTGACACTTTACACAGTGAGTTTAGACTTCATCCAAACTTCTGACTGTTTTTTTTATTCCTGTTGTTGCTGTCAGCAGTCTTCCATGATAGTGGTGGCCACACCATAATATTGCTGTCCTAAAAATCGTCTTTTTTAATTGTGCTTAAGTGTAATCTTAAGTTGAGATATTGATTTTTGGATTTTCATGAAGCCATATAAATGAACACAGACAGTAAGCTCTCGAGGTATATCCCTCTTTGTTTATTTAATTTGCTGAAATGCATTTTTAGTAACAGACTTTGTGGTCTGTCGATGTGTCTGCAACCGTTTTCTTTCTTGGAGACTCCTCTGGCTGTGATAGACAAACGGATAGGCAGGAAACTACAGAATTGGTCCCGATTTAAAAGCAGCAGAAATTTTATGTGTGAGTTATCTTTGGACTGGCTCAGTCCTACGCCTGCAAAGGTGTATGGGCAGAAGTGTGAGCGTTCAAACCTCCTGAATGCTGTAGTATTCTACATGATTAATGCTCCTGTTTAAATACAAATTAATCGATGAACAGAGGAGAAACACTGGTTATCAGTAACAACGCATTGTCACACAGAGCAGAGACATGCTTCTGATGCTGTGATCAGTCAGGAGAGGAAATTAACAGCGAGGGAATTAAATTAAATTTGAGTTGTCCTTTTTTCAAACACTAATGGCCTTTATTGACAGTCTTTACCAAAGACATTCAAGAATAGTGTCAATATTGGTGTCAGGATTTGCACTCCCTCATCATTGTTTGCACCTGGGTTCAATTCCTATTGTTTTCACCTGTTCCTCCTTGTCTCCCCTTATTTAAGATCCAGCGAGCGCTTCAGTCCTCACCGGATCATTGTTGTGCACTTTGTGTATCTTGTCTCGCCTTATGTTGCTGCACACTAATAAAGCTCAGCTCAGCTCACCTTACCTGGAACTCTGCTTCTGCGCCTGGGTCCTTCGCCCTCCTTCCTGCAGCCTAATGTGTGACAATTGGGATTTGAACCTAGGACGGGTGTTTGGGTGTCTGCTTCACTACTGCACCATTTAGAGCCTCTAGGAAAAAATGTACAACCTAAATGTGAGGTTTAGCTGAGCTATAACCCTGTACATTAATGCTAATGCCATTTGTGATTTACATGTCTAATACTCAGTAGTGATTACAATCTCATTTTGGAAACGTAAAAAGCTGGCATAATGAAAAAACATTAGCCGTGCATAAATGCTGATTTCAACACGAGTCCTTGGACATTCTTGCTACTTTAGAGGCAATTTAAATCAATAGGAAATACCCTGAGAGAAATTATGCTAAAATGAAATCTTACCATGTAAATCTGAGTGTACTTCAACAGTTGTTTTAAACAAATTAAATCTGGTTTGCAAATGATGGAATTTCATTCCTTCTAGCAGGCAAATAACAAGAGACAACTTTCACACGAGCATGATCTTTATTTTAAAAAGGCTTTTATTCTTCTTTGATTGCTTCAAATTATCTTTACCCAGGATTATTGAACTGTTTCATTTCTAGTTAGGAGTTGAAATCCCCTCATCATGGTCTTAAATGTCACATAATTGGAATCCTAAATTAGCCTGAACCATTCTCTAGGTTTGAATGATAGTACGACAGGCATCTTTGTGTTTAAAAAAAAGAGCATGGTTGGTTTGACTTTATTGTGGATTTTTTTCAAGTCCACACAGGATCACCCTTTAGAACTTGAACCAACTGAGTCAAACGGAAACTCTTTTTTTTTCTCATTTCAAGAAATAACACAAAACACTAGAGGAAAGAAACACCAGCTCTAAAACAATTACTTTTAAGCTCTGGTACAATTTGGAGTCACCAACAAGCCCAAAGCTGTCTTTGGTTGAGGCATTTCCCCTTAATGACAAAATACATGCTGGAGTTAAGTTGAGGTTCTGAAACCTATGAAAACAATGCCAGCTGCAAAGCCCTGACCTCAGCCATCTTGAAAATGTATGAATTACATCTATAGGTTCTTTTTTAAAAGGTGCTACTAGAGCAGGTGTGCCCAAACTTTTTTTCTGAGGGCTAAAATTAAAATATATAAAAAAGAAAAGGCCAAATATAATAGTAATTTACTATAAAAATACAAATACCAATAATAGAGTCCTTTTATTTACTACATAGTTGTTTAATCTTCCTTTCTGTTTAAAAACTATTAAACAAAATTGCAAATAAGTCATATATAGGCATTTAGAACACATATTCAGACTTCAGTCTTACTCTCAGCGTTTTTTTAAATGTCCTTTTTCTGCCTGACGCTGATGATACCTTTTCCAGTTGATAATAGCTTCTTAAGCAGAACCACAAGCTTACAGATAGTTTTATCCAGTCCTCTGTGACAGAGAAAAGCATAGCAATAGCATTTTTGAGGAAAGTGCTGTGGCAATAGGTCTGACTGGATTCTTGCCACAAAGTTGACCATGTTTTTAGTCTGGGATCTATTCAGACTGGCCCATTCCTTGTTAACAATCTGGTTTGTGGTGTTCATGTACAGGATTTTAGGGTATAGTGATGGAGAGGAGGGTTTCTGGTTTAGATATCTCGTCTTTGCTTTCTGCGGCTGGTGGTTCTATATCTAATAAAGGTCTCATTCACTCGTTTTTTTCCCTGAATTTCCTTGTGGTCTCTAGCCAGATTATATGCCTTGTGGGCCACTTTATGTGAAAAAATACTAATTATTTCTTACTCCCGTGTGAGGAGGGTGCAGTTTGTCAAAGGAATGGGTGAGGGGAGGATCACAAATCTAACTTGTTATTATTCATGTTATGCACACATCTCATCTCTATTTGGCTAACAGCATTGTGACTGTTTTGCTGCCATTGATCAAATAATTAACTTCCTTTACTTCTTTTTTTAAGCAAACTTAGTTTACTTTACTTTGCTGGTGGTGTTCAGAGACAAATTCCTACAGTTTCTTCCTTAGCTTCTCTATCTTTGTTAAAAAATTGCAACGCCACAAATAAACCAAGCCCGACCCTGTTCTGCCATGCTGTGGAGTTGCTAACTAATTAGATTCATTGCTAAGAGTTAGCTTCGGCTTCTAGCTTCTACTAGCAGAGAAATGGTGTCAATGGGACTTTCCCTGTGATGTCAAATGGACTATCTTTTCTCTGAATTTCTTGTTTTCTTCTCTATTTTCTCTGTGTGGCTATTGCAGGGAATGGGATTCACATGTGCACATGTGGCAGGCTTGTGCAACTCAGAGTGACCAATTTTATTTAAAAAGAACCCGTATTTCACAAT
Source organism: Apricaphanius iberus (assembly GCA_028564705.1). Lineage (NCBI taxonomy): Eukaryota > Metazoa > Chordata > Actinopteri > Cyprinodontiformes > Aphaniidae > Apricaphanius > Apricaphanius iberus. The sequence goes on from JAPXFQ010000269.1 coordinate 1,961,499, forward strand.
CTTCACTGAAGAAGACCTTTAGGTCTTGACCTTCAATGTGAACTTGATCTATCTGCGGCCAGATGTCAAGTGGCCAGGGTGAGAGTCAGCTTCACTAAGTCAGAGGCCAGTTTTTCTGAACTGAAAAAGGATGAGTTGCTCTCTTCAGGTAGAGCCTCAATAAGAGGTGTTCATGTGTCTTGTCAGTAATGGAAGAATGGAGCGGTACATGAATTGACTGATTGGTTCCATTCTGCAGTACATATTAATCACTCAATCTATGTTCCATCGCTCACCTATGGTAAGGAGGTTTTGTGTGCTCAAAAGAATGAAACCCTGGATAGAAGTGGTTGGCATGACTTTCCGCAGTAGTGTGGTTGGGTATAGTCTATGACATAGGATCGGGTGAGGAGCTATGTCATTCAAGGGGACTTTGAGTTAGAAACAGTTCCTACACACTGAAATTATTCAGACAATTGATCATGATGCCTTCCGGATGCTCCCCGTTGGAGGTTTTCCTTGCCCACTTTTGGGGGACCCGAGGGAGGACAAAGGACCCTGCTTAAATAACTTTATATGCCCTTTCTGTCTTGAGAATGCCTTGGGATCCCCCAAAATAAGCTGGAGATGGATGGATGATTGCATGATAGCCAAGTTTTTGCAGGGAAATCAACCAATGTAAATCAACTCTACAGACTGCCAAGTGGAGTAAACATCCATCTAAATTTACATCAGAAACTTATTGACAGGTAGAAAAAGCCTGCAGTCGAGCTGCTATTTGCCATTGGATTTACCCTTAAAGAAGTATGTACGTATCAAATAAATCTTTAAAAGTTACTCTGACAGTAATGCATCTTATGTGGATGTATTCTTCTGATCATAGCTTCAAGTGTGCAACAGTTGTTTTGACAGCATGGACGGATAACCTGGCATATGCTCACTGTAAAACAATTACTTGATGAAATATTGAGTAATAAGACAAAAAACTGCTTTAGGGATTATATTAGCACTTTTTTATCAAGCTGGTTTTTTGCTCCACTGAAACTGCATATATATATATATATATATATATATATATATATATATAGTAAGTAACACTACATTAATCATGTGCTATATTGCATAGTCTCAAACTGTGAAAAGGATACAAAACTGCATGGATGATTATATTAAATATATGTTGGACAGATTAGCCTGATGCAAAGAATGTATACTGTAGCTCATTGCTGTCTTTTTGGACCACTAGGGTATAATGGTTTAAAGATTTTGTTTGACCTTAAAGGTGACTGTGAAAGCAACATATAGCTCCCATTTTCTTCAGACAGTTTGATGAGTTCTCGATTCCTAAACAGACCACATGCAGAGGCCACAGCATTTACTGAAATTAATGGGATGTAGATACATTTTAGACCATGATGGAAAATACAGTATCAGACTACCCATATGTCCAAAAAAGCAACTATTATCATTATCATTAAGTATTTGCTTTAATATTCTGGTCAAAATCTATTTAAAAATAGATTCTGATGGCATTGTCCTAAAATATATTTATAACCTTATAATATGGGGTAAAGATCTTCCCTTACAGTGTTGTTGAAAATTCTTGGTCGTTTTTTATTTTATATTTTAACCCATTTTAATTATGCTCTTCTTTTCAATTAAATTGTGTCTGGGGTTTACATGCAAGGTCAAGATTTGCCTCAAATATGTTCACCTTGGTAGGTGAGGAGCTACCCCATAGCTGCAGATTTGAGCTGATTACCTTGCAAACCTTTTTATTATCATCTCATCCCAGTGGCTGATACATGGCCTGATATGGGCATTTCTTTTTGTAAGGGAAAAATTAGGTGTATTTAAATTTTTCCTTCAGAGTGGAATAATTATAATAACTGCACGTTTGCAGACACACAGCTTCCGAGATAGCCCCTTATTAACCTTCTGAATCAGAAGAAATTATTGCACAGGAAAGAAGGTATGAAAACTCTTAGTTTATAAATCAATAAATGAGTGCTTTCTCAGTATGAGGGATTGCTGAGGAATTGCTGTGGCTGGAGTCTGCATGATCCTCACATCGATGACTCAACGCAGTCTGCTGGGATTCCTTACATAGAAAACTTAACTGATTCAAATGTTTGTACATTTTTATTGAAATTACTTTTGTTGTAAAGTCCCCTGAGGTGACATTTGTTGTGAATTGGAGCTATATCATTAAAAGTGAATTGAATTGAATTCATATAAAACATGAAATGTGAAAACTCATTTTACATAAAGAATTTAAATGTGATGCAAGAACTCCTAATTAGGAGTAAACAAAGGCCCAAAAATTGTTAAAAGCCATTTTTTCGAGCTAAATAATTTCTTAGTAGGTCAACCAGGATGTTGATTTGCAAAGTTATTGTTGCAAGACCTTTATTCTTGTGAAAAATGCGTTGTTATACTGAGTATGAAAGCATTGTCAAGAAAATTAATACAGGTGTGCTTCAAGGTTTTTTGCTTGATCCATTTTTTAATTTATATTTAAATATTTGGCCATATAAGGATTAACTCTCAGATGTACACTGATTATACAGCTTTTATGTCACTGGCAACTAGATTACGTCTGTTTTAAAACACCTGACCTAGTATTTGGATTCCATTAACATGTTTGAACAAAGTCATTTTTAACACTAAATGTTACAAAAAGCTGTTCTCAAGCAACTCAGTGCATTTACTTCCATTAAGAGGAAACCGAATTATTGTCTTAATCCATCTGAATTCAGACTGTTGAAATGCATGTATACACTTCAGTCTGGCTGAAGCGAACTGCCCCGGTATTAATCAAGCTGAATCCCCCAGAGGATTCGATTAGAAAGACGAATTTTTCTGTATATAAATGTCATCCCAGCTTAGTTGAGTTATTTATCAGCCTGGGTTCTCCTCTTTCTGGAAGTGACAAGGCCACAGAAGCAGAAACAGCAACAGCAGTAAAACAAAAACACAGCAGTAACGACGAGCGTAACACAGTCAAACAGTACAGTAATTAAGAAATGTACTGGGCAGGAGCATTGTTGATGTTCATTTCCCTGCTCATTGTGCATTTTCTGCTTTTACACTGTCAGCTTCACCGTCAGCAGCTGGAAGAGTACAAGACGTGGCACATGTTGTCACTTACCGTTGTGGAATGGAATGCACCACATTCTATCATTTCATTTTCTGAGTAAAGTGTAACCTGGGATAAGGACTCCGATTCTGGTTAAGGTTTCAGCTCAACTATTGTCAAAAGCTTTTATTTTCAACTTTGAATAATATCCTCTGTATCCTAATAAAGTCAATCTGGGGACGTGTATTGTTCATTAATAATTAATAATGCTGAAATGTCTTTGCTGATATTTAACACCAGATCTAGTATATAAACTTATATGCTACAGTAAGGCACTGCAGATATAAGCTCTGGTCAGAAAACTAAAAATCAGTCTTGGAGTGTTTTACTAAGCCCGGTATGGATCTCGTCCAGTAAGTGATAAGTAATACGTGGAGCATTACAAAAACTTCCAGGGCAGGATGTATTTTTCTTTTCATCTTGAACAGTCCTCTGTGAGGATTCTCCCACAGAACAACTAAAAGTTGCTCATGGATTCACCTCCACAGGTTCTTGAGATTTTATATATAAATATATATATATATATATATTCAATGTTGTAAAATGCAAAAAAATTATATGGTAGAGTAGATAGATGGAGTCGAAGGTTTTTGCTGTATTTTTTATAAAAAGCACTTGGTGACTCATCGAACTGAGTGCTTCACTGCTGCTTTGAGAGCCTCACCGTTTCCCTCATCGCCTCTCATCCTCTCTGTCCTCTCTGTCAAATTTCCTCGCTGTCCCCTCTCCTCCATGTTGACACCCCTCTTTCTCTTTTGTCTTGTGTGGCCTGCGTTTCCCCTTCTGCCTTTCTCTGCCTCTTCAGACCCTACAGACAGCGGCTCCGGACTCGGCACCGGTGCCATCGTGGGTATCCTCATCGTTGTCTTCTTGTTGCTGCTGGTCGCTGTGGATGTCACCTGCTTCTTCCTCAACAAGTGCGGGCTCCTCATGTGCATCGCCGTCAATGTTTGTGGGAAGGCCGGCCCAGGTGCCAAGAACAAGGACATTGAGGAGGGAAAGGCAGCGTTCTCGTAAGCATATGTGTTGTGATTTACTGGCTGATACTAGATTTATTTTTGAAAGAATCTTATCTGACATGATCTGAATATGTTCGTGTCTTGGTGAACCCAAGGTGTGTTTAATATCCTCCTCCATGTTTAATTGGAAGAAAGTATAGTTGATTTTGCTACGTCGTTCATCATTTTCCCACTAAAAGACACGTTTTCTGTTTTCCGACCGACGCTAACAAATCTTTATTTAAAGTGAGTCTCAGAGTACCTAATCTGTGCACTGTAACAAGGTACCCAGACAAAAGGCCCACAGCATCACAGATCCTCCACTCTACTTAATACTGTAAATGAGTACAGCCACAGGTTAAGCAGACATGGACTGCTTTAGATAAGTAGGCATTTTCTTGTAGCCACTTGTCTTATTTTTCCCATTTTGAAGAGTGACTGGAAGAAATCTAGTTCAATTCCATCCATCCATCCATCCATTTTCTGAACCGCTTATTCCTCAAGGGGTGGCAGGGGGGACTGGTGCCTATCTCCAGCTGTCAACGGGTGAAAGGCAGGGTACACCCTGGACAGGTCGCCAGTCCATCACAGTACTTCAATTCCAAAAATACTTAATTTTTCTCTAGGAAAATTAAATTCCATCATTTATATAATTCAAATATCCTCAAAAGTTTGTTGTGGATGGTGATTCTGTGGGCTGAAAGTATTTTTGGTAGCAGTAAATCTGGCAACTAATCGGAATGCGCTTCTGACTGAAGTAGGGCTCGCATTTACCGAATATTTCCCATATTTGACATTTTGTTTGTTGGTTTCTGCAAATCTCACATTTCACATTGGATTGAATTTCACATTCAATCCATCTCACTAACTGGGAGATGACAGTGCATTAAAGAGTTACGGAGCTTGTCGCTCCCAAGAACCCGGTGTCATCTGAACCACCAGATTTCCCCCCACTGAAATGATAGCTTGCGGGTCAGGAAATTGCTTGTTTAGAGAGTCTTTCTAACTTCTTATCACTACAACTGGAGAAATGTTCACTCATTTCAAAACTTTGGCTGAAGTAAAGCTTAATTCAAATATCCAGTGTGGCAGTTCAGCCTACCTAACCAAATCTAGACCCCCATGAGAAGTCATCTGTCCGAGGCAAAAATCCAAAACCTCATGACAGTAACCTATGCAGCGATCCCACTATTTGATTAAATACAAATTGGTGAGCTTTTTGTTTCATGCAGAGCAGGAGGAACTGTTTGTTTTTCAAGTGTAATCGTTTGATTTCATTGTTTATATTAGCAATGCAACAATAGCCCTTTTGGTATTTGTACCAATGCCGATACTTCTACTACACAAAAAATGCAATGAAATGGAAGACAGCTTTTTATACTTCTCTGCTTGTCACAGCAAATTATTTTGAATTATATAAAAAATATTAATAAAAATCACCCCAAAGCAAAAGTTTCAAAAGAAAAATAAAACATTTCTGGTTAATGATTGTTTTCAGTATCTGTCTGTTATATGGGGTTAGCACTGTTGCCTTGCAGCAAGAAGGTTGTGGGTTCATATCCCGGCCCAGGGTCTTTCTGCATGGACCTTGCATGTTCTCCCCGTGCATGCGTGGGTTCCCTCCGGGTACTCCGGCTTCCTCCCTGAGTCCAAAAACATGACTGTCAGATTAATTGATCTCTCCAAAATGAAAAGGTGTTAGTATGTGCATGGTTGTTTGTCCTGTCTGTCTCTATGGGGCCCTGTGATGGACTGGCGACCTGTTCAGGGTGTACCCCGCCTCTCGCCCGTTAAGAGCTGGAGATAGGCACCAGCCTCCCCGCGACCCATTAAGGATTAAGCGGTTAAGAAGATGGATGGATGTCCGTGATATGGGTTGACTAACTGATAAAGATATGAGTACATTGTCATGTCCTGGATGACACCATCAGCTGTGGCCAGCACTGCTAATCCACCTCATTTGCTTGTGCCGCTTCTCTTTAAATCTTTTTCTACCTGTATGATCAGAAAGCCGAGCAGAGAGATATTGCAGAAGGGGAAATGATTCTTGCCCATAAAATATTATTTTTGATGGAAGAGATGGGTTTGAATTTTCTAATTTTTTCTCTACTCTTTGGTCCCGCTCTGCATCTACGAAGCCTCCTTTTCAACTACTCAGGGATTTGGGGTCGTAGCTCAGGTATTAATTGAGGTTTTGAGATGTTGATATGAATAAAAAAACACATTGTTTCCATTTTTCATGTCACAACAACTGTCCAAAAGTTAAAAGGTAAGAGTAAAGATCCCTCTGACTATTGCTGACTATTGCTAGAATGTATGGAGCACAATAATTATTAATGCAACATTCCTAAAAGCATGTCATCCTTTGTTTGATCAAAAATGCACCTCAATATGTTGAGGTGTTTCTCATTCTGGAAGCACTGCACACAACAAATAAATATTTCAACGAAAGCTTTACATAAAACCCATCTTCAGAGCCTGTGCCATGCTGCCAACCGAGTCGCGGAGTCGAGATCTGCAGAGATAATTTTCACCTTTAGATCTCAAACACGTGGGTCCCTGCCTGCAAACCCTTTAAAGCGGAGCACAATCAAAGAGTCGGGTGCGGGTGTAGCAGCTGAACCCTCGGGGGGGAAAAAAAAAAAGATGCAATCAGAGAACGCAGGTTGGTGGAGGCGGAGGATGATCAAATATTGGCTTGAGTGAATGAGACGGCACATTTGACAGCTGAATAGACAGCCTTGTGTGGGTCTGAAAGTTTTAGCACATTTGTTTTACACTGCTGCTGATCATCTATGTGAGCTGACCATGCGTCTCTGGGCTGTAATAAAGAGCTGTCTGAGTGAGACACTCATGTTTAACAAACACGCGCCTAAATTTATTTGTTTGTTTGCTCCATTCTTTCTGACGACAGGAAGGATGAGTCTAAGGAGCCGATTGTGGAGGTGAGAACAGAGGAAGAAAACACCCCGAACCAAGAAGGAGGGGGTCCCACTGAGCCCAATGAGACCACCCCTCTGACAGAACCGGAGTGAGTAGAGAACAGTTTAATTGGCTTTTTCAGAAGATTATCCAAACCGTGGCTGCACATTTCAATGGTAGCTTAAAATATTTTCAGGATTTCTGAATATTACTGGACTCAGATATGAAGACACACAGTTGTAGAATAGCAGTGCCAAATAAAAATATTCACACTCTTTGAACTTTTTCACATTTTGTCAAGCTTTAAGGAGTGTATAATATCAAAGTTTTATGTGACAGACCAACATAATGTAGTGCTTATTTACTGTATGAAGTGGAATAGAAATGATGCAAAGTTTTGTGATGAACGTTTGTGTTCAGCCTCTCTGGCACTAACATTTAGCAGCTACAGCTGTAGCAAGTCTACAACAAATTCTTGTGTGGATAAAGGTCTGAACTCTGACTACGTCATTCTGACTCATGAATATACTCTGATCAGAACCATTCCACTGGATCTCAGGTCTTCAGCAGCCTCTTGTCTTCTTTTCGTGGACTTAGCTCCATCCATCTTGCCGTCAACTTTGATTGGTGTCACTGTCAATGTCGGTGGAAAGCATCACCTCAGCAGTATACTTCCATCACCTCAGCCTGATTCTTCCATCACCGTGTTTCATTGCCTTGATGGCTTGTCCGTTGTCCAGCACACAAAATGTTTTCCATGGAGGCAAAAAAGAGACATTTTGGTTTTATCTGATTAGAGCACCTTCAATGTGCTTGTTCTGTTTGCAACATAGCTTGTAGTCACTCTTTCATATGTTTTCCTGTCAGCAGTTCCCCCTACCTGAGTAAAATATCTCTTCAGGCCTGGCACCACAGGTGGGCCAGTTGGGGGCCCATTCAGGTAACTGGCCTGGCCAAGACAGATTACAGCATCCATGTAAGTTAAATTGAAACCAAAACAACCAGAAGAGGGTGCTGTAGACTATTTGTTAGGACTTTTCAGGCAGTAAAGAAGATGCGTTTCTATGTTTGTACCCCAAAATGAACATTTGACCTTGGCTTGATAACCAACCAGATTATCAAGCCTCAACCAGGGAAGATGGTAAAACATCAGCAGTCTTGGAGAGTCTACCTTGAGTGACATTCTGATCAACACTCCATAGCAATTTGTTGTTTTTTCTCTACAGTTATGATTGTATCCCTGGTTGGCAGACATCATTAGAATATCCAGAATCTTATCTTAAGTATTGCAAAAAAAGGCATCATTCACCAGGAAGTATGTAACGTACCACCAACAAGACGCCTTTGTGATTGACTCTCTCCTTATCCAACCTGATCAGTTTACTTGGATGTCCGTGTCTTGATAGATCTGCAAATAGTCCATTCTCTCTTCATGTTCTGATAATGGCTGCTTAAATGGGACATATTATGCAAATTTCACTTTTTTCAACCTTTTGTGCCTCCATTTTGGTAACAATTATGCTCTACAAGGTGTTGTTCGGTCACATAAAACCCAAATCCAATTCTTTTATATATGAGGTTCTAACATAAAAGCAATGCTTACAAGTTTAATGGGTGTTAGTATTTTAGTTAATATACCACTTTTTCAGGCTAAGATGCTACATTTCTTTCTTCAGTTGTTTTCATACTGTAACTAATGAATGAGTAATATAAATCGAGAAGTTGTTCATGACCAATCCTTAGTGCACAGAATTTAATATAGAAGTTTCCTTTAGAGTGATAAAAGCGATTGGTGAACTGGAAGCTGTTATGATTTCCCATATTTTAGCACTTTTGGGTTGAAGTTCACACAAAGCTAAAAATACACAGTTACCAAGGGATTTTTAGGGCTTACTGGACCAAACAGCATCTATTTAGATTCTGTAAAACCTGCAGACCAACACCTTTACCCTACTGCTTGCCCATTCTTTTTTTATTTTCTGTTTTACCCTCAAATATTTTGTTGCTAACATTTTGACTGTATAGATTTTTGTTTTTTACACTGAAGCACTCCAGCCATTGTTTTTTCCTTGACTTTCACTCTCACAACCCTTTTTGTAAAAAAAATTTTGGCTCTGTACTTCCTCTCCTGTGTCCACTCCTCCTCCTCTTCCTCATCCTCTCTGTTTTCCCTGCTAAACAGACCTGCTGCTGCAGACACCCTGAACCCGGCGATAAACTTACTTCCCTCCACTGCTGCTAACTCGGTTAGCGAGAGCTTTAGCACACCACAGACTAACCCTTCTCCTAAAAACATCACTACAGCCCTTTCCAATTCAACTAAAGCTGACCCTGAATGCAGTGTTGGGCCCCTGGTTGACCTCAGTGACGCTCCAAAAGTTGCCCCTGCCTCTAGCCCTCCTGTATTAGAGCCAGTTAGCCCACCTTCTGCTAATGCAGAGGCAGTGAAAGCCACGAGCAGCACCCAAAGTAAGGACTTACAACTAGACGGCCAGAGCAAGGACACGCGCCAGGCCCCATGCTCAAACTCCACTACATCAACCCAAAATGAGTATGAACATCTCTCTTTCCTTTTATTGCTGACTCTATCATGCTCATCTCATCAGGACTGCTATTATTAAAGAGAAATCCACCCTTAACAGTTCCCACATGCATGGTTCTGCTTCCGTCCAATTAAACACCACCCGCAAGCTTTTTTATTGCATTTCTTCAAGAAGTGAAATTCATATGATTAACTAATCACACAGTGCACTTTTTTGTGATGATTATGGTTTAGAAATAGGAAAGAAACTGGAAAAAAATTCCAAAACATTCTCAGAAAACTGGAATATTAGAAAAAAATTTATCTGGTGCCGAGCTAAAACTTGTCCAGCAACATGCAGGCCACCCTTAGATTGGTCTACGGGGTTTATTAAGTCTAACATCCCCTCAGCCATCTATCAGCCCTCTGCTTATGAGCTTTATGCCCATGCTGATCTCATTTTCCAGTAGGACTGGTACCAACCCACACTGTCCAAGTTACTAAAAATGTGTCATGACCAACAATCTGGCCTGGTCCGAACTCCACAGAGAAACTTACAAAGTACAGTGTACAGAAAAGTACAGTGGACCCCCAGTAACCACATGCGCTTGGGACTGGGGCTGCCCATGATTAGGTCAAATCCATGACTATTTGAGATCCCCTCTAAAAATGCTTACAAATGCCTATTTTAGTAGTTTTGATGCCAATATACCATATTATTAAATATTACACTCTGGGGGTGTAACGGTACACAAAAATAATGTATTTTCACGAAAAATAAAGACAAATGTGCATAGGAATTATTTTTTCCTTTAATCAGCATTTAACACAGAACATATATTCCTGAATTCCTCCTTTGAATTCCTGAAATTTAATTGATAATAATATGTTCTATAATTTCAACCATAAAGTATGGAACTGACTGTAGATTTGACAGTTTGTTTTTTTTAAAATAAACAAAATGGTACAAGCAGACACAACCAGAGAAGAAAACAATATAACCACTTTTAAAAAAAGTTTTTTTATTTAGAACTGTTTAAATAATTTTTGCCCATGTTTGAGGATAAAGCATGATTAAATCATTTTGGAGTTGTTTTAATATTTCAATAGTCTAGTCTCCCAGCTGTATGTGAATACAGCATGGGCAGATGACCAGAACACCGCTAAAGTAACCTTGGCTTCGTGAACACCTCAGCAGATCCACAGGCTAAACTCATCCATGCAGCACTGCATTGATGCATTAGCTGATACAAAAGGAGCCCAGATCAAATACTATAAAATAAATGGAGATACTATTCAGTTGGACCATATTTCTGTTTTAAAAATTACATTTTTATTGGACAGATGTGATATTCTAATTTTGAAGCATCTTCCTTAGCTTTGTGGCTGAATCATCACAAATAGTCGACTTAAATATGTTTGGCCAATGGCTCGGTATCAGGATCCAATAAGTATCTGATGTAGGCAGAGATCCAGAGGCACACAGCAGCACCTCTGACAGCAGAAGCTGTGTTTTACCTGAAGAAATAGTGTGGAAGGAGTACAGTTCTGAGTGCAGACATGTCCCACATTTCAAAGTTCGTGCAACAGTAAATATGCGTACATTTTATATCATTAATTTGTTGTTGTTGTTTTGTTTTTTAAACACTGACCTCTTTATCTCTCTGAAAAAAACAATGCATTGTGGTGAACCTAAAACAATAAGTTCATACATCAGAATTTGTTGATGTCATGTATGTTTTAGGAACATTTAAGGGTGGCATTTCCTTTTAATATCGCCAAATGTTGCCCATCAGTCACCGCATGCCTCACCCCCACCCCACCCACTACCTCCAGCCTCCACCTGTTTGCTTATTAACCTCACAGTAGCTTATTAACTCTCATCGCCGCAGGTCTTCACTGTGGTTAACTGGTCTCCATATTAAGGGTAACATGTCACTGTAGGAGGCAGTTTATTGTTGAGCATGCCACATAACTCCAGCTGAATTTTTTTTTAATTTTAAGAAATCGATAAAAAAATATATTTTTTTAAATAGCTAAAAATAATATTTTTAAATCTGTCGATTTAGGAATTCTAGAAAAAAAAATCCCAGTTCATTTTATTTTCTAATATTTTCCAATTTAACAAAATAAATGACAGAAAAAAATTATAGAAAACAGTAAAATTTCTTTAAATTAAAAGGAATTTAGTGAAATAGCACATATAATGCAAATCTATTTAGAAAACTGAAATAAAAAATGGGAAAATAAAATTAATTACATTAAGTTAAATAATAAAATAAGAATGAAAAATAAACACTGTAAAATTCCTTGAAATATAATATAGTCTATTGAAAAACCACATATACTGTAAAATAAAGTAAACTAGAATAAAATAATAATTAAATTTTAAAAATAAGTAATGAAATATAATATGTGTGCATTTATGCCTTTATCGTTAGGCAACCATAAAATATTATAAAATATTAAAATATAATTTTCTAATGAATGGACATCTGAATAAATAAATATATTTAAATGAATAAAATTTAAAAAGAAGAAAAAATGAAAAACTTTTGATTGAAGTTAATAAAGCAGTTTGTATTTTAATTCTATTTAATGATCATATTTTTTTATAACAGTCAATTCAAATAGTTTTGACAACATTTTTTTCTGCCATTGGATCAAAATAACTTTGTCTTAAACACCTTTAATGCTCACTATATTGTTCAATGTGATGTCAGTCATCTACATGGTTGGCTCACAAACTTTTCACAAATTTGTCAGTTTTACAGTGCTGTGTTTCAGCTGAAATATTGGATAGAAAACTTTGGTCCTGATTGCTGACTGCTGATTCCTGACAGCCTGCTAAGCTAAGGAGAAAACTAGCGGGAGATGAATTTCCTGAGAAGCACTTGTCGTCCTCCTCTTCAGCCGTCTCTCAATTTGCTCACTCTGCTGCTCGGAGGCGGATGTCAGTGATGAAGAGCAAAGCGTTTAGAGATGCTTGGATGCAGAGAACTTGTCAGCTCAAAATTAGAGTGATGAAAGCCAGCTTGTCATTGAAGGAGTTTTACTTCACAGCTCAGACAAGGCTGAAGCAGAGCTCTCCCACTGCGCTGGTCCTTCTCTGTTGGGTTTTTGGCTGCCGTAGACTCCTTTTGCTCCAAGTTCTTGGTTTGCAGATGATAAAATCTGCAGACCCAACATATGCTCACAAATGAGAACTGCTGATACGAATCAGCTAAAAGCTAGAATATGTAGTGGTGACACTAAATGTTTTGGAAACTCTAGGTAAGAGTTTAACATCAAACCACAGAAACTGAAGATTTAATACAAAATAAAAGCCTTTTTTTGGTCATTTCAAACATTTTTTAGGCTGAAGCTTTATCATTTGTTATGAGTTTCTTCTATGAGCATCTACTTGAATAAACTAAATCCACATGCTACATCTTTGTCAGAGTCTAAGTTGTGAAGTAGCAGGTAGCGGATGCTTGGGTGTAAATTGTTTTCAACATACAAATCTGGAGCGTGTCATGCATTTTGTTTTAGTCATATTTACTCTGATACCCATAACCCCTGCTTTCCACTGGATGCGTAGCGTTTGGAAAGTGTAATTCGGAGCTTATAGCTGCCGTCCAGAAAATTTCAAAATACAAGACACGTGCAGATTCCTGTTCGCTTAAAACCCTTTACTGAGAAAGTGATCATATTTAGTCACGTCTGCATATGTTATAAATGATGTCACTGCAGCTTTTTGCAGACTTTTACAATAACGTTCTTTCACTGAACCAATCAGCAGACAACAAGCTCTTCCCAGTTTATGCCTTTATGCCGCCCGGACATTAGTGGGCTTTCTGGACCAAAATTAACTACGATCCAGTTGCTCACGGTTGTCTTATCTTGCTGTCAGATCGCTAAAGCTAATGATGGTAAATTTATGAAACTCTCATATTAAATGGTTGACTAGCTGTGTTTAATAAGTATAAGTAAATGTTTATTTGTTACTTATGGTGGGCAGAAATAAACATTAACATTATTAGGCTTTATTTATTTATTCGTCAGCAGTTAGAAAAGTGTAAGGATCAGAGCAGCTATTTGAGAGGCTGCAGGGAGGACAGCAGATGCAAAACCCATTTTTATAATGAAAGAGTGTGATGTATGGCTTCAAAGTTTACTCCCATTGTATCTTGGCTCAGCTGAGTCCAGATGGCATGTAATCCTCTGGTGTATTGTAGTCTGTGTTGTCGGCTGTGTCTCCCTCCAGCGCTCTGTCTACTGTACCGGCCCTGTGTCATTTCACATCAGCATTCATTGTTTCTGGAAAGCAGCTGTGACATCCATGTACTCCATGTTTGATGTCTGGCTAGGATAGCGAGCTCAATCCAATTATGTGTGAAATGCATTCAGTTCCAGGAGCGAAAACAACAAATTCCCTCAAAGCATCCTGCATGTTTTCAGCCCTTTTCCTCTCTTTGAGGAATCAGACAAAAGGCAGCTCCGAGCAGACAGTTTAGCTTTGAAAAGAGAGACTTATCAATGCTAACGGAGTCTCCTCTGTTTTGTTTCTGGTTTTCCCCATAGCGGGAAGACAGTGAAGGACGATAGCACCAAAGCTGAGACGGAGGTGAAGAACGCCACGGCCGAGGTGAAGACTGTCCCCAACGAGGCTCCTCAGGCGAACGGCAATGAAAGTAAAGCGTAATCTCCTCCTCCTCATCGGAGGGAAGAAGGGAAAAGGGGGGGAAGGGAGGAGAGGAAGGGGGTTACAGGTTGGATTGGGAGAGTTTCAGGGGTGTGGGCTTTACAGGTTAAAAGCAGGGGTGGTCACAGTCACTGAAACTTCAAAACAATTTCACACACCACCCCACTGCATTAGGGAAAAAAAAGAAGAGAAAGTAAAAAAACAAAATTGTTTTTCTGCAGGAAGATGACCAAGAACAATAGACTTCATGCAACGCCTTAGTTCCCAATACAACCAATTCAATCAGTGTAAAAAAACATAGAGATTCAAACATGATTTCACCCGTTTTCTTGTATGTAATAAGCAGATCAGCATCTGTAGATAGACTCGGTTGAATTTTAGCTTTACTTCACAGATTTTCTGCCTTTTAAGATGCACACAGATGTAAGACCGACTGCTACTCTTAATGCAGTATGGTCACTATTGTGGTAATAGATCATGGGTCTTCTTTTTCCTTTTATCTATGTGTTTTGTTTAAATAATGTTCTCACTGCCCATTTAGCTGTTTTTTAATGTCTTATTAAGCATGTTGGGTTTTTGCGAAGTTCTGGAAATTTGTACAATATTTTGTTCGGTATGTTCTTTCTGGCTTCGTTCCTTCATCTCATCTTTGCTCCCCAAAAAATGGGGAAAAAAACATTTGTGGGAAATATTCACAAGTTAATCATGACTTGTTTTGTTTTTTCCTTCTTAAAACTCGGTTCGTATACTGTCTGGACATGCACCGATTAGAGTTTTATGCCAATACCGATTTATGTTAAACCAATTCTGATTTAAGAACTGTAGATGAATGTGTTTGAAATGTTTGTTACTAGCTTTTATGCCATTGTTGGTTATTTATATTACGAGCTTACCATGCTGTCAAACAGGCCTTCAAAAATAGACACTTTTAGTTAACTTTAGCTTTTTATATTCTCGATTAGCATGGTTAGCATAGTGATACGATGGTCTCTATTTTTTAGATGTCATTGTGCTTAATCTGAACCCAAATCATGCCCTATAGACTTTAGCCAACATTTCACCATCACTGCTTCCACACTGAAAAATGACTTGTTAGGATAGTGGTGTGACACTTTCATTGATTGAAAAAATATTGGATTTTTGAGTTTCTGTCACCAGATGACATCTGTGACTTTTATTCTTATAGTTTATTTTCTTCTTTATGTATTCTTTCCTGACATATTAGGCAAGCAGTAGTTGGATTTTGTACCAACATATGGTTAGAATATAAAATGCTCATTTTTTTTCCCCCTTAAGGCTAATATGTTCATGCCAGGACCTTGAGCTATTGGCCTCTGCATGTTAACCTCTCTATTGGCTCAATTTTTATGAAACATTAATGTTTTCGGGGGGGTTTTAGGTCAGTTTACCTTAAACCTGCATGTCATTCTTTTTAATAGACTCCTCCTATTAAATTCCAATTTACATGCCTTAAATTGTCTTCATCGTTTTTTAAATATCCCTAAAACCCTTGTGATGATTCCTCATGCTGCACTGCTTTCAGACTACATCAGCCTTAAATAAATAATTATTGTATGGCCTAATGCAAGCTATATACATGAACTAGACCAATGAAAACTTACCATACAGGATGTAAATAAAAGTCACCTTCCTTAAAATCTACCATTTAGATTTAGTTGTATGGGTAGATTTTCCTGTAACCCCGTAAATAAATTTATTGGAACATTTACTGGTCAAAAATATTTTCTACTCATAAATCAAGGTTTGTGCCTATCTCCAGCGGTCATGGGCAAGAGGCAGGGTACACTCTAGACAGGTCGCCAGTCCATCGCGTTTGGACTGGTGATAATTGATTTTGAAATTAAAATTCCGATTCAATTTTTTATGGAATAATAAAACCCATACTTTAGAAACTATTTCCTGGAGACTCTAAAAGTAACCGTATGTTGCTTGGTTTGGTTGATCAGTTCAATTCCGAACACTCATATGTAAAAGAGTACTTATTACACATTTGTAACAAAGATGTTTGTTTTGTATCCATTTGTTCTGCATCTAAACAAAACTGATTCAGAAATATAAATATTTTCTACATGTGCACAAACCTTATACCTACAAAAAATGAAAGTTAAACAAATAGCATGACCTACTTTTTTTTTTTTTTTTTTTTTTTTACCTTTACCTAAACAGATAAAAACCTACTGAGATCTGTTTTACAAGGTTGATCTGGCCAAGAATGGCTACAAAACTATAGCATTGACAAGCCACAACAGCAAAATTCTCAAATTAAGACGTCCCACCAAAATACAAAATGGAATACATGTAAAATAAGTTAGCGGAATTAAAATAATTAAATTAGTTTACACCAAAAACGGTCACTACAAAATTGTGTCTATTAAAACATAAGAGCTCTGAACCTAGTATAGACAAAAAAAACATGATCATTAAATATACAGCGCGATTAGAAACAGTGATCCAGACTTAATTTTTAAAGGAGCAGGGGTTCAGATTGAAGAAATTAAACTCGCGACTGCCGCGGCCGGTGCTAAGAGTAACTGCAGCCATCGCGGGAGCGAGCGCAAAAAGTAAATGAATCAGTGACGTAGCGTACTTTCAAGCCACCGCACCTTGCGCACATCGCCAGCTGTACGACAACAAGCAACATGTTTGGCGACGAAGTAAGTAATAGTGTTTAATCGACCGCGTCTGAAGTCCGGGTTCTTTCTCTTCCTTCTTCCTGTTAAATCGAGAATGCGCAAGAATTGTAGATTGACGTTCCATCCGCGTGTAAGCGCGGGAAATTCGGCCACCGAATCGCAGACTATTTTGCAGTACATATACTGTTCAAACTAATGGAATTACACAATTACAAAACTGGACATGGATATAATTCATTTTAGAAATCCAGCCCCCTGCTCAGGCAATTCTGTTCCCATATGATCGACACTTTTGTTATTTTTTTCCTTATAAGGTTAAGGTTTTATTTATGCTGAAATTGAGGCTGGATCAACACAAGGCCTGTAGTAGCATCCTTTCCTGGGCAGACACAGCGTGTATGTCTGCTGCAGACATGTTTAAAAATTCACCTTTTCTCTTCCCTCTCACACATGCATCACACTTTTTCCCGGGGTTTTCTCAAATTGTTTTGAATATGTTGGTTAGACGACTGTTTGGATTTCAAAAGTGACTTAAGAGTTTGCGGAAACAATGAGTCAGTTTGGACTGAGAATTAGATCTTCTTGTGACCCATTTTAAAAATGTGTGAAGTTTTAAATATTTTTTTATTTAAAATGGTCAAAAGT
This sequence comes from Apricaphanius iberus, assembly GCA_028564705.1. Taxonomy (NCBI): domain Eukaryota; kingdom Metazoa; phylum Chordata; class Actinopteri; order Cyprinodontiformes; family Aphaniidae; genus Apricaphanius; species Apricaphanius iberus. Next base: position 1,979,041 of record JAPXFQ010000269.1, read on the forward strand.
GTTTTTTTATCATTTTAACTGTGTAGCAATTTATGCTTATTGGCTTCCCTGGTAAAGATATGTAAAAAGTCTCTCTTTCTTCTTCTGGTGTTTACTGGCGGTTGGCAAACTGAGCTGCGCTCTTCCTCCAGGTGATAGACATTTAGTTTTGCTGCCTCACATTGTTGTAGCCCATCTACCATAATATGGTGTTCTACAGATATCCACACAGGCAGTTCAAAAGCATTATTTTAGCAACATTTACATATTCACACAGCAAGAAAATATGAGGTCTGGACCTTGGTGTCTTCAGTGGTAGATATGGCCTTTGTTACAGTAGCAAATTGTCGTAATAAAACATATAGTGAAATCAAACCTGAAACTTCAGGGTATTTTTTAGGAATAAATAATACCTGTATTTTTTTAACACAGTTATTGGCAACACTAAGAATTCCATCAAAATAAAACGACCTGATTTATTTATTACTATATACACCGTTATGTTGATCTGAGTATATAGGAATATTCTGTTAGTAATGCATGACTTGAATATGAAAAGAAGAGGCCGATCTCTCATGGACACTTTTTTAAATTTCTTGTTTTTTTGTGTGTTTTTTTAAAGCACACTTTTAAACTGACATAAAGGTTTAACTTTTCTGGGTTTTTTCATAATTACATTATGCTGCAGCAAGAAATCACTTATTTACGACTGTTTTGCATCTTTACTAGAATAGCCAAACAGGAATTAATTCAATTAGACACAACTGTTGAAGTTCTAGGATGCAAAATATCTAAATATTTTATTTAAAAAAATATTTTCCAAATGACCCAAGCTGTCACAAGTATTGAGGATTCCAATGGCAAAATGCCAACCAGAGTGAGGTCCTTCCTAAAAAAAAGTGTCAATTTTAACCCCATAAAAAAACAAGTTTGGTCTCTTTATTATAAACTAGTTCTTTTCTTAACTTTGGATTTAAACGTAAAAAAAATTAGCAGAAGTTTGACTTGTCTTTTTCTTGTACAGTGTTGCTTCCACCTTAGACTGTCAGCTAGTTCAGCGTGAAGTGCAAACACATGGTGGCTCTCGTGATGTAGAGTTGAGCATTTAGTTTTATTGTGAAGACATCTTAGAGACGTCAGACAGCAGTAAACCGGGACGACCGAGTGCCTTTAGATAAAAAAAACTGTCGACATGCATTCCCTTCCTCCTGGTTTCAGTTTTCCAAAGTTTCCCATTTAATCCTCCTGCCAGTTTGTTTTCTTTGACTGCACCACCCAGCTGTATATTAAGCTTTTTCTAACCTGAGCAGATGTTCTGAAAGGTTGTTTTATTCTGGTTCCTTTTGTATGTTTTGTTCATTCATTCCTTTTATGAGCTTAATGTAGAAACATTTCTTTAACTTATCTGCAGTTTTGTTGAAGAAAGGTCAGTAATGCCCAAAACTGCATAAAAAGAAGCCAATGAAAGGAGTCAAAAGGAGATATTTAATGTTTTATAGTCCACTCTGGTATCCCATAAAAACAGTGTGGACAAACCCAGGACATTTTAATATATTTTCAGAAACTGTCAGATTTTTTCAGAAACAGCATGAATGACTTCCTAAAAATTCTTTTTTATTTTTCAAAGAAGATTTCTTTCCTTTGTGTATGTTTTTATGTTTTTCAACTGTTCTGTAACTTTTTCTGGTCTCCATCTTTATAAAACAAAACAAAGCAAACAAAAAAAATGTTAAATACCGTAAATATTCTTGCCTAAAAATGTGTACAAAATTATTTTTCTTTCCTTTTTTTTTGCCTTAAAGTTATTAAAATGTATGGATTCATCATTGGTCCATCAGTTTAGCAGGTGGATGTGATATTTCTTTTCTTGATAAGCCAGAACACAACAGAGGGAACCAGTTCTGTTCTATAAAATCAACATAAGTCAAAATAAACACATTTAGCCTTTTTTTGTTTTTTATCATTTCGACGGGGAATAAAAAAGATGACAACTTCCTTCCAAGGTTCTCAAAAAATCAATTTGTAACATCCATCCATCATGTTAAGAACAGCCTCCACTGCCAGCAGCTGGTCACCATCATTGATCCAGAACTTTCTGTCCTCCAGCCGTTCTCTCTGTAAACAGCCGCTCGGTGTGCAACTCCTCTGTCTGAGTATCTGTCTGTTCACTATTCCCTGGTGTAAATACGGAATATTAACTGAGGAAACAAGGAAAACACGTTTTGACTTCGCATTCTGTCAGTAATGTTTGTGTTCAATAAAGTTAAAGAAAAAAAAACATGGTTTGTGAATGTTTGGTTTTGAAAAAAATATGATCTCAGCTTAAAATAATTATGAAAAATGAAAAGGGTGTAAAGTTTTCCTGACACTGTAAAAACAAACGAATTGATGTAAAACAAAAAAAATAAGGTTGAATAAATTTTAAGCAGCTCTTTTAAGGATAAATATTTTAAATATAGCTGCTAAAAGACTAAATACATACATACATAAATAATGATTATGGCCAATATTTAAATGAAATTATAATTAAATTGTTTAAAAAACTAATATAACACATTTTTTATAGATAGAAAAAAACATGCTAAAAAACACTGATTTTATACATTTATTCATCATTTTCAAATAAGTTTACTTGTTGCAAAGAATTTTATTAGGTAACACACACAATTTATTCCTCTATTTCCTGCTCTACTTTTTTAAAGCAACACTGGAAATCCAAAATGGTCGTTTTCAAAGGTTAATTAGTTGCGCTATCTCTTGCATTTCCAAACAGCTAAATTTTCTTTCTTTTGAGTGAGAGGAAAATATTGAATCCTATTTTCAACCAGCTGACCTGCAGAGGTTGGGGAGATGAGGGTATAGATTTTCACTAAATATACATCTTTAAATCTATATTCACAGAAGTGAATTTAAACCTACAGGGTCTCAACAGTAAAATAGAATCCTGTTGACCTTGACAAAATATAGAAGCATAATTAATTAGTCACTTATATTTACCAAAAATAAACATTGACACTGTTTACATTTCATCTCATTATCTACATACTAAATATCATAATCACTGTGTATGTGTCGCTATAATGGATGAGAATACAGAGTAGGATTTAAACCACCCTCATCAGCTGTCGGATTGTTTCTTGAAGATTCTCTTAAAACTAAAATCAGAATTCTTACACAGGAACATAATTTTATATATTTTGATGTATTAAATCCAAGGAGAAACTGGAACAGCAGACGAGGCTTATTCCATGTAAAATATTTGTGGTCAGTCCGTCACCATGTTTATAATATCCGTTTTGATCCTTAGAGTAAAATTCATTTTGAACAAAATAAATATTAAACAAGAAAAACATGCATTGAAATAACATGAACGACATACTTGGACTGATTCTTAACACACGGTTAATAATGGTCAGCTTGCACTTTTATATATTGACCACTAGAGGGCAGCATGGTTCCAGTTGTAGCACAGGCTGAACCCTTAATGCTTGATCCCGGGCCCTCAATAGAATAGAATAGAAGAAAATAGAACAGCAGCAAAGTGGTTGGAAATGCAAACATTAACTTAGAAGTAGACAGAATTTAAAAAAATAATAATTTAAGAGTAAATAATACATACATTATGGATAAAGTTGCAAAAAACAGAGTACTGTGCAGTTATTAAAAGATAAATATAAAGTGGGATCACCAGATTGGGACGTACAACAGAGCAGGATACTTCAAAAATATTGAATTACTTAAAAATATTTAGAACTGTGTGCAGAATATGTACATATGTACAACATGTAAAACGTGTACTTGTGCATTTAAAAAGTAAACTTGCTATTTCCAAGACTTGGCAGAAAATAAACAGTGGAAAAAACTAATGTGTAATTAACAGCATATATATTGAGATAAGTACTAAGATTTTTCCCTCAGCTAACGCAGAAATAATGACTAAAATTATATTACATATATTTAAGGACCAGTGTTTTTGCCAAAACTGTTATATTAAAACAACTTTTTTAAGGAATGTACATAGATTTCATCTGAATTAAGGGCCAAGTTAATTTTCTGTTTTTTTTTAATACCAATGAAAATCTGCATATGGCGTACGGAAAAAATAGATTTGATGCAGACAGTTTATGGAGCTCCACAGACGGCTGTGTATTAGGCGTAGGAGAAATAGGATTTTAATTCATAATATATTCATATGTTTATATACATAGACACTCTGATAAGTTTAACTAAAGGCATATTTGTTAGAGGTATAACTTTACGCCTATTCATATTCTATTTGTTGGTACGGTCCATGTAACAAATGAATCCAGCTGCAGAATGTTTCTACATGGCACTCCAAGTACAGTGCAAAATTCCTCAGTGCAACTTTAATAAGGGACACCAAAACAAAACAGAAAGGACTCCCAGCTATCACTAAATTCTGCTTGTGGGAACAATTAAGGGTTTCCCATGCAGCTAAAGTAGAAAAAGAAAGATGGACTAAACCAGAACTTTGTCAGCGAATGCATCTCTCAACAGCAATAAGCTCCATAACACGCTCTGCACTGAAATTAATGACTCACCTGAAATCAAAATATCACTGATACTGGAGAAAAACCAGCTGACGCTACCATGGCTACCAGCATTTTGTTTAAAAAATAAAAAAAGGCAAGTTGGAGGAATCCCGGTTGATAAGAAGCTATAAAAGCTGCATTCAAGTACAGCTGGGAGAGCAGGCTGTCCTACTATCAAAATGATTTCAAAGTTTCAGCATATTTTATTCCCAAATATCTAAATATTTTGGTTCTATCGTTTTCTACACTGGCTATGTCAGCTTGTACTATTTTATTTATTTAACAAATAATATCTCCAGTCAATTCCATTCTCTCAACTTTTTTAAGTTACAGAATATAGAATAGTCAAATCAAATTAATTTCAGGAATTCAAGATTAAAGGTTATTTGTTTAATGCTGAGGAAAGTAAAAAAGTTATTTTTTAAATTTGTATTTATTTTTTCTTGATTAAAGTGTACTAAAAATGTACAGAACTGTGACTTTAAAACCCCAAATATGAACCGAATAATTTTATTTACTGTTTCACCCCTAATACTAATACATACGTATATAACTAATCTTTTTTTCTGAGTTTATCTGAAATCGGAGTTTTCCAGTGGGTTGGGACCCTGCACTTTCTATTTGGAGCAATGAATCATGAATAAACCTGTTATATGGCATTAAATATAAAAACATAGAAACTTTTGAATTTCATATAAAATCATTGAAATCTAGTTGGATTTCATTATTTTTCAGCTAAATTCTGATGGGCTTAGATAAAGCGCATCTTTCTTTTTATGTTTATTAAATTTCATATTCTTTCTCCCTTGAGCAGATCTTTTTTTGATTGTTCAGTATGTTTTCTACAATATTTTAAATAAATTGTTTTTTTTTATTTCAAATTCATTTAAACATATACAGCTACATTTTGTCATAAAAGCCCGATTTTTTTATTGGGTTATCTGATTTGTTCTTGTTTGGCTGCTGCACTGAATTTAGTTTTGTTTTTATTTAAAATAATTCTAGAGCTGAAACCCAGTTTTTATTTCCTTTAATCTTCTTTCACCACTTGAACAAATACAGAATACATTTCCATACAAGTGCACTGCCGCTCTGCCTCACAACAGCTGCTAAATAAGATCTTCATATGGGTCAGGAGAACCAAACAATCCACCATCAGACTCAAAGCTCCGTCTCATTCCTACGGAGACTGTCATCATTTCACAGCTCCGCCGCTCTCACCCTCCACCCCGCACCCCGCTTCAGATCTGCACACAGCAGATTAGGGTCCCTTTCAGCGGTGCTGTCCCTCCCCCGGACAGCAACAATGCTGCAGTGTGCTTCTCCCTGGCCTCGGACTGATGCTGCACACTGATAACTAACAACACACAGCTCAGCCTCGTGGCGCTTACCTGTCTGATCTCACACATGCAGAATAAAGTCCTGTTCAATACACACAGTGACTGCCTCATGTTTTAAAGAGGGCATTGCTCAACGGGTGTAAGGACCTCATTATCTAATGCTGGTTGCAGTTTTTTGTCTTTGCTTAACTTCCTGTGTGCAGCATGATTCAGCCATTAGTTTGTTGTCAGAGAAAACAGATGCAAATACATTTTGTAAGGATACAGACCTACAAGTCATACACTTCCACTCAGAATTACAGGCACACTTGACAAAGATGTGTGGAGAGCTTTAAAATGAATTAATCAAGGAGCAGCAAAATCTCACACTAAAAAAAAGAAAATTCTGAAAAGGTTAAGTAAACGTAACTCAGATAATCAAGTATCTTCAAAAAGTTGTTTTGGATGGTGATGCTGTGGTAGGAAGGATCTCCAGTAGCAGTCAGTCTTGCATTGAATCTGAAGAGGCCTCTTATTGAAGTGTCATGACTGTCATGGCATGCTAACACCTCCATTTTCAGGCAGCAGAGACGATATTTTACAACAACGTCCTGGATGACACCATCAGTTGTTGGCTAGCACTGCTAATCCACCTCATTTGACTATGCCGCTCCTCTTTAAATCTCTCCCTGGCTGTATGTTAGCAAAGCAGAGAGATGTTAGGATGCATGGAAGAGACGGTTTGAATTTCCTCCCATTTCTTTGCTCTGCATCCATGGAGCCTGCATTGAAACTCCCCTATGGTATAGGGTCAAAGTTCAGGCATCATTTGAGCTCCAGGGATACCCCTCTTTCATGGCCAGCTCGGACAGATTGTGCAGAGGAATGGATAAGTACCCCTAACTCTGAATTCGTTGACCGTGTAACAGGAGAAGTCTAAGATTTCTCCATTTGTGCCTCAAAACAGAAATTCAGTAATATGTTAAATGTTTGTCTATTAAATTCATCCACCAAAATTAAAGCTTTGATTTGTCAATCTAGGATTATGTTCAGTAGCTCATCTTCAGTAACCATGTCCCAGGCCTGATTACTATCTGACCTGTAGACACAAAAAAAAGAGTTTAAATAGAACCTGTGTCAACATGAACTATAAGCTGGATGTGGATGAATTAAAGTACTTCTTATAGCAGAAAGAAATTCCACCAGTGACGTTAAAGACTCAATCCCAGGTTTACTGGATGATAACTTATCGCATGTACTATATGGAATACTGAATTGTCCAAAATTAAATAAATAAATAAAACATTATGAAATAAATATCAGAATGAATTAATATTAAGTAGTTATTCCTCTCAATATGACCTGATGGAGCAACCAGAGCTGAACAAAGTTCCTGCAGCTCCAACCCTTTACTAGGCATGCTGCTAGCTGTTCAGCCGGTGTTCTGACAAAACACCAGCTGCAGCTGGTAGCGCAGCTCACCTCACAGCTAGAAGGTCCTGGGTTCGATTCCTGCGGGGGAAGCTGTTGTGCTGAAGGTGTGTTTGTTCCTCCATATCATCGTCACCCACACCGTTGGCAAAATTGCCTTTCTGTGTGGAGTTTGCATGTTCTCCCTGTGGTCCCTTGAGTAGCTAATGTGAGCTACTCCCACAAAAACATACACCAGTTCTGGGCTGTATACTGCCTCCTCCTGGCTGACTGGGGCACCTGAAGGGTTGGGGAGGATCTGGCTGGAATAACGTGATCCTTCTACGCGCTATGTCCAGCTGGGGAAACCCTGCCCCCTCAGGTGACAAGAAGGGCCTGTTCACTCCTCAAGCAGGAAGGAGGCTTGAGCTTCAGTGTAGACCCTCCCACAGTTGGCAGCGGGAGAGCAATACCCAGAAGTGGAATTAGGTAGGACACTGGGTGATAAAAAATGGGAAAAATTATTTTTTTTATAACAGCATACTTTGTCAGAATAGCATACCGTGTTCTGACTGGAGTTATCTAACCAATTTTAATCAACCCACAAGTTTTATGTCCTAACCCTAAGGTCACAGAAGGACAAATATACTTTCTTTTAAATGCCTAAACCTAAACCTAAAATAAATATATATATAGATAGTTTAAGTTGATTTGAACAGATTTTAAACACCAAAGGGAAAAGTACGTTTTTTTACTGCTGCGCATGCGCATTAACCGAAAGAATTCATTACCGTCATTCTGATGTGTATGCTGTTTTGTTAGAACACCGGCTGCTCACAGAGCCACAACAACGGCTATCCAGGAAGATTAATGTTAGCTCCAGCCAATCAGCGTCCAGATCTCAACCACTGATTCTGATTGGCTGACGGACTACTTCGGCTATTAAAAGCGTTTTTGAAACAAATACCGTTATGAAAAACCCATTTTGAAATAAAACCTGACTTTGCGAAAAACGAGAGATTGGAATAAAAACTGATGGAATTAAATAAAAATGTCTTGAAATAATTTATATTATTATGAAATAAATTGTAGTAAAAATAATTATGTAATGAAATGTATATAATAGTATACAAATGTATAATCTAAAATAAAAAAAATATGAAAAATATATTTTTTTAAATGGATGTTCTATTTGAACTGAATTCAGTTTTAATATTTTTTAGTATGTTAATGTTTTATTTTTTTATCTAACTTTGAACACTTCGGAATTCTATAGTAGTATTCCCTTTATTAATGAAATCATTGTTTAGTTTATAGTTTACAGTTTATATTCATGTTAATTCCGTCTGATCTTAAGATTTCTTTGCTCTGAGTTTAAGTGCTAATAATTTTTTTGATGATTGATTAATCAAGCATCATTGGCTCAGTGCTGGTTCTGATGAAGGAAATGCTCAGAAACTCTCTGAAACCGACCTTTCCTAATTGCATTTCATCGTTGAGATTTTATTCCCATTTTGGCAGAATGAGTAATAAGTCATTTTGGTAAAAATGAGAGAGTTTGTTCTTCTGACTGAAATAAGCACATCTCCACCAGGGAGACAAATCTTTTTTTATATTCGTGTTAATCTCTCAGTGCTGCTGATCCGACTCCCTGTGTTTTATTTTAGAAAACATGTTTGAATGAGTCTAAATATTCTCTGTTCTCTTAGATGCCGACTTGCTTTTCTTCCCAGTTTGCTGTAAAGACTGAACTGCTGTCACTTGAGCCAAAGTGATTGTGTGAAACAGGAGGCTGTGCTTCCAGTCAAAGTCAGCTTTGTGGAAAAGATTATAAAGCAGATTTGTGTTTAGCAAACCTTGAGCTGCAGCTCCGTTTGAAATAAATTTAAACTGATGTTTGCACAGTTGAGCCCTCTGCTCTTTTTATTCGTCCCTGCATTTCTGGGGAATGATAATCATTTATGAGAGATGTTTGTTCTCTGGTTCCGCTGAGCCACGTCTTGGTCTTCTCATTTCCAGACCGCTGCTGCCATCACAGCTTTTCTTTCCCTCTCTCTTTGCCTCGGCACAGAGGCAGCCAAGCATGCATACCGATCCAGAACACTCTGCTTCATCTCTGCTTCCCAACCTTTAAATCACATCTGAGTTGCATCACGGCAGATGAACAGACTGACTTTTTTTTCCCATGCTGTAAACCTTTTCCAGTAGCCACAAAGATCATCTAACTATTATGTAAAAAAAAAACTGCTGTGATTGTTACATAAAATTAGATTTTTGCTAAGAACATGTACAAAGATTTTGGTCTTTGGATGTGCAAAGCCGCTAGAGACTTGCAGCTTTAGCTCCAAAAAAATTTGTTTTTTAAAAATTAAAAGAATTTTCACTTTTTATTTTCTAGAGAAATGTATAGGGCCACTCTCCTTTAAACACATCTGAACTTGAGTGACACCTAGAGGTCACACTAGAATTATTTGTTGGTCAGGTCGACTGACAGGGTCAAAAAATCTGGTCATAATCTATTTTTAGCCATCAATATTTAGAATGAAAAATGACGACATATTCATTTTAATTAATATTCAATTCGAACAAACTGAAGAGACATCACACATTGTGCCATCACACATGTAGAAGATTAATTCCCTACGTGTATTAATTGTGAACATTTTACCTGCTGTAGGCTGAATGCTCCTCACGGAGCTGACCTGAGCTCCTGCTTGTGTGTAACAGAGACTGAGTCTGTGCTCTGCTGCCACACTGGAGACTGGAATTACAAACGCCCCCCCCCTCAGCCACGGTTTTGAATTCAGGGAACATTTCTCCAGTTGAAGGAATCAGAATTCGGCAAGGCTCTGAGCAAGAATAACCCTGCGTTGATGCAAGCAGCCTGCTGCCTGTTGCACTGCACGTAGTATGGGAAAACTCCACCGGGGTGAAGAGTAGAATATTAGGATGGGATAGAGTGCCAGTTAAGTAGGGTGGAAACAAAACAAACATGGTGACCACAGAGGAGACAATCAGGTTGTTAATTTTCAGATCAAGACAGAAAAAAGACAGCAGCAGAGTTGTAGATGGTATGTAAGACCTTATTTACCGCTATTGTTGCTTTTTTTCCGACTGATTTAGCTGCGGTTGACCCCGTGTTCCTACAGCCGGTCAAATAGCGCTCTACACGCTAATTTCAGAGAATGTACACAAACGACATTTCAAACAATCACAAGTTATGCAAGGCTGCCATTGTAAACATGGGCAAGTACATTTAAGCCCTAACTCCTTAAAGGGGAATTCTGGGTTTTTTCAAGTACTTATTGATTCTCTTCCGGCTGATGTGGGTGCAATACACATTTATGCCACAGCGGGGCTGAGGAAAAAAAGTCAGTGGTTTTTTTTTCCAACAGTCCTGCTGCAACGTAAATGTGTATTACATTAGAATTGCCCTGAATTCTCAATTCTTATTTTTTATTGATTTAATTAGCTGTATCCATCCATCCATCCATTTTCTTAACCGCTTAATCCTTAATGGGTCGCGGGGGGGGGGGCGCTGGTGCCTATCTCCAGCTGTCAACGGGCGAGAGGCGGGGTACACCCTGGACAGGTCGCCAGTCCATCACATTAGCTGTAATTAGCTGTACTCCATGTGAAAAGTTGAAAATGGTCAGAGGCGTCATCAACAATCTGCCAAAATGACAGAAGGCCTTTATATTTTTCTGTCACCGTTGAAAAATCCAGTCAAATATGGAAAATTTTTGGTTATTGCAACCCCTGGTGACACCTTCTATTCAACCCCTGGGGCCTAATATAATGTTGCCCTTATTTTCTTGGGCCGAAGTAGTGGATTCATTTGATGTACCACTTGGGGCATGATTGTGCGGTTATGATACAGTTAGTGTAGTATTGATGATTTTCTGAAGACAGTTATTTGTTAACAATGAATAAATTAACACAAACGTTTACGTAACACAAAAGTTGAAGTTTTCTAGGTTTTTCAGTGTGAGATTATGCTTCTTCTATACAAAATAAATACATTTATAGATTTTTTTTATAAAGCTGTGAGTGAGGGAGGAAATGTATCTCCTTGCATGAAAACACTACAGTGAATTGGCCTTCTCTCTTTTCAGGATGATTGGTGACCCAGAACCGTTCGTGTTTCTGTATCCCCTTATTGCTCCAGTTCTCCCAGAGAATATCACCAGGAGTTTCAACAAATTACACAACTCCTGTTTTTTGATCAAGAAATCTCCAGAAAGGGAGGGAGGCCTTCAAAGAAAAAACTTCCCACTTCACTTCTTACACTGAACAAAAACTCCTTCAAAATGAATGGCTTTTGCTCACAGCTTGAGGCCGCAGCTGGCAGCATTGTTGCCCACTCTCGTTCTCTGCTCATGGAGCGGACACGCAGAGGATGAAGGGATGGCGGAAGGAGGGAGCTCAACAGGTACACACATGAAACAAGTGCAATTACTGCAAAGATTCTCCTGTCAGCACTGTCACTGTCATCAAACAGAAGAAGGTGTTGACTCGTCCATTTATCTTTCCTTCTGTTGTTTTACTTCTTCTAATACCTTTTACTTTGAAATGACCATGTAATGTGGAAACAGCACGATAGATAGATAGATAGATAGATAGATAGATAGATAGATAGATAGATAGATAGATAGATAGATAGATAGATAGATAGATAGATAGATAGATAGATTCCTCTGACTTTACGACATTTTCGACCACACAACTGCAATTTACTGAGTTTTTGCTGTTTTTAAAATCATTCTTCGTAAATTTCAGAGATGGTTGTGCTGGAAAATCCTTCCAGATCCCAAAGGGGGATCGATTAGGAAGGAAGGAGTTGTTTAGAAGAAGCCATGTTTAAAATCTTCTTAGGAAGGCCAGGAGAGTGAGTGAAACATCTTTTGTTTCTATAGATATCAGTAGAAGAGTTAACCTAGCTAACCTTGCAGTTAATTAATAACCTGACTTCTTAAACCTTTAAATCATGTAACCAAGTAAAGTGAGTCAGCTATGAGAACCAGAGAGATTTTAAAAAATCCTGTAAAAGTCACAAATCCTTTTCGTAATAAATTAAAGTTTATTTTTCCTAGTTCGAAATTAATCACATCAAAACTATAACAACTGTCACATCTGGATGCTCCTTTGGTAAAATAAAGATACATTTGGTATTTAGATGGTGCACACCTTAAACTAATGGCACACCTTTCACCTTCTATCAGTATTCAGTCTTAACTGGGTAATATTTACCCATTCTACCTGTAAAAGATCATAAAGTCTTCAGACTGGGAAGATTACCCAACCGAAAAACGCACGGCAGTTTGGGATGAAAACTACTGATATTTAGGACTTTTCATATCATCAACTTAAAAAAACTCAGTTGATGTTGCCAGAACCCTATTTTATTAACGGTATAATATTATTTTGGTTGACCAGTGTTGTTTTATGCCAAACATTACATTTTAAATGCTAAAATTAAAGTTTAAGTATATCATGTTCAATTCCATTCAATTTCATTTATAAAGCACTTTACTCGTGGCCTAATAATCAACCAAAGTGCTGTACAGAATGTACAAAAATAGAAAATAGTAAAGTAAAAAGTCAAGAAAACAGTGGATGTATTAAGATCCACAGTGATACTAGGCATTGTGGATGCACAAGTAGACAAAAGATAATCAAATCTCAAATAAAACTAAAATAATCAAAACATCTTCAAAAACAAATATGTTTTTAAATGAGTTGTAAAAGCAAATGAAGATGTGGACTGCTTAGAGGAAAGGAATAGCTCAGTTCAGAGTTTCTGGGCATTTATTGAAAAAGGCTCCAATATAGAGAGCATTTTCAAAACACTTTGAAAATGAGGTCATGAAGAAACCATAAAGAGAGAGAGTAACTCATACAAGTACAGGCGAGCCATTCCATTTAGAGCCTTAAAAACATATAAAATGACTTTTTAACTGAATTCTGATCTGAACAGGCAACCAATGAGTTCAAAGCAGGCGTGATATGCTGCCTTCTAGCGGTACCAGTGGATTTGGGACCAACTGAAAGCAGGAAAGGCAGGTCTAAAATGAATAAAATGGAAATTAATTATCCACTGTTATTTTCTGTAATTTTGATTCTGTCCCTCACAGGTGAAGGGTACCTTTTATACGAATTACAGACCTCTACATGCTTTGTAAGCGGAAAAACTTCAAAAATCAGCAGTGTATCAAATACTTGTTCTCCCCACTGTATGTGTTGGAGAAGTTTTAAGTTAAATGTGTGTTTTGTCATACTAAATGATTTCCTCCTAGATACTGGAACCAGAAGAATGAAGAGGAATAAAGACAGTGAACCAATGGAGGATTAATTGTGAAGGACTTCCCTGCAGTGAGTGGGTCTTCTGGTTTCACCAGGAACACTGTAAGGTGATTACTCTGTAGTTTCCTATTGCTTCACTGGTTTAGCACTAAGGACACACAAGGTTGACTGGTTATCCTCTATACAATAGGAATAAGAGTTTTTACATACCATTCGTTTCCTAGCAAAATAAAAAAAGAGTAAAATGAGCCTTCCCTGCTGTTCATAACTGTCTGTGCTGGAAACTGGGGAGAAAAATTAGAAATAGTTGGTTAAGCAATGAGATGTGGTTGCTTATATCTGGAAATAAAAATAAACTGTGGCCAAGCAAAGGAACACTTCATCACAGAGTTTTAACATCTTCACAGCTGGTAAGAGCAAAATTTATTTGTACGGTATGTCTGGCTTCTTTACAACACATCATGGTACCAATGATACTGGACAGACCAAAAAAATGACAGGGAGATTCTGTATAATAAGGAGTTTAAATTTTCAAACCTTTGCAGACATGCTTGAGTTGGAAACACATTTTAAGCTTGGTGATCACATTAACTGTTTGGAGTTATACGAAGCCTCTTCAAATCCAGGCACCGACAACATTATGTTCTTCTGAAATACAATTTCCCTTGAAATTCGAGTAAAAATGTGTTAATACGTGGCAATAATAAATGTGCTGCAGTCCTTTTGATGTGGAAAAAACAGCAGCCAATAAAAGCTTGGACAGTTTGAGTGAGGAAGTGGTGAATGGCGCTTTCTGGAGTCACATCAACACACATCTTTCAACCCCAGATATTTTCACTGCCATTAGGGAGCATTCAACTTAATCTGTTCTTATAATAGCTCTGTAAGGGTTAATGATATTTGACCCAGCAAACTTGATTGTGTTTGGTCGTACTCAGTAAAATTGAATATCAATTAAATATTCATTAATTTTAGTAACTATTCACAAAGTGAAACACATTACATAGATTAATTGCACACAGACTGGTGCTTTCAAGCATTTATTTATGTTAAAATGGGATGATTTTCTGCTTATTGCTGATAAATACACCACATTTAAGGTTAAACTAATACACCAGGCCAAAAAAAACTAAAACATTTTGATACAGAACTGTGGGCTTGGTGAATAGAATAGAATAGAATAGAAAAATATATATAAAACATACTTTTAATTAAATGTAATTGCAACTCATATTGTCTTTTATTGAATTTGAATGTATATACAATTAAAACATTTACTTTACTTACTTGTTTTTGGGACATTTCTCACTAAGCCGGTTGGTGATTCATTTATTTTGTCAATCCTTTGTTTTTTGCAGGGACAGGCCTTGACTATTTTGATGAAAAACCTGTTAGGAATTATACATGAAATTATATATTACAAACTTATTTTAAAGCAGTTCTTAACATAGTAAATCTGTATTTTATGTTCCTTTTTTTGGTCTGTTTTTAAATCTTACTATCTTTCTTCGCATCATGTGTCCTGTTATTCATTGCTGCGACGTGAGATCAATGTAAGGAAACATATTTTGGAGAAAGTTAGCTTTTTTCCAGATATTTTGGCCCAGTAAAAACGTGTGTGCAGTCTCACGTGAGAGGAAACAGCCTAGATCTTCAGGACAGGAATTAGTGTCCTTTCAGGACAGGAATTAAGCAAAGAAGCTGTCTGTGTTACGCATATGGTTGATATCTAGTCAGGGAGCTAACCACAGACCTTAGGATATATTAAACTAAATTTCTGCTCATTTTAATGTTAAGACACATAAGAAAATATTGTTTTCAGTATATTCTGGAGTAATCCAACTTAACAGGGAGTTATATCCTTTTGAAAGCTTTAAAATTGTAATGACATTTCCTTTAATTCCTTTAAATAACTATTTCTCCTTTAAAGGATAAGTAATTGTTGTTATTTTTATTCAAATTGGTTTAAAAAAGATTGAATATTTAACCTGATTTTAAACAGTCTAAATGTTTTAGGTGAAATTGAAATAAAAAATATGCTTAAAACCCCTAAATGGGGAAATTATGCATCTTCAATAAAGGCAAAAGGGTTATGCTCTAAAATTGCAGTTTTACCTAAATGTACTGCAGTCTCAGATTGCAATGAATTTTGAGCCACAGTTTAAATAACAAAAATATTGATTTACCCAAACAAAACACATTGGCATCTTTGGCATTAGACAATAATACAGTATAATAATTACATTGACTTGGAACAAGGGTTAATTTTTCTTAGTTACAGTATTAGCCTGCTTAGCTTAGTGTAGCTAAACTCTCAAGAAGTCTTTATAACTAAGTAAACTTAGTTCTACGTATCAACTGGAAGTCAACATTTTTTGATTATTATACACTAAACTTTGCGAAAATCTGCTTGCATACTTCTTTTTCTTTATAATAAAAAATGCAGGTTTTTTTGGAAAGTATAGTAAAACAATAAAGGTAGCTTGGTTGCACACTCCACGTACTACTGGAGAGTTCCACTATGGGGCAAAGTACAGGACTCAGACTGGATAGATAGATTTATAGGTTAGAAACAAAACAAACACGATGATCATGCTGTTAAATTTTCATATTAGGAGACGAAAAAATGTCAGCAGTGTCATACAAGGTATGTAAGACCATATTTATTACTATTGTTGCTTGTTTTCCTATTTCTTTCGCCGCCCTTGACTCAACGTATCAAATATAACTTTTTGCTTAAGAAAATTGCAAAAATAGTAATGCACGGTGGCTTTGACAAGCAACTTTATATGGGGGAGTCTAAATCACCTCCCCTCTCGGTCAGCCCATGGGTTATCCTGGCCAAAAAAATAATGAATGGAAGTCAATGGAGCAATAAAAGTTATTTTCAGGTCCACTTTCTCTTACGTCTTTACCTCAATTTAAATGATAAGTAATGATGTTCGTTTCAATTGTGTTTAATAAGAGAATGTACAATAAGGGCAAAATACAAGATAGAGAAAAAATATTGAAAACTTATTCAAACTAGTATATATAAATTAAAAGAAATGTGCAACTGCAAAGGGTAATGAAAAAAATTCAATGTGTGCATTTTTATTTTTCATAGAAAAAAACTATATAATGGTTACAGAAATGTATAGTAAACAAGTAAAAAACAGCAGGGATGGTATTAGAGTGACCAAATGCAGTGGTATTTGTTAAACACCAGAAGCAAATTTTATTTGTTTATTCAAAATGTTTTTGGGTTTGTTTTTTCACTGCACTATATTGGTATTTTATTGTTTCAAATAGATGTGTTTTTTTTCCTTTTTTAAGTTTGATTCTGTGATTGCTGCCTGTGGTACAAAGGTACAAGATGGCGTTTCATCCTTTCCATTAATTCTCCTCGCACTCAAAATTGTAGAGATGTGTTTATTATGTGTTTAGATCAGAGCTGAAGCTGATTAGTTGCAGGGAAAAGAATGCAATGATGCAAACGAGTGACATGTTTTCTATGGAAAAACTAAAACTCCAGGAGAAAATTTAAAAACCAACACATTATGCACTATAGAATACATTAGGATTGGTTCTCTTCAAGAGATGATAGAAAGAGAGTGTTTTCAAACAAAAGTCAGGCCACAGTTAGAGATGTTTACAATGATTCACCGGGATTCAAAGGAGATATTTAAAAACTATTGAATAATCATCATGTTTCTTTCAATGATCAGGTGTTTGATCTTGCATACCCCCTCATGTGATGGGAAAAGCTGTGTTCGATGTACAGTGAAATCCCTCTGATTTTTATTGTCAGCATCTGTCTCAACCACTGTCAGTCTACAGTTCCTAATGCCAACCTGAGGTCTGAGAAAACATTGATATTCTGTCAGGCTGGAAGAGGGATTCGCTCCTTTAGGATTTCAACTCCTCTTCTGCAAATTCTGGTTTTTCCAGTGCAGATCAGCTGACAGGGAGTGTAAATGGGTTCAAATATGTTAATTATTAATGAGAAAATTACCCCACTGTGGTCCATGTGGGATTTAGTTTGTCTAAGCAAGTTCATGACAAAAACACCTTTCCCTGTGACCTCGACAAAGCACAATTGATTCAGATCTGAAAGCTTGTTAGGATGTAATGAGAAATTAACAGTTTGAAAGACTTAAAGGATAATAAAATAATTATCAGTATGATGCATAAAAAATCTACAGAAGTATCCTTTTTCTACAAGGTCTTCACTAAAGACACATGGAATACTCTGAAAATACCTGCAAAAATGAGAATCAAGACTTGTATCGGGATGCCCTGAGTTTTTCCCTTCCATCAAACTTTTATCACCTGAAAGAGAAAGGTTGGGGCAACAATATTAACTTCATCTTTATTCTCTGCAAATACCTTACCTAAACCTTTTGAAAGCAAAACGGAGTCAACGTAATTGTGTGTACTTCTAGATAGGTATCAAAGCAATTCTATTGTATCCTTACTATGAGAGGCATATGTATCAACAACAAAAAAATTATAATCATACAACCCTTTGCTGTATTCACAATGAAATTGGTATCAACATAATTTATAACAGCCCTCTCTGGATAACTCACATGTGGCTTAAACACATTTTGAACCAAAAGAGATGTTTAGGTGGAGTGGCATGTATGTATATATATATATATATATATATATATATATATATATAGGCTACACGAGAATTAGAAGTCTATGTGAGGATCTAAATGTTAAACTATCGAGAGAATAGCTTTTTCAAGTTTTTTTTTTCACCTTCTCTCTACATCATCAATGTTTTTTAACAAGATGCAGGATATTACAGTACAGCAATATGAGGGCGTATTCATTATTTCACCGCAGAATAAATTACCAGGTTCCTTTTCTTCAAGGATGAAGTCGCTTGTTCACCACAGTTGCATTATCCACTGGTTCGTTGTGCACATTTTTCAGCTTATTGTTTTTGGTCTGTCTAAGTGGTAATATTTCAAAAATATTTTTAACCCTCCACATACTTCAGTACATTTGGTTTGGTCTGGCTGTGCTTTGCTGTGCAGCTATATTCAGCTCCTTTGTGTATTTGTCCGGCTGGAAGGTGAAACTCCACCTCACAAGTGTTGGCCTCTATCAGGTTTTCCTCCAGGATTGTCCAAGAGTTAACTCCATCCATCTTATGAGTTCCCCTTCCCTTGCTGAAGAATCCCCAGAGCATGACACTGCCACCGCCTTGTGTCGCTGTGGGATGACGTGTGTAGTGTGAGTTGCAGTGGTAGGCTTTTGCTACACAAAGCATCATTCATGCTGACAAAAATATATTTTTTTGTCCATTGTGAATCCTTTGTCTTTTTCCAATAAACGTAATTTTATTGGGTGACCAAAATTACAACATTGTTACTGTTTTTATTTTTATTACTTTGTCAATTGGACCAAACCAAAATGCAGAGAAGTTTCTGGTAGTAAAATTAAAATGTTGAAGGACCGTGAATATTTTTGCAAGGCATTGTAATTGCAGGAATGCTTTTTCTGTATAAAATTGATATAAAAAAGTCCTACTTTTATTTTTGATACTCAGTAAAAAGTTTCCCCCTAATGATTCATAGTCAGCTGTAAACATTTTGCGTTATAATTTCCACTTTATTAACCCCCTCTAGCAGTCATCTGCCATCAGTTCATTAAGATGGGTTGCAGTGTCTTCAATCAGACGTACTCTTCACCTGAAACTGATCAAACAGGTCCAGTTTGTGGGGCTCGCCATTCCTTTGCTATTCAAGACAACAGAAGTATTGATCCAGAGGATTCTCTTAAGCGCTCTGGTTTGTCCTCTGGGAGTGCAGCTGAAAGCTTGGAATGGAGAAGTAAAGAGGCACTTGATAAATAAAACACCTAGGTCAACAGAGCCATTTCACCCATTAACCTGAAGCAGGTTTGGGCATTTCTCTCTGTGCGACGGGAAGTGAGCAAACCTGTGACTTTGGTAAACAGAAAGATCGTGGTCATTCAGGGGTCACAGAAGGTTTCCACTGACATGGTTTCTAACTAAAGAGAAGATTGTGCTCCCTATTTGGCATATTTATCCAATTCTCCCATAGTTTGTCCACCATTCTCTGTTTTAGCACAAATATTAGTCAAAATTTGGGCAAAAACTTGTTGAACTGTAACTACCCTCTGGTTGCACTTCATTTAAACTGTATGATAAGTTTGAGAACTAGGAGTCAAACAAAGATTGCAGTTGAGCCATTTTTGGCTTTGTACATGAGCACATGGTGACTGAAAAGCACCTCCTGACCAAATCCAGTGGAGGTCAGAGGTGGAGGTCAGGGGTCGGTGAGGCGTGGCCTCGGTGGCCGGGACGCCCCCGGGTTTACACAAGTGTAAAAAGAGTCCATTCAGCCGGGCTTCATGGGCAGAACTTCACAAAGGTCCTCTGTGTGGGGCCCACAATCCACCCCCGCCTAACACATACACACAAACATACACACACACTTTTCCAAGTACCATGTCTACACAGGATAGTGACAATGGGGGTGTTTCGGTGTGTGTGTGTGTGTGTCAGCAGAGCTGCGTACATCTTAACCTGTAGCCATTTAATATATTTCCTACCATCTCCAGATTTTTACATCTTTTTAAAAAAGCATATTCTTCTCAAATGTTCTGGTTGTATTTTTTTCCATGCTCTGTGATTTTCTTTTTGCCATTATTTCCAGTTGCGGGATCATCTCTTTTAAAAAATATATTTTTTTCTGGATTAAAAATGTTGGAATTTTGACACATCCACTAATTGAAATTATGAACACACGGTTTCAGTCACTGTGAGGTACTTTGGTGACATTGTTCAACAGAAATATAAAGTTGCATGTCATCAGCATATGATTAGGTAAGACATGTCATACTCCTCCATAATTTGAGTTAGCAATTGATTAAAAAGAGCCAGAGAACGGAGCCTTGTGAAACTCCACAACAAAAACTATAAATATGGGTGATCTTTGATTTATAACTGCCTAATGACTCAAATAATATATGATCTTAAGCCATCTAGCACAGGGGAAATTATGGGGAAATATGTGTCTTATTCGACAGATTTAGTGTTTTGAGACTTGTTTACAATGAGAGCTGGAGAACTGTTTTTTTAGAATGATTATACATATCCGAATCATTTTATTCAGAGTGGGTGTATGATATGATTAAGATGAGTTTTAAGTTCTAAAAACAAATGTTTCAATTTTCTTTGAATACAGTATGGATAAAATTGCTGAATCGAATGGTTTTTTGTGTTTAAGTTGAGACTTTATTCTTAGTAAATTATTACATTCATCAGGTTCTATTAACAAATGCAGGTCCTTGTCCTTAGAATAGCAGTGAAAGTGGATATATCGAACTTTAAAGTTAGACAATACGTTTATTGAAATCAATAATAAAGTATAGGCTAAAAAAACTCAATATATAACCCATTTTATTTTATTATTTTCAAAATCTCCACTATACCTGACCTATTGCCTCACTCTAGTCATAAACCTTATTGATTCCAAAAATATGGGTCACATAGATTTGTTTAATCAGTTTTTTAAGAAACCTGGGACAGTATTCCTTACTTAATGCTGTAAAAACAGCAGATATTACAAAATATTTTCAGTGGTAAAGCAAAATAGCTTTAGATTTATAGCAGCAGAGAGGGGTTTCATTATGTTTTGGAATAAAAACAATATAGTCTGGTGTAATGAGGCTAAATTTCGCACATGTAACAGTGCAATGGTGTTGCTTTCAAGTGTCTCTTTAATATTTCAAGATCTGCATTATATTTTATACATTTTAAGAAAAATTTAAATTATTAAATTATGATGTTTTTAATTTTAAACCAACGGTTAGATGAAAAGAATGCATTTACCTGTAACTGTTGATTTAATCCAATAATACAACTATATATATTACTTTGGTTTTTATTTGGATTAAATCTGTCGCTACCAAAAAATAATTCAATTCAATTCACTTTTATTTATATAGCGCCAGTTCACAACAAATGTCATCTCAAGGCACTTTACAATAAAAGTAATCTCAATACAATTATACAAACATTCCAATCAGTTAAGTTTTCTATGTAAGGAATCCAAGCAGATTGTGTTGTCATCGGCGTGAGGGTGTGCCCGGATCATGCAGACTCCAACCACAGCAATTCCTGTGAAGAGAAAAAAGTCCCCTTTAACAGGAAGAAACCTCTGGCAGAACCCTGGCTCAGTACAAGCGGTCATCTGCCACGACCGTCTGGGGGTCTGAGAAGACAGAAAAGAGACAGCATGGAAGATGCTCGGTGACTTTTAGCATCATCTGGACCAACGCTCCCCATCCAGCATGAGGCATTATAGCTGAGCAGGGTACTAGACTGGGTAGAGCTTCTATGGGGAGAAAAACACTGAGAAAACTGGGTTAACAATTGCATTAACATTAGGAAAAATATATCTGGAGAGTAGGAGAAAAGAATAGTGGAAGGATGTGTTAGGGTCAGTTGAGTCTGAAAAGGGATGATAGTTTTTCCTAATTCTTAAGTCTATTAGCAATGTACGGTGTGAGGGAGATGGAGTTGAGTAGGGCTGCCGGATCGGGCTGCATCCTCCCCTCGCCGGATCGGGCTGAACACTCCCTCTCCCTCTATTCCCTGCATGGAAATCCAGGAGGAAAGAAGGAGGTAAATGGGTAAGTATTGTAGTGCTTATGCATCTCTCTTTGCTCATAGGACTGCACCCTCTCCAGAATCTATGTATTAGAGAGATAATATTATTGGTAAGTGATATAACTGGAGTAGATAAAGGCCCGCTCTTCCGAAGACTCTTGCATTATCTTTGTCCATCACTTTCTAGCCTTAAAACCTGGTGTAAATCTTTTTCTGTCCTGATTCATGATTCAACCTTTGTTCAATTCTGTAATCATTTTATTCTGGTAAATTAATATATTACTGTTAGAAATCGGAGAGGGATTATAAGGTCTAGTGTCTATATAAGTAACTATAAGCTTTATCAAAAAGGAAGGTTTTAACCCTAGTCTTAAAAACAGACAGAGTATCTGCCTCACGAACTAAAACTGGGAGCTCGTTCCACAGGAGAGGAGCCTGATAACTAAAAGATCTGCCTCCTATTGTACTTTTAGAAATCCTACGAACTATCAGTAGACGTGCATTCTGAGAACGAATTGCTTTGTTAGGAACATATGGAACAATCAGATCTCTGATGTACGATGGAGCTTGATTATTAAGGGCTTTATACGTAAGGAGGAAGATCTTAAACTCTATTCCGGATTTAACAGGGAGCCAATGGAGAGAAGCCAAAACAGGAGAAATGTGATATCTCTTTTTAATATTCATCAGAACTCTTGCTGCATTTTGGATCAACTGAAGGCTTTTGATTGCATTTTGTGGACTTCCTGATAATAAGGAATTACAGTAGTCCAGCCTCAAAGTCACAAATGCATGGACTAGTTTCTCTGCATCACTCTTGGAAAGGATGTTTCTAATTTTAGCAATATTACGGAGGTGATAGAATGAAATCCTAGAAACCTGTTTAATATGAGATTTAAATGTCATGTCTTGGTTAAAATTACACCAAGGTTCTTTACATTATTACCAGAGGCCAAATTAATGTCATCCAGATTAAGTGATTGACCTAGCAGTTTCCTTTTTAAAGGTTCTGGTCCAAAGACAACAACCTCTGTCTTGTTTGAATTTAGGAGCAGAAAATTCAGTCATCCAAGTTTTTATGTCTTCCAGACATGCTTGTAATCTACCTAACTGATTGGTTTAATCAGGTTTTATGGATAAATATAATTGTGTATCATCAGCATAACTGTGGAAATTTATTCCATGTTGTCTAATTATTTTACCAATTGGAAGCATATATATATATATAGTAAAGAGAATCGGTCCAAGCACACACCTGTGGTACTCCACAAGTGTGAGTGTGAAGATGATTTATCATTGACATGAACAAACTGGAATCTGTTGGACAGATATGATTTAAACCAACCTAGTGCTGTTCCCTTTATCCCTACATGTTCGAGCCTTTCTAAGAGAATATTATGATCGACTGTGTCAAAAGCAGCAATGAGATCTAGCAAGACCAGAACAGTCACAAATCCTTTATCTGAGGCCATTAGAATATCATTAGTAACTATTACCAGTGCTGTTTCAGTGCTATGATGAGCTCTAAAACCTGACTGAAATTCCTCAAAAAGGTCGTTGCTGTTTAGATGCTCACATACTTGATTAGCAACTATTTTCTCAAGAATTTTGGATAAGAAAGGAAGGTTAGATATAGGTCAGTAAAGGCCTAATTACAGCAAGCTTAAATTCCTGTGGCACATATCCATTTATTAAAGATAGATTCATCATGTCTAGGATAGGGCCAGTAACCAGAGGGAACATTTCCTTAAATAATTTGGTTGGTATTGGGTCTAACATACAAGTTGAGGGTTTAGATGAAACTAATATTTGTGATAATTCCGAAAGTTCAACAGAATCAAAATGGTACAGACATAAACATGGTTCTACAGTTCTCTCTGATACTGCCTCAGTTACTGAGAGAGTGTTAATCATGTTTGGGAGAATGCCATGATTTTATTCTTTATAGAATTTATTTTACTTATGTAGAACCTTTTAAAGTCATCACAACTGAGAGAAGGGGGAATAGTTGGCTCAACAGAGCTATGACTCTGTGTGAGTTTGGCATCTGTACTAAAAAGAAACCTAGGATTGTTTTTATTTACCTCTATTAATGATGAGAAATAAGTTGTTCTAGCTTTTCCAAGGGCGTTTTAATAAAGTAGTAGACTATTTTTTCAGAAAACGTGTATATTTTTGTTACATATTGCTATCATGAAAACATGAAAATGTTACATGTAATTTTATTATTATAGTATTAATAAGGTGTTTTTATTTAATTTACATTATTTATCATTTTTATTTATTCTATGATTTTTCTTAGATAGATAAAGGAATCAATGTAAAAGACACAAAATGGCATCATTTTATTGAAGTGTTGCTCTGTTTCCATAGTTGAACATAACTTGTTTCTTCGATTCTATGCAGGTGCCTATCTCCAGCAAGCATCAGGTGAAAGGCAGGGTACAACCTGGACAGCTTGCCAATCCACTGCAGTGCAACAAAAAGACAGGTAACTTAGACAAAAATTAACCTAATGGTCATGTTTTTGGACTGTAGGAGGAGGCTGGAGTACCCTGAGGGCACCACACATGCACAGGGAGAACATTTAAACCCAATGCAGTAAGACCCCAGGGCAACATTTTAACCCAGAACCTTCTTGCTGCAAGGCAACAGGGCTACCATCTGCACCACTGTGTAGCCCACTCAAACTTTTTTTTTCATACATAAAATGCATTTTGTTAACACTGTTCACTTTGTTAACATATACATAATAACACAATTTTCACTCAAACATTGTATGTTTCTAAGTTTCAAGTCAGAAGAAATTGTAAGGAACCTCCACTAAAGTCTGAAGTTACACAGATGTCTTAGGTGTAAATTTAATATGGCTGCTGCAATTAAAATGGAATAAAATGCGCTTTTGATTTCCTTTCTGTCCTGTCCTTAGTCTAAAAATTTTTTTTTAAATATGATTTTGAATTTATTTCTTTAAAAATCGAATTGAATCGATTAGTATGTCCAAAACTCTATTTATTTAAACCAGTTTGCCCTTTTACAGCTAAAATAGGAATGAAGAATCCAGATGGCCATTTTAAGTCTGAAAGTGAACTGTTACTCACCCAGTGTTACGTCACTGAATTACAGGCATATAATCAAGGTTACATCACAAAAAAATATTTTCTTTCCAAGCTCTATTTCTGTCGGATCATCTACCATATGTATGATTATATCACCTATTTGATCTTACTTTTGTATTAATCTTTAAACTATTTATTGATTTATTTCCCTCCTAATATTTATTTCCTTTCAGTGTTTTCCAAGATTGACTGATTGAATGAACCAGGCACACACAGCAAAAATGTTATTACAATTTGCATCATAAGTCATGTGATTTTATAAAATACTGCCTAGTTAAGCCATTGGCAGGAATGTCACACTCCATCCTGCTTGATTATAAAAACCCATTTCCTGTATAGCTGATTGTTTTACCTGTGTGATAATAGCGGTTAGAGTCCCTGTGGACACAATGGTCCTGATTGACCTGGTCTGATTGTTTTCATCAGACTTTACAATAATTAATACATTGTTGGAGGAAATTACACTAACATTAATTGCTGTACCAATGATTTGGCTAATATGGTTTCAGTGGAATCCCATAAAATAAAGAATGAATGTGTCTGTAAATCATATCCTCATTTGTCTGAAGAAATAAATTCCAAACTAGCTCTGAGATCTGAACAGTGTCCCACTGTAGATAACCAACCACCCACTCTTAATTGCCCCATTTCCAACCCAGAGCTCCATGCAGGGAGCCCATCTTCTTTGTCTGGCCCATGGTATTATTTTAAAGTGTAGTGGTGATCTGTTTTTCATAATTTCGCCCTCATCCTCCTCCGCCTCAGTAAAACGGTGGATTATTGCCAGATTAAGGGAGTGCCTTTTTCTTTATCCCCGGGTAAGCCTGCACAGCATGCAGATCCGAGGTAATGAAGCTCTCTGTGATCCACGCCTGGATGAATCTAAAAAGTCCCATAGCACAGCTGTATTTGAAAGGAAATTAGATTTTTCCTTGATTTTTCAGACCTGTGTTCTCTGTTTCAAACGTTTGACTGGTTACATCTTGTTTGAAAGATGTTGGGGAAAAAGACACTTGGATCCGTTTCTGTAGCAAAAGACAACCTTTGCAAAAGTTACAATGTTGCTCCCTTACAAAAAGGAGCTTTTATAGGGTGACATCACAATAATTAAATTATTTTTTTTGTTACAGTCCAGCTTGTCAGCATTGACAATGAATTTAATTTCAGATCGGTTTTAAAGGGTTTTACTGCAAAGCGAAGTGAAGGAATAACAATATACAGTGAGCCTTTATGGAAGAATATCCAAAATATAAAATTTTATTTGAGATTGATGTCTAAAAGGATTCAAGGAATAAATTCTAAAAGAAAAAAACAATGCGGAAATTTTAAATGGCTTCAGTTTTATTTTCAAAAAAAGACTTTGGGTGGTGACCGAAAGAACAAGATCACGGATACAGGCGG
The DNA here is from genome assembly GCA_028564705.1 of Apricaphanius iberus. Taxonomy (NCBI): domain Eukaryota; kingdom Metazoa; phylum Chordata; class Actinopteri; order Cyprinodontiformes; family Aphaniidae; genus Apricaphanius; species Apricaphanius iberus. The sequence goes on from JAPXFQ010000269.1 coordinate 2,005,760, forward strand.
CTGAAATGAGTTTCCCCCGCTGAGTGGCTGGGATCTCCTATGGAGATAGGGTGAGGAGCTCGGTCATCTGGAGGGGGCTCAGAGTAGAGTCGCTGCTCCTCCACATCGAGAGGAGCCAGTTGAGGTGGCTCGGGCATTTTGTCAGTATGCCTCCTGTATGCCTCCCAGGTGAGGTGTTCCGGGCACGTCCCACTGGTAGGAGGCCCAGGGGAAGACCCAGGACTCGCTGGAGGGACTATGTGTCCCGGCTGGCCTGGGAACGCCTCAGGATTCCTCCCGAGGAACTCGCCCAGGTGGCTGGGGAGAGGGAAGTCTGGGTCTCTCTGCTTAGGCTACTGCCCCCGCGACCCGACCTCGGATAAAGCAGCAGAAGATGGATGGATGGAGAGATGGAAGGTTCAAAAAGCTTTTACACAAACCTGGTCCTATGTGAAGAAGTAATCATACCTCATCTAAAAATGGGAAACCAATGCAATCAAACACTTATTTAAAAAACTGAGATTATTTATACAAGCCACCCTAAATCAGTTTGAACCTGGATCTGTAAAGTGAAATAATCCTTTAATTTAAACCATTCTGACAACATGAAGTAGCCTCAAAAAAAGGCATTAGGCCCAGAACTGAAGAAATTCAAGAATAGCTGAGATACAAAGTTAACATCAGTCTGGAAATGGTTATCACGCTTTTTCTAAAGCTTTGGGAATCCAGAGAAGCTCAGGGAGAACGATTATCCACAAAAACAGAGAAGACATGGGACATTGAAGAACCTTCCAAGAAATTATCAGTCTGTCAAAGTTGCTCCAAGAGCTCACTGACAACTCATCCAGGGGGTCACAAAACAACCCACAACAGCATCTAAAGCTCTGCAGGCTGATTCAAGATTCAACAGTAAGCAAACAATAAGAATAGGTCAAAACTGGGCTCCGTGGGAGAGTTCCAAGACCTGAATCCCTGCTGGCCCAAAAGAACCCAAAGGGCTACATTGCATTAATAAAAATAAAAATAAAAAAAGAAGATACAACCGTATTTTGATGATCTCCATGACATATTCTTTGAACTGATGAGACAAAATTGTAACCTCATGATGGAGCACACCAAAAGGTTTCAGATTGGCCAAGTCAAAATCTGGATTTAGGTCTGAGTGAGATGCTCCAATGTGACGTTAAACTGGACAGTCATGCTAGAAAACCCTTATCCAAATTAAAACAATTCTGAATCTTATTGTCTATTTGTCCATGTCCTGTTAGGGTCACTGATGGGGCACAACATTAATAGGCATGATTGTTCTTCATTCTCTGAAATCTAAAATTACAGTGGATTGCATATATAAAGTTTACTTAAGAGGATTAATACTTTATAATTTTACTCCAGTAAGAGTAAAAAGTCTGGTGTCGTAAAACTGCTCCTAAAAGTACAACTTTCTTCCAAAAACGTTTTCAAGTAAATGTAGCTGAGGAACTGTGATGGACTGGCGACCTGTCCACAGTGGAAAATGGATGGATGGATGGTATTGGCTTGGGTTAGGGAAACAACCCCCCTACAATTACTTCATGACCCCTCTAAAACACTTACCTACCTATTTTATTTGTTTAAAAGTAAAAAATACCTTAATATACATTAATATGCACAGTGGAAACTATTTTATGGAATACCGCCAATCATCACCAAGAAAATCATCTGCAGCTCCTGGATTGGTAGTTTTGCAAACACCAGCCAATAGCATCTCATCTTGCATTTAAATTAGTTATTTCAGCCTCCTAAGATGCATCTTTTTCCTCAAACATTTTAGAACTGCTGTATGAAGGAATCTGCTAATAGTCAACTTTTCGTTTGGGTTTACGTTCAAAGAAAAATCCACGACTAGGTGAATCCACAAATACCAACCCAAAAATAGCTGTCACTCTGGTGCATCGTAATGGCTATATTATAAACGGTCTTAGGCCTACCAATGAAAGGCAGTACATTATTTCTGTTTTAGTCAAATATATATAAAATATAATGATGACTGTTGAGTTTGAAGTGATCCTTACTTTGTTGCCAAAATGTCCAAAGCCTCCGCCAGCCGCTGGGTGATTGGTTGCCGACAGTGTGTGATCCTAGTCTTTAGAAAACCCACCCAGACAATGGCTTGTTGCATTGCTTTATTTTATCAAATCCAATCAGCAGAGTTTTGATGTGTGCCTGAGGCGCAAAGAAGACTTCAGTCATTAACCTGGTTGATGTGGCCAGAAGAAGCCCTGAAGAGGATCTCGGGTCTTGTATTTGGTTTGTCTTGGCTAAAATTTTGTGTTTGGACTTTTATTTTAGGTTCTGTCACCATGCTTCCACCATTAAACGCTGTGGTTTGTGTGGTTCAGAATGATAGGTGTTTAATCTGAACAAAAAACGAGAACATGAGATAAATGTGGGTATATCAATACTAGATACACAAAGTATTACAAAGTGATTGGAGCATTTGTTAAGAAAAAAAACTCATGAGACTACCTTATCTAATAGGATTTTGGGAAAGCAGAGATCTTCACAGAACACTCAATTAGATACAAATCATACCCAGAACTACTACTTCTTTCTAAATGCTGGACACTAAGACAGACAGTAAGAGCTTACAGGGAGCCTTTAAAGGGAGCATAACAAAGGAATTAAAGGAGAGTTGAGTTAAAGCACACTGTAGCTGAAAGGTTTCCTAGAGTCAGCTTTAAGGCAGAAAAAATTCATCAAGTTTATATTCAGAACAGCTCCAACATGTGCTTTTAGTAAAGAAAATAAAAAATATTATTGAGAGTGTTCTCAGGCTGAACAATATTGAGGTGTATCATGCATGGCATCACTGCTCATTTGTCTACAGTAGAAAGAAAAAAGTGGAGTAATAAAGCACTCAGGGCTGGTAATGCACAGAAAAAATGATTCATGCAAGAGCAACCCTTTTTTCCGTGAGCTATATTTCTTATAAAACGTGAAAAAAAGCTAACCTCTAAAATCAAGATTTTTTTTTCTTACAGAGCTGATGGATGTGGCTAATGAGGTAAATGTTGACCACTTATCAAATATTACTGGTCCACAAATTAGGAGAAAAGGGTACCCTCTGTGGTCTGACATTTACAACCCTAATAGGATATTTTACTTTCTGTTCAGCTGAACACGTTTTGTTGTAATACCTAAAATGGGCAGTTTGTTTAGGTTAAAAAATTGCATCCCTTGCAAAGCAACTATAAACACTTACATGGGGAGATACAACAGGAAGTGCATAAACAGAAGACTTCATCATGTTCTTACAAGTGCTAATGTTTGCTTCCATACTTTGCTAGATTTGTGAAGATGTGTACAGCACAGAAAGTATTCTTCCGTCAGTTCTTTTTGTGCTCTTTTTGTCTATCTGCTCTGTATCTTTTACTGAGCTTGTTGAGCTTACTGAGGTTCAGATTCTGGTTCTGGTGGAGGTTTCTTTCTGTGAGAGGGGAATTTTTCCTCTCCACTGTCACTGCTGTCATGTTTGATGAGATTTAGGACCGACATGAAGCAGAAAACAAGAGTTGATTAAATTTTAAAAAAGACAAAAACATCAAAAACTTGACAGGAGGGCAAAAATAACAGAGACCAGGGAACAGGAAACAAAGACAACTAACTAGCAGAGGACTGAAAAGACACTGGGATATAAAAGGACTGAGTCAAGAATGGGAACATAATGAAGTAGACAGGGAACAGCTGGAGACAACAGGTAACAGACAGGAGAAGAACAAGAAGTAATAAACAGAAAACTGAAGAAAAAACTAGAAATTAACTAAATATATCAAAGAGAAACTATCTAAAAGAAATAACAAAGGCTGACAAACTAAGGAAAGGTAAAAGTTAAAACAAAAAATAAATAAAAAAAGGTGAAAACTTCTAAGAGCAGGGATAGGAAAACATGGAAACAAAGATGTGCAAAAACCAAAAGGCAAGAGACCTAAAATAAAACATTAACAGCAAGAAATAAACTAAAATCATAATTTAAACTGAATTAGGAGAAGAACTGACTAAAACTAAAACCTCACACCATGACAGCTAAATGTTTGCTCAATATTAGGGATTACTGTGAAGTCAATGAACAAAGGCAGGTAATTGTCTGATGTCTACTGCCACATGTGAAACTCAAAATATTTGAATGTTATGCAAAGGTTCATTTATTTCAATAATTCAACTTAAAAGGTGAAACTGATATATAAAATAGACAAGGGGTCACCAACAGGGTGCCCACAGGCACCAAGTTGCTCTCAGGGATAGCATAAGTTGCCCTCTGGACAACTTCTAAAAATTGCAAAAAAATGAAATGCATAGAAATTAATAGAAATAAAGTATTGCATGTTGAAATGTATCTGTTCCCTGTCTTAAATCATTATTATTATTGTGAGCAATTACCATGTGATCAGACATAGCATATCCAAATAGAATTACTACTATTATTATTATTTTTATTATATAATTAAAGATAAACCATACAACTGTTTAATGTACAGGAAGCCCTTTGCATTACTCAGCACCCTTTAAATAGCTCTCAGTATCAAAAAGGTTGGTGACCCCTGATATAGATTTACTACTTGCAAGTCTTTATTTTCTATAAGTTGATGATTATTAATTACAGCTTATGAACACCCCAAATCAAAATCTCAGAAATGTAGAATATTACAAGAAATCAATAAAACATGATTTTAACTAGTGAAATGTCAGATCTCTGAAATAGTATGATCCTGCAGACATTCAAAATGTCAAGTGGTCCCAGAGAACTGCTTTAAGTAACTGTTAAAATACTTGGTTACTTAAGGCAGTTGTGTTGTACAACTTGACAATTGTTTTTAATAATTGTCAGGGGTTTTTTAGTGTATGTACTTAGTACTTGGTTTGGGCTCTTTTGCATCAGTTCCTACCTCCATGCGGTGTGTCATGGATTCTATCAGCCTGTGGCACTGCTGAGGTGTTATGGATGACCAGGATGCTTCAAAAACGGCCTTCAGCTGTTCTGCATGGTTGAGCAAGGTCGGGCTAGCTGCGGGGGCATTTCGGACCGGATACAAACACGCCTAAGTGGGGATACAGTAGAATTTCTCCAACCAATCAGAATGGGAATCAAAATATGTGATCTCCACTGCTTAACATCTTTCTAAATAAACTAACAGCGCTGTGACATTTTTTTTTATAAACCTAACAGTCTTTTGAATGTCTAAACCTAAAAAAATATTCTTAAACTGCACCTTAACCAATCTGAAATTCGGATCCAACTCACTTAAATTAACTCATACCAAAACTTTATCTACTAACCCTAAAGGTCTCAGGAGAAATGTTTCTCAAACAACATTGATTTTAAAGCCTAAACATAAAATTACAGACTATATTTTTGGGATTTTGGAATGTTGTCCATATGCTTAAACAATGTTAATCTTTTTAAAGTTATTATGATATTTTACTTTGAATATCGATTGAGACCAGAGTTGAAGTTGTAAATTCAGGAGCGAATAAGAAGAAGGAGGTGTTTCTGTTTTCGAAGGGGGTTGTTCCTGTTTACAAACCAAAATGCCCCTTTTAGCCGTTGGCCAGATGATATTGGCATTGTTCCGTCTCATGTCTTATCTTTCTCTTGGCAATGACACATGATTCTGTATGAGGTTCAGGTCAAGCCAGTTTGCTGGTCAAACAAGCACAGTAATCCCATTGTCATTGAAACTAACTCCAGTCTCAGCCCACTCCTTGTGAAGGTCCCAACACTTTTGAAAGGCCTTTTCCTCACAATCCTCTAAAGGCAGCAGTCATCCTTGCTCCTTGTTAACTTTTTTCTTCCACACAATTTTCTGTTAATGTCCTTTGAAACAGCACTTTGGTAACATCCAACTTCCTTTCCAATGTCCTTCTGAGGCTTTCCCTTCTTATGAAGGGGGTCAATGATGGTTTTCTGTGGAACTGTCAGGACATCGGTCTTTGCCATGATTGTGATTCTCACTGAACTAGACTGACAGTCCGTTTAAAGGCTCAGTATGCATGCATTTCAAAACTCAATTCAATTGAACTAAGGCGCTTATTCCATTATCTCTTATTGCATGTAAAAGCACTGATTGTTGAATCCACTCTTTGTCCAATTTTAATTATAGGTGCTAATGGAAGCAAAATCTTGTTTCTGAACTTTCCATCTGATGAAGGACCATTTTTAGCTCTAAAACAACTCTGTTCATTCACCCTATGCATAAAATTTCAAATATTTGTGTTACTTCGGTCTTTTAGATTTTAACTAAAAGTAGTCACAAATCTACATTAGCTGGTGTATGGAATGACAAACTGGAAATTAATGGCTCAATATGCGTGTTTGGGTATTGAGAAATGGTCTAATATATTTCTCCAAGACAATCATTAGCTTTTTCATAAACAATCATAAATATAATTTTTTCATGTAACAGTGTTGAAAGATTGAGCTTGATAATGTTGGTTAGATGTAAAACAATCAAATATAGGTAAAGTATCACTCCCTTTACTGAATGAGCAGTAGAAGAAGACTAGAGCAGGTAGGAGAAGACTAGAGTGATGTCGCTTCCTGTGTGCTGATTAAGTTTGACTGGAAAATTATTTTTAAAGAGGAGGGGATTTGTATGCTGTTATTGGATGAACAAAACTGGGTGACATGATTAAATTGTGCTGTATTTCAGATAATTTATTTTCCTTATTTTTTAAGCTCAGGTTCAAGAAGACAGGCACATTTTATTACCAGAAAAACCTTCTGGTTACTGTGTATTTAAATTTATATTTCATTCTCTGAAAAGGCAACTTTGTTTAATGGGGACTTAGTTATTTGGATTTTGTGACTTACCCTAACTAATAAATCTTTGTGGTAACAATGTGGGACACAAAGTGCACCGAATTCAGAGAATCATCCATTATGGTAGATACTAGTTGTATTTATTCAGTCAAATTTACTTCAGTAACTTTTTTGGGGAAAAAGACAAATTTTAAGAGCAGCTTAACTACACAATACTTCTTACTTTTACTCAGGTACTCAAAATATCAATATGCCAGTATGTCACAATATTTGATGTCACGATATTGTATTGATATTCAAAAGCAAAGTATCGATTAAAAGCAAAGAATCCGAATTAAATTTTGTCATAAAATTAAAAGTATAACAGCCAGTTGGTCGCTGTTTTCAACTTCTTGGTTCCAGTGGATCAACTAGATCTAGTAATTAAACCGGGTTTGTTCAGGATAAAACAAGGTTGCTCTGACAGATTTTCTACAGTTAAATTAAGTTTTAAAAATCATAATATATAATCTTACTCATAGTATTGTGATGTATCTCAATACATTATATCGTTTCCTTTGTATACTGATATCGTTTCGCCAGATTCTTGCCCATACACATCCCTAATTATTATGAAACTCCACTGAGTAAATTCACTATATGAAGAAAAAAAAAGCTGTAATAAAAAATTAACCAGACACAGACCGAGACTTACAGTTCATTAAAGGTGACCACCTGCAGTAAAACTACTCATTGAGTACAGTTTTAAGTTCCGATTTCTTATAATATGATTATGATGATTATTATCATAATCAGAAGTGTGTACCAACTAGTTACTTTTATCTGAGTAACTTATTGGGGGAAAAAGTAATTTTGGGGTAGTTTTACTAGACTGTACTTTTTTACTTTTACTTGAGTAATATTTTTTATGAAGTATCTCATCTTTTTTTGAGTAGAGTTTCTGGCTACTCTACCCACAGTGAAACTGAATGCTTTTCTTAGCCAAAAAAAAAATGTTATGTTAAAGTGAGACCTCTTGTTTGCACACAAGCTTCATCATTTTAGCATTATTTTCTATCTGCTGAGGCTGTGGTGCTATTTGGAGGCAAATTTGGGACACCTTACTCTGGTTATATATATATATATATATATATATATATATATATATATATATATATATATACACTACCGTTCAAAAGTTTGGGGTCACATTGAAATGTCCTTATTTTTGAAGGAAAAGCACTGTACTTTTCAATGAAGATAACTTTAAACTAGTCTTAACTTTAAAGAAACACACGCTATACATTGCTAATGTGGTAAATGACTATTCTAGCTGCAAATGTCTGGTTTTTGGTGCAATATCTACATAGGTGTATAGAGGCCCATTTCCAGCAACTATCACTCCAGTGTTCTAATGGTACAATGTGTTTGCTCATTGGCTCAGAAGGCTAATTGATGATTAGAAAACCCTTGTGCAATCATGTTCACACATCTGAAAACAGTTTAGCTCGGTACAGAAGCTACAAAACTGACCTTCCTTTGAGCAGATTGAGTTTCTGGAGCATCACATTTGTGGGGTCAATTAAACGCTCAAAATGGCCAGAAAAAGAGAACTTTCATCTGAAACTCGACAGTCTATTCTTGTTCTTAGAAATGAAGGCTATTCCATGCGAGAAATTGCTAAGAAATTGAAGATTTCCTACAACGGTGTGTACTACTCCCTTCAGAGGACAGCACAAACAGGCTCTAACCAGAGTAGAAAAAGAAGTGGGAGGCCGCGTTGCACAACTGAGCAAGAAGATAAGTACATTAGAGTCTCTAGTTTGAGAAACAGACGCCTCACAGGTCCCCAACTGGCATCTTCATTAAATAGTACCCGCAAAACACCAGTGTCAACATCTACAGTGAAGAGGCGGCTGCGGGATTCTGGGCTTCAGGGCAGAGTGGCAAAGAAAAAGCCATATCTGAGACTGGCCAATAAAAGAAAAAGATTAAGATGGGCAAAAGAACACAGACATTGGACAGAGGAAGACTGGAAAAAAGTGCTGTGGACGGATGAATCCAAGTTTGAGGTGTTTGGATCACAAAGAAGAACGTTTGTGAGACGCAGAACAACTGAAAAGATGCTGGAAGAATGCCTGACGCCATCTGTTAAGCATGGTGGAGGTAATGTGATGGTCTGGGGTTGCTTTGGTGCTGGTAAGGTGGGAGATTTGTACAGGGTAAAAGGGATTCTGAATAAGGAAGGCTATCACTCCATTTTGCAACGCCATGCCATACCCAGTGGACAGCGCTTGATTGGAGCCAATTTCATCCTACAACAGGACAATGACCCAAAACACACCTCGAAATTGTGCAAGAACTATTTAGAGAAGAAGCAGGCAGCTGGTATTCTATCGGTAATGGAGTGGCCAGCGCAGTCACCAGATTTGAACCCCGTTGAGCTGTTGTGGGAGCAGCTTGACCGTATGGTACGCAAGAAGTGCCCATCCAACCAATCCAAATTGTGGGAGCTGCTTCTAGAAGCGTGGGGTGCAATTTCTCCAGATTACCTCAACAAATTAACAGCTAGAATGCCAAAGGTCTGCAATGCTGTAATTGCTGCAAATGGAGGATTCTTTGATGAAAGCAAAGTTTGATGTAAAAACAATCTTATTTCAAATAAAAATCATTATTTCTAACCTTGTCAATGTCTTGACTCTATTTTTTATTCATTTCACAACGTATGGTGGTGAATAAGTGTGACTTTTCATGGAAAACACAAAATTGTTTGGGTGACCCCAAACTTTTGAACGGTAGTGTGTATATATATATATACATACATACTTTACCTACTTTAATATTTAGTTTCATCAGTTTTACTTTGGAGAAAAAAATTTTGTTTTTATAATAACTTTACATTTTTGTCCAATGACATTTTTTAGATATTAAATCATATGCTTTGATCTCAGAACAAGCACTCAATGCTTGAGTCGCCTTTTTACCAAATACGTTTTTCACTCTTCTTTCTGTAATTCTATTTAGATTACCACGTTGTACTTTTACTCAAGTAAAAACATGTTGAAGTAGTGCTAAATTTACCTCAGTACAAATTTTGGCTACTCTACTGACCTATTATTATAATTGTTAGCCACACACGTCCCTATTTTTAGATATTCCCACAAGGTCGCAGCAGCACTGACTGCGCCCCTGGTCGCATATAGAGTACAGTTGTGGGCTACTGTACTGTGTTCACACAGCTGCAGAGAGGGCAGTGTTGGTAACCTCTCATTCCCAACGCTGGAAGACAGCAGCTTGACATGAGACAGCCCCCTAGGTGTCTCACTTTCTCAGCGTTTGGACGAAGCGGAGCGCAGCGCCCGGCCCCGGCTGCCTGCCTGCCTGCCTGCTGCTGCTCGTCTGGCTGACTGGCTGCGTTGACGTCAGCACCGTGTTGATTTGCTGAGGCAAGAGAAGAAAGGAGTTAGTGCGTGTTGAGAGAGCGGGTACTGCGAACTGCCTTACTATGCTGTAGCCCCAACCCCCGTGCACTTCACGGAGTCAAAACGTGCAACTTAGGTGAGTACTGACCCGGGCTAAACGCAGCTGTGACAAGTGCCAGACCCGCTTCTCTGCATGCGTGTCCCACTGTTTATTCCGCGTACTTTCATTCACCATATGGGATGTTTTCATGCGTTTTTTATTATTTTGTATTGCAGCGCTCTCTGCTCTGCTCGCTGCGCTTGTCCTCGCTCAACCTTTCCGCTGAAGTTGCCAGCGGACGACACTCGGGCTCAGCCAAGTTAGAGAGTTCTGGCTGGGGAAAAGTGTGTACCTGATCGCGCTGCAAGGTGTGGAAGTTCACATGAAGCTTGTTGTAAAGATGTTAAGGTTGACTTGCGCCCCCCCCACCTCTGCTTCTTCCCTATGCGTGTGTTTGTTGTCTGGTTAGTATTCTGGAGATCGCAGCCAGAGGACGTGAGGTCTGGCTGTTTCACCGGGGAGCCAGACGGCACATGACGCCGCGTATAGCGTCACTTTAATACGGGTGGAAATAAATAGGGCTCGGCCGATTTTAATTTTAGTGAAAATTACGCAGTTTCCAGACAGATGCGCTCTTTTTCCAGTCCCCGCGTCCCCAGACGCACCAGCCTGGATAATTTAGCTGAGGTGACATCACGGTGAGGACTGAAGACACCGGTCTTTATTCACAAAACAAATCCCCCAAAATGTAGCTCCTGCTCTGTCAGCCTGCTAATTGATTGACAGCCAATTGGATGTTTGATTGGTTATCAATAACCGCTGTGAGGTGTTGGTGGTGGAGACGGGGGGTGGGTCTAGTAATAGAAGCGATGGCAAATTGATTTGTTATCGAATGTGTCTGATCTTTCTCTTCCCCTTTTCACTCCTTCCCTCTTTATCTTCTCGGCGGCGTTAGAGAGCGTACCTGCCCCCCTCAACTGAGGGCTTCATTCCGCCACCTGCGCCTTCATCCGGCTACTCTCTCTTCGTCTCAGGTGGACTTCTTTTTTTTTTCTTTTTTTTTATGGGCGAAAGCATGGCGAGTCCCTCATGTTGGACCGTTTGTTTTTCTCTGCGCTTGTTGTGTGTCAGTGGAATATTGAGCGCTGTTTATCCTTGTTGTGGCTGCCTCGTCAAGGCGCGCAATGGCAGACAACCCGTGATCTGATCGATCCTGCTCCTTTTTTCTGTGAAGTCTGCCTAATATGGTCATTCTCAGGGATCTATACAGTCCTCTGGGGAGACAATCGCCACCGTCTTAATGTATTTAATGTAGTCCCCGCTGCTTTGCATAATGCATAACCTTGTCTATAATTTGTCTGCTGCAGCTGGCTCAATATTAACGCCGTCTAGACGCTCCGCAGCCTCCTTTATTAATAGAGACCAGACGGACTCCCTCCAGAATAGGGAACTTTACAGAGCGCAACAAGCATTGATCATTTACGGGGCCATAAATCGCTCCTATTGGCAAACATGTTATAAAGATAATGTTCGGTTTGAAGCATAATCTGTGTTTACAGAGAGAGGGGGTGCTCCCAGTTAGAGGAATACCTGTGGTTTCATCATTACCTCCTCTCCGAATCCATTTGGGTTAGTCCCCCCCCGCAATAAAAAAGCGGGTCCGTGCAGTGGTGGGATGATTTTCTGGGGTTCAGATTCCAAACAGTAGGTGCCAACATCACCTATCATCAGTACAGCCGGCTCCTATTTGGGCTTATAGGAATAGTTGAACATTTGTATGGCTTTTAATTGTTAATAATAGTAATAGGGTAGCAGATTTCAGGTGAGAAGTTTGATTTTCAGAAATATATTTCCACTTGAAGCTGTGTCAAAAATGGTGAAATGTGAGAAAGTAAAAAAAGAAAAATGCACTGATCAGTTTTCTTCCCTTACAAATTCCAGTTTCTACTTGAGAAGAGTCTAATGTTTCTTATGTTTTCCTCTTTATATAAAAAGTTCTGAGAAACAAGAATATACGGTAATGTTAAAAAGAGAGATACATCGATGAGACTTGTCATGTATTGGTTGATGGTTAGGTTAAAAAAACAAAACTGAGCCTTGGTCTGATGGTATCATGGCCAATTCTTCTTTTCATTTATTGTTTTCAAATAACATACAAAACAGAAAAATGTCCCATAAACACCTAGGGGTTTAGAATCCAATAGAAAAATGTAAGAATTACCAGTTAATCATCTAAACGTATGTCTTTAACCTTTAACGTGAGCTGAAAAATATAGCATACGTTTCAAAAAGTGCATCAAAGTTAGAGATGGACAACATGCTGTATATTCAGATAATTTCTTCCTTTAATCAGCTCCAACCAGGGAGAGATATTTGATTGGATGTCAAAAAAATCTGAGATTTTCTGGATTAAATGCCAACAAAGAATTCCCATAAAGTGATTCCAGAAATCTGCCAGGAAACAGTTTCCACCTGTGTGGATGTTTCATAGTTTAGCAATAGTCAGCGGAAAGGTTGAGATTTATGGTTTGATGCATAAATAATCTTGTAATTTAGTAGCCTCCTGTTGGATTCAAACAGAAAGGCCTCCAGTCTATTCTTACCGTATGTTTTAACATTATCGGTTAAAATTTGCAGGTCACACCTTAAATAGAAAAAAAAATCTATAAATCTGTACTGGCCAGAGAAAATCTGATTGTTTAATCTTTAATCAATGTGATCTTTTTTTGTTGTGCTTAATGATTAAAGAAAAAAAAAAGATTTTCCAGTATTTGATCTGATCTTTGGCCAATTGATCACTTTTAGGTATTTTGTGTCCCCCAGAGCTGTCCTTTCTCATAAGACTCTCCTTCTATGAACTGAGCCAGAAACTGGGTCAGTGGAGGTGGTAGCTGGTAGCTCTTCTCTCCTTTCCTTCCTTCATTCATGCATCATACGTTGTTGCAACAGTGTTTGTTTCATGGGACTCCAGAAGCGGTGCGGTGTGACTTCATGTCTAGCGAATCTGAATACAACGAGGTCCAATTTTTAAAGTTCATGTTGCCTGGGGGCTGCTAATTGAATTTGGATCTGTCCTCATTATTCAGCATGGGTCAAACATGCTTTGGAAATAGGGTGGAGCAACATGTTGCCCTGTTAACGTGGATAATGAAATTACCGACAGTCAACAGACATGTTCATTCATTTGAGATTTTATGCGCCTGAGAGCAAAGCGGAGAGGAGAGGGGTGTTAAGTGCAGCAAGCGTTGTGTGCCTTTGCCTCATCCTGCTTTCTTTTCCACCCATTCCTTGCCGCTGCTCTCTGCTCCCGTCTGTGATGAGAATACTGAGTAAGATGCTATTTAATTTCAGAGAGGCTGTCGACGGTCGCTGCAAGCCAAGTGGCGAACTGAAAGCCCCACAATTCATTCTTGTTTAACTGGTGTACATCCCCATCAGATAAGCAAATGAAGACATCTTTTTAGCATAACATATGTTGAACTGATTGGTATGCAGGGGGAGCCTGTTGGACAGCCAGCAAATTGTCTCCTTTTAGAAAATACTGTCAATACCCGGTGCACATTCTCAGAACAATGCCGCTGCACAGATTGTTTAACGTCCCTGCAGGATATTTGCAATCTGAGACTCCAGTGGCCTCACACTTTTTTCCCATTTGCATAATAAATTTTGGTGTGCTGTGAATACATATAATGTCACATTAAATTTGTGAGAAAATGGCGTTTAACTGACTTTCATTAAGAGAAAGTGAACATTCCACTTGTTGAATTTGAAGCTACCAGTTAGGAAATAAAACCACAATTATTCCTCTTACAGATTTCTTCTTTTTTTGTTCATCAGACAATCAGGGTGTAAAATTAATCATTGAAACACTGCTTTTATTTAGTATAGGGCTGGGGAGCATCCAAGCAAATCCAGCCCAATTTAAAAAGGTATTTGCACCCTAAAGATAGTGAATGATTTGTCATCCAAGCAGACTCTCTTCGGGATTGTTGTCGTATTGCAGAGCTTAAACTCAAGGCTTAGCCTGACAGCCAGATATTCTCCACCAAGATCCTCTGCTAGGGAGCAGAGTTCATAGTTCCATCAATTAGGACAAATCCTGAAGCAGCTAAGCAGGCCCAGACCATCACACCACCACTACCTTGTTTTGGATCCTTGTTTCCACATAGTTCCACTTTTAACTCCACGGAATATTTTCCCAGAAGTATTGGAAATCATCCAGGGATGATTTGTGTTCTTCTGGGTCGGCAGTTCTTGTGTCCTCGGAACTCTCACCCATTGCTAAATCATGACCTCTGACCTTAACTGAGGCAGTTCTTTTATATAGTTTTAAGTTCTTGTGTGACCTCATGAAGGAGCCATCGAGGCTCTCTTGCAGTAATTCTAGTAGGCTGGCCCCTCCTGGTAAGGTTCTCCACCGTTCCATGTGTTCTCAGTTTGTGAATCAGGATTTTTACTGCTATTCTCTTGGAAAAGTTTTGGCAAGGCCGGGTAAATTTCATTGTATGGCACACTTTCAGCGAGAAGGTTGTTCGTTGAGGGAAAAATAAAAGCAACAATAAAATGATTAAAAAAAAAACAATATCTAAGACATAAAATAAAGAAGAGTAAATCATACTCCTGTTATGACATTGCAGCAATTAATAAATGCTTAGTCAATTATTAATTAAGGCAGCTTTAAACAGATGAGTTTTTAGCTTTGATTTAAGGGTACTCCGTGTTTCAGCAGTTTTGCAGCTGTCTGGAAATTTGTTCCTGATAAAGGGAGTATTCTCCATGTTTGGTTCTGATTCTAAGTTTTTAGTAGACTAGAGGACCTGAGTGATCGGGGGGGGGTATAATTACGACAGATTGTCAAAATGCTTTGGTACTAAGCCATTCAGTGATTTATAAACTAGTAGAGGAGTATTTAGAAGTCTATTATGTGAGCTACAGGGAGCTAATGTAAGGACTGGGGTGATGTGCTCTACTTTCCACGTTCTAGTGAGGACATGGATAAGCTGTCTGACCTTTTAGGCAGACCTGTGAAGACACTGCATGGATGAGTTTTTAAGGTTCCGTTGTGACATTAGTCATTTAATATTAGGAATGTTCTTCAGGTGATAAAAGGCTGACTTTGTGATTGCTTTTATTTGACCCTTATGGTACATCCATCCATTAATTTGCTCAATGCCTTTTATTTTGTGTTAGGATGTGTTCACAGTCACCTTGTGACATTGCTATGTAGTTATAGTTTCCAGATTGACGGATACTTATAACTTTCTGCCATCGGTTCTTGAATTCCAGGTGTATGATGTGCTGTCAGACTAGGTCTATGTAAGTTCTTGACTCTATATGTCTGGCAGATATCAGGCCTGGATAAGGCTTTAGAAATCAAAGTTGGTTCTCAAGAAAGTTGATATTACAATCAGCTTTATCTGATAAGTGACAAAAAAAGCAGAAATGACAGAAATCTGTAAGGAGGCAAATAATTTCTAACAGCTGCATATTGATTTTCTCTG
Source organism: Apricaphanius iberus (assembly GCA_028564705.1). Taxonomy (NCBI): domain Eukaryota; kingdom Metazoa; phylum Chordata; class Actinopteri; order Cyprinodontiformes; family Aphaniidae; genus Apricaphanius; species Apricaphanius iberus. Next base: position 2,021,477 of record JAPXFQ010000269.1, read on the forward strand.
CTTTTCTTTGCAGGTTTCAACTTGTTTACAAAGACGGTCTAAAGCTCTCCTGAACGGGGGAAGGCGAGCCTCATGAGTCGGCCTCGTGTGTTGCATCAACAAAATGGATTTAACTAAAATGGGTGTGATCCAGCTCCAGAACCCTAACCATCCCACCGTCCTGCTGCAGAAGGCCAACCAGATGCGTCTGGCTGGGACTCTCTGCGACGTGGTCATCATGGTGGACAGCCAAGAGTTTCACGCTCACCGGACTGTGCTAGCCTGCACCAGCAAAATGTTTGAAATCCTCTTCCACCGCAGCAGCCAGCATTACACCCTGGACTTTCTTTCACCAAAGACTTTTCAGCAGATTCTGGAGTATGCTTACACTGCCACGCTGCAGGCCAAGGTGGAGGACTTGGATGATCTTCTGTATGCAGCTGAAATCCTGGAGATTGAGTACTTGGAGGAACAATGCCTCAAGATCCTGGAAACCATCCAGTCCTCGGACGAGAACGACGTGGAGGTCAGCGCCAACGATGGCAGCACAGAGGAGGATGAGGAGCGCAAAGGCCAGAACGGAGCCAAAATCTCTAAAAAGCATTCAATGGAGAGCTCCTATCTGTCAGGTAACCAACAAGCTCCCAACACATCCGGCGTAGTGGACCAGAGTCCCTCCGTCTCCACTTCCTTCAACGTTTCCAACCTGAGCCCCACCAAAGCCGCTGTGGACAGCCTGATGAGCATTGGCCAGTCTCTGCTGCAGCAGGGCTTTGGTGGTGAGCAGCTCATGCATGCCAACTCCCACCACCTGATGTCTGAGATCAAGACTGAGAACATGCAGGTGGATGTGGGTGGAAATGGCCACGAAAGCCCTCAGAACATGGAGTCCAGCGCCTCTAGCAACGGGGAGCGAAGCGGGGAGGACAGGAACCGAGACGGCCCCGGAACCCCGACCAGGAGCAGCGTGATCACCAGCGCCCGAGAGCTGCACTATGTCCGCGACGACAGCATGGGCGACCACCAGGCCGACGTCAGCCAGATGGGGCTGGAGGCGATGGCGGGCATGACGGAGAAGCACCTCGCCTCGCTGTACTCCCTACCAGTTAACCACAAATCAGACGCCATGATGTCCATGCCGGTGTCCATGGCCTCCGCCCTGCCCATGTCTCCGGCCCTGGCCATGTCTATGGACTTCAGCACCTATGGGGGGCTTCTGCCACAGAGCTTCATCCAGAGAGAGTTCTTCAGCAAGCTTGGGGAGCTGGCAGTGGGCATGAAGCCGGACGGCAGGAACCAGCTCGAGCGATGCAACGTTTGCGGCACAGAGCTTCCAGATAACGAAGCTGTGGAGCAGCACAGGTGAGTCACCTCCTGATTTGCTGCTTTTTCTTGATGTTTGACCTTGATACTTTCAAACATTGTTCAAAATCTAGTCCGTGTTAGAGGTCTCTGAAAGAGGCGTTACTGGACCCAGATCCACTGTGATCGAATCATGCGTGTCTTTTACTGTATTTACTTGGGCTGTGATAGTACACAAGTTACGGTTCTAAAGTTTTCGATACATTTGAATTAAGAAAAATAAAAATCTTTTTTTTTGTGACTAAAACTAATTTGATTTAATTTTGTTAATTATTTTCTATAATTTAAAGAGTTGATTGAAGATTTAATTTAAAAATTGGTACAAGCAGACAGAGCCAAAGTAACAAAACAATATAACCACTCAAAAACAGTCTGTTAATCTTTAGAAATGTTTAAGTAATTATTTGACCATATTTGAGAATAAAACATGGTTAAATTCCTTTGGAGTTGCTTTGACAGTTCGACAGCCTAATCTGAACCTTACTTGAATGAAGCATGGGCAGCTGTTTTTCTCTAAAATCAGGAGTTTTGTCTGACTGGATGATGCTGGTAGCAGCTGTTTTTTTTCTCCACTATCAGTGATGTTCCCATTCAGCTTGACATTGTTTCAGGTGAGTCATTCAGTATGGTGCAGAACATGTTATGGGCCTTATTGCTGTTTAAAGACAGATTCGCTGAAAAAGTTCTGGTTCGGTCCATGTTTCTTTTTCTACTGTAGCTGCATGAGAAACCATTAGTGTTCCCAAACAGCAGAGTTAGTGTTAGTTTAGTGATGACTGCACTGTCAGAAATAGGGGAATGGAGGGGGTACATTACTTTGTCCCAAGGTACAAAAAAGGCATTAACACAGTCTCAGGACAAATATCGGACCCCAGGCAAACTGTCTGCGCCCTTTACATTGTCCAAAAGGAACAGACATGTCCCACAGTACTAAAAAGTACAATTTTGTACCATTTCTTGGATAGGGTACAATTTCAGGTGATTACTTTGTTCACTAAAAATACATCCGTTAGCAAAGCAAGATTTTTATAAATGGACTTCATAGTTTTATTAACACACTTTTTTTATTTCTCTTTTTACATTTTTGTTGAACAAATAATTTTACAAAGATCGTTCTTTGCTTTAAAAATGGTGAACACATTTTTAACCATTTTAAAAATGGATACCATGCAATGCCAGCATAAATAGTTGGATAAATTGCAAAAATTCTTATTACAAGATTAACTTTTCTCTCTAGCAGAAATATTATGTTTTTTTGGGCGACTATTGGCTACATCGTGGTCAGGTGATGTGTTTATTATGTCAAGTCATTAATGATTGGCTGTCAAGGTAGTGATGAAAGGTACAGACTACAGGGGTCCAAATAGGTGCCTACAGGTAAGGATACAAAATAGTACCTTTGAGGGCATCACAAATGAACAAACCTAAAGTACAAATCTGTATTTTAGGTCTTAAGTAGGGATGCAAAATTATCACTTATTTTATTCCGATACAATACCGATACTTGGATCCATAGAGCACTTGCCGATACTAAGTAACACTGCGGATATTTCTACCTAGCAAACAACTATTGAATTTGACAGGTTTTATTTTATTTTTTCTGCTTGTTAGAATAAATCATGGTGAATTACATAAAAAAATATTAATAAGAAATACTACAAAACTAAAATTTCAAGTGAAAGAGTAAGATTTTCTGTAAAATTAGTGCAGAGTTTCCACGTTTTAGTATTGGTTCATGGTATCAGTTAAGTAACTGATACTAGTATGTAGGGCTGAGCAGTAAAACGAAAATTAACTGATACAGAAATGTATGTCTGTTACCAATCACATTTAGCCCGGTTGGTAAATTTTGTATTTAAAAAAAAAAAAGAGATATGTTTTAGTTTAGTGGTGCTCATGCTCCTGTAAGAAATGGGTGCTCAGCTTGAGTCACCTTACTACATAGTCATGTGACCTCATCCTATCCAGAAGGGAACGGTGCAGAAACTGTATTGCTATATTTAGCAAGTGTTTAGACTCCTCTTTGAGACATTTTTTTTTAAAATTGACTAGCGACAAATATAGTGAGTTTTTCTCTGGTGATGTTGGATACTTTGAGACTCTGAGGAGCACATATTATTGTTACCGCTTTCAATGAGCAGCAGAGCTGCAGTCGACCCAGAGCGCTCCCAGCTAAGTACGCTGCAGCTCCGCCAGGTCCTGCTAGTCGGAGCAGATTTTAACCCTGCTGAGTCCAGAATGTTGGTACACCACTTGAAGCCAACGCTGGCTGATCCTACCTATGCTCTAATGTAAATGTAAAATATTTTTAGTCTAAAATAAACGACTGCACACTAAAATCACTTATTTAACTCATAGCCTCCTTCAATTCCTCATCTGGTCTGTGTGGTCACTTCTGTGAATATAAACTTGACTCTAATGCTGCATTCAGACCAAGGACTTTGTCAGCGTCAGCATCGTCAAGATTACATGTTAAGTCTATGGCGGAGGCCGTTGGAGGAGCGTCACGGTCTCTGCGGTGCTTTGTGAGCTTTTGCTCAGTCTACTTTTCAAGCTTTTCCTGCTTTTCATGCTCCAAAGCTCATAAAGCCAGCAGCGCAGAAGTTCAGCTAGTTGAACTTTTGACTGTGCTGATGGCCCTGAAGCGTCGCGTTAACCAATCAGAGCTTATAATTGTAGCGATGTCACTACACGTATTTTGAATGTAGCGGGAGCAGGAAAAACATAAATTTTAAGTCTAGAAAACGCAGATTTAAAAAATCATAACACTTACCGAAGACAGATGGACAGGCGCTCTTCGGGAGGAATACAGCGTCTGTAGTTGGAGTCCTGGTAGGAGATTTGAGTTCCAATGCAGCCCAGGAGGTTGTAAAATTGGGTGCGGGACAGACTGAAGTACCGCTGAAAGCGAACCTCATCCATACGTAGCTCCTGGTGCAAATGGTTAAACTCCCCAAACTCAGAACGCATCCGTACAATAGGGTGTATCCACAAATTGTGCTTATGTTACCAAAGTCGACGCTGTCTAGCTTTATTTAGCAAATAAGCCAAGCCACGCTCTCAATTCAGAAAGGAGTGGGAGTTACCCCTGAATTAAAAGGCTGGTTGAAGCTGTACAATAGCAACAACTTATCAAATTTTCAAGCACATTATGTAAATCAGGCCACTACTGGACCTTGAATACCATAAAGGGGGGTTGTTATCAATCCACTCACATTATCGAGGTTAACCATCATATTATTTTTTGAGGTCATATTGCCCAGTCCCACCACTACGAGTACATTAGAACGGTATCCCACATCCCTAGTTATGAGTGTGTGTAATGTTACTTTTTAAAGTTGCCCTGCAGAAACATTGCACTGCACTCTGAGATCCCCACATAAACATTCTGCATGTTTTCAGGCAGAAAAGGGCAGGATTTATATGGGTTCTGATCTGACCGCTGTACCGAAAAACAGAATTGCCTACATGTGCTGTTACATCCTTATTAACTTTTTAGTGTAGAAGCGAAATAGAAATGGTCTTTAAGCAGCTCTTGTTAAGGCACATTAAGAACCAGACATTGTTTGGCCAAATATTATTTGATATATGTAGGTTTTTAGTTTATTTACAGCTAACAAATAAATATTTTCACATATCTGCTTTGCTACATTTAAAGAGTTCACTTTCTTTAATTGTCACCCAAGCTGCAGCTCTGTGTAGCTGACAGCTCCGGTCAGGAGATTCACTCCTCCAGTAAGTGCCAGGCCTGCCCAGGTGACTGCCGAAGCACTGCTGTCTCAACATTGTCCAAAACCATTAGTCACACCTTCCAATATGCGAGCAGCAGCCATCGCACACACTTAACGCTGTGGGACCCCCTTGTCCTGGACCTGACTCCCTTCCCCTTTCCCATAACTGCACAAGGGGGTCCTTTATTGGCCTGATAATTGGAGTAGACGGTGAGCTCAGGAAATGAGTGCCGAAGTGCTGGGCCCTGAGACAAGGAGGTAGTTCTAGGAGAGGGGAGTGGCAGCAGACGAGATATCAGCCCCACGGCTCTTTCAGCCTGTTGAATCAGTCTACCTCTCTAACTGCGTGTTCCTGGGACTTTAACTGTCAGTTTCCCTATAACTGGAGACATTCTCTTACATTCAAGGCCACCTTCTCACCCTGCAATGTTTGCTCAGATCAATAAGAAAGCACAGGGGTTAAAGTTCAAACTTTAACCCCTCTACCCTCCACCACCAACATTACATGTTACAACCTCAAGCGGTTCTGTCCCCTAACTCGACTAAATTTGTCTCATGGTTGTCTTTGGGAGGAATTGTAGAGATGATGGAACGGCTTTTACTCGTGAGAGAGGTTTCCTTGTTCAGAACCTCACTGTGTTTCACCAGCATTTAATAGCAGCAATGAAGTCTGTTACTTCTCTGGTGTTGGTAATTACGACTGAAAGCGTTTCTATTTGCTTGGCCTTCATGAAAAGTGCCCATTATTTATGATATAAAGGACGAATCGGAGCGCGGGCTGACGTAGTGTTTTCTTCTGGGGAGAAGGTAAACATTCAGTTGGGCGTCTGGCTGATTATGATCAATTCTCTTCAAGCCTCGATGTAAGAGGTAGCAACTCACTTTGTTAATGGACAAGCTCCATCAGTCCCTGTCTTATGGGGGGGGATTGGGTTTTGCGTGTGAAACGGTTGCCTCTGTTTCAAGAGGAATTTCGTCAATTCGCTCAAGCTGGGAAATCTTGTATCAAAGGAGATTTCCAAACCGTTTCATGCATTGATCTTCCCGCTCTGCACCGTAGCATACTAATGGGTTAATTTAGTCTGGTTGATACACCGACACGACACTGTTTAATATTGCATGTGCTGTCCTGACAGCCTCCCGACATGTGGAAATCAAACCATTGCATCATCCGTGAGCCGTCCGCACATGAAAGCGTTGCCGCCGCCGCGCCCGAGCCGCCCGATAATTTGGATGCTCTCTGTGTCCTCACAGATTCGTCGGGGGTCCGTCGAGCCGCCAGCCGTTCTTCGTGTTTCATTTCACACAGGCAGGGCTCTGTTCCTTCGGACTAATTGCACATCGTTTCCCCACAGCCACCGTGTCGGGGTCACCTCTGCATACCCCCCGCCACCACCACCCCCAGCAACAGGCGCACGAAAAAAGTTTAACCTGGGTGCATGGAGGTCAAGTCAAAACATGAGTGTAATTGTTTCCAGATGTGGGACGGGTCAGTGCTGTGAGGTGTCTGTGTGTGTGCTGCAGCGTTACGGTGAATGCACCAGAAAGTACCCACTTCCTGAATAAACCTGCCCTCTGCCCCTTTCCATTCCTCTGTGCCCTGGATTATATCATAAGGAACAGCAGGGCTACGACGAGTCCACCTCAGACTGGCTTCACACGGACCTGGAAACATCTGATTTAATGCAAATCAGGCAGGAATGATTAAAACTGGGGAGAAAAACACAAAGTAATGATAGTGCCCTCCATGGTGATTGCTGCCCCAGATGAAGATGAGCAAATAAATCTTAAAATAAATGAATTTTTTTTCCCTGCAAGATTGTAAAATCCAACCTTTAATTTAGCCGGAGACGATGTTCTCCCTGAGGTAGAGGAGTTTAGGTATCTCTGGATCTCTGAGGGCACAATGGAGTGGGAGATGAAAATGTGGATTGGTGCTACATCTGCGGTTTTGGGCGTAAAGTGAGATGAAAGGCGAAGCTTTGATTTATCGGTTCATCTCCGTTCCCACCTTCATCTTCGGTCATGAGCTCTGGGTGGTGACCGAAAGAACGATATCACGGATAATGAAATAAGTTCCCTGTGAGTGGTGCCTAACATCTCGGGTGCGCACAGCGCAGCTGATAGCCACCGTTATAGTCAACAGGTCAGTTTCCATTGGGAAGCAGTGAGAATCAGATCCGTCGCAACAGTGTTTTGTCGCTGCCTGCTCCTAAATTTAAATGATCCATTACTTGATACGTCTGGCAGGGGAATTGGGATAGTGAACAGCAAAACATGTTTTCGATCACATTGTCAAATGTACAGATATTTATTGATGCTGTCATAGAAATGAGCATACAAAATTAATAGAGATGGCTACTACTGTCCTCAAAAACCTTAATTTTAACGTTATTTTTTTAAACTAATTTTTATAATGTTTGTATCAATATATTACATATGATGGGGGGTACCATATTCTTCAGTAATAAACTGTATTATGAAAAAAATGTCATTAGGACATGTCTTACATTTTTCTGTGAAAAATTTGAAAATGTGAAAAGAGTGAAAACATTAAAACTTTGGCATTATATGTGGTTATCATGCCACAGGGGTCTCCCACCGGCCCATACCTAGTACTCGCCTCCACTTGCCTCCATCTACAGGCAGAACATAATTAGTACTGTAACTGTGACAAACAACGTAGGATAAAGACCCAAGTTTATCTCTGGGACAGTGACGTAGATGGTAAAGTAGGGAAACCCATTCTTCTAAAAATTGTATTCTGGGGTTTTTGTAAGATTTTATTTCAAGGGTTCTGCACCTAATTTCAGATTCCTGATTGAAATGTAATAGAGAAATCTTTTGGGATCTTCCTTCCTCCTCCCCTGTGACACGCCGCCACATGATCAGCTCCTCGCTGACGGGGGCCATGCATTTGTTTCTCGACAGGATTACTCCAATATTGTAGTAACCCTTGTACTTAGAAAGTAATCAACACTGGAGGATAGGGGGGGTGATGCATTGGGGGTGGGGGTGGGGGAGTGAATTCTGCAGAGGAAGGGTAGTGAGGTGGGGGGGACTTCCTTGGTTTTGTATTCCAAACACAGCTTTGGATTCACTGCCCTAACTCTATCTCTTTCACTTAATCGTGCATTCTAATGCTAATGACTGACCCTTTCTGTAAGGTACATCCCATATGTGAAGGAAGAGATTCCGTATTATAGATGGTTTGAGTTAAACACAAAGATTAATTCCAGATATGGCCGTGTTCATATTTTATCCCGTTTTCTTGTTCTTTTATCGTCAGAGGTGATATTGGGGTGGGAAATGATCAACTCTGTATTGACACGCGCACTCACTCACTCACTCACTCACTCACTCACTCACTCGTGTTCATTACTTTTCACACTCGTTCCCCCTTCAGTCACAGCAGCCAGCACACTCTTCCGTTTCCTCTCCCCTCTTGTGGCAGAAATTGGGCTTGGGGGGGGCAGGTGTTTAAACAGCCAGCCAGAGGCCCTTATCTGTGCATATCACGGTGAGACAGATAACCCATGGCAATCTTTCATGGTATACCAAGAGCAGATTGAGGCCCGATAGCACTCCCAATGCGTTTGTTACAGGTGATAACGAAGTATGCACACACAGGTGTATATAAAGGCTGGACTCTGAAGAGAGGTCAGTGGAAGGTATAGAGATCACTTCCAAATACACACTGACTCTTGAGTGGCTGCTTTGGCCACCGTCAACCATTAACTAACCTTTTTTTTGTTGCAGTCACACTAGAAGCGACTGGATTGTTGGGCTCATTTGGCCTATATAGTAGTATTACTAGTATTATAGTAGTACACTGCAAAAATCGAAAGGTGATGAATAGAAGTTTCTGTTTGATCGGATTTAATTAAATTATTTTAAACAACTATATTTTGTTTAATCTAAAGTAACAAACATTGCTTCAGCAATATATTAAACTTGTAAAATGTTTAATACTTAAAAATTGTTTTTTTTATCTAAATTTTAAAACAAAATTTGAAAAAATTGTTCTTCCTATTTTGTTAAGAGCATCGAAACTGAAAACTCCCGATTTTTCTAGTCATCCTAGGCATTATTAATCATTTTACAGTTGAGGAAAAATCAGCTAAAAATTAAAGGGACATGAATGAAAGAAAAGCTTAGAATAGCTTTACCAGAAATCGGTTCTGGCTAGAGGTGCACAATATATCTAATCAAAACATGAATGGGTGCAATATTGCTATCCCAAATGACTGATTGGTTGTCATTTTTGTTTAGCTATTCTATTGAAATACTGCTCCGTCTGCATGTAAAGGCAAGGCAAGTTTATTTTTACAGCACAATTCATACACGAGGAAATTCAAAGTGCTTCACAGTTGCAAAGCTTGTTTGGCTCGTTACAGACTTATAGATGCACTCTTGCAAAAAGTTTAATTTCCCTTGAATATTTTTTTTTTAAGTTGTCACAATAGAAGCACAAACTTTAATGTATGCTACATACATTTGTATTCAACTTAGTCTTCTTTGTTCAAGTAGCTCAGGATAAATCAGATTGAATGGAGATTACATGACAGCGTTTTATGTATTTCATTATACATCAGCCTGCTCGAGGACTACAGATGGAAATTAGCACTTGAGCTATAACCGGGTTCAATCCATCTCTTCCTTGGAGGTTAATGTTTATTATATTGAGTGGGGGGCGTAGGTCTTCAAGTATAGAGCTGCTTTCCTACTGGAAGGCGGACCCCTCAGTCTCAGGTCTTTTCAGCGTCTAACAGGTTTTTCTTCAGGATTTTCTTGTATTTAGCTCCACCCACCCACCTTCCTTAGGCATAATCTCACAAATGGGCTTTGAATATCTGCAGCTCCTCCAGTCATGTTCTCCGCACCCAGCCTTTCAGTATAGGTAGATGTCTTGAAGGGCTGCCCGATTATGGAAAAAATAAAAATAACGATTATTTTTAACCGATATTGTTTATTTAATACAATTATTTAGTAACTTTTAATACGGACATTTATTATATTAATTATATATATTATTAATATATTATGTATAAATATAAACAACATTGCTATGAACTTAAACTACTGACCTTCATTCAATGTTGAAAAAAATAATGTCAAAGCTAGTAATTATATATATATATATATATATATATATATATATATATATATATATATAAAATCTCAATACATCAAACTTATTATGAGGTATTTAAAGTAAAGTGTATTTAAAGTAAAGTGTGTTAACTGGAAGAAAAATCAAATGAGTTACTTAATGTAAACCATTTTAAAGGAATAAATAAGCCTCTGCCATCTCTTAAAGGTTTTTAGCCAAGAAACACCAGCCTGTGCTTTTTATCAATGTTGTTTGTTGCCATTTTAATTTAAAATAAATATTCTACCCACCTCGTAAAAAAATCAAAAAAGAAATCCACATCTACACTTAACGATTAGTGCGTTTCTAAGCACTTTCATAGACATGGCAAACCTGTAGGGGACAGTAATTCTTCCAAATTCTATCCACTCAGAGTAACTTCCTACTCTCTAACTTCTACATACAGTAGTAATGCAGCTTGTTAAAGAAGCAAGCAAAAGCAAAAATGTTGAATTTGAGATAACTTTTTCTCTTTGCTATTATGATGCCTTATCATACACTACTTTTTTAGATGACTTTAAATGGTCAAAATTATAGTTAGATTCGTAGTGTTTCCTGGTGGCGCAGCCACGACGGCATGGCAATATTTACATACAATTGTTTGTTGATCTACATCTGCTTCCTCATACTCAAAGTGTTTCCACATCACAGAAGCAAATTTTTTTTCTTCCTTTCTTCTCTACCAATGGTTGCATTTCTTTAGCCATTATTTCCCTCTTTTACTTCTCCTGACTGCTAAAACACTGTCTAGCCTCACTTGGGAGAAAGCAAACGCACATGGGGCTATGGGTGGAGTCAGGACAGTGTGACAGAGTGTGTTGCAGGCTTCGCTGTGCTTTGCCACAGACAAAACAGCATGAGAAGAAAAAAATTAAATGGAACAACAAATAAGAATATTTTGTTTTCATGATCGTCGAAAAACCCAGATTGTAATGTAGATTAAAAGTCAATTAATCGCCCAGCCCTAATGTTGTGATAAGTGTTTAGGTGCTCCATCCTCTCTCCATGTTGGGGTAATGTTGTTGTCTTTCTCTTTGACTCGTCTGCTGGGTTCCTTGGGCTTCATGATGCTGTTGGCTTTCTAATACTTGATTTCCACTGAGCCGTACAGCACAGGTTAGTGCGTGTGCCATTTTCTGGTCTGGCATACTCAGAAGAGCATTTCCACAACCCAAACCCCTAACACATTAATATGCTTGGTAGTTGTTGCAAGGATCAATGTTTTTCTGTCTACAATTTGATGGACTGTGTTGTGTGACTCCAGTAGCCTTATCCTAACCGTACCGTACCTTTGTTGTGTTGATCTCCAACGGAAGGAGGACCCAAGATTGGTGTGGTAGGAACCTCTTTTACAATGGAAACGGACAAAATGGCAAACCTGACCAACCCTTGTTGTACTGCTGAGTGGAAACGAGGCGTAACACACCTCTGAGGCCAGAAATCCAACATCTGGATTCATAAAGAGGTTTTAGTGAAGCACATTTACTAATTAGGGGACTTTTTGAGGCAGCTGGTTTCATTGAATCATATTTTGAGACCGGAGTTCATCTTGTAACCGGAGGGTTGCCGGTTCGACTCCCAGCTCCAGCCGTCTTGGTTGCCTCGGTCAGTGTGCCCCAGGGCAGCTCTGGCTACAACGTAGCTTACCATCACCAGTGTGTTGAATGTGTGTGTGGATGACTAAATGTAATGTAAAGTGCTTTGGGGTCCTTAGTGACTGAATTGAGCACTATAGAAGTAAGGGCCATTTTTTACCATTTAGGGATGTCCGAATAAATGGACAAATGCAAGGTTTTGCCATTTTTGCTTTTTATATGTAAAATGTTGAAAAACCTGTTGTCTTCAAAGTTAAGCACTACATTGTTTGCCTTTTTCATAGCACTACGTATGGTTACCCAGGTACTTATGCTTATGCACATTAGTGAGGACCAAGACACAACATAAGGCAGCTGATAAAAGAACAGTTTTGCAGCAGCGATTTTGCTATTGAGCCATGTATTACCAAAGAAAATTGTCATTGGTTCAAATGTAATATAATTTAAACTGGCCTATCTACACCAGGTGTGCAATCTTTTTATAATCAAATTGAAGAAATTCCAACTGTGAGACTTTTGAAAACCCAGAGCGTGCGAATGCGATGCTGATTAAAAATATAAATAAGCTATAGTAAATGTCAAATGTATCATGGTCCAATTAGCAGCTGAGTAAGCCTCAGTAACATTGAGGATGTTTGGGGTAAATATGCTCTTTTCTTAGCAGCCCGTCTTCACTGTGTGACTTGAATGTCAGCAGGAGTATCAGTTTATGATGCGCAGCTGCAGAACACTCATAATGACAGGTGTCGTGCAGCAATGAGACACCCAGAGCTGTGGTGGTGAACCCTCATCCCGCAGCCGTCCACTGTTGTTGACAGCACCGCCAGAGCTCCTCTGTTTTCCTTCCTTTAAATCAAACCTCACTGTAATGATAGTTATGGATATTATAGGAGATATCTAAAGCTTTCTCAGGCTTCCTTTCAGAAAAAATCTGACATGGAAGAACAAGAATAGCAAGGGGGCTTGTGGTGCTGACCTTTGAGGCTGCAAGCATTTTGCCTGACAACAAAGCGTCCATTACACGGCAGTGGATTACCCCCTATTTGAAATCACTCAGCGAGCTTAGTCTTCTCGGCTCACTCTCACAGTTACAGTACATGCCGGTGTAATAATCCGGTGGCACAAAAAAACTCCTCTCACTTAACCAAAACGGCTCTCAAAAACCTAAGCCAGAGACGGCGACACAGGGGCTGGTAGACGCCGTCTTTTCTCTTTATCTTCACACACAGGCACTTTTTCTTCCATTTTGGGCCACGCCGCGTTTCTTAATGCCCCTGAGGAGCTCCTGATTTGACCGGGCCCTCGGTGACGGCCACGGCTGAGGCAGCTGCTGGCCGAGGCCCAATTATAGACTGGTTTTAAAAGGCTCTGGTTGAACCGTAAAGATTTACACCGCCATCGCTCTGATCTCACATCTGGGCTCTGTCCTCACTGTCAGGATAGTGAGATGTATCGATTAAAGACTTAACACAGGGAGGGGATACATCATGTGGAATGGGCTGCACACATCTCAGTACGCATCAAGAGTTGGATTTCTATTCAGGCTTTTGATTTCACCAGGTAAAACAGATCGTTTTCATTTTGTTTTGGAACTTTTGAAGCAAAACGTGTCATCAAAGAGAGGTGGTGGTAGTTTCTAATATACAGAATCAGGTTGAGGCAGTGGGGGAAACAGATCTAATCAGCATAGTGATTAAAATGGCTTCGTTTCCGAGATAAGAGCAAAAGGGATACATACACGTGATAAAAGTCAGTGGCTTTATTTGGTGTGCCTCAGTGTTGCTCAGGAGATGTGGTTAACTAGAGGATGACGTTTGGGGCCCAGTCCTCCTCCTCTGGGGCCCATCTGGTCAGGTAGGAGGTTCAGGGACCGAATACTGCTGTGGAAGTTGAGCGTGTGTGAGTAGCAGTGGAAGCGTACAGGATCTGTTTAAATGTTGATTAATGCTTTAGCTGTGACTACCCATATTTAGCTCAAATTTACTAGTTATGCCTCAGCCCGATCGAATTTAGCCTTGAAGTATCACAAACTCCCTTAAAAATGAACATGAATTTGCCAAAGAGATCTTATCCTGTTTCGATAAATATTTCTTTTTAAATGAGGAAAAAGGTCACTGTTTTCTGGAAAAGGCCATAAAGCCCCTTTTAAAGTTTTTGGAATTTACAGAGAGATAAAGAAGATTAGTGAACTAACCCAGGAGTTGTTGGTCTATCAGTTCTTGATGATAAGCTCAGGTGTTCCTGTGTTATCCAACAAAGGACTTCAGGAAGTCGACTTCTAAGTGGCTCTAAAATTATAAAATGGAAGGTTTGGGGTGGTCTACTCAAAGTTTGGACTTAAATCCAAATTATATTCTTTAATATGACCTTAAATGATCCATTCATGTAAAAAAAAACTCTCCAATGAGGAAAAATGATTTATGCTTTTGGTGAAATATGTCATATAGGCTATTACTCAGAGGTAGCGCTAGACCTTTTTTGTCATTTTCACCAACTCAAAGAAATCTGGTCATAATCTCTTTTTACTCATCAGTTTTAAAAATAACATATTCAGTCTGTTTTTTAATTCATTGTAATTTTATTTTTCAATCCGAACAAGCTGAATAAAGAACTGCATATAAACAATAAAATTAAACAATTGGACTTAAAATATAAACTGTTTACCTGCTGTAGTCTGTAAACTGTAGGAGAGGTTTTCACTGAGGTTTTTGATTTCTGCCTCACGCAGATGAGTTCTGGAATTAAGCGCCAGTTCAGCCAAACTTTTGAAATTGGAGAACAATTCGACAATTAAAGTGATCAGAAGTTGGAAAGACTCTTGGAATGAGCTGTTTACTGACCTACAAGCTATCGCTTCAGCAGGAGGAAATCCTGCAGCATTGACCGGTGGTTGGTGCTCTTGGGAGTGACACGCTCCCAGTCAGCTCCCAGGTAGTGAGATGTATTGGGTTTGGTGTCCATGTCTAAGATCATGCTCAGATGCACTCATGGGAATCATTGACCATGACTCAGGAGTTGGGAGTTTGTCTTGTAAGCCGAGGGTTGCTGGTTTGATCCCCGGCTCAGACTGTCTCGGTTGTTATGTCCTTGGGCAAGACACTTCACCCGTTGCCTACTGGTGGTGGCCAGAGGGCCCAGTGATGGCAGTGTTCGGCAGTGCTGCCTCTGTCAGTGCGCCCCAGGGCAGGTGTGGCTACAATGTAGCTTGACATCACCAGTGTGTGAATATGTATGTGAATGGGTTAATGACTGAATGTAGTGTAACGCGCTTTGGGACTGAGTAAAGCCAAAAGACAAATACAAGCCACTTTCCATTCCTTAAAGAGTAAATCACTCCCCTACCAGACTATAACTCTGCCCACATTTATTTTTGAAAAACTGCTCAAAAGGAGGCGTTTCCTGGCGGACCAGGAAAAACACGGGGGATGAAGAGCTGGGCGTGGTCTGGTTTGTGAATGAGCGCCGTCTCTGAGTGGTACATTGTTGTTGGCCAAATCTAATGCTAAATATAGATTAGCTCGAGTAATATTGTGACTCTGCCTCAGCTGGAGCACCTACGGCCACTGTACGTCTTTGTCCGCAGTAGAAAATGTGTTGCAGACAGATGTATCCAAGCATTATGAGAAACATTCATGAATGTGCAAAAAAAACACATCATCACAATTGTTCCATTAAAAATGAACTCTTAGCCCAGTTGTTTTTTTACATTTACTGATATCAGTTATTCCCTTTGTCATAGGTAATTTGCAAATGTCAGCATGTAGGGGTAACCACCTGCATGATGGAGCACCCAGGTTATGAGTTGATTGTGCTGCAGGCAGTTCATAGTACCTTGCTATGAAGGTGTGGCCGAGACCGCTTATGTTATATACCCCACCATGGCCGGACTGCTGTCGTCACTATTCCAAGATTGAATCAATAACCCGAGATTAGCCGTTAACAAGGCAGGATTTGAATTCCTGTGAATTGTAGTGCAGTAAAATCGTTTAACTACTTGGAGCACTAAACTAAAGGTTTTTGGTACAAAATTAATATTCTGACTAAAATGTACTAAAATACATAAAATAATTACTGTAAATGTAGATGGTGCTATTATAGACTATATTATACAGTTTATCAACAAAAAAAAGTTGATTTCTTGGTGAGTTACTCTTTAATTTTAGTCACCTGAATGGAGTGTGAAAAATTAAAAATGTCTCCATGTCTACACCAAGTGGTCAGGGGTGTAAATTTTAACCTTTAGAACGTCTTCAGACCACCGTTCTAAACTGTCAAATACAGAACAAATTCCTTTAAACTGACCCCCGGTATTGCTGCACAAGTCTTGCATCTGTTGAGGTGTGGGCGGCTGTCCTAATTACAGCTGCTTATCAGGTGAGATGCAGATGTGTTATCGGTCTTCCCTTCATGATGTCTGTCTTGGGCCCCAGAGGCTGTTGGTCGTGCCATGGTGGTTTAACTGCAAATGCACATTGTGCAACTTTGAGGAAAGTAAACTTTTAAGAGATACTCTGCGATGTCGTCTCAGACTTTCTTACCGTATTATGGTTTATGCATCATTGTCAACCTTCCTATTGAAAGAAGCGAAGTCAATAAATTTTAGTTCTGGTTCATATCCCTGCCCCTCTTCTGTTCTGTTGGACCTGAACGCTCTGGGTTCTAATCCCATCGATATCCCATTAGCATCCCCTCTCTGGCTCCCCGTCACATGAAAGAAGATGTGTCGGTTCCTTCTCTCTGATTCTATCAGTCTGGCAGACTGTGAGGAGGACGGCCACAAACAGAAAATGTGCTGCAGCCAAAGGGCCAAACTGAGTGTGCTCACAAATATCCTGTGAATGTGTGTGTGTGCATTAATTTGTGTGTGTGAAAAGCTGCCATTGCCACCTCAGAGGCCCCCTAGCCTCCCTGGGAAGTATCAAAAACGAGCCCTTCGTGGCTTAAAGGGAGAGAGCTTCTAATTAGCCTCTTTGTTGCCACTTGAATGGTTTGCCAGAGATTGGCAAGGGGCCCCAACGGAGTGATATCAGCACGCTAGGAAGCTGGTCGTAAAAAATTAGCCCCCATTCTCTCCAACGTCACCTGTCACAAAGGGGCTCTCAGGTAGGAAAATGAGGACATGGCAACACCATGTGGGTTTTTTATCCAGCTCCTCAGAGTGGGGGGCTTCGTGTTGCCTCAACAGGTGGATTTAATACGCATTACATCCCTGATGAAGTGGTCTCGCTCTTATTCAGTGAAATGAAATCAAGTCAAAACAACTCCCAGTGTTATCAAACTATTCTACCTCTATCGAGTTTTTCGTTCTTTCCTAGTTTCTGGTTAATTTGACACTGACATTGATTGAACATCTCATCAAACAACAACTTTACATTTCAAGATTTTGCACGGAAGTTACAAGTTTCAGTCTCTGATCCATATTCATCGAAGTGTAAAAACATTGAAAAATAATAGTTTTCTTACTGGGAAGGTCAAATGTATTTATAAGTACCCACATATTTTTTTTTTATTATTTAAAAACTATATACTGTTCCTCTAAAATAAATCATTAATTCATAATAAGGTTCGGATAGAATAACGTTAAGTAGCATTACTAATGTAACCTGCAAAAGAAAAAAAAAGAAAATTTAACAGAAATGTTTCTTTTCTAATTTTGCAATGACTTAATTGATTGCAGAACTTATTGATATTTTAGTTAGGATTATTTATACTATCATACACTGGATCACATGTGGAAAGTTAGAGAGCACAGGTGAGTGTGTTATTTTTTTTGGTTTAAAAAAAAAATCCACATCAGCATTTATTTAGTCATCTCAGTTATTTCAATCAGTGTTAGATATTTCAAACCTGAAGGTAAAAAATTATGTTTCAGTGTCGAGTAGAGAGATTCCATTTAAAGACTGAATTTACCATATTGGCCAGTGATGGAAGACCTGTGCACCAGTATAGAACAAAAATCAGGGAAAGTCAGCAGCAGTCTTAAACTAAATATGCTTTTTTGGCGACGTGTTTGTGCCATTTCTAATGTGAGGAGCTAACAAGTTAAATGTAGTTAATTAGCCAGGACTGGGAACTGCCTGGAAGGTGTTTCCGTTAGTAGATGTGTACTGATATGAAAATTTGGGTCTGTGTCAAAATCCGATTTTTATATGGACGTTATGGCGGCTGACTGACTTAAACCTAAATAGCCACCCCTTAACCCTGCCCCTTCTCATAGTATAACCACCTAAGTACCAGAAAGAAGTACTAGCATTGGCTGAAAATAATTACCGCTTTTAAATCATTTGCAGCTCAAGATATAAAATTCATATCTGAGAACAACAGGAGACGTTCAGCTGATTTGAATTTATTATTTAGAATTTTTTAATGTATATTAATAACCCTCAACTTTTCTACAGTGATGTGGCCCTCTGTATATGTGGCCTCTACATATATGACATATCTGTTGCACCGGTACCATTGATTTTATTAAAGTAATCTAAACCATCCATCTGCTATGAACGGAAAAGTTGGTGACTTTGAAAGAGTTACCTGTCTAAATATCAGATACCGGCCCATGTGTGTCATAAGCGTCAAAAAACACATTTTTTGGTCATTTTCAGATCCAGGTAGTTGATAACTTTGCTCTTTTCCACAGTGCTAGCCAGAACCTCCTCTGGGAAAAGTCCAGAAGTGGGCGGAGTTTTGCAAGAGGAACTTCCAACTGCATAAAAATTAAAACTGTAGCTGGAATTTTCATTTTAAGATTTTCAAAGCATTAAGTTATTATTTGGGGAAAATTTTTGTGCTTTTAAATGTTATTAATCCCATCAAAAAGGGAGCCAAAGTCTCTTCCGCTTCCAGTCAGCCCATTGGACCCTGACCAAAAAAAAGAATGATAATGGAGCGATATGTTATTTTCTGTTCCTTTTTGCCTCCTGCCCTAAAAATCAGAAGTCACATATATCAGCTAACGTTAGCTAGCATTTGAAATACTCTCTGAGACCTTGTTGAGCTCCCGCACGCTCCACAAACAGTTTTTCCCCTAGCATAGGTGCCACTTTCCACACAGCCAGATATATAATTGTTTTCTCCTCATTTAATGCTCCTTCCTTCGTCCTGGAAGAAGGAGGCGAATCTCGCTAAACTCACAGGTGTTTTGCTTCTTCTTCTTGTGTGTTTGGTGACATAAATTTTGTCAGACGAACAATCGTAGTCTACTACTCAGTTTCACACAAAACCTAGACTAACTTTTGCTGCCGGTTGAAAATTTGTGTTTTCTGTGCATCAAAATTTGTCTTTCAAATTAACGGACATCATATCCATGGAGCACTTCAAATAGGATCAGGAAATAACTTTTATCGCTCCAGTGACTCTCATTCATGTTTTTTTGACAGTAGGGGACCCATGGATCGGAAATAGATGGGCATGACTTATGCTTCCTATTATGTTGCAATTGAATAGAATTATGCTGATATATGTTGGGTTGGGATTTTACTTGTTGAGCAGTAATTGTACAGAAATAGTGTTGCTACTTTCATGCTTGTAAAGAATGGAAAAAAGTCCCCTATTTTTTTCCTTTTTATTAATTGTATTAAAGAGGTGAACATGTTGTTAGATGAGCAATATGTAGTTGTTTTATTTTTTTAGCAAAACAGCTTTTTAATTTCATGCGCTTCTAACATGAAATTAGCTGGAAAGACTCCCTGTATGTGCAAAAGGAACAGAGAGGCTTCTTAAAATCGTATGGATATATTGTTTTAAAGCTATAAACAAAGCTTTATAAACACCTTTTTTTTCATTTTCTGTACTTTGAGTCTTGTCTCATATTTCCAAGCATAGAAATGATGGAAGGCAGTTACAGTTAAAAAATAATTGCAATGTTTTGTTCCTTTTTCTTTGCAATCAACCTAAAATGCTCCGTTTTAAATGTTGCTCATCCTAAGATGAGTTGATCTCTGATTCTTTAAGAACTTCCTAATCATTGATCATCCATTAAAAAGAAAACAACCTCCTCAGACCTGAACTTGTGGCAGCTGCCATGCCGCTCGGCGAGCGCTGTGGCAGGAGCACAATAAACGTCAGAGCGAGAGCGACTCACGGCTTTTTCCACTGACCGACACGTTTTAAGCCCCGCTGTAATCCAGGAGGGATCAGTTGGGTAAATCATGGCATAAAGCTTAAAACCATAATTGATTTATGTATTTGTTGACCGAAGACGCCTACAGAGATTACCGAAGGGAGAGAGCTGATGATGGATGTGGCCGATACACCCCCGCCCCGCTCTGGCAGCCTGCTTATGAAGTGGGGGATGACCTCAGCTGAAGGGAGGGAAGAATGTCTGAGAATAAAAGGATGCTTTATTATTCAGTTATTTTGAGCACCTTTCTCCTTGTTTTCTGGGGGAATGTTAAATAATAATTGGGGTCAAGAATATTTTTTTTTTGTTTTTTGTATTTAGTTATTGATGGTAAATGGACTGGACTTATATAGCGCTTTTCTAGTCTTACTGACCACTCAAAGCGCTTTACATTGAAGCCGCATTCACCCAATCACCCTCGCATTCATACACCGACACCCAACATGGCTCGGTAGGACAATGTAGAATTTGGGGGTTAAGTGCCTTGCCCAGGGGCACATCGACATGTGACTGGAGGAAGCTGGAATCGAACCTACGACCCTCCGATTGCAAGCCAACTACTCTACCACTGAGCCACAGTCGCCCTTGATTGATGGCCTGTTATTAAATGTACTTTGTTCGTTTTATCTAAATGTGTAAAATTCATGTGTCCTGACAATTCTATTCTGAAATATAAAACAATCTTTGTCATAATGCCATCAATATATTTTAATTTTAAATAAACTTACATCAGTAATTATTACTAATATGCTTGATACTATATACACTTACTGGCCACTTTATTAGGCACACCTGTCCAACTGCTCGTTAAGGCAAATTTCTAATCAGCCAATCACATGGCGGAAACTGGTTTAAATGATATAAGTGATTTTAACGTGGCATGGTTGTTGGTGCCAGATGGGCTGGTCTGAGTATTTCAGAAACTGCTGATCTACTTGGATTTTTTACGTAAAACTATCTCTAGGGTTTACAGAGAACGGTCAGAAAAGTTAAAATATCCAGTGAGCAGCAGTTCTTTGGACAAAAATGCCTTTTTGATGCCAGAGGTCAGAAGAGAATAGCCAGACTTGTTCAAGGTGATAGAAAGGAAACAGTTACTCAAATAACCACTCGTTACAACCACGGTATGCAGAAGAGCATTTCTGAACGCACAACACATCAAACTTTTTGGCAGATGGGCTACCGCAGCCGAAGATCACACCAGGTGCCACTCATGTCAGCTAAGAACAGGAAAATGAGGCTAAAATTCACACAGGCTCACCAAAATTGGACAATTGAAGATGGGAAAAATGTTGCCTAGTCTGAGTCTCAACTTCTGTATTATGGCTGACCATGTTCATCCCTTTATGACCACAGCGTACCCATCTTCTGATGGCTACTTCCAGCAGGATAATGCACCATGTCATAAAGCTCTAATCATCTCACACTGGTTTCTTGAACATGACAATGAGATTACTGTACTCAAATAGCATCCACAGTCACCAGATCTCAACCCAATAGAAATTTTTGGGATGTGGTGGATCTGGAGATTTGCATCATGGATGTGCAGCCGATAACTGCAGCAAATGCGTTATGCTATCATGTCAATATGGACAAAAATCACTGCGGAATGTTTCCAGTACCTTATTGAATTTATGCCACGAAGTCTTAAGGCAGTTCTGAAGGCAAAAGTGGGTCCGAACCAGTAGTAGGAAGGTGTACCTAATAAAGTGCGTGTATGTTGGCTATTCTTTGTAATAGGACATATTTGCTTAAGTATTGTTCTGCCCTGTTAGTTCAGTACTCGCATACATGTAATGAATCTGTTTTCTACCTGAACACATGCAAAATGTTTATATGCTAAACTCCGAGCATAGAGCAACATTTCTGCAGGACAAATTTAAAAGGGACACCAAAACTAAACAGAAAGAACTGCCAGCAATCACTAAACTCTGAAAAACAAATTGGACCAAAAAAACTTTGTCAGCAAACACGTCTACAATTAGGGTGTCGAAATATCAAAACAACTCCAAAGAGATTTAAGACTTTTTTATTTTCAAATATGGGCAAAGTAATACTTAAACGTTTCTAAACATCTAAACAACGCTTTTCCAGTGGTTATTTTTTTTCTACTCTGGCTATGTCTGCTTATGCTATATTATATTTTTCAAAATCCAGTTGAATCTCCAGTCAGTTCTATACTTCTAACTTTTTTAAATTATTGAAGGTAATAAAAGTGAATTAATTAAAATTAATTTCAGGAATTAAAAGGAAGAAATTAAAGAAAGAAATTAGTTAATTTTTAATGCTAATCAAAGAAAAAGTCATAGGTACAGTTATATTTATTTTTCTTGATTAAAGTGTATCAAATCGTGATCTAAATGCAATATTTGAAACTCTCTGTCCTGATGCACCATGAATCATCTCTGTCATTGACTGTCAGGCGTCTCCAAGGTGTATCCTGACTTTTTCCAGATTGTTTTGTGCTTGTCTGTGTTTTTTTTTTTTTTTTTCTCTCAGCTTTGAAAGGAAAGTAGGATTGTAAAAAATAAAAGACGTGTGAATGGGTGTGTGTTGATGGAGAAGCCATTCCATTTCCTGAACTGATCGCAGAGGCGGGCGGCTCTGACATGTCATGACTCAAACGGCATCATTTCTGCCACCGCTGTCTCGCTGCTGACCTTACAAATGATGCTGTAGGCTCCTGCCATATGCCATTAAGCATGCTGCGCGAAGGAGGATTGGGGTTGGGGGGGGTTGTTTTATCCTAGGCTTCATACGTGCGGAAGGGACCAGACACTTGGGTCTCTTTACTCACCTTTCGGCAAGAGAAAAGCCGAGTACTGCAGCGGTTTCCGTTCCTCTTCCTGGCCTGCCTGGGTTTTATTGCCTCCTGTAAGTGTCTGTCCAAGGCGAGTAGCTGAAGCTTCCCTAACAGGTGTTTGGGTGCTTATCACGGACGTCTGCGCCCTTATCTCTGGCCCTCAGCTTCCTGCATCCTCTCTGTTACATGCCTCAGAGTGGGGATATATTTCACTTAGCCTCTGACCCGAAACCTTCCCCTCTATCTCTTTGGGCCTGCTTCCCTCCTCGTGCCAGCTCGCAAACTTACGCACGGAAGAAGCAGCTTGCTGTTTGACAGGATGTGGCGTTTCATCATCTCCACCTAACTTGTGTCTTATTGTTTTTATCTTTTATCTGGGGGTTGCACAAAGTCAGGAAGACGAAACAAAATCGTAGCTCCTGTAGACTCAGAAAGCATCAAAGAATTGGGGAAATGCTTTAAAAATTCAAAATTTTAGGAGGTTGTCTTTTTTAAATGTTAGTTTGACCTGAAATCATGAATTAATTAGCTTAAAAAATGAATTAAAAGAACTAAAACGCTCACCTCCAATCTGCTTCTCTCATCTCAGAAAGCAGAAAACAATGTATTTTAAGTGGAAAAGTATTAGTTGCTTCAGTGCGGGATGGGCTTTGATGTTTTTTGATGTTTTTTTGCACCCAACAGTTTGATCCAGCATTTTGTCAGAGTGATTGGTCTCAGCCTTTTGCCCCACCTCCACATTCCCTCTATCCTTTCCTGCTCCCAAGTCTCACAGCAGGACAAAGGCTAAAGTGTCTATTGGATGGGGTTGTAGCGGTGTTGTGGGGGTGGGAGGGTGGTGTTGACCCCCTTCAAGGACCTGACAGGAGCCTTTTTTTCTCCCCTTAATCCCTATTCTGAGTGGGCACAGAAGGAGAGAGAGACCCACAGTCTTAACACCCATGAGAGAGTCTATTGTGAGCGGCAGGCTCTGTTACAGTAGGATGGATGCAGGGGTCTCGGGCACAGATAAACCGGGGCGAGGTAGGTCCCTGTTATTTACAGTTGGCTCTTTCATTGGCCGACTCAAACAGGAGCCCCCCCCCCAAACGGAGGTGGCGGTGGTGGTGAGGCTTCGCGGACGGCCACTGTTTGTGTTCAGCCAGGCCTCCACTACAGGTCAAAGAGCATGGGGGTGGGGCCGGAGGGGTTACAGACCTGACTTTTGTCTGTACCATGGGGGGGGGGGGTTGGCTACAGGAGAAGAAAAGTTGGAGTGAGCAGCCGACTATAATAACATCCATGCACAACCGGCTGTTATGGTGACAGAAACTGATGGATCTAGGACATCTATTTGTATAAATTAGACATTTAACTGTAAGCAAAAGCTACGGTTTGGTACATCTTTGGTATGAAAAACAAATGTGCGTTTAAGGTTGTTTTTTCTTTAATCAGCATTAAATGAAGGACCCTTTTCCCTGATATCATTCCCTTCAATTTCTGTACTTAAGGTTGAAAACTTTAAAAAACTGATTGGAGATTATATATATATATATATATATATATATATATATATATATATATATATATATATATACACACACACACAAGCAGATACAGACAGTGAAGAAAAAAGTGGATTGATTTATTTATTTTTGGATTTGGCTTATATTAATGACTTATCTAGAAGCTTTAGTATTTTAATACTTCATCTTAAATAACCATGAATGTTACGATCAACATATTTTTATCCCAGAGAGCCTTGTGGGTTTTTAAGGTGAATTTGTTCATCTCTTTGTCTGATTTTACTCCGTTACATCCTTCAGAGATGGACCAATCAGCCGTTTATGGGTAAAGGCCAACACTGGTTTCCAACGATTCAGATTTTTATTCAAAGGTTTATCACAAACATAATTTTTTTAACTTCGTTTGAATTAGTTGGACAAACAATGGAAATCAGCCTTCTGGAAATAGTGGGTTTCATTTACATTATTGTTATTATTGATAAATAAACAAATTCAAAAGGACTTTATTTATCCCCAAATGGCAATTTAGATGCACAAAGTCCTTCTTGACCAGACAAACAGACAAACAACTAAATATAACAATATATTTCTTTATTTTATCTAAAAGGAAATCCGTTACTGATGCATTAAGAGACGAGGAAAAAAGTGGTAATTGTTCGTCCCTTTTTTAGTAGTATTTAATCCTTGAGAATAGTAGCCCCTTTTAATCTGTCTTTATTACTTTTTAGCTTCTTGCTAAAGGATTTAGGCTCATTTTTTACATATTTCTATTATCTACAAAAAATTCAGGTTTCCATTTCAAAAAAGAAAAAATTAAAAGTATTTTAAACCACATTAGTGGTCTTTTAATAAATAAAACAATTTACTTTGTTGAAGCCACCAACTCTCTCTATAATGGGATCATGTCCAGTTTAAACTCAAATAACAAAAATCTATTCACCACAATCTAGGCACGTTGTTCAGTTCAGATTCCATTATGAAAATTTATTTTAATCCAAATTAAATACCTTTACTCCATCATCTATGACCAATTGAGAGGCTATCGTCTGATTGGATGGAGTTGTTCATATCGCCGCAACCTCTCATCTTGAACATGCATCATAGTTCTTCTGTCACTCTGCAACGGTTTTGAAATGATGACCAGAATTCCAGACCTGCCTTAATTATCCTGACTTTACTCACTGACCTATTTAATCTCAGCACAAAATCTGTCCCCCTGTGAAGCTAAACACGAGCTGTAAAAGTGAAAAAGCAACCTGATGCTCCAGCTGTACTCGCGTTCCTCTGCAATCATCCCCGTTTTGTGACAAATCCTAAAACCCAAACGGTCCAATCGAGCAGACTCTTAACTAACACAACGGCTGCCAAGTACATTTATTAACCTTAATCTCACGGGTCCATTACGGGACAATTTTCTATTTACCGCCTTTCATTAAGAAACGACAAGTTACCCCGGGGGCCAGCGACAAACGAGAAGGAGAACTGCTACCATCTGCCAGGAGACTCAAACTTAATCTGAGCGTAATCTTTAAGTCAACCTAACATATTATCCGGCATGGACGGAGGGGGGAAAAAAGCCATGCAAAGATGTAAAACAAGGACGGCAGTCTCAAAGGCATTCATTTGCCAGAACAGATTTAGTTATTTTTACTTGGACAAAGGCAGGAGAGGTTAAAGGTCAGCCAGAGAGAACTTTACAGATGAGGGTGGGATGGGGTTGGGTGTATGAGCTTCTTCTAACCCCCACTACACCACTACCACCACCACCTTTCACGGCTTTTGTCCTGAGGGGACACAAAGGATTCTGTCAAACTGTAGTGGTCAGCAAACCGTGGCCAAAGATTTTAGTCTGGCTAGAGTCACCGATGCCGACCAATGAGGAGGCAAAGACAGTCTGTCATCCTCCCAGAAAATATTTAAAAAAAAACACATAGTACAGTTCAGAGATTCTATTAAAAACAAGTCATTAACCCAAACATCTCCTACAAGATTGATTAAAGACGTGTTTGTGTGAAGGGGACTTACTAAAAATATTTAACCTGTTACAACTTGGAGTGATTTTGATCGTATTTATTAAATCCTAGATAATTAGATTTTTTTATTTATTCTGTTTGGCTTAAATAAATCCATCAATTGACTTTTCATTCTTTTATTTGTTTAAGCATTTTAAACGTACAAAAGCTGACCAAATTGCGAAAATAAACAAAAACACAAACATAGTGTGTTGTGTGAAATGGTGCCTGCAAGTTATTTCAGAAGAGGGGGAAAAAAAGCATAAAATAAGAAATTTTTTCTTTGTACAAAAATAAGAGTAAACTGCAGTTAAAAAAAATGCAAGCAGAAGAAAATTACTACTAATATTTGTCCCCTGATTGGAAAAATTTTGTAAATCGTTATGACCCCCTCTAAAAAACGCGTAGAAGTGTTATTTTGTTTAATTCTAAAAATACTTTAACATGCTTTTATTCACACATTTGTAACTGTTTTCACACTACCGCAGAAGCTTACATCTACAGTATTCCTTATTGGGGGTTCAGCCATTCAGCGCCAAGGTAAACAAATGCGGAAGGTGGCTACTTTGGAAGAGCCAGCAAACTGCTTGTTAACTAGCATTATGAATTGGTATTTCAGCTTCCCAGGCTACATCTGCTTCAAGAGAAAATCCTCAAGTAGCAAAACTTTCTGCGAATAACCTGTTGATTTGTTCAACAAAAAATCCTCCTAACCAGGATCTGCAACCTATTGGCTCTTATTAACCTGAGCTAAAAGTTCTTACCAAGAGCTATCAAATGCTTTTAAATGGAGATATAACAACAAATCACAGATTTAAATGCTGTTTTCATGGTATAATTGTACAATGACGATAAAATTATCACTGATATTTTTTGTATATATTTTTCACCAATTTGGAAGCTATTACCTTTTTAAAACATGTTCCACAAATATCATCATCCTGTTGAAGAACGTTTTCCACAATTTGTTTTTTTGCTAAATTTAGTATAGTTTTTTTTTTAGAATCTTTTTTAGAATCTTTTTTAAAAACACATTTTTAATAGTAAATATTTATCAAAATTTATTTTTTGTTTTCTTTTTCCAAAAGGTTTTGTGACATAATAATTAGTACCTCTCAATGAGTTTTATGTAGCCCAACTGAGATTAACAACGTGTGTGTGGGATTGTAAAGGTTCTACATCCAGACAGTGGTTATTCTATAGCGCTTTACAACATCCACAGGACGTGGATGTTGCAAAAGTAAAACAAGAGTTGCAAATAATGTTTTTAATACTGCACGCAATTTGGGGATTTGTTGTTTTTTGAAACATAATTTTAAAATGAATAAAAGAAAAGTAACCCTAAATTGAAAAAAAAAAGAATCCAAAGGGGAAAAAATTATAAATGGCAATTAATTATCATTTTGGAAATTAATTTTAATTTCTCCATTCAGACAGTGATAATCATCCATGAATTTATCATTTATCAAATTCTCATCCAGACCAACAGTTGCAGAAAGCGTGTCCTACTCACTGATGACTGAAGAGAGATGGTTGATATTGTGAATCGCTGCCAGGAGCCACATTTTTATACATGGCTTTCCAGCAGCTGAGCTAGAAGTCATCAACTGTTGCAGTCATCCATCCATCCTGAAGCAAAACTGCTGTGGCGACTCGCATTAAAAGGAAGGCACTGTAAGAAGACATATTTCATCTCGAGAGGGAAAAACATGCAGAAGGCAGCAGGAAAAACAGAACACTGCCACATCTTTTCTGTCTTTGTCTTGCTTTCCGACCTCTAAACTCTCTCGACATGTCATGGAGGCGGTCAAAAGTAGAGTGTTCTGGGTTTGCGCGTGGATGTTAAAGTAAAATGTAGGCCCGAGCCGAGTCCTGTTAAGAGAATATACAGAATGACATGCGAGTAGTCTGTCTCTGACCCGCTTTCTGTTCATTCTTGCTTATGTTAGTTCGGCTCAGGCATTTTCACTTTGATACTTTAATAAACATTACGAAAACATGATCATAACCATTACATAACATCTTTATTTTCTTTGCCATTTGATTAAGTAATCTATGGTTATACTGTTAAAGTGGACGAATCAACCAAAATCTTAGGTTTTAGGTTTTAGGTTTAGGTTGCATTTTCTTTGTCAAAATAAAACAGCTGACATTAAGCCAGAGGGTTATCCAGGGGAACTTTGTGGTACTTAGAATAGTTTTGTGTGGCCCTCAGATACTATTCAAGATTGGCACAAATTCCATATGAGCTGACATATTCACTGGCAAATTTTTTGTAATCTTAAATGGAGAATTTGGGTACAGTACTAGGCACTTTATTTTATTAACTAAAACACAGACTTAGGCACGCCCACTTGCAGTTATTTACTTACAGCCAAAGTTTTAGAGGACAATAATCCTTTTTTTTTTTTTTTTTAAATGGACTCAAACCAAATGGAAACATTGGACTTAAAAACTCTGGAAACTGAAGTTTTCAGTAATTTTTCTGTCCTACTTTGTTTCCTTTAACTTATGCTGTAAAAACTTAAAACATCTCTAAATAATCTTTAGCATTTTTATTTAAAAAAAAAAGTCCCCTTAGTGCTTTTAACTGGGCTATTTTTTTGTCTCCGGTATAAATAGTTGAGACACGTCTGCATGAAAAATGTTAGAATTTCTATCAATAATCATGAAATATAAAAAGTGGGGTATTCATCATTATGCATTATATTGCGGCATTTACTTTGAAGGCTCCTTCTTACATTTAAAACACCTGAATGCCTTTTCATTAAGGTGGGACGGATGTATTGGTAGATCAGACCAAATGTCCATAACAAAGGTGACACCGACATTCATATTGTCCACATTCCTTTATCATGAAACTGAAGAATTGACTTACCAGTGGAACGTAAAGTTTATTCAGGGCTTTATGAAACATCAGCAAATAGAAATCTGGGCTCCATCTCTTTAAAGAGCCAAATTCAGCCCGGCTTTTCATTCCAGACATTGGGACGGACATTGTCCTTATCGCAACCGAGAAAACTAAGTGTAACGGTTGATTGGCTCATTGTGATAGTCTGCAGTATGGCGACCGGGCCTGTACCAGCACTCAGAGGTCAGTGGACACACTGCAGCTTTCACATGGCCCCGAGGTCCTGACCCCCACCTTTGTCGGTCATATTCTCCCCCATCTTCTCAGCGAAGACCGCGGCCCTTTGAGCCGGGCCCTCAGCCCCCCGCTGAGCGTGCCCCTTCACCACATTTATAGTGGCACTGGAACTAATTGCCCAACCTTAGATGTGCTTGAGACCCTGATTGCCTTTGCTGCCAGCGCGCCACTAACCCCCTTCAACACTCCACCCAAACAGAAGAAAAACCCCTTAAAAGGAAGAATTGTAAAATTGCTGTTTTCTGTGGCGGGTCCTCGGCTAAATCGCTCTTTGTGTTACTGTATATGTGCATCTATTCAAGCTTGTTCCCAAAACATCGCCCTCCCTTTTCCGGCTGTGCCCTCCATTTTGCATCCCGGGTTCACTTTTATTTCTGCAGGAATACCGACACCACACACTCACGATGTAGCTCCCGCTTTGGGGAAGACCTTCCCACGCATCCCATCCGCCGCCATTTTATCGCCAACCCCATCGGGCACAAAAAAAAAAGGGGTGAGACAAAATAACCCCTTTGTGCTTGCAGGGTGTAACGGTTATCCTTCCTATGATTCGGAATCTTTTTTTGAACCGAGAACTGCAGTCGTGGTGTAAAGTGGTGTCTAGCACCAGACTGTTGCTGTTCACACTGTCATGTCTGCCGTCTCTGCTCTGCTGCAGCGAGCGTCACCAGAGTTCAAAGAGACGCTGAAAAAGAGGGAAGCAGCCTGAGAGGCGTTTAATGATTTTATTGGTCCAAAGGAAGCGTTGCAGGGAAGGTGTTGTCTGTGCTAACGTCTCGTAATGTCACTACTGAGGGCAGCAGCCGGCTCACTGAATATTTTTTCCACAGAATTTAACTCCTGTTTGTCTCCACAGAAAAATTACTATCTTTGTGATCCACTTTTAATTGGTCTGTTTTTTAGTAGAGAACTATGAAGCCTCACTGAATATTAGTCAAACTCTTACAAATTAATTAGGTTTTTCTTTGAGTTAATTTATGAGTTCTTTTTTTTTCAGGTTGCAACTACAAATCTCAGAAATAGGGGGGCGGAAGGGGTACGTTATTGTGTCCCAAGGTACAAAAAAAGATATTACGTGTGTCCCTTTTTTAATTGTCTGAAAGGTACATGCATGTTCCTCATTCCTAAAAAATACTTTTTTGTACCATTTCTTGGATATGTTAAAATTTCAGGTGATTATCTTTTTCACCAGAAAATATATCAGTTAGCAGAGCTAGATTTATGTCAATTGACTACATACATACATTTTTATATTATTTGCACATTTTACTTGGATCTTTCTATGCTTTAAAAGTGGTGAACTGATTTTTAAAATTATTCTGTCAAGAGAAATGTTGCCAGCATGAATATTTGGATAAACTGAAAAATAAACATATCCTTTTAGTGGGGGGAAAAAATGTTGTAGGTGACTATTGGCTACACCGCAGTCAGGTGATGTGTCAATCATACCAAGTAAATAATGATTGGCCTTCAAGGTAGCGAAGTAGTGGTAAAATATACAAACTATAGGGATACAAATAGGTAGCTACACTTTAAAAAATTGGTACATTAGAGGGTACCACCCTATTGACAAGACATTGTAAACCTAAAACTTAATTTCTATACTTGAATTTATGAGTGTGTGATATTTTATGCCACAGACAGATAAAATGGTGTTTAATTTTAAAATTGAATCAAAAGGACACGTGTTGTTCAAATCTTTACGTCAAATAAAAATCATAAAAGTGTGATGTGCATTTGTATTTGTTTCTGCCCCCTTTGCTTGGATACCCCTAAATTAAATCCACTGTCGTGTGATGGAAATTCTGTTTGCAGGAAAGAAAATGGAGTTTTTTTGGGGCCTTTGTTTCCAACACTTTATTTGTTAGTAAACCAACTCTGAACACCACTATTAACACAGCCCCATGGTGAAACAGAGTGGTGGTAGCATCATGCTGTGGGGTTACTTTTTTTCAGCAGGTAAAGGGAAACTGATTAGAGCTGATGTTAAGTAGGATGGGGAGGGAAAAAAACTGTTAAAGGCCACAAAAGACATGAGTTTAGGCTGGAAGTTCCCCTCCCAGCAGGGGAATGGCCTAGTCAAAGTGCAAACCTAAATGCAGCGGAAATCTGTGGCAGAACATGTAAATAGACGCTCGTAGAAACTCTGCTTCCAACCTGACAGAGCTTTTTGTACTTGTAAATGTTAGCCATCTATTATCTTCCTTTCTCCTAACAATTGGGTCATACTTTTAAAAAAACGCATAAAATTTGAGGTAATGGGATTACATTGGAAGAGTTTCAATTGATATGAACAGAGTTAGATTTTATGTAATTGCATATTTGTCTTGTAAAGTGCCTTTGCTGCTGCATATGGCCATAAGTCAGGTTGTGAAGGTTGAAGATGAAGCCTGGGCATCGTTAAAGTGTTAGTAACGTAACTTCTGTTCTGCGTTTCATGCGCTCCATCTTTAGAAAATACACAACTTTCTACAGCAGGTTGAAAATGTAGTACTATTTTCTTAATTAAAAATACTAAGATACATTTCTTAAAATCTTCAGTATTACATATTTTTGCACAGGGACATTTACCTGTTACTAGCTGAAAGCATTACATCTAAAGACATCTTTTTTTTGAAAGCAAGCTATTTGAATGCTCCTTGAAGCTGCTGAGCCTCGATGCTGAGAATCCAGTCATTTTATTCTGTCTTTAGACCTCTGAAGTAGAAACATCTTTGAGTTTGCAAAGCATTAATCTGAGGCTGTTGCTCCTTTATTTATCACTTGCAATGGCAATGCAATTTGTCTGCTCTCATATGTGGTGCAGTATTACCTCAGCTGGTGTGGATGAAAGCCACGTTTGAGGAATTTCCAAACAGTGTCCAGACACCGTCACAATATTGTGACGGTGTTGTTCATCATTTCAACCAATACAAATCTGGTTTTAGTCCTGTCAGTTTTTAAAATATTAACATGTTCAATAGGATTTCTTTTTTTTCTCATGTTAAATAATATTCAGTCCGAACAAGCTGAACAAAGAAATGCAGTTAAACTGTGAAATTAAACGATTGGACTTAAACTGCTTGCAATTCAAAATGATGGTTACAAGACCAATTATTTGTCTTTAAATAACCACACTTTTTGATTTCTGCTGCAAAGACCAGATCTGTCCATTTTTTTTTCTTTTACTCGAAAGCAGACTTTGCTGCATCCAAAACCTGGTTTAAATTATTTTAAGAAACTCACATAAATACAACAAGCGTTTGCAAAGAAAGAGTGACCAATATCCTGATTATTGGTTTTAATTTTATTTTTTTTTTTCCTAATTGAGACCTAAAAATCTGCTAAATTTATTCTATTAAGGCAAATATGCAAAAAATTAAGTTTTGTATCTAAAATAATTTACACATCCCTGTCCAACAACAATTCTGAGTTCTTCAACTAATAAAAGTATTGCATACTTAGTTTATTCCTTTTGACTTGACTATACTTGCCCATGTGACAAAAAGTTTAGGCACTTCTGCTCTAAAGCCTCAGTAATGTTTCAACACACTTTCAGCAAGATGCAAAGTACGGTGTCCAGATCTGAGATGATGCTCAGATGCTTTCATGGGAATCTTTGTTTTACTTGATTTAGTTGCTTGTACTGTCTGCTTAAAGTTGAAAATGTTTGCGCATTTGCACCAAAAGTTCTGAGGCGAGAATACTAAACTGTTATGACAGACGGCCTTAAGATTTTTCTGTCACCGTTTTCTGTTAAGTCAATCCCTGGTGGGGATTCTGGGAAAGAAACAACGGACAAAACTACCTCTTTGGAGATTTGTGAACAAAAAGTACAAACTAAAAACAAAACCACTCAGTTCGAATAAAAACAACAAACATCCCATGTTGCTTTGCCGCTATAGATATATGAACCATATATGCCTGTTTTTATCCAGTTTCTTTGGTAGAAAAAGGGAGACACAAAGAAAACAAAGAATCTTACAAATGGAAATTAATGCGGCTGGAAAAACTTGAGTTCATTTATATTCATTGTACGGTTAAATGTTTATTTTATTAAGCCTGTAAGTCATTATTCATTTCTCTATATGGATTTTTAAGTAAATTAGTTTATTGATGTGAAAAAAATCAAATGTGACAAAAAAAGCAAAAACAAACTATCTGATCAATTTTAACAGCACTGTATATCTTTGTGAAATGTTTACTGTGGAGTTACAATAATCCACCACAGAACAAATCCTTCTCCTTGAAGGAGCTCAGCCAAAGCAGCGGCAGCAGCGTCTCCGTCCACCAGTCTTATAATCCTCAGTGGAAATGTAGCCACCGACAGATGTGAACGCGGCTGTCAAGAATTACAGCTTTGATAAGGTGCAACGGACTTCATCGTCCCTGCAGTGAGGGTGGCCTGTGCTATTATTACCGGTGATGTTTGTACCCGTTCTAATCTCACTTTGGAGCCCATGTTTCTGCTAGTGCCGTAGATTCTCTTTAAGTCTGGATGTAAACTCTGGCACAGGGCATGTCTGGTCCTCTGGTTGGTCTCTGATGGCATTAGGTGACAGTTTGGGCCTTTTATTCGGCAGCCGTAGCATTAGTAAGAGTGAGCTGGCTTCGGACTTTAGGTCTGGCATTCACCACATGAGATGTTCTCGGGTAGAACACAGAATGCATGAGAACACGTTTGTTTGCTAAAATAGGCTTGAAAATAGAACTACAGCATGTTATCATAATCAAATATTCAATCTAATTATTTTTCACTTAATGTTTAGAGGAAAATTTCATCTGTGCTTTGTTAAGATGAATGAATCATACAGGAGAATCTTGCTCAATTAGAGTATCGTCAAAAAATGAGACTAGTAAACATGGTGAGAGAATGCCGGTGGCAGTAGGGCTGGGCGATACGGCCTCAAATCTATTTTGCGATATAATCTAAAGCATGTGCGGTAACGATATGTATTGCAGTATATTCTTTTGTTTTCTTTATATATGCCAAAATGAGTGCTTGTGAAATGTCTTACTTTCCAAACACATTTCAGCAGCAACTTATAAAAAGTTTAGATTGCTATTTAGTGATTTTTTTTTTTTGTGCAAAATGCATATAAAAAAATATTTTTTTCCAAAATAATGCAACACAAAATTTCTCAAAACATAGAGGAAGATAGTTGAAATAAAAAACAATGTAAATATTATAAAAATAAAATTCAAATTGTCTGTTTTACTGGTTAGCTACTAATACATTTAATGTTGCCCAAAAAGAAACCTGCATACATTTGAATTAAAAAGGCTTCAAGTTCAATAGATTTCTCAAACAACAAAGTTTAAACTTTCAATATCTAGTGTGAATACAAACACTGAATATTAGTATTTATCTCCCTTGCATAACTGGTACAAAGTATGTAGGTACAGCTTAAAGAAATCATCAAAATTCATAACCACAGTATGGTGTTATAGTCAAAATCTCTACCTTTGGCCGAATTTAGATTATTCCTACCTTATACCTTTTATATTGTCCACTGCTAAGTGATACAATTTTGCTTTGGGCTTTACAGCCTTGGCTAATAATTGAGATCATGCTTTTAATTCTGTGAACGAGGGCTGGGACTGTGGTAATTTTAATCTGTAAAGCACTTTGAGATGCAACTTTGTATGAAAAACACTTTATAAATAAAGTTTGGTTTGATATGATCATGTGGTACACTGCTGACTTGACAGTTGTCCAGCAGAGCCATCTGTGACATCCTCCATAAGGAGATTAAGTCACAAAAAGTCTTTGCTAAAATAAAACTGACTTTATGAGGGTCAACTTTATGTGAGTAAAGAGTTTGAGGGGAGCTTCACAAGGTGTGCAATGTAGCTGGAGTCAGAGGGTCCAGAGCAACTACTACGAGGAGAAGCTCTTCCTGCATCCTCCTGCTGACGAACTTCATTGAGATACTGATTTCAACCTGGGCTTCCTGAAGAACTCCGCAGAACCACCAGCTGACCTCCTCAATGCCACACCGCACTGATGCAGTAATTCATGCAAAAGCAGCACAAACCCAGTCCTGAGAGCAGTCACTGCAAAACCATAATGGTGTGGACGCTCTGTCCACCATTTCTAACCTTGCAGTAGAGTAAAGAGTATGGGATTGTACAGCAGCCTGTGGAAAAACTCCGCTACAATTTTAATAAAAGGACCGTGCTCAGCTTCCATCTGAGACACAAAATGCAGAGATTGAGATTTGGATGCTCATCGCCCTATAAGAAATATTACATTACAAGGCTTTGATACCTCAGCGATGATTCTGTCAGATGTGTTTTTGGTAGATGTGAAAGTGAAGTTCGAACCTCTGCTCATCGCAGAGTGAAGAAGCAATCCTCTTACTTGAATGTTTAAAAGATCTTTTAGAGTCTGTCTTAAGAAGAAAATCTGGAGAACAACGAAGTCTCTGAGTATGAAAATGGAAAACATTCTTCCTGCATTATTTCACATGTACATTTGTCAGAGTGTTTGAAATCTTTTGAACGAGGGCTCTTTGTGAAACAAGCTTATGACCTTGTACTTACAGAAGCCTTGTGGGTGGGTGCCGGGGGGCACAGTCACTATAGGGGTGACGAAATCTGGAGTGTTTAACATTGAAAGTTTCAATTGTTTTACTTCAAACAGCTTTACATAACTACATGAACTCTTTCAGCAGACTTTTCTTAGTACCAGAACAATGTGACCTCCAACGCTTCTCTTATAGTTTTACAGGTTTATACAGTTTTCTTCTGCATTAGATTTTTATTCCCTCACATTTCAATGCCTGGTAAAGATACCTCAGAAACCAAAAACTAAATCTTTAATAACAGCAGCACCATCACCCTCTGAAAAGTTTTGAAAAATCCATATTATTTGATGTTGAAATTTGTTTTTTGACTGAATTATCAATGCCTGACTTATTGGCAGCCCTGCTGCTGTGGCTTTTGAGTAAAGCCCCTACAGGACATTACTTCCTCCTCTCTTACAACATTTTGGTGGCTTGGAGAAGATTATTATGACCAGTCGTATTTGCACTAGCTACATTAACCTCATTCCTGGTTCCTCTTATGCTCTTTTCTTAGAGGTTTACTACAGAATTCATGTCTGAAATGGAGGTGGTGCTAGATAAGACTAAATTAGTTAGAACCTTCAATACTATTTATCTTTTATTCATTTTATAAATGCTTGGTCTGAACAAGCTGAACAGAGGACTATATATAAAGAATGAAATTAAACAATTGCACTTAAAATACGAACAATTCACCAGCTGTGGCCTGAACACAACTTTCTCCTGCTCCACATGGAACTGAAATGATCACCCATTTGTGCGTAATCAAATAGTGGGATTGCTGCAGAGGTTTGGGATTTTTTTGCCTCAGACATATAAATTACATGGGGGTTTAAATATTGTTCTGGAGGCTGAGTACGCATTCGCTGGCACACTTGAGACTGGACTTGAGCGGCACTTCCGCCAAAGTTTTGAAATGCACCAGTGGTTGGCACAACAATGAGCTCTTGAGAGCAAATTTCTCCAACGCCTCAGAGACTCCTGCGTTGCCAGCTCCCAGTATGGCGTCCAACTCAGAGATGATGCTCAGATGCACCAATGAAATACTTTTTTTTTAAATTAAGCATTCTTTATTTACACTGTCTGCACCAAATGGTCAGAGGTTTGAATCTAAGCTGTCAAAACGTTTTCAGATTTCAACGTTTAACAAAAAAAGAAAAAAAGTCAAGCACGTCAAACATTTGGTTTATGCGGTCCCTGCTCCCATATGACTAAATGTGATCAATTTAAGGTTTGGATTCTTCTTGATTATTGCAGAGGGTTCGAATTGCATAGAACAGAACAATCCTTTGTCCCACAAGATGAAATTTGGTTCTAATGGCAGCAAAGCAGAAAAGCTGCAGCCGCAGTAAAGACCTACG
This sequence comes from Apricaphanius iberus, assembly GCA_028564705.1. Lineage (NCBI taxonomy): Eukaryota > Metazoa > Chordata > Actinopteri > Cyprinodontiformes > Aphaniidae > Apricaphanius > Apricaphanius iberus. Next base: position 2,058,792 of record JAPXFQ010000269.1, read on the forward strand.
TTATTTCACGGATTCTTTTACATCTTTGCCAGGGGTGAAAATAGGTTTAGAAGCTACTGTGCATTGGAAAGTAGAACCATGGACGCACCTATTGCTCAGTTCTGTAGCTCGAAAGAGTGGTTGGTGTTTGCATTTTGAATCAGAGAAAGAGAACCATGGCTTCTTATGAAGGAAGAGATCCATGAAGTAGCATGAAGCAAATAGTCTGAGCAGACTAGCTGCTACAACACTTGATGCATCTCAGAAAATGGTTTTCATGTCATATATAAAAGATGTAGCACCCTCTGACTTATTAAACATAATTCCTTTATGTTATTCAGATCAATATAGGAACATTTTCTGCTAATCCAAACATCAAGATCAGATGAAGATTTGTAGATCAGGTTCCAGCATTGTGTCTTTCTGGTTGCAATAAAAATCCATGCAAAGCCAAAAATGATGGAAGAGCAGCTGAGGAGAGCATTCAGTCTCAGTGACTGATGTCTGCAACTGAGAACATCCTGTATTTTTTAGCCCCTGCCTTCAGTTTTGGAGAACATTTGGCCATGCCACCGTGTCACTGTCAGCGTCTAATCTCATTGTTAAGCCCCAGGCAGTGCACACAGTCCCGGCTGCCCACATCTGAACAAACACTCAGAGAGAGAGAGACAGACACCAACCTTTCAGCGAGGTAACAGAGGAATGATGAGCAAGGGTGAAAAGCATCAACGTTACAGTGGGGAAATATACAGTGCAGTCACCAACACCTGTCTTGATATTCATCTCAGGAGCACATGGACAGATTCCTCCGCTGCCTACAAGTCATGCCGCTGTGTGGCTTCAGGCAAGAGCAGCAGTAGCAAACAGACAGTCTGGATTTTATTCACCACAAGATTTATCTTAGCTTCTTCAGCTCCTGAAACATTGGAGGAGTCAGGGTTCCTACTGCCTGGAAGAGTTTGGAAAAGCATGGAGTTTATTTTTGTTTTATATCATAATATCTCAGAACTGAAAAATACCTAAAGAATGGAAAAGTAGTTTTCGTTACGAATTTAATCCATCCATCCATCCATCCAATCTGAAGCTAATTTTAATCTCCATGTTGCGTTTTTCATATGAAACATCTGGGATTTCTGGCAGTTTCTGGCATATGTGGCTTATGTTGTCTGAGAAACATGAATGAGAGAAATGTACCCGTTACCCGGGGCCTTAAGTAGTCATCGTCATCAATGCATCACATTTCAGCCAATTAAAGCAGTCAGGTGTGTTGTGTTCTGCTGATTTTCTCATTTGTTTCGGAGCTAATTAAAACCGCTGTGTTTTGTCTAATGCGCCCGGTGCCAGTCATTGGGCAGACTTTGTTTGGAGGACTTGGATGTTGCCGACGGCAATGGCTTGGGTGGAGACCATTGAAAAGGAGGGCTCATTTTCATGCTTTAACCTAACACCGGGGTAACAATCACGGTTGCGTTTGATAAAAACCATCAAAAAGATGGATGTACCGCCTGACTCAGCCATATGCAACACCCGTTTTGTGATCAGACAGAGAGGAATGCATGTAGCGTCATTTCAGTAAAGAAAATAAGGTAGCTGATTCCATGTGGGTGTCCTGAGGTGAGAACTGTTCAGTCAATCTGCTTCTGTTGTCAATTTTATTTCAGTACAACTTTCAATAGTTTAGCACACTGGATGGAAAATGCCAGGGAAGAAACATTTGACCACAAAGAAGCAAAAAAATAAAAAGGTTTTCAGTTTGCATGTGTGCACAGATTTGTGTGTCAGCATCTGCTTTCTTCAATAATAACACAGCCTTGTGGTTTTCAACACTTATTCAGCATCTGGAAAAATAAATCCAGACCGCAAAATGAGGAAGTGATAGTGGCACGGAGGAAGAGGAGTTCCCTCCAGCTCTGCTTGATAGGCTGTTTGGGATCACTCACATGAGCATGCTGTTATTCTTAGTGCAGGCTTTTTCGTGCATCATCAAGTTTACCAGGGTACACCGAGAAGCTTTTAAACAGACTCTGGCTTTAATTTACAATAGATAAGAGTTGTTGTTTTTCCATCAGACTTTTATCTAAAATCAAACATGCCTTAGGTAGTTTGAATAGGTATAGAACAGCCTCTCATGGGTGTTTACTTACTTATTTTGTCATTTTTTGTCCGAAAGCTTTTTATTAATTTCTAATTCCTTTTAATTTGTTTCTGAGATGGTCTCAATTTCGGAATATTCTGCTCCTGTTTTTAACTTTTTACTTTATTTTAATAGAAAGTGCTGCGAAATCTGTCAGCTGTTTTTTAAATTTTTTTATCTAGTATAAGTTATCTAGTATCATTCAGCTTGACATTGTTTCAAGGGAGTCAATCAGTTCAGTGCAGAGCGTGTTATGGACCTTATTGCTGCTGAAAGTTGCTTTTGTTGACAAAGTTCTGTTTCAGTCTAGCGTTCTTTTTCTACTGTAGCTACATAAAAAACCATTATTGTTCCCAAATAGCAGAGTTTAGTAATAGCTGGCATAGGCCTGTGTGGTATACCGGATGATTATTATTTCCATCATAATATTTTTTTTAATACACCGCAGTACCAGTTAATAGCCTACACAATGCCCGAAACGTTTAATGTGGAAAAGTGCTACAGTGTGGACCGATTTCACGACTACACACCCTATCACCACAGGGTGAAAAGTAACGTTTTTAACCAAGTTTGGCTGCTGTCAGAACGAAGCTCACAATGTCGACCCAGGGGAACTAATTCCCAAAAGAGGAGCCACGTCTGTAGTTTTTCGGCTTTAAAAGGTCAGATGTGAACCATACAGCTATCTTTTGCCAGTGGTGTTGCAAGTAACCAAAAGGGGGAGTATAGTGTACTGTTCAATCGGCTGTGGGTACAAGGTGTAGACGCCGGTAAAATGAGTAAAAAAGAAAGCTACAAAGAAGTAAATATGGTATTACATACCATCTACGATAATTAAGCTGTCCTTTTTTCTGAAATTATATGAAAATTAACCAGCTGATAATTTTTCCTATGGTTGCCATGTTTGTTTTGTCTCTACTCTACATAACACTGAACACTACAAAGCACTGAGCTTTGTACTCTGCCTCCTAGTGGAATTCTCCAGTACCACATGCAGTGCAAAGCAAGTATATGAGGCAGTCTGCTGCTTGCATCAACGTGAGGATAAAAAAGCAGGTATATTTTAAGCCTAAGAGTACCAAGAATCTCTTCTATTTTCACTAGAATCATAATCATATTAATTCTTTTCATTGTATTTACTTGTGTCTGGACATGGAAAAACATGATACAGTCAAAATGATTATATTACAGCCAAGCTAGGGCATTATTTTCTTATAAGATAATGTTAGTAAGAATAGTCTTGTATGGGGAAAAATAAAATACTGTCAAATACCTCAAGACTATGCTTTTAAAAAATATTAAAATATAAAACTTTTGCTATACTGTATCTCCCAGCCCTGAGCTGGTAGTCCTTTCTGTTTTTGTTTGGTGGCACTTTTTATTGTTGCCCTGCGGAATGTTACTCTGCTCTCTGAGTTCAGCACATAAACATTCTGCATATATTCAGGTAAAAAACAGCTGGATTAGTTTGGATATGAACTGACAGGGCTGAATCGAAAAATCCAAATATAAGTACATGTACAGTTATACTCCCTGAATGAAGTGCAGGTCAATTGAACCCATCCCGCAGTTGATGGCACTATTTCGTGCCCAGTACCGATGGGTTTGAGACCACAAAGTTATGCAAAGTTATGTGCAAAGTTATGAAGAACATCCCCTTCTAAAAACAACCACATGGATCAGATGACATCACATAAAGCATCTGATCAGATAAATTATGAACACATCCTATCAAACCAGATTTTTAAACAAAATGGTGTTTAAGCTGCTTTTCAGAGCACTTCATGGATTTTAGGAAAGTCTGGGGGGGGACGCACATGAAAGCAGTTTGTGAAGAGTAGAATGGCTAGATTTTTATTACCAAACATCACCAATTATTTTATTAACGAGTTGTTATGAAATCCATGTGGTTTTTGTTGGTGCATTCCATTAGCGTGATGTCCCAACAATGTTTCCTGGAGAAATCTTGCATCACGAGTTACTGAGATAATCATCACCAGACACACAGACCTTAGGCCGACCAGTTAGCCCCACCATGCTTTGCACCTGCTGCACAGCCTATACCAGCACCACCGTTCCAGTTAACACCATAGGGAGAAGAGGGGAAAAAAATCGAATCGCTCATAATTTTTTGATGAAAGATGTTGCCAGATTAAGTAAGAAGTTGAGGATACTTGCAGAGCCAGTACCGCTACACTGGGAAAACGAGAGCGGTCTACAGCTTTTACCTGTTCTACTGGTAATATTTATACTGTATTTCAATTTTCATTTTAGCATTTGAGCTATAAGAATGAAATGCAATTCAGTCAAATAAAAAAAAGAAGTGACTGTTTGTGAAAAGTGCCTTATCAGTGCCCATCAGATGAAGTAAATTCATGACATGTTGCATGTATCACCTTAAAATGATTAAATATGTGTTAAAAAATTCAATTTTCCAACACAATGCCTAAAAAATTTTATAATAAGAATTTTAACGCGGGTTTCCAAATATTACTTAATTTACCTTAATTTATTTAGTTACGTTTTTAAAACGGTGACACATTTTTTTATTCATGTAGCTTTAATTACTGTTCTGCCCTTCCATACCCTGTCTTTTCTTGGTGTAATACCAGAATGACCCAACCGTCTCTGTGGGGGCCAGACCATCTGTTGCAGGGCTTCTTATCCTTCTCGTTGCTGAAGATAGCACTTCATGGCCCCGGCTGTGCACTTTGGGTCATGATATGAGGCACAATCAATTTTTGGAAAGAGCAGATGCCACCACAATAGGAATGGATATCCACGTACTGAATACATCTAAAGTGCGTGGCACACTAAATTAGTTGTTGTTCATTCCTTTGTTGATGGGGACAGTGGAGTTGCGCAGGAAGCAGGAAATGTTGGAACACAGATAAGTGACAAAGATCCTGAATTGTTGGAGGGAAACTGTGAAATATGCCTTTGAACACCTCTCAGGGACCCATACCTTTATTGCTTATGCAGTGTAGTTTCCATTCATATGGATTATTGAAAAGCATTATAAATATGTTTATCTGAACCTCAAAACTGTGGATTTTTTCAACAGATATTTATGATGTTTCCTTTAGCTCAGCAGAAGAGATGTCAGATCTCACATTCAAGCTTGAATCTGGATTTTGGGTTTCGGATTAAAGGAGGTGCATGTCATGTGTATATTAAAAGCAAAGTTGTTGAGACTGAATTACGGAAGAGAATTAGGGCCACTTGAAAAGGGCCTAAAATGCTGATTGGAACATCTTTAGTTAAGATTCTTGCTTCTAACTGCCCATTTCACTTTTATTTTACTGGCATTGTTCCTCCTCTCCGCTCTTGGATCTACAGCCAATCAGTGCCAGGGTAAAACAAGTGACGCTTTGTAAATGCTAGCCAATAGCATGTCAAATAGCATTCCACCTAGGTATTTCAGCTTCCCAAGCTGCAGTTTCTTTTGAATATTCTTGATTTGGGCTAAGGAAAAATGTTTGACTGGGCATATTTAACATGCATAACTTCAATCCAGTTTATCTAACTGGTCAAATATGGTGTTGCTTGCAAAAGCAATATTTGATTGCAAAAGCAATACTTATTATTTCAGTTTTGCAGAAATTGATAAAGGTCTTAGGATTGTTGGGTTTTCTTTTGTGCTAATATAGATGTTAAAAATGTTCTAATGTGTCTGACCTATTTTATATTAAAACCAATGCAACACTGAACAAGAAGGAAATTCCTACCTAGCCAATGTAGGCCCAAACAAGATGTCACCACCTGTAACTGCTGCTTTTTTCTCTGCATGTCATTTTCAGAGCTGGAAATAAGTCATCGCCTTGAAACTGACACACAAACTTTTTCTTTTACAATGCTGCTCGTCAAGCCGACACACACAAACACACCTACTAGGGCCAGCTTACTTCAGACTTCGATTGACAAGTGCAGAATGGATGCCCCGGCTCATGCTATTGTCTCGCAGTTAAGCTTTGTGTCGTTTCCCTCTTGCACAAAGGTCATTCATCATGACAGCATAAAGCTCGGGCCATTAGTGGTTGATGAATGACCCGGCCTACCGGTCAAGCCTTGACCTCCCTCGTCTTTCATTGGCCTGGTTGGCTGATCTTCTCATTTTCTCAGCACTTGAGTCAAAGTTTGAGCAATAGTTGGTTGAGTCGTGAGATTCCAGTCAGTCAGGCTTTACTGTATCTTATTTGCCCAGTGCCGGGTATAAGTTACACACCACATATATAACCGCACTTAAACACAAACACACAACCACACACACAGGATGCTTTCAGTCCTTATCTCTGCTGCTTTTAGGACAGCTGTTGAGTGCAAGAAGCTGACCCCTGACCTCCAGCACCACTAGGCTCCTTCCCTCCCACCAATACCAGTACAACCAGCATGGCAACCCCCACCCCTTCATAAATTCCTTCCCTTTCCAGCTTCGCAGCATTCTGTTGTCTGTCTAGTGTTTGTCCAAATTAGACTTCTGAAAGATCCCAGCATGACTCGCAGTCTCAAATGTATCCTTCAGGTCTTTCAGACATTGTTTTCATTTTTTTATTTTTAGAAAAAACCTTCTTTGTGATGTTTCTGCAGGTCTAGTTTCTTAAACACCTCGTGTAAGTAGGTGCTGTCAGTCAACCACTTGTCGTGTAAATTCTTTCCCACTCCAAATGCCTGAGATATAGCTGAAGGACTGTGCTTTTAAGGTCAGCACTAACTTAAAAAAACAACCAAGAGAGCATATTTATGTATATGTCCATCGTGTCCATTTCCTACTGACCACATAGAAACCTTTTGACTGCTATGCCAAAGGATGGGGGAGGTTTTGGTTTCCATCTAGTGGACTTTGTTGCATTCAACACAAAGAATCTCTACGTCAAATCTAACTCAAACATACAAATGTGAGTCTGTAGGAAAACATTGTCACAACCTTAGAAATGACCCCAAACTCGAGCTTACATCATGTTTTATAATGTATCATGTTTTAAAAACACAACATATATTTTACAACTTAATTTGTCTGTGAAAACATGGGTGTTTTTACAATAGATGCCAGGTTTATGTAGAGTTGTAAAACGTACAGCGATTTCCACGTTTAAATGTATTTAAATGTAACTCGGGCTCATTTGCCGCTTCAAACACATGCTTTAGTGATGGCTGGAGGTGGTAAGTGTGTTGTCAATTATTGCTTCAAGATGTTCTTGAAAGCTGGGCTCTGTAAAACCTCAAGCTAAGCTCATTTATATCATGTCTTTGATTGTTTTAAATGCTGAAGTTGAAATGATGGAGCTGATGTTCGGCTTGAAATCTTCACGGGAAATGCATGCGATCTGTTTAATTTATATAGCTTCAGTCCTTGTGAGTTAAACTTGTCATATACTGCTGAAACTCACTTCATAAATAAATGGGGAAAAATGGGTTCTAGACCAAATTACCAATCTATACATTCCATCAGATTTCTTCAAGCTGAATATTGAGAATGTTTTATTGAAAGCATTACATAAGGTTTTATTCCTCAAAGCATTTTTAACAACATTTAGGAAAACTAAGTACTTTTTTTTTTCAAGAATGAGCATAGGGTATGTTTTAGTTTCAAAATATGTATCAAGATTCTCGTGTATTATTTCAGTGCTATGGACTTTTTAGTGTAGTTCAAGACAAACTGAGTTGTTTGAAAATGCATCTACCAGGATTATGTGTTTGCAAGTTAAGAGATTTATCATTTATCGGTAAAATAAACAGCCTCACGCAGGCTAAGTATCGACCGGCTGACATGGCAAATAAACTACCTAATATAGGTCTTCCAGACTGTCGGTGTTGCTTTCCAAACATCCGACTGAGAATAAGAAAAGATATTATTTTGTTCAAATTATCACAGTTTTCAATAACTAATACATTTAGCTGGTGTTTATGTATGTGTACCCTGCCTCTCGCCAAATTACTGCTGGAGATGGACACCACCCTCCCCACGACCCTTCGAGGATAAGCCGAATAGATGATGGATGGATGAATGAATATTTTATTTTGTAACAATACAATGCTGGAGATGGTTCAAAGTTCGCCGTTGTAGAGAGTTCAGTTTAGCAAGAGTTTTGTGCCCTATGTGGCAAAGTAGTTAGAAGCTTCATCATGTTCAACTTAATCTGCTAGCAAAAACTCTGAGCAACATGCTCTGTGAATTTAAGTAAACAGTTTCCAATAAGCTTGCTAGTAGGCTGTTAATAAGATAGCGAATATCAATTTTCAGGTTCTTCATGTTACTTTCACAAGCTTCAGAATGGTAAAATAAAACACATGCTTTGCAAAAGACAAACGTTTTAATAACAGAACAGTTAATTCACCTGATGGTAATTTTTGTTTCAGTCCTCTACTGCCGTGTACATTTGTATATTTAAAAAAAAAAATCACAACTGCTGGTAACGCTGATTATGTTAAATGTTTTTTAATACTTGTATTTACATGGCACATTCTGCTTTAATCTAAGTAGTTGTAGCTCTCTTTAAGTATTGAGAATGCATAAATAGTTTTCTCCAATTGTAAACTGCGGGACAAACAAAACCTTTAACTGCTCTGCCATTCTCCATACCTTAATTGGTATTCCAAACAAATTCTAGCTGTCATGTATAGAAACTAGGATGATATCAGACTATAAGTAATTGAATTTTAATTAGTCTAAATGATTGGTTTAATGGGGATTGGTTTGTCTTGTAAAGTGCCTTTTAGATGATATTTTCTTCCATGTATAGGTAAATTGAACTGTTAACTACAGTATTATTTTTTTAGCTAAGTGAATGACTATTTGTTTAATAATATTTCTGGTCAAGGTTACCACAGCCTCAGAATCTTTTACTCTGAATGGAGATCAGTGCCTGCATATTCCCATGCACACACCCACTCTTGTCTGCACGCTCTCAGATCTAATTGTCCCCCCCACCTCCCCACCCCTCTCCTTTTGCTGTGAGAAAATTTGCTGAGTGCCAGATGAAATAGAAATCAACTTAAGTGTAAAGCTCAGACTAGGGTGGGGAGAAACGGGGCGAGGGAGCAGCAGCCTACACTTGACCGCTCTTGACAATAGCGCCTCCTCCCACCAAATTCACATTGATTAATTAATTAGAATCCCTTATTAGCAAATTGACTGTCTCAGCCGATTATCAAATTCAGTTTCTTTATTGGATGCTGCTGTAGCGCCGGCGCCCCTGACGCTCTGTGTCTGCTCTCCGTCTGAGGCCGGTCACTCAGCTCGAGGGTCGCACTCATCCAGCCGGCTGAAGGAGTCCTCTGTGAACAAACCGTCAGACAAAACAGATGATGATGAGTCCACTACTAATGTGTAAAAGCTCATTTTTGGTTTGAGTGGTGACTGCTGTGTGTTTAAAGTGTTACGCTGCATAGAGGTTAAAAGTTCACTCTAATGTAATATAGCTGTATGGATCACGTGCACTCATAAGCTGCCGGTTATTTGACTTTTTGGGTTTGAGCATCGATGACTTATAATCATTTGTGAGAGTGATACTGATTTCTCTGTTTTACTCAAAAAGCCTTTATTTGCTAAACTTCTCCATATTTGCTGTGGAGCTGCCCATTGCTGTTGTAGACAGAACTTGTTTAAATCAACTTTTTGTCCTGCTTGGACGTGGTGAGCGAGCATTTCATTTGTCTGTTGTGCATTCATCACTGGTATGCGCAAGCAGGAGTCATATGATGATTTGAACTGGCGATAAAATGGGCAAACGAGGAAACAATCGTCTCATTGACCTCTCGACTGAAGATATGTTGACCTTAGCAGCATTCTCTACCTCCACACAGTTATGCGGGCATCATAGATGACCATGTGAAACATAACGGACCCAGAAGGACCAAACCAAGGAGCACATACGCAAAGTATGTTGATATGTTTGCGTCATAGCAGAGTCGATGGATTTCTATCTTCATTCCTATGGCGCCAAGAGAGTGGAAATAGTTTGCAGTATGAGAGAGCTGGCTGCCCGTCAGACTGAATGGACAGGACTGTGTAGGGCCATTGTGACCAATGTCTTTGTCCAGATGGTTCACATACCTTTAGTTGTGCTTTGGGTGAGGAATGCACTCCCTCGGGACAGTTCCCGACCCTGGAAACAAGGGCCAACATAAACACCCATGCCCCAACCCCCACTGTGCTCCTCACCTACAACACCTCTGATCCCTGTCAGGGCTCATAATGAGGCTGCAGCAGGATGAGGACTTATTGAAATCCTATAGAAATGTGACATCACACCTTCTACTCTCGGTAGTGGTTGTAATGTCCAGCTCGGAGTGCTTCCATCCTTCCCAGAGGTTCACCAAATGACACATTTCCAGCAGAATTGCAGGTGACAGAAAGGGTTTGTCACATAATGGTGTTAGGATGCAACGTACAGAGTAAAATGTGTGCTAACACCAGAGAGGGATCAGCACCTGATGAATTACCTTTAAAATGCTGTTCCTACCCCTTAAAGTACAGCAAAGTAAAGCAGACAAAGATGACCTGAGCTAATACAAAGTGCAGTATTAGGATACTAATTTAGTCACTGATAAATACTACACCTGAAAGCTAGTGCCTCCCTTGGTGACAACACCTAAACCTAAAATGTAATCTCCAGATTGTACCGTACGTCTTAATTGCTTTTTTTTCACTTTCTATGCTTTTATTTTATGCTTTGTTTGTTTCTTTCCACTTTTTGTGTCTTTATGCCTTTCGTGTTTTTTGTTTATTTACTGGCACTGTCAGGAGGTAAAAATAATTGCTAGCGATTCAGGGTTAGTTACTTACACTGGGTAACACAAAGTAACACACTCAACATTAATTGCTTTTTTTACTTTTACATGCTTTTATATCACACATATAGTCTGTTTGTTTACCACTGAATCATGTAAAGCACCTCAAATTAACTTGATTTTGAAAGTGTGCTCTGTGATGGACTGGCGACCTGTCCAGGGTGTACCCCGCCTCTCGCCCATTCACAACTGGAGATAGGCACCAGCCCCCCCACGACCCCTGGAGGACTAAGCGGTTTAGAAAATGGATGGATGAAAGTGTGCTAAAAAATGTAATTGCTTTGCTTTGCCTAAAAAAAGAGAGGTTCAGCATCTCATTTGGATCGTAATCTGGCCACTCCGATATAACATCTTGGGTGCCTAACGATTCAATTATGAAATTATTATTTTAGTTCCTTCTTTTTTTTCATGGCTACCTTCTACTTTTAGATGTATCCAGTTTCCATTAACTTAAGTATCCAAACAATTTTTATGTCCCATCTTTTATTTATTTGAAACCACAAATAAAACCAACACATGTCCAGAATATGTTTCATAATTATTTCAAGGTCTTATTTATCCATGAAAGCTACAGAAAATGTGTTTGCAAAAGGTATATTTTTGTTTCCATACAAGAGACATACACTTCCAATACTTAAACCGCTCAATTATATTCTGTTTACTTGAAGAAGACTTTGGATTTTAACAAATTAAGTGTTTCTGCAGTATGTGGTTAGGAAGAGTAATTAAATAAACAAAATAGACATTTCTTTTGCTGCTTGTCCTTAAGGCTAAACTTGAGCTGACGTAAATATCAGCTGCTGTATGCTGCAGCTCAGTGAGGACGCTCAGAGCAGCTGAACGAAGGACTTTTCTGGGGAAAAAAACGTTGTTGCTGCTAACATAATGTACAAAAACGCAAGATATTTGCTGTAGTTTGTATATTTCGCACAGCTTGGCTGACACTAGCTGAAGCCATAATGTTTCTGCCGCACAGTTTCCCAAAATATGTTTGGACCGACGCTGGAAATTAATGTTGTTTTTTTAATTATTATGAAAAATATTTGCTTTTTCAGCACTTTTGAATTGCTATCGATTTGGGATTTGTCAAATTGCAATAGTGAAATGACTCACCGCTTCCTTTCAGCATGATTGTACACTCTGAATCACTGTGAGCTCATTAATTCCAGAGTGCTTGAGCCTATGGTCACAAAGAATTACTGGTTTTGTCGATTACTGCACAACCCCAGACCATCTTGTTACTACCCTACTATGTTTGACTGTGAGAGTCATGAACTCTGACCTGAACTAAGTAAGCTGCTGTTACTTCCTGGATGAGTTGCCCATGTCGTTTTGGAGTAATTTTGGTATGTTGGCCTTATCAAGGAAGGTTCTCCGCTGTGTTTTCCCCAGTTAAGGATTAATGGTTCTATCCATTCAATTCTCTGGAGTCCAAAGGCCAGAGAACTGCCTCATTTGGGAGTGCTTGATTTTGAAGTTTCTCATCTGTTGTTGATTGTTTTTTGTTTGTTTTTTCCAGACTGGGGCCTGATGCATTGGCTTTGTTAACATTTTAGCATACTTCACATAGTAGAACATTGTCTATTTAAAGTTAATACATTCTCAAGTTTTGTGTTTATGTTTCAGATGGTGGAAAAAATTGTTTCCGCCCTTTGTAACCACAATTTTTCTGCAAACTTTCCATGTTTTCTGTCACCAAACCAGTTCCAATTGGGAAGGTTGTTCTTGACTTTACAACAAATTCCTCCTTAGCCTCATGCCTTCCGTATTGGTTGCTTCCACTCAGCACGTGAACAGTGAATTTGGCGTACGCAAAACTATGCCATCGACTATAATTATTATCGCAAGGGGACAATTGTTTTATTTTGATGAGATTTTTCAACGATATATTGTTAACGATATTGGCCATTCCTGTTTTGGATATATATATATATATATATATATATATATATATATATATATATATTATTGATTTTTTTTTTTATTGACTGGTAAAAAATGAATAAGACTGGATTTTTTTTGACCCCATTAGTCAAAATAACAGACAACAAAGATGTCTAGTGCTCGAACAAGGAGACTCTCAGTCCTCATCACCACAGATACATCATTGAAAAAACCCAGTGGGAGCATTGAAAACAGCCACTTTGCTACTAGAATAAAAGTATAAATCAGATCAGCTGTTTTATTTGCTGCAGTTGTAAAAGGAGGACTTGACCTCTTTACATCAGTTACTCTCTGTTGTGCATCTTCTTTCCTTTTGCTGCATGAATTTTGAGTTATTAATGAAGCTCAAATAATCTCATTGTATGGAATATAAAATGAGTCCTTTTTGTGTTGGATAAATTTTAACATGAACAAGGACAAATGTGCAACTGAGCAGTCTTATGAGAATAAAAGGAAACCTGTCGCCCTTGGCTGTATTTTGTCCCATTATAATGGAGCAATGAATAGGATGCGATACTAAGTGCTGCTGCTGCTATGAAACCCTTTGTTTTTGAGTTTGGCTTCAAGGGTTTCTCCAAAAACTGAGGATGCTGGTGTCTCCTTATTATGGTTCTTTTGCTCTAGTTGCCATCAAAGCCAGCCAGTTTTGAAAGCCAGGGTTCAATAATTTAGAACTGTTTTTGATGTCAAAATCGCCAGGATCACTTTAGAACAAGTAGTTTTATTCCAAGCATCCCTAAGATAAACAGTACGATTGCTAAAAGCTTTTATCCTGACTTCGTTTGCGAGGAATCAAAGAGGCAGAGGAGGCGAGCCGCATCAAACCAAGACCAGATGTTAAGCAGCTCTGCATCAGAGCCGTCGACAAGATACACTTTTAAATTGGTGAGGAGAGAACGCGTTAAAGTAGGCCTGAGGTTAGGAAAAGGCTTTAAGCGGTTACGGCTGTTTTTAGTCCCCTTCTATGCCTCTTTTACCTCCTCTGCGTGTATCGAGTCCTTTGCACATCTGTCGGCATGTATCCGCCGCTCAATCGCTCTCCCTGGGCCACGGCGGGTTCCCTAACAGCTCAGTGTGGCTCTTCCATTAATCAAAGACACTTCCAGTGTCCCATTACAGAAACACTGCTACTCGGCCTGTCTGAGGCTGACAGCTCACCAATTCATCTTCTCTGCGGAGAAAAAAAAAAAAAGCCATTGTGGCATGCCAGTCGCCTCTACCTGTTCAAATGGAGGGCTGTTAAGAGTGCAGGAAGACCCCTCTGAAATTGTTTTCTCTGGGTCAGGCAAACAACAAAAAAAGGTAAATTGCTTGTCTCAGGTAACGCGCAGGGGGAGTGAGCTGGTGGCAGACGGTGCACTTTGGGGGGGTTAGCAACAAAATAAGAGGATGGAGATGTGTTTGTTAAGAGGCAGAATTCAATGAGATGCAGCGATGCATTTTAGCACAACTGTCTAAACGCTGTGCTGACACCGCCACGGACCCTCTGCTGGGGCTGCCTGCCACTAAGTACATCTCCTTATTCGTCCCCTGTCGCCTGCAGACGGCAGGTCAGTGTGTTTAGGTTCCTGGCGATAGAGAGCACACCGTGGGGAGACATACTGCTCTAATATATTTCCGTCAGCCAAAACGGGGGCAAGCAGAAGTTTTCAACTGTTTCCATTCGAGAATGTTAGCAAAGTTAGAATGTTGTGTCATCTGTAATTTTGATTCATTAACCATCTTTTATGATGGTGAAAACATTCATTTTGAAAACAAAAACAAAAAAACAATTTAAATCTAATTGCTCATTTAAATATGGAAAATTACAATAAAAAGCCTTTCTAGATTAGTATTTTAATAGTTCCAACACCAAATATACATTAATATATATTAACGGACATATTGGAAACTGTTTTTTTAACTTCCCCAGAAGCTAATATCCATATATTGCTTCAAAAGGATTCAAGTAGAAAAGCAGCAGTCAACCCTTTAAAGTTCCTGGAATTTCTGCCCAAAATGTTTTAAATAATGCATAACCGAATTACGTTTAAAGCTGTTCTTAAACCACTTTGAGTTGAGCCATGGCTATGGTCTCTTTGGAAAGAAAACATTCTGAAGTTGTCCTCATTATTGTTAAGAAGTAATATGATTTTTTGAATATGCTGGAAACAATGTAATTTATGTCTGCCTATTGATTTTCTAAGAATCAAGCTCTAAAAGTGGCTTTAGAAAGAAGTTGTGAATTGAAAAACACTGTGGGTGTAAAGCCTGAAGTATAAAATTTATCTTCACCAAATTTGACAGAAATGAAGCAAAAAAATAAAATGAACTCTCCAGGGTGAATGCATAACACATCACCGTACCCCTCTAATTAAAAAATATTTTAGCAGAATCATTATGGTCTATTCTCAAACAAAGCTCCAAGGCTTCGTCGAAGTCATATTTTATTTTAGAAATATGTTTTGCCACATTGTCAAAAACATCTCTTACTGCTGTGTAACTGTGCAAAACACTATAACATCTTTGTTTGGATGAGTCCAAGTCCAGTGATAAAGGCCAACCCGTCATGTGAGATATCTGCGTCTACAGCATTCGATTCGCTATTTGAAGTGTCAAATCATCCTAATTCTGCACAGTGCTTGGTTTGAATTACACACCAAAGAAATACAAGGGTACTCTTCAGCCATCAGCTATTTGTTCAAGATTTGCCACAGCAAACTATTGGATCAAGTAAGAAGTCAATCAAAAGCTAAAATACCTTCTTTTTTTTCGTGGTCACTTGTCTTATTTTGGATCTCAGATTTGTTTTGGACTAGAAAATTTATTGGAGGACATTAATCCTTGCCAATGTGAAAATTGCTCTGTTTTCTCACTTATGAGGTAACAAATGGTGAGTCGGACATTTTATTTCTTTTGGGGGGTTGGCCAGAACTGCTCTCTGTGTCTACAGTAATGATTGTATACATGATTGGCATATATTAATGAAATCACAAGACCCTTATTTTTCTAATAATTATTCTAGATAGCTTCCAATATTTACACCAAGAGTCCAAGTTCAGAAAGTGTGGCGATCATAGCTAGAACCAAGAGCTCTGTCAGAAATTGTCCTAGTATGATAAATGCTGGCAAGGTTATGATTGGGACTTTTTTTTCGACCAAAAGACCCATGCACCTAGCAGTCTGTGAACTTCTCTGGATACCAACGTATAGTAGATTCACCTATGATCTGTCTGACAGCTTAAGCTTGGACCAAGCCTGCCCATCAACAGGAAAATGATCCCAAATGCAGCAGCAAATATACAACAAAACAGACAAAGAAGAAAAAAATTAAGGATATGCAGTGGTCTAAAATGAAGATGTTAACCTGATTTGAAATACTGTGCTTTATAAAAAAACCAGTGTTTTTTAAACTAGAAGTTACAGAACCTGTCCACTATGATGTGAAAGATATAAAGTCAGATTAACGACTACTTCCAGTCATGGTTGCTAAACGTGACCCTTCTAGCCAAACGTGTCCAAGCTAGCTAAACATGGCTGTGATTGGTTAAATCAGTAAGTCTTTTCAACTTGTTTTGTGGTGCTTATTTAGAAGCAGTCTGACTTTAAATCAGCTAAATTAGTTCAGTTGTTTCTCATTTTCATGATAGAATCTTTTCCTTTGAAGTAAAATAAAAAAATACGCTTTAAAACAAAAAATAAAATGTTTCTATCATGACACACAAGCTTATTTTAAAAACAAAAAAAAAGTTTTATGGTTTTCTAATGAGTAGAGGTCTGCCAAATAAGCATGTTTACTATTTAAGTGAATGAAATATAAATGTAAATTTTCTGGTAATATGTTATTTTCCTGTCTTGTTTAGCCTTATTTAAAAAAAAATTTAAAGACTGTAACTATGTATGAAATTCAGTAATGTCCCAGCCAATCTTTAAAAAATTGGTCGGTTAAACTCTTGTGATCATTTTTTAAATAAAGGGATGCGAGAGAATTCTTTCAGATTTATGGAGGTTTTAATACGGACTTGTTTGAACAAGCAAGGGGGAACAGCATTACATACAACCGTACAAAAACTGACCTGCTTCCTGACAACTAACAGCCTTTTCAGTCGTCATATTAGTAAATAATTCTTCAGGGTGAAGTCTTGTAGACTCTCAGACGTCTTCAGGTGATACAGAAGCCTAATCACGCAAAATGTCAGGACGACCAGTGTACAGAGGGTCGTCTCCATGGCAACACAGGATGTAGGAATTTTAATATCAGTTTATTTGACCTGACCTAAGTCCTACTGTGTCATACAATCAGATTAAATCACTATGCCATGACGAAATAGCACACAGTACTGTCAGTATGTAAGAATACACAGAACAGATCATTCTCAATATAAAGTTTCCCCTAACACTCTTTGCACCAAAGAATTGATATCTTTAAATTATTTTCCTGCTCATACAGTAAAGGGATGTAAGTATTAGCATACATTCTGTATGCTAATACAGAATGTATGCTACATGCAAAAACTGCTACATGCAAAAACTATATTTATGTTATATGATGCTATATCATGCTATATGATGCTCCAAACACTTGCTAATTTGGACCTGTGGCTACTTTTGGCTAAAATCTTCAACCCCACATCATTTAACACCGTAATACAAAACAGCTTTAAAACAACCAAAATAGCTAAAAATATTCTTAATAATAGTGTTTTTATGGTTAAGGTAAATAGACATAGTTTCCCAGTGGTACAAATAGTCCTTCATCAGATGCAAAGTTCAAAAACAATTTAATGTTGGAGGATTTTTTTCAGTAATCAGACTCCAAAGTGCACAGAATTCAGAGAATTACCCCAATTATTTAAAATTTCACTCAGTGTTTAGCCTTTGTAAACCAGAAGTTGTCCAAAAAGATGTCATGCAACTTGTTTAAGAACTACAGGGGAGAGCCGATATACATTTTACAGTAAGGACACATTGTAAAGATCATGAGTTAGAATCAGGGGGCTTTAGCAGTTAAACTAAATAGTATCTGGATATGCGAGAATCCTAGTGAAATTGTTTCCCTGTAAGTTGGCTATTCTAAAGTACTTTGGTGGTATCCTGCGGTAAATACACTGCACTGTGTGGAGGTCAAAGGAAAAAAAGAAAAAAATTAATTTGAAACCTGGTTGCAGCTGCAGACTGTGAGGTGCTCAGTCCAGCGTTTTTAACTTCCTGGAAGAAGAGAAGAGGTGAGTGGCCTAATTCCAAACTGAGGTACAAACCGAGAAGCAGAAAAACTCCAACCTTGCCATGATTTGTCCGTTTCCTGACAGCCCCGTGTGATTATGCTGCTTTCATTAAGATCAGAACTTTCTCTTTTAATGAACACATGGACGGAGAAAGCGAGTGAGGCCAAATGAGAAAGGACAGCTCTTTCCCTCCCTTCTCCTTCCTCTTCATCCCTTGCTCCTCCTGATTGGCATAATGAGGTGAAGGCTAGTTGGCACAAAGCTGCTCCAGGGGGCAAATGGAGACATTATTATTGTGTGTGTATGTGTCTGTGTGTGTCTTGGCGATCACACCCCAGCTCTGCTGGGCTATTAATTACCCTTTCTGTAACATGGCATCTGCTGAGACGGGGCGACTGAGCGAGCTCCGCCGAGGATGGGGAGGGCTGCTCTCGCTCCAGCTCTCTTCTCTGTGGACCCCAGCTGCAGTTTAGTTCTGTGCTTATTAGATTCCATCTACATGTATGATTGATTCAGCACCTGAACTGTGCTTTTCATGACAAGAATGCCAAACAAACACATACACACTATTTTGTGGGGGGGGCAGTACCTCAGCTGGCAAATATTTAACTAGGCAGAGTCGCTGCGATGCCCGCTCTGTTCAAGCAGATTTGGACGTGTTAGTGGCAGCTGTTTGATTTGAAAGAAGATTTAAAGAAAAAAATTAAAGCATTTCTATCGAACGAAGTGTATGATTATCTGACTAAACTCGACAACTAAAAAAGTCTCATTCCTTACATTCAGTTATATATTTTGGGCATTTGGGCAAAACTGAAAGGAATTTAGTGCTGTACTAAGCTTATTTAGGGAGGATGTGGAATGTTAAACTTCAGGAGAAAATAATATGCCAAAAGTGTCACATCAACACTAAGAAGAAATACAACTGGATTGTTGCTCACTGTTCCAAAGTCTCAATGTCAGCTTTATTTATTTATTGAATTTAGTATTCCAATTAAAAAATAAATATACGTAGCAGACAGCGAAAATCTTAAAAACTTTTTTTCTTTGAGCGATAACGGATAATAGCCAAAGTCAAACCTTTTTTTTAAATGAGTAGTAAATCAAGAGGAAATTTGATCTGTATTTAATACGGTGGTTGAAAATACTTTGCATTAATTGTGGTGAGCCACTGCTGTACCAGAAAAGACCGTTAAGTGTCTTACTAAATGCATTAAAGCACAGAGTGATACATTTTACTTTAGGTGGTTATTTCTGTTCATTTCAATGATTATAGCTTAAAGAAGACTTAAGACTGGAAGAATAGAACGTTCGTTCTGCAACAGCTGAAGAAGCTGACTCTTCACAACAATATATCAAACCAGATACAGTATGATGGAAAGTCCAGTGGAAGGAAAACATAAATGGTTTTATCAAAAGGTGCACAAACCGCAATAACAGCAGAATTTAGAAGATAGTTATTCCATAGACCTTTATATTAACAGATAAACACTTAATTTATTTACATTATCCTGTTAAATAAATGTATATGAAATACCAAGGTTAGGGTTGTCATGGACAGACAGCACGGGATAATGAAGGATTATGGAGTATATAAATGACTTTATTCAGGGACATCTGTAATATCACCACTTTAAATTTCCTCTTGACAGGGCTGTTCCTCCAGTGTAAATGGTAAACATTGTTTTTATTTAACCCCCAAGCATTTTTACGTAAGAGGTACTTGTTACATACTTCTGGCGGAAATCAGCCTTTTTTTCTTTGCAGGATCCTTTCTATATACATATACATATTGTACATTGATGAAAGGTAGGATTGTATCCTTGATTGGCCTACATCATTGGAATCTCACTCAGAAAGTCAACGCTGACTAACCCAGCGATTTAAGCCTTTAATCATCAGAAAGAGCCATCGTGAAAAAAAATGCTCTTTTTATGTCCCCAAGTAGTCTGATGTTCAAAATCCAACAAAAATGAATGCTCTAAACCAGGGATGCACAAAGTGCGGCCCGGGGGCCATTTACGGCCCTTGGACTGATTTTGCACGTCCCTTGACCACCATTTAAGATTGGTACATACTGCAATTGGTGCCACGACATAAATGATGGATGCAGATGGAGACTTTATTTTATAAGGGCATCGTTTTTGTTGACACATTTATGAGGATTAGAAAATTATCCATGGCACAAAACTAAATTATTCATCTTTTAATTATCATATTTTTTTTGCTTTTTAACTACGTAAACGACTAATGCAAAGCAGACATAGACAACCAAACATAGCTAAAAACACATATTTTCAATGAAAGAATGATCCAAACCCTGTTCTTTATGTTGAAAAAAAACAATTTTTGAAAACTATTTAAAACTTATTCCTTTTAAGCCAAACCTTAAAATCCTTGTTTTTTTTTTAAATCTACAATCTTTGAAGAATCCCTTTTCTACAAGAATTCCTACTTTTGTGTTTCATTAAAATGATGCCTGTTTAATGTGTTGTTAAGATGGATATATATATATATATATATATATATATATATATATATATATACACACACATTTTACATTAAAAAAATCGTATTTTTGTGGCCCGTGGGCATTTTTGACTTCATGATTCTGGCCCTTGTAGCAAAAAGTTTTAGCATGGTGGCGCAGCTCACCTCACAGCTAGAAGGTCCTGGGTTCGATTCCAGCCGGGGATGCTGTTTGTGCAGAGGGTGTGTTTGTTCATCCATATCATCGGCACCCCACCCTGGGTGGGGTTGGCAAAAGTGCCTTTCTGTGTGGAGTTTGCATGTTCTCCCAGTGTTCCCTTGAGCAGCTAATATGAGCTACTCCCACAAAAACATGCACTAGTTCTGGGCTGTATACTGCCCCCTCCTGGCTGAACGGGGCGCCTAAAGGATTGGGGAGGATCTGGCTGGAATAACGTGATCCTTCCACGCGCTACGTCCAGCTGGGGAATCCCCACCCCTTCAGGTGAAAAGAAGGGTTCATCACTCCTCAAAGTATGAAGGAGGCTTGCGCTCAGTGTAGGGCCCTCCTGCGGTTGGCGGAGGGAGAGCAATGCCCAGGACTGGACTTAGGAACACTGGGTGATAAATAATGGGGAAAAAACTGTGGGATAAAAAAAACAAACAAAAAAACTGTGTAGCAAAAAGTTTTGACCTTTATA
The DNA here is from genome assembly GCA_028564705.1 of Apricaphanius iberus. Classification (NCBI taxonomy): domain Eukaryota; kingdom Metazoa; phylum Chordata; class Actinopteri; order Cyprinodontiformes; family Aphaniidae; genus Apricaphanius; species Apricaphanius iberus. The sequence continues at coordinate 2,080,010 of JAPXFQ010000269.1, forward strand.
AGTCCCTTCCATCTATGTATTTTGTCCAAAGTTTTCATTATAATTACATTTGCATGCTCATATTAGCCTAAAAATAACACAGCTCTCTTCGTTCTCTCTTCTTCTGGTCCACTCTCCATACCACCCAGTGGTATGGAGTGTGGATCAGAACGTCGCTATGAATTGCGGCCCGGTTGTGCCATCAGGTGGCGCAGACATGGTTCCTTTAATTTTAAACCTGCAAACTTTGTGACGAAGTATCTCCCCAGTTAGATTCTCCGTTACCACCTTTTGTCCTTTAACTTGTTTTTTGAGACGATGATCACTGAAGGTTTTAGACTGTTTTTGTAAGATGCGATTGGTCACACAGTGGGCGGTCCAAGCTGCCTGAGGCGGCACATCGTTTGCAAATGGTTGCTGTGATAAAGATTTCTATGAAAGGTGCTGAATAATTCTTAAACTGCAGTAGTCATAAAGTGTTTTAAATGCTGTACAAGTTGTTTGAACAATTTGCAGAGGGGTTTTAATACTTTAAGGGGCAGCAGTTGACCTGACTGTAAACATGTCGAAGTTTGTGAGAATATCCTCTTCATCACCCCATCATCCTCTAAACACGGTTTCATCATGGAGGAGATTTAACTGTCCTGTTTGTTGTTTACGTTGCCATCCTGCTCTCGGTCTGCTCCCACCAAACACACACACACACACACACACACACACAGGCGTGGTGAGTCAGAGCACTAGCAGTCATATCGATTTCTTCCTCTATGCTCTTGCTAACCTGTTGAAAGGGAAGAAGTCCACCCACTGCCATCACAGTACTGGTCCAAACCACAGCAGCAGATTAATAATCTCACCGGGCTGTTATGTAATATTATTATGACTCCATTGAATTACATCTTGTTAATGTAATCAGTCTCTAACTGTGCTAAACAAACCCCTCCCTGCTTAGTGTCATTAATCCTGTTAATCCTGCCATCATTAACATGAACATCATTAAGTTTGTTTTTCAGTTTATTTGAATCTTTCTTTTTATCTGAGCTGATTAAATGTTATATTATGCAGATTTTTGTTGATTTTCTTTTTTTTGTCTCTGATCCACACACTGTGGATCAATATTTTCTTACATTACTAATGATTATTAAAAAGGATTACATGTTACGTTTGGAAAAACTATATATTAACAGTGCTTGTAAAAAAGGGAATTGCCCTTTCGGTTGCTAAATGCTGCTGCTGCCTTCTTTATGCATGCGTCTCATTTCGACCCTTTCTAGGTGTTTTTGTCTTTTCATCCACAATTTCCACCTCACTGTTGCTGCTCCTCTTCTCCTTCCGCAATCATCAGTCTGGATGGATTACAAAATAAAAGTATCATTGTAAAATTGAATGAACTAAAGTAAATGTCTAATCAAATAACGTTTGATTATGGAAACATTTTACCAGACTTTATGTATTTTCTAAATAAAATACAGATATCTAAATATTAAAGATAAGTAATTTCTTTAGCTGCTTAATAACTAAAAGGCATCACTTTAATAAATAAAGGTGGAAATACAATTTCCCTCGAGCTGTTGCTCACTTTACGCCAGGGTTTGATCTGGTTTCAGATAACGGCTCTTTCTTTTTATTTTCATAATTGGAGGGATAGTTGAAGGCGTAGATTGTGTAACAAAAGCTCTGTTCTGTTTGGAGAACTCAAAGTATCATAGATTTTTAAGATGCTCTATTTTTAACAAAAAACAAAACTCCAGAGCATGGAGCATGCTGCCACCACCAAGCTTACCGGTCCTTGCAGCGGTCTTTGGTTTAGAAGTCTTTAAACGTCTGTCTTTGACGTTCCTCTCGGGACATTTGGTTTGTCCATGTTCAGTGCTGCAAATTTCAGTCAAGTTTGGATGTGTTTGTTGTGGAACTGGGACTGGTTTTTAGATTTGACACCTTTGACTCCATGTTGATGTAAAGTTGTCTTCACCGTGGGCTGGGACACTAGTGTTCCAGTGGTTTCCACTTCATAGCAGGCTGGACACTTAATGATTCTTTTATTGTTCCTCGACATCCTTCCAGCTTCTGGGATATCCTTCCTGAAGCCCCAACTAAGCATCTGGGGACTACTGTGGATCGCTATTCATGGGGTCACCTATTTATGGATTTTTCTGTGTAACATGGCTCAAGATTATTAGCAGAAAATATGCCTAACCGTCAATCTTTTTAAATGTTATGGGGGGGATGCAGCAATACCTAGAGGCAATACCTCGACCAAACAATATGGAAGAGCTCCATATTCTCTACAGATTTGTTATTGTTTATGCTATCATTTTGACCCAGGTGTCTAGATAAACATATAAGAAATTCACAGGTGGTTCTGCTACAGTTGCATCCCATCTGGAGCAGCTGGAAGATAATCTGTGGACTAGCACATTAACAGCTCATTGTTGCGTCGTGTGATGTTTTCCCTCACCGGGGTCGCAGTGAGTCGGCTCTGGAGAGAAGGGACCGACCCCGTCCTGACATCCAGATGCTGCTATTTCAGTGTTCTGGCCCCGTGGCCAAAAAGCTGTCAGCACATATTTGTATTTTTGCTTCTCCTTACAGAACACTTTCTGTGTATATTGGAGGGGAATATGCTCTGTTAATCACAAAATATGTGCATCCTCTGAGACATTCAAAAACTCATGTTCTCATGCCTTTTCTGCTTCATATAAATCTATATGATCTGTTGTCTTTTACACAATTTTTTTTTTTTGTCTTAAACATCCCACTTGGCAGCTTGCTCCGTTCTAGACCACTGGTCAGACTGGGGTTGAGCTGCTACTGAGATTCTCTGATAGATGTGTGCTTTTGGACCATTCACTTTAGTTCCCATTAACATGAGCAGCAAGTTTTCCAGCTCCAATCCAGAACCAGTCAGACCACTTCCTGCATGTCTCATATTTCTTGTTTCCCCCTCTGGATCTGTGTCCTTAAAGACCCAAACTGAATTATTTTAAAGAGGCAGCTCACACGTCGCTATGTTATTAGATAGATTTCACACACGCAAACCCAACAGTCTCACATGACCCTCCGCCGCGCAGGCTCTGATTCAACCCGACAGGAATTCTTGGCACAGACCGCCCACTCCTTTCACTGGCTGCTGTTCAGCTGTCATACTCACTCACTGAAGTTTTCTCTGCTTAATCGTAGCGCACAGATGACGGCACTAACGCGAGCCGCAGCGATCACACGCTTCATGTTTGTCCACATACAAACTGGGAGTGGAAGGTCGGACGTGAGGCTGGGCAGGAAGCTGCTGCGAGGAGAGAGACGTTGAGAGAGACGTCTGGAAGCTTCCACATTGTAATAAGCTCTGATGATTCCCAAAGTCAAGTTTGAGGGACCTGCAGGGAAAATCAGTCTAGCTGCTGGAAGTGGGAGAGTTTGTCATGCTTCATTATGTTTGGGTTTCCTTGGAGCGAGTTTAGTCTCCAGTCAGTCATACCTAATAAGTTCTAATGCTGTTAAGGTATGAATTTATTTAGTTTAGGAAAAATGTGGATGACAGAGTTAGTGTTGCAGGTGAGTTGTAAAGTATGCAGCACTTGGAGCATTTAAGTCATATTTTCAGTTTACAGCTTTTGAAAATGAAACGTCAACATTAGATATAAAATATTAGTGTTCGAGATGCACCGATCAAGATTTTGCTGGTTGATACCAATTTTCTTTGCATTTTTAGTGGGCTCCTCTGACGTTTGGCAGGTACGGGTTTTCCTTTCAAGGACTATATAAAAGAGAAAAAAAAATGTAAAACGTTTCAACCCAACAATTAAATCTAAAAAGAAATAATTAATTACGACAGGAAAAAATCCATCAAAAAACATATTGATGCATTTAAATAAAAGGAATCCTAAATCAGTCAACTAATGATCACTATTATCACTTGGTTAACAATAAAAAATGCAGCTTATTTTGCTGTCAGAATTTGCCCAAACATAATTTTTAATTGGAATTGGATCAAGATTTGTGGAAAGGTGTTTTTATTTTATTTTCTACTTTTGATTCACCCCAAACCTTGAATGCAACTCTAAAACAACCAAATTCCTATGTTATGATGGTTTAAAACATCACAACAAAAAATAAACCTGTGTATACCATAATTGAATTGCAACAATTATTCCTCCTGCTGCTTCATTAGTGAAGCATATTGACTGTACTACTATGTTTATAGTATTATTTTTAAAAGCTTACAATACATTCCTTCTAAAGGTAGCAGTTGCATATAATGTCAACAAGCTGATATTGGATGATTAGTTGGGCTGTCTGCTCTGGTGGAGCCTGCAGTCAGCTGCTGACATGCATGTTGTAGTTTTAAAATGGCATTACCTGAATAACAGAGATAGGGGGAGCGCTTCTCGTTTTCGCACTTTGACTGCATGTATGTTTTGTGACTGGCGATACTTCCTAACAACTGAATATGTCAGTTTGCAATGGAAAACTGTAAAAGGTCTCTTTCAGCCAGCTGACTGGAAGGGGCAGCACGTCCTGATTACTTTGATTAAAAAGACTTTAAAAGGACATTCTGCCTCTTTTCAAAACAGTTATATTAGCTTGAACATTTAATGAAGTTCTTCCACTCTTACATGAAACGATCTCATCAGCTGACTTCTTGACAATTTTAGTCACTTTCAGGCTCTGTCACTTTTAAGGTATCTAGAAGTTGCAGACCACACCCATCCACCCTGTTAGTGGGCTGCAGGTTCGCCACATGTGAAAAAGGCATGGAAGTATGGTTAGTTAGTCGAGTCTGACAGGGCTTTCTTGCAGCAAAAGAGTAGAGGGATGTCTTTATTTATGTTTTTCAGTTTTTGTAGAGGTAGCAGAGACCAAAACGGCAACAAAAGGGATGAAAAAAGTGAAATTTGTGTAATTTGTCCTCTTTATAATAGCAGTACATGAATAGCAAATAGGGGGCACTCTTTAGGCTTCCTCATCTGTTTGTGTGGCAATATTTCCAAACAGCTGAATGTGTCTTTCTTGTTGGCGATGGTAAAGTGTAAGCGGCTTCTTTCAGCCAGCTGACAAAAAGAGTAAAGCGTGATGAAAATACCTGCATTAAAAACATTTTTAAACCTTGCATTTATTAAGCAGAAATACTAAGTTTGTTGTTGAAGTTATATTTCTTATGGACCTGGATTGCTGAGTTTCTGTGTTCCCCATAAGGTGTTAATGTATGTAGGAAACAGGAATCTCACAGAGGAAGCAGCCTTAGTCCACCAGGAAGGCAGATATCTCATGCCTCCCTTCCCTGACTTGTTTACTGCAGCCCCACAGAGATCCGGGGGGGCCTGTTCGGGTCGCCCGTGGCCGCTGTGTTGCTGCTCCTGGAAGGCGGATGTGCAGGGAATGACGGTGCACATGGCTCGGTGCCACCGCTGCCACCTGAACCTCCCTGAGCCTACACACACACACACACACATACACACACACACAGAGGAGTTTGTGAGGTCAGACACATCAAAACAAGCTGCCTGAGGCCATCTCCAGTGTCAAAATAAGCCTCTGAAAGCTTACCTTTTTTTCTTTCTTCTGTAAATCCTTTCTCCCTGAAACACACAAACACACCACTGGCCTGCTGTTTTTCTCACAATATATTTTTTCTTTTTTTTTCCAGCATTAGGACTGTTGTACAGTAAATCAATCCCAGCGGTGTTGCATAATAGCATGAGGGCTGTGTCCAGAACACCAAAATAATCACATTGTCAGCTGGTCCCCCTCTGGCTCTCACTGCCTCCTAAAACCCAAAAAATCACAAGGCCCTTCTCCTGTTTCCGTACAAACAGCCGTGTTTACACTGATCCGTGGCACGTAGGATGCTCAGCGCTGTCGACGGCGTGCCAGGCGCTTTCACAGATCAGCAACATCTGTGCTCAGCAGTAGTCGTTCTGACGTTGGACAAGAAGCGCGTGGCATGCATCCTCCACACCGCCGATAATGATGTGTTAAATGTAGAGGTGGGTAGAGTACTCCAAAATTGTACTCGAGTAGCACTACTTCGACATACATTTTTACTCAAGTAAAAGTAACAATAATGTGTCCTAAAAAGTATTTGGTAAAGAAGGCTACCTGAGTACTGGGTAACATTTGATTTAAAGTTTTTAAAATTATGTCATCACACAGACAATAATCTAATGTTATGTGTAAATTTAGGCATTTTAAAAACTAATGAATTTTAAAAAATAAAAACATGCATAATAACAAAAAGTGATTATTCTTTAAAGTAGAGGAATGACTTTCCTTGGTATCGATTGAAATTTAAAGAATCTATTCCGATTCTCAAGTTAGAATCACTTATCACGATCTGATCCAATCTGTTCCAATTAAATACTGATTTAGGTCGGTGCTTTGATTTTTTTTTTTTCTTTTTTGACCCATCACCTTAATCATATAGCCATGATTCAATTATGCAAATAGTGGGTGGGGTTACAGTTCACCATGGGAAATGGTATTAACTGATTAAGACCTAAGCCTTAAAATGTCCAGCTGGACTTTTCCCTCAGGTTTTAACTGTAAAACAAAAAACAGGGCAAACATTGTTAAACGATTAAATCAATTTTTGGATGTCTGATCCGATTTTTTATTAGAATAGATTTTTTGACTTTTACTGTTACACATCATTAACTTACAGTAGAAAATGTTTTTATTTATAATAGAAGGTACGAAGTACTTCCATTGACAATTTATGGCATTTACGCAACAAATTGAACATTATGTTAGAGAAACAAAGTTAGTATAGAAATAGATGAAATAGATAGATAGATAATAAACTGTGGGTGTGTGCCTGCTGTATTTTTTGTTAAAACGTGATTTTTCGTTCATTCAATCAATTTCCTCACAGTGGGTGGTCTGTCCAGAAGTTGTACTTATTTAGTAAGAGTAGAGTTCATAATAACATTACTCAGGTCAAAGTAAAAAGTATGGTGGGTAAAACTACTCTTGAAAGTATATTATTCCCATAAACTTACTCAAACAGATATAACTAGTTACTCCCTACCTGTTTAAAAGCCTTGAAACACATTTATTCCAGCAGCATGAGCTCAGATATGATTCAAGCTACTTTTTATAAGCATCTGTGTAATTATCCCAACCTGCCTGTCTTTATTTCATGCAGTTTGTTGGGAGAAGAGTAATAAAAGGAGGTTAGTTCCTAGAATCCCTCCTGGTTAGTTGCCGCTGTTAATATAAACCTACCTTTACATACCCTCATGCTGACCTGTCATATTGACCTAGAACCTTTAGCCAAGCCGGCTGTGGAGCATAAACTCTAAACTCATACTTGTTTTCCTTATACTCTTCATCCTGCTCGGGTTTGTCGTCAAGCTCTTTCTCTGCTGTCTGCATTTAAGTGCTTTTCTTTCTTCGCCTTCCCATCGCACATGTTGCCGTCATCTCGTTGCGAAATGCAGCTTTTATTGATGTAACAGGTGCTTAGCTCGACTGTGGCAGTCAAAATACCACATCTTCCTCTCTGTTTGGCTTTCAGAATGGAAGCTAAACTTAGAAATCTTTGAGGTTTTTCTGCCGATTGATGGAAGGTGATGCCAATGCATAATGCATGAAGGGAGAGGGAAGACTTTGTCTGGCTGCTTTTTATAGTCGACCAAAGCTCCCATACAGCACACACACAACTTAGAAACTCTGCGCTGTAACCTCTCATAGATCAAGAAGGCAGGAGGCATGAGAAGAAACAGGAGTCTAGCAAACTGGCAACATTGTAGAGAATAAAAAGGAAACGACGAGACGAAAGAGAAATGTCGAGACGCTATTTTCAGACGGCGGGGTCGTTTGATGCTTGAACCAAAAGAGAGGCAAGAGGGAAGTTTGTGTGGAGGGGGGAGCAGGGCTCATGTTTGTCTCAGAGATGGGCTCTAACAGAAATACTTTCTACGTGTGATCCTACGTGCCCTTCTTTTGTCTTTGTTCCCGGTGTCTTCAGCTGTTTCAGACGAGGAAGAGGGAAAAACAAAAAGAGGGAAAGTGTGCAGGCGAACTCGAGCTGCCTCCTGCCTCCCTCCGCTTTCAGCTGCTCTCTCTGCAAACACAATTTGCTGCCCTCAAAAGTGTGAAGTTATTTTCTCCCCATCCTTCTAATCCTTATTTAACCAGGCTTCTTGACTAAGTGCACGCTGTCATTTATAGTAATGACCGAGGGGAGAAGCTGCAGGGAACTGCACTCAGGCACGCTCACACCTGTGTGCTGCCCTGATCGAGCCAGTAACCTCTGCACACTTTCAGATCCCTCATAGTTCCCTTCATTGCACAGATGTCTACAGGAGTGCTTCTTAAACTTTTGATAGAAAGGGCCACCTCAGTAAATGTGAAGTTTTTCCTGTTAACCTCAGTAACAGCCATTTTAAAAACAGTAAAATGGGACAGATTATTTTGTTTTCTGACATAAAAAATGGGGGAAAAAACACCTTATCAGCTGATTGGTTGATAGAGGTGATTTACTAAAACTGTGTTCTATTATCTCCAAATTTGAACCTTTCCATTTTGAAATTGAGGTAAACAAACTCGTCACTGCCTGAATTTGTGTACTTATTGGTATTTATATTTTTTTTGCTGTGAATTACAGCTGCATGATTTCAGGAAAAAATCCCACCAACATCACCAATTTCTTCAACCAGCTGCATGTTAAACATAGAGGTATCTTATATGGAAAGTGACTGAAATTAATGAAGTATCATTTACCTAAATTTAAATCCAAGTATTGGTTATTTTGTTGTTTAGAACACTAAAAGATAACTTGATGACGTTTATTTTAGTTGTGGCAAGTATACATTTGATATATAATTTATTTGTAAAAATGTATTATAATGCTATTCATTTCTTTATCTTTTTAAATTGGTTGCTTTTTTTGTATATTTACCACATAACCGACAACAAAATATCTTCTAGGTACTGCTCAGCCAACCTAAGTAATACTATGAGTATACTGTAATTTGCCAGGTTGAGTAAAATAATTAATATTTGCATCTCTCTAATGCTCTCACTTGCACCATCAGCGTTCTTTGCGGCTGTCTTCTCGTCATTTCTCTCCAGTTACATTTTCTCCTGCTAGGCCAAGGATTTGTGCCGTAGCCTGTCGTCGTCACCTCTTGTTGCATAAAATGAATTTGTTGGAGCAGGGAAGCACTTGAGTGGAACTATAGAAGCTGGATGGAAATGGCTTTGCTCGTTACACTGAGGGGCATTAAGGTGTGAATCCCACCTTCTAAGCTTTGGGGAATCCGGGTATCTAATTGGGATTAAGTTGAAATAGTCTTAATGCAGGGGAAACACAATTAGAAGTGCAGTGCTATTGATCTGGAGCGTTAAAAGGACTTTCTTCTAAACACATTGGTGTAAAGGTGATAACAATTGGTGCAAATTTATAATTTTACTTTTACATAATGCTCTATTCTTTATATAGGAAAACTTTTGTCTAAATTAAATTATTCTCAAAAATCAAACGATAAATTCTCCCATCTACATGTGAGAAATGCGTAAAAAATCTGCATTTTAATTAATGCTTGAGCCTCTAATTAAAATGGAAGCATGTCAGTAAATTAAAACATGATGGAAAAGTTTTAATTAATTCTCCTTATTAACTGAAACTCATGTAATACATGGATTTATTACATAGAGCGTTGCTCATTTCAGCTCCTCACAAAACTGATATGTTGTTTTAGATAACTAAAAAAGCCATTTTAGTGCAAAACTCACTTTTATCTCACCCACTGAGTCCTTTTCCCTGTTGGCTCATGTAAGTTGTATTGATTAGCACAAGCATTTAACAGTTTTACGTCACGTCGTGGGTACATCTCTCTTTGACCTTTGAACCCAGCTGCAGCCAATGCTGAGTGAATCTCATCTTAAACTGCCTTTTCCTAAAAATTATCTCGAGACTGCAGTTATACCTGCTGTATGAACATGTTCTTCTTCCTACCTACTTCCGTCCACTAAACTTTCCATTAATAATGTCATGCCATAACATTTTTGTTTAAAAAATTGTTTTAAATTAAAATTAATCTTATGTAATGATTTGAGTTTTCAGGGAAAAAGCAAGCAAAATACGTCATTATGATAAAATTAATCTAAATGAACCCTTTTTGTGATGTTTTTAAATGTATTTCTTTTATTTGAGACGTACCTATGTATAAGAAGCACATTATAAAATTATCAGATGCATGGAAAGAGTTGAGGTTGTCACAAATGGAGGCCACTGTTATTAATCAAGACTCCCCAATCCTGGTACTGGTTTTCAAACTATTGATTCATTAATTGTTTTACAGGGTGATGTTTTAATATAAACTGAAATCCTGAGAATAAACAGTTACATAAAAAGCATTTAGCAGGAAAAAGGTTTCAAGTTAAGCCTGCATGTTTTGTATTTGGTTCACTTGAGGCCTTAAGCATACTTCGTGTATAGTTTTAGTTGCCTCTGCAGAATCTGGACATTTATTCTTCAGGAGTCTCAGTTGATGCCTTGAATAATGATTTTGTGACACCTTGCATTGAAGTTGTAGAGAGTGAAGCAGACGGGTCTCAGGAATATGTGGAGCCAAACCAATTCATCTTGGTGCGGCTGTGCTGCTGAAGGGACAGAAATCAACTTTGATTTAGTTCTGTGTTGTTGTGAAGAGAGCCGAGATCAGATTTTTTTAAAAACATTCTAAGGAGTTTTTGTCGTTATTGTTTGCTCTGCTGTTGTGGGTCTTCACTGCTATCAGCGATTTAGAATCGATAATTAACATGAAAAGGCACGTCCTGGGACAACCAGAGTACCTTGAAAAAAAATAGAACAAAACACATGTCTGCACAGTAGAACAACCAAACTCCAAAGACGGGTGTCGGTAAAGTTTCTAACGGATGACCTTCTTGCTGCTAAGCAACAGTGCTAACCGCCTCACCGCCTTAAAGTTATGGCCTGGTTCAGATTTAGGCCTGATTATCTGTGTGGCTCTAAAAATCTTCCCAATATATCTTCCTGCCGTGTGTGATGCGTTCAGAGTGTTCTGGTCTGCTCTGAAGGACGTCTGGAAGGCTCCAAACTCAAATCACGGATATTCAACATGTTGCAATATTGGGCCAACACGATCCGACCTGTGTGGAGTATTGCAAAGACAAACGAGCATGCAGCATGTTGAATGTAGCCAATCAGAAAGTGATATGATGAGCAGCATTACACCTTGAAAGCATCTTTTATTATTTCCAAGGATTAGCTCTTTTGACCACATGGAGATCATTCGAAGCGAAGTGTGTAACGTTTTCTGAGTGGAAAAAAGAATAACTCAGTGTCTTTGTGTAGCAAGTAGACCCCCTGCTCCCATTGTCTGCTCCCCTTTTAACATCTTTTCCTTTTCTGTCTTTTTTTTTTTTCTCTGCTGAAACTAGTCAACACACTATCGCCCACACCTTCTTCTCGGCCGCCATCTTTATTTACCTCGAACTCTCGTTTTATTAGGTTTTGGGAGATTTCTCGTCTGAGCTGAGAAAGTCTGGTGTCTCATCATTGAAGTGCACCGCACTCTGTAGGACCAGAACGAATGTGTGTGGTCCCTCAAGGTTTGGAAATTGTACAAGAAACACACAGGACAAACAATGACACACACACTCATGTAAACCTTGATGCAGAAAGACTCCCGGCCCAGATTCCAACCCAGAACTTTTTCCATCTTCAATTCCTTTTTAATTATTTTGACATTTTGTGTTGTTCTCAGTCTTCTCGGCTCTAAGACGATCCTTTTGACCAATTCAGAGCCTCAAATGCTCTTTTTTTGCCGGTCAGAATACTAATCTGTCTACAGTTTCTGGAGGGCAAAAATCAATGTAGACATATATTTTTGTCCGAGTGTCTCAGGTCCTAAATTCAATTCAGTTTACTTTATTTACAAAGTGCCATCCAATTATATTCAATCCAATTGGGTCCAAACTCAATCCAGATCGATCCAATTAATTTGACTATAATCCAAACCATAAGTGTGTTTCAATTAAAATCCAAATTAAAAAACAATGCAGTTAACACCAGTAGTGTCAATTAATGCCATTTTTTCCCCAGCAATTCCTCTTTCTAAAGAAGCAGATGGTTACCATAGAGGAAAAACCTACTGGAGAGCCAGGCAGCCAAACAGCCATAGCCGATTGGTGGTTTGGAAGATTGTGAGGAGACGGGGAGAAATAAGTGATGAGCTGGGCCAGGTTGACTATTTGAAAATACAAATTTACAACAGATATGGTGCCATCAATTCCTTGATTCAGGAAGATTACAGTGAAAAACACAGGAACCCAGAGCCAGGAGTACTTTCTATTGGGTGAACAACAACACCAGACTCACAATTTTAATGCTGATTTATTTTTTCTCAACTCTACTGATTTGAAAAAAAGATTTGAATTTAAAAAAAGCTGATGATATTGACCTGAACATTCCAATCTACAGTCAAGACAGATCTGAGGAATTCATTGAGTTAAATATTAAACATGGTCCCATTATAATTTGATTTTAAATACTTTTGCATTATTTCACGTTACTGAAGCCTAGAACCTTGTATAAAAAGCAGATTCTTTGTTTGAATTTCTCCTGAAGCCTCCTTAAGTCACCTTCAGATAGATTGATGCTGCTTCTAAAATTTGACTGGTTGAAGGCCTTGAAACAGTTGCAGGGAATTGAATATTTCTGTATGTCAGACATAACTGATGGGATTTAAATGTCTGTATATACCTCATTATTACTTAGAGCCAGTTTTCATAATTACATTCATTATTAAAGCTGATGTATCTCCTCTATGCCGGATGCACACATATAACACAGAGACGATTCAACATGTTGCTATTGATCAAAGCAAGTTTACCGCTGTTTCTATGATGAATGAGGGTGTAGCTGTTTTTCTCTTCGGAGCAGATTTAGCCTGCGGTCGGTGTGTCTGGGATATTATAAATAACTCAATAAGGATGAAAATCTCCTCTTTCTCCTGTCTGTTCTCCTTTCCTCCTGCCCTTCCACTCATCTATGCTCAACACGAGTGCCTCGGCGCTTCGTGTGTGTGGCTTGAATTTATATGAACGTCTCCCAGACGAGGGGGCGACGGGGGCCGAGTCATTGATATGTGCGGCAGGACTCTGGATAAACAGCCCTCGCCGAGCCGTGTTACAGCAGCCCTGCCTGATACATTTAGATCGAGCAAAGAGAGGTGGGATCATGGGAGGGCGGTGGAATTGGACGGATGAAATGACACCAAAGGGAACTGCTTTCTCTTCTCCCTCCTCCTCCAGACAAAACGAATTCATGTAAATGTTTAAAACCTCACATGGCGCATCGACAGACAGGACTGTTTCAGAGCACAAAAAATAAACGGGCTCACGTCTCGCCTCGTATCTGTATGGAGAGATAAGACTCCTTCTATGTTCTATTTTGTTGTTTTGTTTGTGGACAGAAAAGTCCCGTTGATAAAAGGGGCCTGGACCCTCGTCCCTCAGCGTCTCTGCCGAGAAAAAACGAAATAAGAGGTGGCGGCTTAACACTGGGCCACTTAAGGCTGCATTAGGATCAGCCACCCGACTGTCACTGAAGCGCCTTGTGCATTGTTTTAGCTTTGTTTGCAATGACAGCGAAGTCATGCATGCAGCAATGGTCTTCCTCAGCAGCAATGCTTTTATCTTCAAATGGACATTTGCTTTGTTCAGGCTCGTATTTCTCCAGTGCATTACGCCACTTATACCGGTCTTTGTACGGAGCTACGTTTGTAATGCAATGCTTATTGCCCTGTCTTTCCTTTCAATGCCATGTTACTGTTTGGCTGTTGTATTGGGTAATTGGTTCTAGCTACTATTCTAATGTCAAAAACAGAGACAGTTGTTTGGACATGCTCCGTTACTAACGAAGCACCCAGACTGTTGGACATTTAAAATGTCCAAATAGTTGATGCTGAGACAAACTGTCCAGTTGTATTTCACATGATTTCATCTGGCTAAATTAGCCCACCCTGTTGAAGCTGTTTGTGTGGGAGCAGTTTGGAGTCAAGGGCAGGACAATAATGTTTACCACAATTTTTCCTTCCACTTAACTTTCCACTAAATGGGAAGTTTCACTAACCAATTTCAGAATCTAAAACAATTAAGTTTAAACACAAACAAAAGTTAGTTTTGACTTAGAAAAGTATTACCCGGACAGTGTTTTTGTGCTCCGAATGTAGTTCTGACCAGCTCGAAGCGTTTCCAGTGAGAAATGTTTCATATAGGTCCATCTAGCATCACTCCTGTCCTGAGACTGATAACGATATCTCCGAGGCTCTGAAGCAGCTGCTTGACTTGCCAACCCAGAGGATTGATGAATGGACACAGCTTGGATGGATGGATGAATGGAAAACGCATGGATGGATGCGTGATGGAAATGGGATGGATGGATGGATATATGGCAAAAGGATCGATGATAGGATGGATGGGCACATTTACTTGCACCCAGAAGGGGTGTTCTATGTTGCTTTGTATCAAAATCAAAATAACTAAATAGTGCTGAAGGTACTTCATTTTCCTCTGTTCGATTATTTGTCGTAATGTCGTACATTTTCTTTTTTAATTTGGAAATTAGGCTTTTAGGCTTTCGGATCAGATTAAGGTACTGTACATTTATTTTTGGTCCACTGCTTCTGGGACAGCTAGATGTTGAAAACTCCCCAAATGCCATGAACCTGATTTATATAATTTACTCTTTCTTTTTTATTTATATCTTTGTTTTTGTTCTGTCTTGCTTCAGCGTGTTGGGCAGGTTACCTTATCTCACCTTTAGTAGCTATCATTTGAAAAGTGGGACGGGTGGGGAGATTGTGTGTTTCCTTCGCTGAATGTAGCAGCAGTTATGATTTAATATCCAGCCAACTCCATCAGCGATAAAAAAGAACCGACAAAAACTTCTGAATTACACGAGGCAAGCTGTTACAGCTCAATAACACGGGCCTGTAATCGGCTCACATTTCAGTCGCACAAACACACGTGAAGTCAAACAGCTCTTGGTTGGGGCTGCGTTTTACGAGGAGACATGCCGCGCGAGGTGATCAACATATGTTCTGTTGACATAAATTTAAAATTTACTGCCGCTGTCAAAAGTGACTGTTGGACAAAGTTGATTATTAACTGAGTAAATGGCCTGAGAGAGTTTTATGAGAACTTCCTTAATGGCTACAGTCAGTCTGTTGCAAATCAGCCTTCGTCCCCTCCCACTGCGCAGACAAAACATACACACACACACACACCTTTCACCATCTATCTCCGAAGCAAAGCACGAGTAGACAATTAAAGTGCAATTTGGTTTTCTAATGTCGTTTTTAAAGATCAATAAATGAATCCAACTGGTTGGTGGCAGCGCCAATGAGTTATCTCTGGTGCTACCTGAACATGTTTCGGTTTATTCTCCTCGCTCTGAGAAAATCTGGATTTTGATTTAAAAATATCCGTCTCTCCTGTAACTTTGAAGCCTGACCACAGTAGAACTTTTTCGCCATAAACTCACCCTATATTTTGTCTTTTAAAGTTTTCCCTCAAAACAAAATAAAAAATAATTTGACATGAAATAAAATGGGGAGAACTTTTGTCAAAGGGATCCTGCTTCTGATGCTCCTAAACTGAACTTTTAAAACACTGTTTGCTGTTTTCATTCTGTTCAACATTAAGTAATGTGCTGTTTTACTGAGTAATCCTGGCTGTCGCTGTTAAATTTAACACACTCTCAACTGCAGACATAACGCTTTGCTCATCAGCACTACATTTAGAGAGTAAAAAAAAAAAGCGAAACGAAGCGCTGGTTCCACTTTGAGTGCCCTTAATAAGACCGTCTATGCCTTATCGGTGCTCTGTCTGGGGGGCACAATGGTCAGATTGAGGCAGGACACAAAAGGCTTTAGAAAGTCTTTGTGTTCTGTGTGTGTTGCAGCTCGCCACGTACGTGTGTTTCCCCTCTTATCGGCGTAAAAGTGAGTACCTCACGTATGACCCCTCCTGCAGCTTTGCTCCGGTTGCTGTATCATCTGTGGAAATGACCTACCATTTAGAATCCCTCATTTCTGATTATTTTAATTCACAGTTCCTGCAACATAGATAACTACTTGGGTCATTTAATTGGAGAAAATATGCAAGACCTGAATTGTAGTGAAGCTTTTTTCCACCTGTAGTGAGCATTCCTGAGTACGAATGGCAGTTGCCTCCATAACTGGAATGCAACCAAGCTGTGAAGCATTTGCTGAACGGTAGCCCTATGTTTGTAACTGCAGCTGTTTGACATCTAATACGTATACGTATGCACACTTTCTCAGTTTTTGATTCATCTGTGATATTTTAATAGAAGCTGGAGGCTTTAAATAACTGTTATGGAGCTACTATAATTTATTGAAATATCAAATATATCCTAACAGTATCCTGTTTGCCTGTTGACAAGTGACAGCAGGAAAGAGCTTGGAGAGAGATGGATTTGATCCTGATTTGTGCTAAAGCAAGTGTTGGTCCAGTTGTTGAGTTAGAGACAAGCAGGATCATAAAGCAAAGCTCTTGATTTACCAGTTTTTCGACAGCCTCAGCTAAGGTTATGAAATTTCAATTATGACCTGAAGAACCCGATTTGACTAAGCCTTAGAGATGAGGTAAGGTGCTATCATCAGCAGAGCAGTTTGGAACATGCCAACTGGTCCTCCTCATTGAAAGGAATCACTTTAGGTGCTTTTGTTGGGATCAGGTTGCTTCCTGGACACTTTTCCATTTGGAAGGACCCTGGGCAAACCCAGAAAGTGTTGGTACTTGCCTGTGAAATGTCTTGGAATTCCCTTGAATGATCTGGGCATTGTTGCTGGAGAGAAAGGTGTTCCCATTGTCCAATATCATAGACCATGTACAAGATAGAAAACAGCATAATTATTTTCTCAGCAACCCTCTCTAGATCCTTTTGGGTTGATATTCGCAGGTTAGAAAGGTCTATCCAATAAGTTGTGGATCTGCCCCAGGGTTTCCTTCCGGTGGTATGAGCCCAGAAAGACACGTAAAAATACACACCTGGGAGACGTAACCAAATGACAGGACCACCTCTGATAAAATCTTAATTACCACCTTACCATCCTCAATGGGTTTGAGAAAGCATATGATTTTAAGAGCTAAGTTTGTCAATCTTGAGGACTTGGTAGGGTCTTCATAGGGAGATGGGTCTGAATGGGAGGTTAGACCAAGAACAATCGCAATGAATAACAATGATTGTTTGCTTTATGCAGAATAGGGCAACTTGGCCACCCACCTAAAAAAAAGACTAGCACCTGCAAGTTGAGCCCAAAATAGCTTTAGGTGGGCGCCTCCACCTGAAACCTCACCAGCTAGAGCATAAGTTGATTTTGGGTGTCATCTGAGCTGGGTGGTGTGAAGGGATCTTGCATACATGTTAGACTATGGTGGATGGATGAGGTTACAGTGGAACCCCACCTATTATCTGATATTTCTGTCATATGTGACTGTAGATTAATTATGGAAAATTTGCCTATATGTGGATTTTTCGATAGAGCATACCAAACATATGAAAGAAAGTGTAGATTGGGAGGCTAAAATCTGCAGGTGCATTGCCACTCTGTGTGCTATTGGCTGGCTTTCTCAAAGCAGGTACTTAAGGAAGTTAATTTACTTTCCTTGGTGGGAATTGGTTGTAACCCCAAGAATGTAGATGAGGAAGACCATGAATGTTGGCTTCTGGGGATTTGCTAAGACGGGTTCCATTGTTCATTTCAATACATATGAAGAAGGTGTTTTTGGTACTATTATACTCAGCAGTTATACATGTTTTTAGTGGTCTCAAGTATTTTTTATATATTTTAGCTAATCGTGGGCGCCTACATTCCTTAACCCTGATGAACACCAGAGTCCACAGTTTTTACTTTATTTTTTGAGTCGGTTGTTCACCTACTCCTTCTCTGTATAAGTTTTTCTTGATATTTTTTTCTCTCTTCCTTTTTTAGGGGCAAATGTAGTAATCATGAAACCTTTTATCTACTTGCATCTTCCAAATAGCAGTCACTTTATTCAAATTTCAACCACAAAACAGTTAACCTGACTTATGTAACCTCTTAACATTTTCTGATCCAGTTTCAAGGCTTTTATGCAGCAATTAATTGTGAATAATCTGCTTGGCCGCCTCAACTCCCGCAGCCATCATAGGAAAGTGCTATAATCTGTCTGTCTTTGTCTCGTCATTGCGCTTGTCTTCCCCTCGTCTGATCTGAGGCGTACAAGAAAGCTGTAAATCAATTTGCATTCGACATCTGACATCAATCAGTCATGTTTTGGGAGAGCGGCACCACCTCCTCCTTGGAGACTAAGTGATGGATGGCTGTCATCTCGCCAAAGTTGAGCGGATCTCTTATCAAGGGCATTTGTTCCCCAAGACCTGGCTCTGCTGATGGGTTCCTACAACCCAATCCCACGACGACATCGTGGGATTGTGAAATCTGTTAGACATTGTATTTTCCTCTCACCTGAATGTTGAATCATAAGCTTTTCTCTCATTACGGTTCTGGTCTCACCGCTTGTCTTGGTTTTGATTCCCCAGTATGATCAAGCTATGTGAAACGGGAACCTGTGTTGAAAATTAAGCTCTGAAATGGCTCCGACTTGACAAACAATCATCACATTCGTGGGCGTGTGAGTGCTGCCGCTCTCAAGATGAAGTATTTGAAGTATTTAGGAGGCTTAAGGCTCTGTGGCAGTTGTTTGGCAATTCTTGTCACCTTAATTGCTTTAGAGCTCTGTTTTAGATATCTCTCAAGAATAATATGCTTTTCACTGAGCCATGGGGTCCTTGAGGATTTCGTAACACAGGCAATTGTAGTGTTAGCGTCTCTCTGTTCTGTTATTTAGTTACCTAACCTTCAAGGCCTTTGCCACATAATCAAATATTGACCCTTCGTCTTGTCTGACCTTGTGCACCTAAACCACATGTCAGCTTAATGACTGTCCTTTTGGAAATGGACGATTTATTGCCAATCAAGGCTTGACCCTTCTCATAAAGCAGTTATCTTTTAGCCAGGGAAACATTCCAGTTCAGTTTGCTGCAACCTTGCTTGAATTTTACTTTGACAGCTCCCAGTTGGTCTCTGCTGACCTGTAGCTGTTGAACTGAGTGCTATTTTTATCTAATGATGGAAGTGCATAATTTTTTTACAATATGAGAAAAGTCAAATGGCTTGCTTTGTCGTACAAGTACTTTGTAAAAGAGTGACTTAATTAGAGATTGGGTGATTTGATTTTTTTCAGGTGTGAAATGCAGCAGTCTGTGGTATAACATTTTAGATTTGCTCCTTACACTTTCTTTT
This sequence comes from Apricaphanius iberus, assembly GCA_028564705.1. Lineage (NCBI taxonomy): Eukaryota > Metazoa > Chordata > Actinopteri > Cyprinodontiformes > Aphaniidae > Apricaphanius > Apricaphanius iberus. The sequence goes on from JAPXFQ010000269.1 coordinate 2,099,329, forward strand.
ATCTGCTCATTGTCTTATTGTCAGAAAAAGTTGTAGTACTTCGGTTTGATCAGGGGGTAATGACTTGATCAATGAGTCAACAAATAAAAATGAGGTCTAATCTAAAATGTTATTGTTTAATTGAATAATGCAATATTTTAGTTTTTTTATTGGATTCTGCTATTTTTAATCACAGAATGTGTTTTTTGTTATTTTTTTGAACTTGTTGGAGGCCCAAACACTTCAAAATGCCAGTTACTTTTTTTTGATCTGTTTTTCTGAGGTCAGGAAACAATATGTTTCTTTTTTGATATATTTGGCCTACTTTATGTTGTCAGACAGGTTCTGTTGAAGGGATTTCTTCATTCTGCAGGTCCAGCAACCAATATAGAAGAAATATTTGAAGAAAATAGAAAGTTTTGAGAAGATACTGATTAAATGTGATGAAAGTTTAAGACAGAAGTCAAACTAGATATTTTTGTTGTCAGTCATTTTGACCGACAGGATTGAAAAAATCCAGTCATTAATTTTTACCTGTAAATCTTTTAAATTATCACACATTAATTGTATTTAGTTTTTTATCAATTTAAAATAATTCATTTGAACAAGCTTAACTACATATAAAGAAATTAAATTAAACAAATGTGTTTGAGTTACCTGTTCTCCCTGCATCAAGTGTAAAAATGTCTGTGCGTCTGCACCAAAAGGTCAGAAGTGTCTAATCTGTCAAAATGATGGACGACCTTCATATTTTTCCACCCCTGTTAAAAAAAACTGTCCAGTCTGAAAAATATCCAGTTAAAGTGACCCCTAGTTGAAGGATTGAATTAAAAGGGAACAGAAATTGGGATAGAGATAATTAACTGAGCCATGCTTGCAAAGCTTAGGATGTTCTGATTGACTTTCTTACCAGTGGGTTACAGTTGGTATAAGGCTGTTTTTTCTCTTATTGTCCACAGAAAGATGCACAGCGGTATGAAGACCTACGGTTGTGAGCTGTGTGGGAAGAGCTTCCTGGATAGTCTCCGTCTACGGATGCATTTGCTCTCTCATTCAGGTAACACAAAAACAGCCATTTTTATCAATGTACCAAAAGCATTGAAATGATGACACACCACACAGCAGGTATCGACTCATGGGGGAATTATTTAACCCAACTAATAATTTTTTCCCATCAGCTTTGAAGTGGTTTAAAATGATAAACCATTCAAACTGTTTTTTTATACTGGTACTACAGGGCTTTCACGGAAGAAAAGGGGGAAAAGTACCATTCATTTTTTTTTTTTTTTTTTATATTTGAAACAGCAGCCATGAATGATATTGTGGACAACCCCTTAAAACAGGGTGTCAAAACTTTTTTTACCAGGTTGTCTGGCACAGAAATACAAAAACAGCGGTCCATCTTTCTTCCAGCAAACAAATTTAAAACATATTTTAATACAACTTCCACATATTTTAGGGGATGATTGTTTTTTTATTACATCAGCCTTGAAATGAAAGTTTAATTTCGCTCAGCAGCAGATGTAATGGGATATGGTTTGTTGCTCAGTTGCTGTATGTTGGTGGTCCTACTTACAATGAAAGAACAAATACAGTATAAGATTTAAAAAAAACAGGATTAGTAGAAGAAAAATGCTTTGTGTTGTACCATTTTGTAAAATGTTGTAACATTTTCCATTTTAACCATCTTTATTTGTCAGTGAAGTTCCACCGTAGTTGAACCTTTAAAACGTGTCTACCTGCATCAGCTGCCTGTACTGGTGGGTCAGATTATTACTGTTACTGATTTGCAGTCAGGGACCTCACAAAGTCACTCCAAGGGCAGCAAATGGCCTCTGAACTGTCTTTCAGATATTCTTGCTTGAAAATATTTGTTCGATGAAAAGTTGTTTTCTTTCTTTCTTTCTTTCTTTCTTTCTTTCTTTCTTTCTTTCTTTCTTTCTTTCTTTCTTTCTTTCTTTCTTTCTTTCTTTCTTTCTTTCTTTCTATATAAATGCAACATAATATAGAGGCAGCTGAGGCAGCTGTATGTGTCGGCGTAGATCAGGAAACTGCTATGGGAAAATCGCTGCAACAAAGACTGGATTCTCGATTTCCAGGTCTCCATAGCAGCTATTAAAAGCTATGAACAGTACTAATTTCCTACCGTATTAAACATGAATGTGAGGAGTTTTTTAAAAGCTAAACTGGAATTACCAACACTCGGCATATAGAGGTTGTTGGTCCTAGATTGATCCGTTCGGGGTTCTGTGACTTTTGCTGCATGTCTTACTTCAATCTCTGCCCATTTTCTGTCTTGGTTATGGTAAACGGACCTTTAAAAATTAAAACCAGAAACTACTTGATTTGGTCAAATACAATCAAAGTCTAAGGTTTTGACATGAAGCAAAAGATAAGCATAGTGGATGCTCCGTGATACTGTGGGCTGATTTCTCTTCCAAATAGGCTCAGAATCTTGCTGAATAGCATCGCAAACTCTTTGAAATATCTCGCTTCTGCACTTCTTCAGCACAAAGGTGTTGTGGGGAGATTCTAGACATAGATACTGAGCAAACCAAACCAATGAGTGGCGCTGACTAATCAGCTCCCTGTGATGTTTTAGAAGCCCTGAGGCATATGGAGGAGTCCGGTCTGACACCATTATGACCCAAACTAAACACATGTCCAGTCAGGTCTGATTCTGTCCTGAGCCTTAAAAGCCTTCTGCACTGGTTTGCCCCTGCATTTCCAGTAAAACCCAGTAAACTGGTGCTTACTCAATTTTAATGGCAGTGGCTAACAGTCCCTACTTCTCTTCCATACGTTCTATAAAAACACTAAGGGTTTATTCCCACCAGCTCTGTTTAGTCCGCTTTAATAAACCTGTTCTTCATTTGCGGAGGTGTAAATGTTCAGCCGAAAATGCCATTTGTTTGATAAAGTGTGTTGTGAAAGCTAACCGTACCATTTAAAAGGAGAAAAAATAATGCAGTTTTTGTCCATAATCAAACCGAGTCTGCCGGACTATTAGGTGGGAAAATGACCTGACAGGCTCACACGCCTTTGTTTTAAACGTTAACGTTGTTAAATTGTCCCCGTTTGGTCCAATCCTCCTACCTCCCAGTCCAAGGTTCTGAGGAGCATAATTACAGGAATAATTCGTTTGTTCGTTTCTCACCGGCAGTTTAACATTGACTGACACTGATGCCGACAGCCTCACTACGTTTATGACAAAGATGAATGACAAACTCCCGCTGTGCCAGTGAATTGGCTCAGCACACAGCTCGGTGTGTCACAAGCAGAAGTTGCTGCAAGCAAAAAAGCACTGTTTATTTTTAAATTACACCCCATTTTCACAATCCTCCCTGCGCAAACATGTGACAACCAACCCCCCACCACCTTGTCTCAATCACTTGTCAGAGCAAACAGGACGAAGCTCTGCAACAGAAAACAAATGGTTTACAAATCATGTCCCAGTGTTTCCAGCTACTAAAAATGTTTACTCTGTTTAATTTTAAGACGTGTATTCTGAAGCTGTTATTTAAATTTGTTCATTACTGGAGCTGTTTGTTTATGTTTCATCTTAAATTTACTTGCCGATATTTGTACAAAAGTCTTAAAAACCTTGAACACCCAGAGGTTTGATCCCAATGCACCAATCATAGAATTAAGGCTCTGATCTACCTATACAAATTTTTGGCTGACATTGATTTTTTTTTTTCTCTACAAGTCTTTCTATCATTAATTATTTTAGCTTTGTACCAGAGGCGACGTCACACTGTGTGTGTAGAAGCAGCAGTCAGTGCTGTAAAGGGCTACACGTAAACACTGTTTCACAAATATTTCAAAATTATAAACACAAAGTTTTGAGTTTATTAATGATTAGAATCATTACCTTGACTGTTTTGATCTGTTGCTGTGTTTATTCCTTGGATAACACGTAGAGCCTTACCGTAACTATTAAAGGCAATATTTATAAGTCCTCTTCATCTCTTGTGACCTCTTTAACTTCATTTTAAACGGCTCAAATAATAAAATGTTTGACTCATCTTTACTCAGAAACAACTTTCACTCTCAGGAGTGTTGTTGTCAGAAAGCGCTGTTGGTGCTAAGATCCGGTGGCTCCAGTGTTTGGTGAAAAATAATATCTCTGGTCAAGAGGCTTTTCAGTATGAAACTGCACAACAAAGTGTTGTCAATCTGTCCAGAGTGTACCATCCTGACTATGAATTCAAGTCGGTTCTGGGACAGAGTGTTTGAAATAAAAGCAAGTTTTTGAAAATACTTTGTATCACTTGTAATTAGAAAAGGGGTATACATTTTTATTTTTTTTTTAGTATGGTGACAAAAGCTCTTCAGTGTATCTGCATTAAGTATTTGGTCAGGGCTTCTTTTTGATAAATTACTGCATCAGTACTGCTAGGCTGTGGTTATCAGTGCTTACTCACACTTTCCGACCACAATTTGTCCTTCCACTAATTTTATTTATATAAGCCTTAAACACGACACTTTATGAAGTGCCAGCTTCTTTAAAAATGACCTTTGTGACCACCTTGTGTCAACCATCTTCTGGAAGCCAGCAAGGGTTTTGGTTTCAAGCTCCTCTGTTCTAGACAGGTTTCTTTTTATGTTTTCTCCATGACCGTAATGACTTTCAATGTGGTAAACTGCAGTCCCATCGCCTTAGATGTTAATGCCTTTGTCGCTTCATTTCTTCAATATTTCTCAGTTTTAGGACTTGATGTATTGTTTCCTTACAGAATCTTTTCTACCTCATGTTTTCAGATGGGTTCTGTTGAAAGGGTTTCATTCCAACACATGATTATTTTGTCCTTTAAAAGGCCTTATTAGCAGTTTTTTGTCTGTTCTGAGGAAATTAGTTTGATGTTTTAAATTAACTGTAAGCCAGGCTCATCAAACTGAAATGCTTAAAATAAATAACAGTTTTATGAGTTTTATATTTTGAAAGAAATTACTGGAATAACATAACGTTTTTTCACCTTTATAGTATCCCAGGAGTAAATAAATAAGAATAAAGGTCAGTATTTTGCACTAGAAACTGCTGGTGTCATGTATTTTTCATTGATTTAAAGAAAGCATTCAATGAGTATTTCCTTCCAGGTCACGTTTTTTTCTTTTACCATTTACTAATTAAAAAATCAGTCCATTTAATACGAAGCTGATGCACATGTTTAGGAAGGCATGCCTTCAACGCTAGTGAAAGTGTAACAATAAGGAATATTTGTGCATCAGATTTTTGGTGTGAAAAGTTATGCAGGGAATGGACTTCGCCGTGGCGACCATCAGGACAACATGTATGTTCTATCATATTTATGAACCTGCTGGTTCATTATGAGTTACAGTTTAAATCTGAGTGAAACTCTGGTGATCAAATGGAAAACAGAACGATGAAAACTCGAGGAAGAACCACACACTACACCATGAGCGGAAGATGTGGGCAGTGTATTTTTAGTATCAGTGGCGGCAAGTGCACAAACTTTTTCTTTTTTTTTTTTTTTCCTTTCTTCTTTCCATGCAACGCTGTCTCGATGCGCGACATCAACCTCTACTGTTGCACACATCACTTTTAATTCATCGCCGCTTTGGTCTGCAGCGAAAGGCAAGCTGAGCGCTTCATTCGAGACGGGCGACGGTTAGGGAAGAGACAGCGCAGAGACAGAGCTTTCTTTTGATACGTTTTGTTGTCTTTGTCTTTTTTTTTTCTTCTTCATGTCTCTTCTGCTCCTCCGCCTCCACCGTTTGACTCTCAGGGCTTTTTCTCGATCCGACACAACATCTCGGGTTTTATCATGTCTCTTTGTAATGACGACACTTCACTGAGTCCCAAAACCCTCAGCTTGAGCCTTCTTCCTCCCATCCTCCGCCTCTGCTCTTCCTCCACCGCTGTCGCCATACTCCGTCAGCTCGCTTCACAAAAGGCAGAATATCTGAGGAGAGGCGAGAAGCTTCTTGGTATGCGTGGCGTGTCATGGATGTGGAGCATTTCAGACGCCGCTGCCTCGCTCTCTGTGTCCCTCACTCTCTGCCTGTCTGTCTGTCCGCCTGTCTGTATCTCTCTGTGCTTGTGCTGGCTACAGAATACCTGGCAGCTCGCCCGTCTGGGCAGCTTGCCACATTTGAGGGTACAGTATGTACAGTCTACCTTCTGCCAGCTATTTCATTTTTGTTTTCCCCTCTCCATGGCCCATATCAGGCCACGTGTTTCCTTTTTTTCTTATTTGTATTGTTTTTATCTCCACATGCTGCTTAATGTTTGACAGGCTGGGTTGAGCCAAAGCCTTCAAACATTACCCCTTGCAGGGGGGGGGCAGCTCCAACTCAACAACTTTCCATACTAAAATTTTAGTGCAGTGCCATGCAAAAATATTCACACCTCTTGAACTTCACATTCACAACCTCAGACCAACATAAGGTAGCTCCTAATATTGGTTTTTGACATTTTTTTTATATCACTGCTGAGTAAATCATTCCCACAGCCACCACCATGTTTTACTGTGAGAGCTGTTTGTTCAGAATGAAAAAGACATCCAGATTTACTGCCACACATACAGTTGAAAACAGAGGTTTACATCGACATTTTTCTTATGTGTCTTAAGATAAATTAGACATAACTTATCTTCTTTCAGGTCAAAATCACCATAATTATCTGTTTGTTAAATTCCACAATAATGACAGGGAAATATAATATCTAGAAGTTTGCATTCAGAATGATTATTTCCTCTTTAAACAAAGAGGGAAACCCAGATAATGATGTAATGGCTTTAGAGTTGAGGCTAGGTCACAATGACTCAAACAACAGACTGCGAACACCCTAAGAATGATTTCATGGAACATTTCCTATGAATTCTTTAAGGCAGCCTTATAAGAACCCAGCTTCTATAGCCCCTTCATATGTTCATAGCCAGGTTCATGATTTTGTCCAACATTTTCTGCGAACACAACACAAAAACCCTTTGAAAGATCTTTGGTACGTACCAATGCATTGGGAAAAACCGAAGAACAGTTCCCGATTTTCGTGGAGGCAATTCCAGAAACCCAGATTCTTACGGCGGTTGTAAAGTATGCCACAGGAACACATGAACACATGATTACTTTTCACTCATGCCCTCGTTGGTTTGGATTTTTCCCCCCTCTTTAATAAATGAAATCATACATTTCAAAACAGCTTTTTTGGTTAACTCATTATTAAAATTAGTTTACTGATTGGAACCATTCCAATGTGATTTAAAATACTTTTTAACAGGACCATATCTACATTAATATTTTTATCTGCACTGATCTTTAGGCATTCTGAAGCCCAACAAGTGAATAATGTGGTGAGTCACTTAAGGATTCATCTCTGTGGTATGAAGTCAGATTGTCTGTGGTGGTCTGTAATAAAGGAAATGGCATCAAAATGAGAGCCTAGGTGCTCAGTGGGTCACAAAATGCTCGTAGACGATCTACAGCTAATAAAAAAAGGTCTTATCTGTGTAGATGTTAAAGCTGAAACCCATTTGTGTTTAAAGGAGAATCTACTAGAACAGATCTATTCTTTCCACTGTCCTCAGCCAGCTGTTTAACTCGGCTCCTAAGTGCCAATTAACTGTTCTAATCTGATCCCAGTTAGATTTTAGGAGCAAAATGCCTCAAGAAAATGAGAACAGTTGAAAAATAACATTTTAAAAATGCAGTGAATTCACATAAATATTGTGGGAGGGACCGCCTTGTTTCCTTCTCCGTGGCGCTTTTTGTCTGGCTGTTTAGGCGCTCGGCTCGGTCGGCTGTTTTGGCGCATCGCCGGCTCTTCCCTCACAGTGATGACGACATATTTGTGCCGGCAGGTCTGGATGTTCTGCCAGCATTCCAGCATTTATGATCGCTCGCAGATGTGAGTCCAGGAACACGCTGTACTGTACCCAAACCCAGAAATTAATGAAACTTGACTGCCTTCCAGGCCACAAATTCCTAAATGTGTGTGTGTGTGTGTGTGTGTGCGCGCGTGTGTGTGTGTGTCTGGGAGTGTGTTTGTGTCTAGCTGTGTCTGTGTGAGTGTTTGTGTCTAGCTGTGGCGGTTGCTATTAAAAGAAAGTATCAGGAAAGAAGTGGATCAGAACAAAAATGTACCAAATTGTTCTGTGGTTAGCATGAACCTTTTGGTTTTTGTTTGTTTCACATACAGTTTTCTCTCCTGAATTCGTACACACCAAGTCCCAGAGTGGATTGTGCAAAAGTTTTAGGTCGCATATCTTTAATTCAGTTTACTGAGTCCAAAATTTGTAATAAAGTTATTCTTCGGCTTGCTTTTACCATTTTTGAATGTCCAGAACTTGGGAACAGTGTTAAACTCCTGACTCAAATTATTGATTGCCTTTAGGTCTGAACTTTGACTAGACTATTCCAATAGATAGATGTTTGGATTTAAACTGTAAAAGGCTGCCATTTTTCTTCCAGGATTGGCCTGGATTAACTCTAGCTTCCCTGTTCCTGCTGAAGAAAAGCAATCCCACAGCATGATGCTGCCACCAACATGTTTCAACATGGAGATAGTGTTTTTGGGGTCCTGCGCATTAACTTTTACCCTCACAAAGGCCCTTACAGAAAGAAAACTCACATTGTACATGGGCAAGATTACATACTTTTGTTTCACCCATGTGAAATTCACATGTGAAAACATGTGATAACCTGTGTTTTGCACATATTTACCATGTTAATTTGAAAATTTTCGTGGTAATAACCTGTGAAACCCATGCACTTTTACATGTAAAACCTGTGGGGTAACATGCAAACTTTGGATGTATCGATGCTTGTATCGGGTATTGTAGCCGATACGATTCTAATTTACTTGTATCGCTTAAAGTTAATCAATACCCTGAACTGTTATTCAAAATGTGAAAAATTTGGAATATACATTAAAACTCTTATTTTTACGGTCATTTGTAATATTATATATATAAAAAATTATCTATTTCACAATCATTTGTTCTAACAACCAGAGAAGAAAATAAAACCTGTCTTCCAATTCATTGCATTCTTTTGTGTGGTACAAGTAACAACATTGGTAGTCGTTATTGGCAACTACTCATATCCAATTATCGGTCTCGTATTGGTATTGTTGTATCCCTAATGTAAACCATGCATTAATTGTTTTATTTTCCATATAAAACCTACATATGGTACCAAATGGGATAACATGTTCAACCCATCTGATTCTGCTGTAGTGGGACATTTAGGATGTAGCCAACATTTTTCAGTTTACTGCAGTTCTTATTTGGGCAGAGTGCCTTCTTCCTTGCTGTGTGGTGAAGTGTAAATTGTCTTAAAACGTTTCTGTGGAAGTCAGATTTTTTGGCATGCACAACTGAAGCTTGTTATGACAGATTCTGCACCTGAGCTATGGATCTCTACAGCTCCTTTAGAGTTTACATATGCCTCTTGGTTGCTTCTCTGATTATCTCTGTCCTTGCTGTCAGCTTACCATATCCTGAAAGGTCTGTAGGTGCTCCTTCCTCTCTCCAGGTTCAGATGATGGTGTGATCAGAGTTCTGGGAGATTTTCAAAGCTTGGGATGTTCTTCTTCTTAGAGGGAAGAATACTTTTTCAAATCTCGGTATCTTACAAATGTATTCCTATGTTCATTAACACTATTTGACAGAGGAGACCAGCAGCAGTACCTCATTATTCACCAGTATAATGTTGCTCCTACCCTGTAACTTAAAAGTGACGATGCACTTCTCACCGTAACCCCCTCCCCCGACATTGTTGATTTACGGTTCCGAGCGCTGCGGGGATCGGCCTGCTGGAGGACGCCCAGCTGGGTTCCATTACACGGCCGGGCACAAGCGAGAAGTGACAATGCCCAGGGGCCCGCTCATAATACAGCAGCAACCATCAAACTAATGTTTTTAGTGGCCTTCAGAGACAGTGGAGTGGGAGTGGAGGGGTGGGGGTGCTTGTTAGACTCGTGTCCTGAGCAAATGCGACTTCATTGGAAGCGTGTTCCTCAGAGCGAATGCCCTCCTTAAGCCAGAACTCTGTGTGCCTGCGCTCTGGGCTTCTGGGAACAGAAGTCAGGTTTTGACGAAATAAAACACAAAAATAGCTTGAGCGAACAGTATGTGAGGGATGATCCTCTCTGTGATAAAGTCTTTGAATGAGCATGCTGGCGGCTCTGTGTCTGGATCCAAACTCAGGCCTGATTACTCGTTGTTGTAAATATCTTTTTTTTATTATTTCTTGCTCGGTGTTTCCTCATCTGACACCCGTAGCCATACCTACCAACTAGAGGTGTTAATCTTCACAAGTCTCACGATTCGATTACGATTATAATGTCTTCGATTCGATATCTCAACGCATCACAATACAATATGATTGTTTTATTTGAGTTTCTTTTCAATAATAATGTTTTAATAATAAATGTTTCCAATAATAAATCGATGTCAGAAATTTGGTTTAGTTATTTATCAAATAATAATACTTTATATAATATTTATCAAACAATTGTCTGACCACCTCCAAAAAAAAAAAAAAAAAAGGGGGGAACACTTACATTTTAAGACAGTCATTATGAGGATTTTTTAAAATAATAGCCGGACACTGGCACCACCGGGCACTCTGACCACCACCAGTAGGTAACGGGTGAAGTGTCTTTCCTAATGAAACAATGACTGAGACCGTCAGAGCTGGGGCTCGAACTGGCAACCTTCCGATTACAAGACGAACACCCAACTCCTGGGCCAGAGCTGTTTATATGATGCAATCTATTGGTGTTTTAACCTTAATAATTCTGACTTTCATCATCTCCTATAAAATAGACAAAGGAAATATTGGGTAATATGTGTCTAAACAGGGACAAAGTTTGGCCAATCAGTTTCAACCTTGTAGAATACGTTACTGTGGAAAAAAGAAAAAGAAAACATGCGAAAGCCTAATTCTCATTCTCAGAGATCTGAAATAGATTAACCCTTCCCAAGCATTTATAGCCATAATAAATACAAGGAATAAAAGATCCCAGAGGAAACCACTTCCTGCCAAACGACTGGCTCCAGAGGATTAGTGTATAATCCAATAACTGCTCTCCTTATTTTCTGTGCTGTTGATTACTCCAAAGCCCGTTGATCAAAAAAAGTTGGAATGAAAGCTCAAAGTTGACTTTCTAGCCCTCTCTATTTTCTGACTAGGAGGGAAAAAACATGGGGACTTGATCTTATTCCTTTTATTACAGGGATATTGCAGCTTTAAATCCTTTTGGTTGCTAAGTAGCGCTTGCCCCTGTGCTCCCTTAATGGGCTTGATTTGGTATTCCGCTCTGATGCCAAGTCTTATTTTTGTATGCGAGACAAAGTGTTTTGATGGAGGGTGATTGCTGAAACGTCTGTGTGTCTACCAAAGGCTGTTGTGTGTGTGTGTTTGTGTGTGCAGAGTGAGACATTTATGGCCTCTCGGAGTACAGTACACTTTGTGCCTTCTGCTCAAAACAAGAACACAGTCGATTGAATTTTGGATTCGCTTCATCATCCCTCCCTCCTCCCAGCAGCTTTGTTGTCAGCAAGCGGTTTGTGTGTGTGTCTGAGGGAGAGATGTGATTGCTTATAGTGTGTACATGATGCTGGTTTGTGTGCGTGTGTGTAAGAGAGGTAAAAGTCAATTATTGCAAAAGGCTGCCAATTAATTTGCTCTCCTGGAAATTCAAGTGATACTGTAGGATACACACACCCATAAACACGTGCGTGTGCATGTGAACCAAGAACACACACAAACACACCATTAACTGAAAAGAAGAGAGGAGATGCACTGGATGCAGACGTTTGCTTGCTCCAGAATTGGATGTTAAAATAGGTCTTGACTGTTACAGAATGAATGGTGAACATCTGAAGCGGGATCAGATGAAAACGCTGTCTGTTCTTCCATTCTCCTAGAAGAGGCTTTATTTGGGCGGAGAACATTTCTTCAGAACATCTCAGTTTCCATACAACCTGTGTGGCATGGACTTGGTAGACGGATGTGCAGTCTCCAAAATATGGCTGTGACACAACTAAATGATAGGGATGCGCTGCTACCGTATACCGGTTATCTTTGATAAAGGAAAAATGTCACTTTCAAATAACTGTGGCTCAACAGCTCCAGTGAATAGAAATACGCAGAAACACTAGCCTAGGAGTACTTCCAATAGAAAGAAGAAGCAAGCACACCACACAGTTATCTACATTAATAGCTGACATAGGAATACTTTCTATGGTAACATAAAAACGGAGAGTACATGAAGTTACTGACAGTAATAGCCGTCTCAGTGTTGTGGAAAAAGACAAAAAAAGTTGGTTACACAACATTAATGGCACTACCAGCTCTGACATAGTCTCTATTCTGAGAAGAGGTGAACATAGAAGCAATGAATCAGAGGCAGTTTCTATGAAAATTAAGTCAGTCAAGAAAATGATATTAATATCAGGAATCAAATCTAAAAAAAGGCATACTGTGACTCAAACTCAGAAACAGGTACAGAACATTAATAACAGCAGTAGCTCTGCCTTTGACTTCACACCAGGAAATAAGCAGTTCAACCCAGAAGCACTTGGTGATGGGTACCATTCAGGGAAAGTCAAAACAAATTAAGAACACAGATATGACTACCATCAGTAAAAATAGCTTCTTATCACATCTGCTGGTTTATATCAGGTGATGGCTCATGTTCTTACTGTTTAAGATATAAAATATTATCTTCATAAAATCTTCACTGTCCCTCTACATGTTACTATACACTGTAAATTATTGCGTTTTTTAACTTTAAGACTTCCTTAAAGCCCATCAATTGTATATTGTACATAAAATAAATCAACATCTTTATACATTATGAGTCCCAATAGATTAAGTATCTGGAGATGAACCTGCTTCTAGGAACATCTGTCTCTAACCTGCATCTGGACGACAGAGTGGGCATGAAGAATCGAAAAAGCAAATACTGTTTATGTTAGATGTTTAAAAAAAAAATCTCTGCAATGTGGTCCGAGTTTCTCAGAGAAAGTTTGTGTGTTTGTGGGAGTGCGTACTTGTGGTACTGGCAAGGTCCATTTGTTCAGCTCTGTGTAGTAATTAGTGGTATTTTCCACATTGGGAGGAGGAGGAGGAAGCTATGTTTTATGTGTATCTGGACTGCACATGTCAATATAATCCTGGTTTAATTTTTATTCTTTTTTTTTTTTGTTTTTTTTTATCTTTCTCTTTAACATGTAATTATTCTTTGTGACGACACTCATGTGGACCTGTGCTCCTCGAATGAGAACTCCGGTTGAGGAAGGAGCCGGTGAAGGATTCCTGAATGCATCGTAGCCCCTTTTCTCCAGATTTAAAGTACAAAAAAGAGAATCGGCAATGAGAGGCAGGTTTTGCAGTGGGGGGAGATAAGGTTATGAAAGCAGGAGGCTAAATTTAAATCGTAATTGGCCGACTTCCACAAGCTTGTGGGCATTTTAATGAGTCATAATAACTTCATTTAAAACCAGCTGAGCAGAAAATAGATTGGAGAGGAGCCTGTGGCTAGTATGGATTTGTGTTGCTTTGTGCGTGTGTGTGTATATTTGTGCAGAGGACTGCCTGTATTGAGCCAGGACTGTAAAACTCCTATGAACATGAACATCCAGACGCAGATGGTCACTGATGCATGATTTATTCATGGTCGGAGGACATCACAGAGCACCCTTATTCTCCAAGGATTTGTTTGTTAGTGCAACAACACAATCAGTACATATCTAATGCTGTAGACACAACTGTGTGACACCACAACTAATCCCCTGCGCTTAATGTTTGAAAACTAAATATCAGAATTTGTCATTTCTTTTACTTAAACCATAAATTACGCTGATAATTTTTTATAAATTAATTTTGATGGATAAAATTTAGTAAAAAGAATAGTAGTAAACTTGCTTGTTGTGCAGAATATTATCCCTTTTGGCTTTTTCTACTGTAACACAAAGGCAACAAGCTGGCAATCACTATTTATTTAATCAGCCTATCTGCTCAGTTAGAGTGTACTCACCAGACACACTGCTGTGTTACCTTAAAAAAAAGTGACTGATTGAGTTTCAATGCTACGATGACTTCTTTAAAACTGGGCCTTACATCAGCGAACCAACAGAAACAGTTCTGGCACCATCAGATACGTTTCCACTGGAACTTCAGCTTAATTTATCATATCTCTTTTTAAACTTCATGTGTTTGTCTTCACTCTGGGATGGAGGGAAACATTATTTTTGATTGCTTTGTATGTCTGAAACATGTGAAGGATCAACAATAAAGCTACCTACCTACCTACCAGATGTTCATGGTATGCACGTGTCTCCATTTCACCGGGCCGTCCAGAAACGGCTGTTTTCAGGGTCATTTCAGGAACCAATTGAGTCCCATTCCTGCGGTGTGAACTCTGAAATGGCCTGGCAGTTGCCTTGTTTTAGTTGTGTTTAACTCAGGCTGATTGGCTTTAACTCATTGAGAAATGAGCAGACGTCACCAAACAACTGGCTTTTTAAATTTTGCTGGTGAAGTAGTTTATAACAACATAGCAAACAAAAAGGCAGCAACAATCTCTGCTTCTTCCATGTCCATCTGTTCTTATTCTCTGCTGCTGGGGGTGCTGTTTGGTACTGATCAGTGACACTGCTCACAGCCAAAATGGTCATTATATGGTGATATTTTAGCAAATTCCTTAATGGGTCAATTTTGTATGAAGACACCCTGGCTGAGAGGACAAGGCCAGGTGATTTACCCCGTCAGATTTTACCCTCCCAGAAATGTACATGAACTCATCTAGTGGAAATGAACCTCTCACCCTTCCCTGGAAATGACTTCAAACCACATGAATAGAATAGAATAGAATAGAACAGAATTAGACTAAATTTTCCTTGATAGGGATTCACACAAAGATAAAAATATAAAAACAGACTGCAAGAAAAAAGGCTGCATAGGGAACACAAGAGAGCAAGCCTAATTTTTAATGTGGAACTAAGTCAGAGAAATTGTGCATGTAGGACTAGATGTGTGTTGTATTTGTGTAAATACAAAAAACTAAGAAATGGAAAAACTGATCAAGCTTCATGGGAATAGTGATGGTTTGAAAGTATAGCAGCTGCTGGGAGGAAGAGCCTGCGATAAAGCTCATTTGTCCACCTAGCATGCAGCAAGTCTGTCACTGTAGGAGCTCTCCAATGTGCAACAGCTTCATGCATGGGGAGAGAATCATGGTCCAA
Source organism: Apricaphanius iberus (assembly GCA_028564705.1). Taxonomy (NCBI): domain Eukaryota; kingdom Metazoa; phylum Chordata; class Actinopteri; order Cyprinodontiformes; family Aphaniidae; genus Apricaphanius; species Apricaphanius iberus. The sequence goes on from JAPXFQ010000269.1 coordinate 2,114,526, forward strand.
CAGCATAAAACGTTGAACTTTGAAACTGCTTTTTTAAATATGGGCCATGTTGGATGTAATGTCCTCATTAAGCCATTATTTGACAACCGATTGGCTGAATGCAGATTAACTATGTGCCAAAAAAATGTCAGTGTTGTATGTCTTGATTTTTTTTTATATGTTCCTTTTATTATGCTTGATATATGGATTGTCTTTGACTGTTCCTGTCTATAGTGGGAAACTGTATTTCTTTTGTTGTTTCTATTTCTTGGACCTGCTAGGGACAACAGATGAAAAGTAGGAACATTTTATGTTCCTGAATATGCATCCTCCCTGAAAAAACTATAGGTAACTATAGCAAGTGTAGTACTGGGTGCAAACTTTTTTCTTTTCTTTTTTTCTGTTATAATGGCTTTAAGCTTTATTTCTTTATTTCTGGCATTTTATTTTTAGGCCTTAGAATTCAGATATTCGCTTGACCAAGCAATATAGTTTTCTCTAACATAAGCTTATAAAAGAACAAATACTTTATTTTGTGTTATGCATCGAGATGCATTAAGAGAGATTGTGATCCAAATTTGGGAGGTAGTTGATTGAATATCTAGAGGAATCTAAATCTCGTGGCTGCTGCTGTAGCCATCGCTGGAAACCAAATAGTCATTTGTCGACTCGGAGCTTCTTCTGATCTTCTGGAGGAGAAGAGTGCATTATCCTGGAGACTGGCATGGTATGACTGTCACATTCTTACTCTTGTTTCTACATTTCTGCAGCATTGCTTCTAACAATCAAACATTGTTGTCTAAGTGACACAAGACTGGTTCATACATTCGCACCATTACTATGAGATTGTTGCTGCCTCTTGTTTCCGTAATGAGCCGGTGGTATTCACTGACATGTGCAGAAATTGAAGTCAGTCACTCAGATTTGACAGCTTCTTCATTGTGTTACGACAGCGTGTGTAATTAGGCAGGTTTTACACGGGTGTCAACAGATTTTCACTAGAGCAGACAGTCGGAGTCTCTGTCCACATGTCCTTCCTAGTTGTTCACTTAATCCCAAAGCTTGGACAAAAAGCTGTATTTGGTCGGATGAATGAATTATTTTACAAAGATCTTGACCAAATCTTGTGATAGTCCCATGAATTTATCATCAGGGTGCCTTTGCATCATCTTTGCCCACTAAAAATGGCATTCAAACAGCATAGCTGCCTTTTTACTGTATGTTTCCTTCTTTTATATTATTTATTAAACTCAGTCACTTTTGTGTTTTTGACAGCTTTAAAGTTACTCTATTCTGTTATGTGTTTGTAAATTTGATTGACATACATTTTATTTGCAAAGCATCTTTTGCAGCCTGTGACTGGAAAACCAGGATGGGGCAATTGTTTTTGTCACAAACAGTAATAAAAGTAAATATTCTCTGAGGCACGGCACTTTATTGCATTATGTAAGTTGGCCGATAGCTCTGGGAAACTTTTTAGATCAATTTCGCAGCTCAGATTAGAGAGCTATGAATCCCATTTATGGAAGAGCTCCCTCATGAAATGCTCTCTGAAACTTTTATATTTTTGGATGACGAGAGAATGAACTCGGCAAAGCAAAGATCTGCCGACGGCACTTTCATGTGGGGGGAATAAAGAGAGCAAGAGAAAGTGAAAGGAAACGGAGCGGGAGCGAGGCACAGGGAAGAGATAAAAGCACTCCTAAAGCCATCTGGAAGTAGCCAGGACACACAAGGATTGCTTTTATGCTGCTAATTCCACTGGGAGGTGTGACATAAAAGCAAAGCATAGATATTGTGTTATGACTGTTGAAAACAAGCAAGTGGGTTCAGAATACTGATTGGGCTGGTCAGAAGCAAAATCACTTCAATCCGAGGTAAAGAGGCTTTTGGGAAACACCCCAGAGGATCTTTTTTGTGGAGGGGGGGCAATATTGATTCGCAGCTATGGTTGAAGTTCTTGTTGGCAGGTTCAAAAACCTCAACAATTAGAATCAGTTTCTAAAATGTTTAAAGAAATTCAATGCTCTATCACGTCTAAAGCCTATTATAGGAACTTCATTTGATGACTAGCTATACAATTCATTGGAGCCGTCAATTTATTACAGGTTTTAAGTGCTACTACAGTAATTACCCTCAACGTCAGTCCTATCAGAATTTTTTTAAAGGGCCTATGTCATGCAAAATCAAGTTTTTGGAGTTTTCAACAAGCTGGTAATGCAATTTTCTCAGAAAAAGACCCCACCACAGTGGTTTTTGGCTTAATTCACACATGTCTGAGTAATCCTCCTGAATTCTGCTCTCTGAGCAGCTGCCCCTCTCTCTTCTAGAAATCAACTGAGTGTTCAACTACTGACATCACTAATTGAAAACAAGGGGTGTTGAGGTGTCTGCAGCACGCCTGTGATATATATATTTCAAACACACCCTCCTCTTTCTCAAAGTTCATGGCTGCTTTGGTTCTTGGCAGCTTAAATCACCTTTTTTGTTGTTTTTTTTTACTTTCTCTGTGCATAGATAACAGGATTTTGTTCTACATTCCTAAAGAACACCTGCTGGATCACAGAACAAAGACACCTGATGGACTGAGAAGTGGCTACGTGTTAATGCTAATGTGGGTTAGCCATTTATCAAGCTGCGTATGTGATCTTATAACAGCATTATGTGCTTAATAAATTTATATGTAGCATCTCAGAATGTTCAGTAAACGAGTGCAAACAACACCAATGGCTATTTTTATATACTGGGCTGGAAATATTTGCTTAGTGGATGCAGCTCTGTTGGTTTGGGCTCTGTCTAAAGCCTGGAGATTTATCAACTGAAATAGGCTTTATTGACTGCGTTTTTTTACAAAAAAAACAAACAAAAACAAACGTCTGAGCCCTTAATATAACAGTTTCATTGTGGTATTTCGTTATTTTCTAATTCTTTGTCAGAATACTGTTTGAGATTAAGCTCAGCACTGTGTGTCTACGTCTGATCTGCTCCTGGTTCTGCAGTGGAGGGGAGCGGGAGAGTGGAGCGGAACGTTGGGGTGCAGGAGGCGGGTTTATAGAGAAATTAGCCATTTCACTTCATTTTACAACATTAACTACAGGATACAAGTTAAATTTCAGGACAAATTATTACTGTATAGCACAAACTGTAACATTTTATCACATATATGTCTATCCCAGAAATTGAAAGCTGTAAAATAGCATTATATAGTCCATTCAAGTAAATAGAATTTTTGTTAGGGCTGGGCGATATGGCATCAAATCAATAACATGATATATTGAGCAATTCCCCTTGATGACAATAAATGAACAATAACTAGATTCCGTTTTATTTCTCTAGATTCATTCATTATACTTTAAATGTAAACTGACCCTCTTAAGTAACAGCATTATGAAATGCTCCAACAACTGATAAAGGTAACTGTTATTAATACGTATATTTATAGATTATGAATTAATCATTTCTTTAAGTGATGAACAGGAAAAATTAATAGGGAGATAATAGACTTTTAAACAAAGTGCACATAGCATACGCTACGTGTGCAGAAGTTAGCAAGCTGATAATTGCTGGACTTAGCTTAATGTTAGTCATGGGGAGACTATTTGCTTACAGTATAAATAAATACTACTCTAAGACCCTGAATAACATAATTTTTCTTTCTTTTTTTTTTAAGCAACTTCACTTTTGTGGTTCATAGCTTGTTATTAAAATGTTCTACCGTTACAGACAACAGTATTATCCATGCACTGTGGTCAACTTATATTGAAAGTTGTAAACATTGCCTTGGAAACTGATACAAGTTGCTCAGTGTACATAGCTAACGTTAGCCAGCAGTGATAGCTAAGTTTAAGTTAGCTTTTTGCTATTCTGACTGCTAGTAATTGTGGCATCATTAGAAATACTTGTGCTGTTTTTATTTGGAACGAAATCCTTTAGGTGTATGTTCATCCACTTGTGTTGAACACCTTGATCCTAGGGATTTTCTGGAAACCTGTGTAAACCATAGCTACTGTCTACCACATGGACAGTCCTCAATAAGGAATGGCGTGTGTATCGCTCACAGCGTTATCTTGCAAATCGATAGTTTTCTGCTGTTATGTGAACAGCCGCTGACTGAACACATCCTGCCAGCCTTCCTAGACATGTGCACGAAAGAAAAAAGGTTGCTCTCTTGCGCCTTATATTAAAATGACTACTTCAAGCACATTGCATATGGCTATCAAATGTTCCCAGAAAAGGTTCCTAAAAAAGAAAATTTCCTTTTCAAGATGTGACGTAGACATGTAGACATATTTTTTGTTTTGTCTGTCCTTCTTTTTCATTCTTTCAGAAATAATTGAAAAAAAGTCAACTGTAAATATGGAGACGTTTCAGTTAGCAGTATCAAAAAGCAAATCTACCTAAAATAAACATCTGTAATGTAGCTGTGGCTTAGTCAAACACGGACCATTAGAGATTTTTCATGGAGAAAAATCCGACATGAATATTGTGTCCAGGCCCACAACACAGATGACAATGAGATCCAATCAGTTGTCATTTATGAGCGCAAAAGCTCAGCGTTCTGCTTGCCTGCCTTCAGCATGCATGCTGCTTTACATTGTTTTACCTAAAAATAACATTTATAGACTTTATTTCTCTAATTTGTTCCAAAAAATAAAGAAATATTTTTTTTCAAGCATGTCCGAGCCCTGTTCCTGCTGCAGACGCGCCTCTTTGTGCCCAGGGATGTCTGCAGCTCTGGATATAGATACAGCAGAAGTCGTACTGTAGAGGCAATGACAGCTCTTGGCGGGCGGCCAAAACTCGGGAAGCATGCGTTTATGTGTGGGTGGAGGTGGTGGTAGTTGTGGCGTGTGTGTGTGTGTGGGATAGGATCAGCTGAGTCTGAGGAAGAAATAGGCCAAACAGTGACTCTGCGGTTCAAAGAGTTTGTCTGTCCTAAAGTGGGCCTTTACCCTTCTCCTCCAGTGTTCACAGTTATTGTATAACATTACGTGGGAAAATCTATTTCCACTCATCCAGTTTATCCTGTTTTATTGGAAGTGCATGATATTTATTTTGTGTTTTGCAAGATGTCTATGGATACTAAGGTAAAGGCTTGGTAAACTACAGGCAAAACGTGTCTTTGTCAATTGCAAAATTATTAGGGAAATCTAAAGATCTTCTTTTTTATGTACACAAATCAATAATTGGATTTACCTGCTAATTAAAAACTGGAATAAATTATGTAATGTAAATATTCTAATCAGCCTGAACCAGTAAGGATTTGTTTCAATAAATATACCTATTTGACAATTATCTTCCAAATCTATAAAACTTAATTTAATACTCAGAATGCTCTGTACATTGCAGTTTTTTGTGCATTGTGTCCCATGCTGATCACAATGTCGGATCGGTCTAGAATCATTGATTCTAGATTAAATCTGGCCACTTCTATTACATAAAATTTTTTTTACATATAATTCACTTTGCTTGGCAATTTGAATGCTCAGCCTTGACACCCCATTTGCAGAAAAACAGATGACCTCATGGAAAAGAGCTGGTAACCTCTGAATGGTGTCATTTGGCAGAGAGTGCAGCCTTGATGACTAAAAGTTGTGTGGTGATTTGAGGTTAGTTTATTTCCCTTAATAGCCCTAGTTGTGAGATTTCCCTAATTGATCCGCTTTGCTTGTTTGAAGTTGGCACTTATTAAGTTTTATGTGGAAGATTTAACAATGTGGAGGGGAGAGGATTTGGACTCAAACAAAATGGGTATGTAAATGAATGCACCTGTGAGCAGTAAAAGAAAACATGTTTCAAGCTTTTTTATGCTCTTTCGAGACATTTGGATTTGCTCTGATCTGCATATCAGTCATGCCTCCGGGGGTTCATCTGGATGAGCTTTGAACTTTAGAAGGTTTGCAACATAATTTACAAAGACCACATGTAAACTGCGATAGATGGATGGATGGATGGATAGATGGATGACCACCTATCATAAATACACATTTTATCAGAAATACACATAATATTATGGATCGCTCACATTGGAACCGTACAGATTTATTCAATTTTTGGTTTTTGTGCCAGACTTAAATTTTTCCAGTTACTCAAATTTGGATAAAAATAACCTGGGAAAAAGCATGTTTTAAATAATAATCTCAACTATTAACCAACTATTAAAGAACTCGCCTATCGTAAGAAATATGTACCTCCTCGTTTAATTAGAAATTGCCAAAAATTAACAATAATTTAAGAGGGATTTAAGCGGCAGAAAGTTTTTCCTGCCACACCCAGACATTCCTGCCAGACATTCTCAAATCTGTGAAATTAGTTAAATAGGATCCGTCTGACATCTTGAAGTAGACTTAAAAATCTCTAACTGCAACGTATCATGCCCTAATCACAACAGTGAGGGCCATTATCCACGAATACAGAAAACCTGAAGCAATGATGAACCTTTCCAGAAGTCGCAGGACTCCCTTGCATTTGGGCTTATTAGATAATTTATAAAGATAAACAGCATTTCAGACATAAACACTCAATTCCATGTCTCAGTCAATATTTTGTATTATTTAAGAATTTGAATGGAACCACTGATAATGGCAGTATTGTTTTAGTAACATTTTTAACATTACAGCTAGTTGGTGGCCATTTTCACCTTTTTCGTTCCAGTTGATCAGCTAGATCTACATCTAGTAATAAAACTGGATGTGTTAAGTATATAACAGGTTGGAGTATTCAGAATGCTTTTTTTCTACAGATACTAAATAGACGCTGGCAGCAGTAAAGCAGATGAAATAAAAGCAGGATATGAACAATTAGCGAAGAAATGGATGACAACGCTGCAACAGAGTACATTTCTTAAGTACAGTTTGACTGAATTATAGTCATTGTTGCGGGGTTCCAGCTTCTGCAGTGTCGTCACACTCTCTGAAAAGCTCGGCAAACACTGAGTTTGAGTTAACATGCGGAGAAATTTGGTTTACTAAGATGGATGTGTATTGACAAGAATCTGACTATATGACATGTATCACGATATAAAGAGGGCGATATGATATATTGCAATACCATGAGAAAGATTACATATTGCGATTTTCAAAACTGAATTTAACTATGTGAATCCAGTCCAACCACGAAAATGTCAGCGTCAAAGGGTGTGTGTCGTTACCTAACGTCACGGCGTCGAACACACTTCAGTCATTTATTCGATTTTCTAAAGGACATGTAAACTGGGATAAATACTTCCTTTCTGTTTAATTAGCTATTAGTCTAAACTAATGTAAAGATAGTTAATTTAAACCAAGGCTAAAAACCCACCTGTTTAGAGCTACCTTGAGTATAATAACTGGAATTAGGGTTGTCACGGTGTGAAAATTTAACCTCACGGTTTTTGTGACCAAAATTATCAAAGTTTTCAGAGTTGAGCATGCAAATCATGATCAATTCTACTATTCATATCAATATACGTACGTGTTTGCCTATACCTTTTATTGTTACTAAAAGAAAACGATTGGCTAGAAATTAATTATCTTACATGGCATATTATTAATTAATTAATTCAATTGACTGTAGAGTTGTCTGATATTCATGCAGCTCTGTCATAAAGTTTGACGTGTTGCTGCTTTTCACAGCCACTTTTTTACTGCACATTCCTCAAACAGGATAGTACTATCAACTGTCCCTCGGTATTCTTCGAATAGCTAAAATATGCCCATACTTACGACTTTGTCTTCTTTGAGGGCTGTCTCGTCCTTTGGCCATCATTTCAGCTTAGAGAAAGTTTTGGTTCAACTTCAGCAGATGAGACGGTGGATGGTAAGGCTCACCGTGCCTACACTGCAGACGTGGACCGCTACACCGATAACCGTGACAGCCCTAACTAGAATATTATAAAAGTAGTATGTTTTAATGTTCTTTGTTCCTTTTGGGTTTTTGTCCTGTTACTTTTATTTTCTCCCCAATTCAACCTGTAATTACCTGGTTGCTGAAAGTGTTCTATGCAACTACATTTACCTTGCCTAGATACTTTAGTTTTGATGGTGGGTTGTTTTAGCCACTGTTGCTTATCCATAATCTCAAACAAGTCTACCCTTTCTACTTAGACATCAGCAAAATAATTTTGTCCAATAAACAGCCAGTCATTGGTTGCCAGACATGGTTGTTTGTCGTACATATTTCTCATTTCAAGCAGGATTGTTCCAGTTTCCTCTCTAGCTCAGCTAGATACAGTGTCTGCAGTCAGACCCACTTCCCAATCCCCTGCAGCAGGGCGGTTAAAGCCAGGGCTTCTTCCTCTGCTGATTTAACACCCTTCGTCTCTTTGTCTTAGTTTTACTGCACAAGTGTTCACTGTATTCCCTTCTTTCCACCCTGTTTTCAGACTTAATAACCTGAGTGTTGCCTTTTGACAATGTGTGACTTGAAAGCAGGAAATAATGGGCCCTAAACACTAAATGTTTACAGGTTATTGAGCTGGAGAAAGAGAGGGAATGTCTGTGTGAGACTGACAATGTTTTCTGACCCATTTTGAGTAAAGAGTTAGTAAGATAAGTTGTGATATATAAAGAGCCAGGAGAAAAGTCCAGACTTTTTAACATAGAAGTCAACTTTCCTCAGAGATGGGCAAGTAAATAATTTCATCTAACGAGCTGAATGGATTATTTTTTCCACTGCAGGGTTTTTAATCAGCAGGAGCCCTCTTCTCCTGTTGCACCAGGAGTCTTAGGGCTATCTCAGCTTTTTCTTGCTTTAAACTCTCCAGTACTGGTTGTTGGCCACAAACTCTCAGCACTCCTGAAGAAATTAATGAACAGAGCAACAAATGTTAGGGTTTTTTTGTTTTTATTTGTAACATTCCTTCGAACTTCAGCCGACCGCCCCTAGGCTGAAACGACAACCAAAATGAGTTTTCCAGCCTCCCTCAAGCAACCATCTTTTTCAGTCCTCTCTTCAACTATAAATGCATTTACAGCACTGTAAAGAGAATGTCAATAGTTGGATTGCCAGCAGCTAGTTAGTTTGTGGCACTCATAGGGGTAAAGGTTCAACGGCTGGTCAAAGCCCATATTGAATAAGACTCATTTTATATTTTGTGGTATTTTACCAATGTTTTTTTTTTTTTTTATTGGGTAATGTGGTATAATAAACAAAAAACAGTGCATGTGTCAGATTTGACCAACAGACACTGCATGTTTCATGTGTAAGGTAAATCAAAATTTATTTATAGGTGAATAAACGAAAAGATTTTTAGAACTGACATTAAGGAAAATACATGTATTTAAAGAATAAAAAAAAGTGAATTGAATTAACTGTTGAATTCAAACTGCACATTAAAAAGTCAACTTAGATTGAAATCCATATTTAAATAAGGACATGTCTAAAACATGATAACCTTGAAATGATAAAAAAATGATTTCAAAACCTTTTATGAAAGCTGCAGACAACCTTAATGTTTCACTCATGATTTAATCTACACCGGTGGTGAGATTAAATCAACAACACCCAATGAAGATAATTAAGAAAATATTGTAAGAAACATTAAAAAAAGAAATATAAAAGAAGTACAAAGGCTTTGATTTATTTTTGGTTTCTTAAAGTTATGACGAAGACTGACTGAAAACCTAATGCTAAACTAAAAGTCACTACATCTTCTGCATACATTCTGACATTAACAGTTTTGGAGACATCAAGTAAATAATTCATATAAATCACAAACTAAACTTTTACAAGAGGGGACCGCAAAGGTCAAGTCAGGGTTGGAAGATGTAATCCAAGCAGCACAAACGCGTTCCTTTGGTTTTGGAAAAAAAAAATCATGATTCTGTCTTTCTTGTGGTACAGGCTAAAATGTATCATTTAGTTCACCGTTGTCTTCTGGTAGAAACACCAAAGTAGGGCTGGGTGGTATACCGAAAATTTACAGATACCGAAATTTGACTGTTACCAACGTCATTTTGCTTGTGTTGTGTTTGCTTCTATATATAAAAAAAAAATGTGTTTTAGTTTAGCTGTGCTTCTGCCCGGGGGGTATGTGGTCCTTATCGTTATTGAGGTGAAATGCTCAATATACCGTGATATTAATTTTAGCTCATATCGCCCAGCCCTACACCAATGCTTTCTTTTGAACTGCCTGAGTCAACTTGGGAAAGAAAACATGTTGTGGAACAGTTAGCTGATTGAAATTAACCCAAATGTTTGAATCTTTGTCAGTAACGAAAATCTATATCATCACCACTGGTTTCGTCAACTGCCCATAATAAATATGCTTGCGTTCCCACGCTGCCCATCTCTGTGTGTGAATGGTGGCTATTTGGTTAAAACAAGATGAATACAGTTTAAATTAGCTCTGCTTGAAGAGAATAATCTAATTATTTGTTACTGCGTCAAGAATGAAACTAAATTCATTTTTTTGGTACTATTAAAGATATTAGAACAACCATTGACAAATATCAGTGTTACAGTCAGGTTCTACAATGGTTGGAAACTACAAAGTACGAAATTGTACAAAAAGATATTTGAAATTATAAAAGAAATAATAAGAGAAGTTTGGAGTCAAATTGAGCCATTCAGGAGTATTTATACATGCAGTCTTGATCAGCTTAAATCTATAGAAGGGAGTGCTTGGGGTAGTACAAATGGTAATAAGGTTTAATATGCCTCAAACACCTTAATTTTACCATGTTTTTATTCTCCTTGCACTTACGAATGCCTCAGAAGTGCTCCTTCATTGTCTTCCGGGCCAATGTTTGGGGCTTAACAAAACAATTATAAAAAGCTGAAGAATCTTCTGCAGCAGCATCCGCCCCTTCAAAACTAAATAGATGATCATTATGGTTTCGGAGCAGGCTAACATTACATTTCCAAGGACATGCTTTAATTTTGACGGTCTTGTAGAAAATGAATTGCAATGCATAACTATTAGACAGACAGATGGTTGCCATGACCCTCGTTATTTTGGTCGGTCTCTCTTCTGGTTGACTCTTTCTCAATGACTTTGACCAGGTTATACATTAACGGCCTGCTTCACTGACCTAGCTATTTCATGTTGGTTATAACCTTGAACCGAGGCCTGCAAGGATTTGTTCAGAGCTCTGAACCTATGATTAGACACTGATATCGGTTATGGTTCCTATATTGTGTTGACGTATATTGTATTTGTTAAAATGCTGTAGTAAAACTCAACTGTGTGTATAGAGCTGTGGGAGTGTGTGTGTGTGTGGTTGTGCAAACCATGGCTCTATGGCAACGAGCACAACTCTGTGTGTCATATCTGTTTGAAATATAAACTAAAATTATGCCCCCTAACTTATTTTTTATGGCTTGGTTGGTTTATTTACTCCTATATCAAAAAACAAATAAATAAATAAATAAAAATTTTTTTTTGACATTTTCAGAATTTATTCACTGGGTGTTGTAATGATTTAATTCTATATCTGATAAAATAAAGATATTTTTACTAGACAAATTTGATTATGACTGTAGGAAATCCTGTATACAGAAGAAATTACAAAGTTGGTTTCTTTAAATCAGAGTTGAAGACAGTAATTATTAGAGGTATAATGGTACATGTATTAGCATTTTTTGGTACAGCCTGGTCGGTTCAGTACATGTAGCTGTTTTCTACCTGAACACAGCTAGATATACCTGAACAAACAGAAAGGTCTCCCAGCTATCACTAAACTCTGCTATTTGGGAACATTAATAGTTTCCCATGCAGCTACAGTGGAAAAAGAAAGACAATCGAACCAGAACTTTGCCAGCAAACACATCTTTCAACATCAATAAGCTTCATAATTCGATCTGCTCTGCACTGAACTGATGACTCACCTGAAACAATGTCAAGCTGAATGGAAACATCACTGATAATAGAGAAAAAAACAACTGATCTCCACATGGCTACCAGTAGCATCCAGTGACAACAGACTCCTGATTTTGGACTCAGAGGAATCTCTGTTGATGACAAGAGATTATCCCAAACTGCATTCAAGTACAGCTGGGAGAGTCGCCAGTCGAAATATCAATAATTCCAAAGTGATTTAAGTCAGTGATTTTAAACTCAAATATGGGCAAAGCGTTATTTTAACATTTCTAAATATTAGGAATTTTTAGAAATCCACTTAAATGTCCAGTCAGTTCTATACTTTTAACTTTTTAAGTTATAGAAAATATTACATTTAGATTAACTTCAGGATTTGAACATAAACAATTTGAGAAAAGGGTTCTTTGTTTAATGCTGATCAAAATAGTGAGAAAGTGATATATACATGAATGATACCAGAAACGTACCAAATTGTGATTTAAAAATGTGTAAAACATACTTCACCAGGATTTTTTGTGTACAATTGAACTCCTAGTAATTATGATGTATTTTAGCACATCCCATAGTCTTCATCTGAGCCTCACATTTTTGCTGTCCAGTTTGTTTCGAAAACGCAAGCAGAGAGTGTGAAAGCTGTTGGTCGCTTTCACACCCCTCGGCTTTGAAGACCTATTGTCATGTTTCTACTGTAACCAACAAAATGCCATCTGTTGCTGTCATGCTGGGGTTGTTAAAAAGACAGTTTTTTTCTCCATGATGTTTTTATCAAACTCATTCTGTGTCCCTCAAAGCTTTCTATGACTTTTAATAGCAATGCTTTAAAATGAACTTTGCATCAATGAGTGAAAACTAATTTGATGTCAAGGTAGAAACACTATATGTCCTGTAAGACTGCTGAGGCCATAGTTTACAGGATGCTCCTATCTAAGGTTTGTATGTATGGGAGGCCTTGCTGATTAATACCAGACTCCAAAGCTGTAAAAAGAAATGGTCTTCTTTATTTTTAGGAACATTAACTAACTTCCTGCTTTCTCACACCAGAGGAGCCCCAGGTGGTTCCTCTGGCAGTTCTTGCATCCTAGACTCTTATTTTTTTATTTTTTTCACGCCCATCCGTGTACTAACACACATAATCCACGCAAGACCCTGTGGGATATCCTCGCATCTGTGGCCGGAGCACAGGGATAAGTGTCGAAGCCTCATTTTCGTCTCCCTCTTTTTGAATCGGAGGGGGGTCGGAGGTAGAGCTAAAAACATGTGGCACCTCTCACCTTTAGGGGCAGCTGGGGAAGAAGAAAAGCCACGGTCTGGAGAGAGCAAGAGTCCTGTGAGGTATTTGGTCAGTGTCGTACAGGGCAGCGTAATTGCTATTAGTGGACCAGAAGATGGGGCACATGAAGCTGAGTGGGTATTTTCTCTAATCTGGGAAACGTTCATACAACCCTAATGATATTTATTCCACCTATCGTCCCCTTGCTCTTTTCAGTTCTCACTTTACAGACACAACTAAAGGATGCTTTTATTTCTCACCGTGGGGCATCCAGAGAAAATGTCATTACACAACAAATAAAGTTGTCTGTAAGACAGGTTTTATGACATTTTACTAAAAACAGGAAAGTCCTAGAGGTAAACTATCAAGACACTGATTATGTTCCTATTAATCTCTTCAGTGGACCTTTGTATTTGCAGGGGTTAGCAACCAATGCCACCCCGAAATACATGAAATCCACAAATACTTGAGATCTCTTCTAAAAGCTCCACTCTGATAAAAAATATATTTCTTTGTGTTGTTTACCTGTTTTTGTGGCAGTTTTCTGATGCTAGAGGACAAATCTTAAGAGATTTAAGATCAAAATTGCATTTCTGAGTATTTCTGGATTGAAATCTCTGAAACTGTAGCAGATGTTAACACGGCATCTATATCAGACTGGATTTGTGATGTAGCATCTCCACTAGGCGGGCCACAAGCCCCTTCTCTGTTCCACCTGCCGGCTCAGGCTTTGGGGAGGGGATAAGACGATGGCAAATCCACATCTATGTGCAGCAGCGGGTTGCAATACATTAGCGAGTTGGGTTCAGCTCTGCATGGTGTTTGCATCTTCTCCACCTGAATATGCGGGTTCTCTCTGGGTAATCCAGATTCTTCCCACAGTCCAAAAACAAAACTGTTAGATCGATTGGTCTTTCTAAATTGCCCTTAGGTATAAGTGTGTGCTTGGGTCTTCCTCCTATGTGTCTCTGTGTTATCCTGTGATGGACTAGTGACCCCTCCATAGTGTATCTCACCTCTCGTCAAATTGAATTACTGTATTTCCTTTTATTATGGTTAATATCTCTTTTTGGGATAGTTGTATTTAATGAAATATACTCCTGATCAAACCAAAATAACTCCAGTTGTTGTACTGTTGAGTAATTTTTAACATTTTATTTCCTGATGTCGTAATTTCGCCATTGAACTGATGTGATACTATGTACATTTATCAGTTCCCTACTTCAGACTCCTACCTTTGTACAATGTCTAACCCTAACAGAAATTGTTGTGAACGCAATCAGATTGGATATTACAAATGAATCAAAATATTGCTTGAAAAACGTATTGGTATAAGGCTGTGCATTCTTATTAAACCAGACTGCAATGTTTTTTCCTTTATACGATTCCCATCCTCAGTTTTTTTCAGTTGTATTCTCCAGGATCTATGTCACATGAAAGTTTCATTTAAAATATTTTATAATGGAATTTTTTTTTTTACATAATTTTAGAGGGAATTGTTATGAAAGGTGTCGAAGGGCAGAAGCAGCTGCAGGAAAGGAGGGAGCAGGAGGAATGACTGTGGACTGAGATGCCCTCCATCTCCCGCGGGGCAAAAACTCTGGAAATGGCTCCGTCATTCAGAGAAAGTACGACAAAGGAAGGGGAGAAATAAACAGTTGGAGAGGAGGAGAGGGAACAGTGAGGGCAGGAAACTGTCTCTGACCTACTGGACAAACAAATTGGTTTGTTGGCAAAATTGATTAAGAGGTTGAGCTGAGGAAAAGAAAAGCAGAGTGACTGATGCTGCAATGTGAGCTCATTTATTTTGAAGAAGGTTGAATTTAGAGGCTTCATGTGGAAGTGTCTCGTGTATTTTCTCTAGACTGTGTGTATGTGTGTGTGTGTGTATGTGCATGCATTTGAATGCTCTGCAAGTCAATATTTGTCTGCTTTGCCACGTCCCCAGACATCCCATTCGGTGCAACAGACCGTAAAGCTGTCAAATGCGACCTGAATATTCTCTGTCTTCATCTGCTTCCTCGTCTTTTTTTTCCATCCTCCCTCTTCCTCACGCTCACTCGCTTCCCTTTGATTTCTTCTTCTTTTCTGTCGATAACAATATCATTGGGAGCAAACGTGTTTCTGTGCATTTTGATGGCTTGTACACTCCAATACCACTGCCTCCCATGAAAGAGCAAGATTATCTCCTCTTATCTATATCACTGTGTTTGTTCACATCATAAAATCTTTTCCGCCTCTCTGAGTCGCTGATATATCTGAAAGCAATATCTCTTACACTTAATCTATAGCACCTAGTTGGTATAGTGTCTCCATGCGTTGCTACTGTGTCTGCTCTATGTTTAGTGAATCTCTTATGAGTTCTTTTCTACAACAACTAGCTACTTGTAATCTAACTGATGAATGTTGTAAATAGGCTGATCTTGGTGACCTTTTCGTTTTCCAGTTATTTCTAACATTTTGTTTTCTCTCAAATTTGTTAATAATTTTCCTACTAGGAAATAATTTCCCAGCAAATTGCACTGATTAAGTATAAACAAGGTCCCTTTGGTGTTTTGAGCGCAAGTACCTGTATTTTCAGTCTTTAAAGGTGTATGTGACCTGGAAATGTTTTTCGAGCATGATTTTTTCCAAAGCCTTTTAAACATGAAATGTATTATACAATTACAATTAAAGCACAACCGGAGGGATTTGATTGTTTTTTATTTAGACTTTACAACAGAATAGTGTTGCAATACCATTTTAAATCCCTAAAACAATTTCTATGATAACTCTATTACTCCTTCAGTCTCCATAGACATATTGTCTAGCAAGTATTTTTAATTTAGTTCTTTCATTGAAATATTCCCATTAAAGTGATATTAATTTCTCTGAACTGTGTAACACTATGAGATCAAGCAAATATTTAATACATCATATTCTAGAAACTATGGGCTGTAGAGGAGTTTAAACTGAATGACACAAACAACAGAAAATATTCAACCTGTATGTTTCAATCTCTGTCGAGAAAGTACTACCAATCTATCGAGCTTTTTTTCTGTGTTAAATTTATGCCATGGTAATTTGATCTGGGCTTGGTTCCTGCTAGGGAACTGACCTAGGTTTAAAAAAACTACCATTGTTCCTGAAATGGAGGCTTTCTTTAAATGTTTCTTTGCACTTCTTTGGAGATGATGATTTATTAAATGAAAGTCTCTGCTCATTGCTTATGGTTTCATAACCTTATCCTCATTTACTCTCGAGCTTGCGTGACTAAGACTTTCCTGAGCTGTGTGTCCTTGCCCCACTGGGTTGATCAGGCTTGGATTGCCAAGTTTGACTTTTGCCTCATTAAAGCTCAACAATCCTGGTAGACCTGAAGTGAGTAACCAGATTTTACCAGCTGTAGTTAAGATTGATCACTGGAGGACAGGTAACCGGTAAAAGTTATCTGCACAAACCAGAAGGTTTGTTTTCAGACTCAAAAGTAAAACAGACAAATTCCTGAAAAAAAAATTTTTTCATGGCCTGTTTGAAAGGTTAGTTAGCATGCTAATGCTAACATTTAGTCATTTAAAATTGTCTTTTTTTTGCTTGAAAGTTGGAATACGATACTGAAGCAACTTTATCCTCAACTGCCATTGTTCTCTAGTCGCCAGTAGGAAAAGCAGTGGGATTTGCCTATTTGCCTTGTTTAACATGCTAACTCGGGTTAGCAATACAGGCTTGGAACGTTGTTTTTTTCTGTAGTTCATGCTCTATTAACACATTGAGGTACTATTAGTCAGGAGGGGAAATTAAACAACAGAGATATTTTTTTGGCAAGAGGCCAGTTGGGGGAAAACCAACAGTGATGCAAACGTGCTCTTCTGGATTTCAACTTTATTACTTTTTTTTTTGACTTAGGCCAATAGACTATATGTTTGAAATGATCTGAAGATGGTCAACTCTTGTAGGGGATGGAATTTGTCAGCAACAATACTAAGGTAGTTTGTGGCGTTTAAATGGGGCTTTGTCCAAGAGAATGCAAATTACAAAAATATTGCCCACACTTCCGCAAAGAAACGAGGCAGAATGGATCTATGCTTTAATGTTGCTTACTCCAGATTCCGACCTGAGCATCTGAATGTTGCAGCTGGAATCAATACTCTTTGGACCTGACAATGTCTTTCCAATCTGTTACCGTCCATTTTTGGTAAAGTCAGTTTTTCTGTAAAAGTCCCTGCAGATCAAACAACCAAACCACATTCAGAATCACTTAAATGTCCTTTCTTTCTTAGTCCATATCTCCGCTTGAATGTTAAGTCGTGTATTTGTTAAGTCATGTTCAAAAAGTTTAAATATGTTGAGCTGCTGCCATTTTATTGGCCTATATTCAAGCAGGTGGATAATGTGTACCTAATGAACTTCCTGGTGAGTGTGAACAGAAGACGATATGGTTAGTGAGTGATTGAATAAACATTTTAGAAGCAGTTTATAAGTAGCATGTGCACGTGTTTGATAGTTAAATCACCTCCTCGCTGCTTCCTGCCATTTTTCACATTCCTCATTGAAGACTTTATCTTGGCTAAAAATGTATCTCCTAAATTACTTGCCAGCATAACGACAAGGCTGTCAGAGGATTACCTGCCTTTGCCTCCTTGAATATAAATCCCTCTAAGTTGCTACAAAGACCTGTGTCACAACGTATTTGTGGTGTCTTATTTTAAACTCGCCCGGTGTCTGCCTGCACGAGTACATCTGCTCAGTGAGTTGTTTTTTTAAATTATTTTCAGAGACAGTCTGGCGCTGGATCAGACTTGATAAATAAAATCAAAAAAATCATGCCGGGAGGAAGGCGGCACACACCTACTCCACCACAGGGTACAGGCAGTACCAGGGCCTTGTCCTCTCCAGTTGGCAGCCTGTGTGCTGCTGCACCGCTGATAAGAGGCCGGTGTAAATAAAACTGTAAGGCAGAGCTCGTTATAACGCCGAAGGTGGAGCGCAGGAGGGCAGGGGAGAGCGTGTCGTGTCTGTACTCATTGTTCTGACGGCATACTGCGTCTGTGTGTGTTCCCAGGAGTTGGTGTGTTTTGATATTTGGATGTGAAACAGATTTACTTTTAGATGCAGGGAATAGGCTTATTTTCTTTGATGCCTATTTTTGTCTCCGTTTTTATTTTTTATTCTACAGTGGATTTTTTAAGTCGGAGTGAAGGCAGATGAAATGTTTTGTTTCTTCGGTAGTGGGAATGGATGAACAAATGTCCTCTCAAGTGCTGCAGATCTGTATGGATGGGGGAGTCGAGGGTGTGTGTGTGTGTGTGGGGGGGGGGGGGGTGTGTCTGTGTGTGTTTATGGATTTTTGCTGTTTTTTGGTACTGAGAGTACTTTCTTACGTAAGCCATTTATGTAGGCTCAGTGAGCAGCCAGGCTGTGTTTTCATTGGTGACTGTGCTTGTCTGCCTCAGACACATACACTCACATTCTGGCTCACTAATCTGCCGCTCTCTCCTCTGCCCTGTTTGGACTGTTAAAAACCACTGAGTGTAATATTGGTCAGCCATTGACAGATGCACTGTAATTAGCCTTTTAATTTTCCCATTTAGGCACGCTGCCCCTCCCGTTTCCTCTGACTCTTGTCAGATCATTCAGACACTTTCTGCAGAAATGTATCCTGCCTTTCGAGCATCAAGGCCACAATTTAACTAAAAATATATAAAATAAAAAATACATTCATCAATATTTGACCTGATGTGTAAACACATTTGTTAAAGATTATATATTGTACAAATGTCACTTTTTTCAGACTTTTTTGTGTTGCCATTTGGAGCAATGCTGCCTCTATGAACACTTCAAACTAGGAGCGTAGCTATGGGGAGGAATGGTTGGGCCAAGACCCACCCTCTGAACCAAGACAGACTCAAATAAATGGCTTTCTTTAAAGAAAATATATATATTAACTTTTTTATTTTTAAGGGGTGTCACAACAAAATCAGAGGTGGCATTTCCACCTTTGCTAGTTTTGCTGCTGTTTTGAATAACAAGCCTTGCAAACTCTTCTGACAAGCTAGGGCTGGGTGTTAGATTCCTTTGTGGAACCAAGTATAAGATTGTAGATTTTAAACAAACACTAATTAAAACCTTTGGGATCCCTAGCTAAGTGGTGCTCAGTGGTGATATTGTAATGACTACCTTTGATTTGATGTTACATGGGGAAACCAGAACATTGTGTTAGCCTCGAGTGAATTCCAATATGGGTTAACTACCATCTACAAATAAGCATTGTATATGTCAAACAGTTGACAAGAGCTATCTGTATTAGGCTGCAGCTTTAATATTATTTATTTGGCTTGGATTCTTTGTTCTAAGCCGTTTGTTATTGTGGATTTCAGAAGGATGTGATTATTTGGCTATGAATAAGGATTGCTTATGGTAATAAATAATATTAATAATTTATGGAAAATTATTATATACGGGGCAGTTCCTGACAAGTCAGGAACTATAATAATAGCCATAAATTTCAGTCTCAGTTATAGTTACTATCTACCTAGTTAAGGCTGATATAATAAACACAAAGTGAAGGGTGAGCTCTAGACTTTCATTGAACAGCAATCACTACATGTGTGATGAATAGATGACAAACACCAACTTTCCAAAATACAATAATTTATTTACAAAAGAAAAACAAGGCAAACATTTTAATCAACAGTTCAGTGCGACCGGCCAAAAGTATATTAAAGGACCGGAGGGAGCAGCGGAGTTTGAAAGCTACCCCAGTTCACATAGCATTCTGGCAGAGAATAGAGCCGTGTCACTCGCGGGACTCATGCTGAAGTATGAAAGGGAAAATACGATGCTTGGAATCACATCCTGGTCATAAATTAGTAGCCGGCTGGACTTCATTGAGTAGTCGGCTATATAGCTGGCAGCCGGCGCTTGTGGAATGCCCTGGATATAGTATGCATCCCTAATTGAAACCTTGATCTTTTGAGTCCTTGTTGCCGGTAAGAGGTCCACACAAAATCCATCCTCAGTCAGTTGAGAAAAATCAGGAAATACTGATACAGTACTTTCCAATAACTTGGCTCAATACCGCCAAACTGTATGCCACTAAAGTGCAAACTTTACTATTATTAATACTCTTTTAGCTTCTCCTTTCAAGATTGATTCTAACTTGAATATAATAGTGGAGACGTCTAGTGGGTTTTTCCCAAGAGTTAGATTATATTCTACGCATTATGATATGAAGATAAATTCACTGTGGTTATTCCATGTTCAGCTGTCGTTTTCTACAGCTTGTTTACCACATTTCTCTCACATGAAATGGATTTCCCAGAGCTGAATGATTTGTTTTATGCACCACAGCAGTCCTTTGTCTTCTTCATTTGTTCAAGCATTCATCTTTGTAGAACATCTTAGATCCTACCCATGCAGTCAGTTTGTAGTGTCGAATGCAATGGTGTGTATATGAGAGAAAAAAAAAATTTAATAAAAAAATCTGTGGTCGGTTTATTTTCATCCATCCTTGCAAAACATTTTTGGGATGACTGTGGTTTCTACTAAGAAGTTGCATGTTTAGTTCTGTTTCTGTATTTATAATTATGCAAGTTAAACACGTTTAATTATCTAAATATTTTAACGAAGAAAAAAAAAAGAAGGGTGTTGT
Organism: Apricaphanius iberus; assembly: GCA_028564705.1. Taxonomy (NCBI): domain Eukaryota; kingdom Metazoa; phylum Chordata; class Actinopteri; order Cyprinodontiformes; family Aphaniidae; genus Apricaphanius; species Apricaphanius iberus. The sequence continues at coordinate 2,135,205 of JAPXFQ010000269.1, forward strand.
AGGAGAAACAAGTTTCCGTTACTCTGCGACGCAGGATGAAATGTTTAATTCTCATGTCAACATGGTGACCTACTTTTTGTGTGTTGCTGTGAACAAAGACGGGCTCTGTAGTAACTGTGATGTTTAATTCTGCGTATCTCGTCTTTGATGAAAGATTCTGTTTGGACTGCGACTCCCTTGCGGGGGGTGTCATCTGTTGCAAACTAAGCATTGGCTGCACCTATAGGGGTGACGATTCTGGGTCAGGAGAGATCGGTCCGAGAGTTTGCAAAAAAATATTTAGTCTTTCAGAGGAGGTGGAGAGAAGCAGGACTATCCCCCTGAAAAGCAAACAAGGCCTCTTTATGTCTCTGACATATTATTCTGAATGACAAAGCTTCTGAATGGTGGCATTATGAGCTCACACTGCTGAAGAGCATGATGTGAATGTGATAATGGTGGTGAGTGTCATACCCACATAAACACCACACTGCGGTTTTATTTTACTGCTAAAACAATTTTTTATTGGTAATGTTTTTATTTTTATTTTGGTACGACTCAGATTAAAAGACACTCTAAACTAAAGAAAGAAAGAAATGTCACTTTTAAATGAATTCAATTTTGTATAAGTTGTTTTTTTATACATATATTTAATTGTTTTCATTTAATTTATTCCAACTGGCCCCACCATTTTTTGCATTCAGACGGTCGACTGGAACAGGCCTCTCAACAAATACGGTCGTCGCAACACCGTTCAGGGAAGTTGCCGAATGAGCGCCTATTGTGTCAGGAGGAAATTGCAGGCAAGGAAACACCATCACTTCCCCGTGAGGCTGGGAGTCTGTGCTGCTGCACACTCCTCCGCCTCGCATTCGCGTGGTCAAACACTTCTGAAGATGTTAGCTTTCTCTGAAAACTAGGTTTAATAGATGGAATTTCAGACATTTGATCATTAGAAATTAGTCAGAGCTATTAGTTATTACACATTATTTTTTGAGGAGTCGCAATTATGGAGTCCCAAGGACAATTTTGAGTTGAAAGGAATCTGAATGGCATCAGTTTGAAACAGTTTTTCATTTGATTTGAGGGTCATACGATGCTTTTCTTGAATCTGGAATTTACAACTTTAAGAGGTTCTTTGTTTATCTTGAGCTTCTACTAAAGATTTAAACTATTTTAAATATTTTCTTCATCAACCCTTCATTAGCTGTTTGCCGCTATGAGATTCTCTTATGTGCTTTGAGTAATGATAACACGGAACACGATATTTTAAGTGAAAATTAATAATTTGCAATTTATTTTTTCTTTAAAACTGAACAGCTGCTAAAATAATTAGGAAAGTACAGATCAGGGTTTTTTCCCAGTCGATTTTTTTATTTTTCTAAGATCTGTAACTAGTAAAATCAGAAATAATGTGCTGCAGGTTCTTTGGTTGATCAAGATGATCATCCCGTTTTGTACAGCTCAGTTTATGTTTCAAACCTTGATCTGATTAAACTAGACATGCTGTTGGGTAATGCATGCATCAGCCCTAATGATATTTCATTATAGTTTTGATGCAATTCTTAAATGGAAAGTGAAAAAAATCTAGATTTTTTTATGTTTAACCTGCTAAATACTGATCAGACCAAATCAGCAGAAAATTGTCAGATTCCAGTTTCCTGGTAAAGGTTATCCTTTAAAAAAAATATTGATGTAATTCCTGTATTGTTTCTCAACTTAATTAGAAATATAGAATGAACTTTTGTTGAATTCACAAGGGAATTTAAATTCCTAGACTGTCGCGCTGTTTGACACTTAAAGACCTGCAATGAAACCTCCTTTTCAACTATTTGAGGTTTTAGTATAGGCATTTTTGCTTCAAGATCCTAATCAGCTGCTCTCGAATTGGAAGCAAACAAGAAATAAACTTGTTGCCCTGTTTAAACATCACAATGACTGTCCAAAAGTGAAAACATAAGAGAGAAAATCCTTCCAGCTTCACAACATGCATAACCAACACGCCTCAACCAAAAAAAGAATCACAAACAAGTCTGAAAAATAACAGATCACACTTAATATGACAGAGCTGCTCCGACATGCTGCCATCTTGAAAAAACTTTCGGGAGCCATACACCTGGATAAACACTCAAGAGCCTCATGTTTTCTCTGTAGGTAAGTGAAAAATGTTAAACAGTTGAAAAAAAAGTTTTTTTTATAAAGTTCAACATAGCTTCAAACTGTAATCAACCCGTAAATCTTCTGCGTACCTTATTTTCTAATCATAATCTAGGGGTTTGTGCACCGATTGTAAATTCACCATCTTGCATTAGCTAGTAAACTCTCTGAGCTTCTAGCTGGAGTGAAAATATTTTCACAAGCAGCAGCTAACCTGACAGTGAGAAGTATGGGACTTTATTTATTTTTTAAATGGCTACTTTGTCATAAAATGTTAGATTGATGGACTGGTTCTGTTATGTCAGCATTAACCAGTGGAAGTTGGGCCTCCTCAGCTGCTCCTTCTCCTTTGCAGGTCTTTATGAAATAAGCAATAAGTGGCGCGCTGCAAACTGCACTTGTGCAACATTTCAAAGTGGGAAGCGAAAAGGGAAGCGGCTTCGGTTGCATGTGGCACCTGATCGCTACACCATACCCCCCCCCCCTTCTCCCCCAAAAACACACGCTAACCCAACAGTGGTTGTGTAATTTTTTTTTTTTTTTTCTTATGTCAGCTAAGCTCTAAATCTGTGGCAGGGACTCAGTGGTACCCCCAGCAGCTATGGATGCTCTCTCTGTCCGTTTTGGACATTTTTCTACTTTTATTTTTATTTTTGAGGGGTTAATTTTCTCAGCATTTAGTTGCTTTTTGAGCTTTTTCCTGTGTTTTTGGTTTTTGTTTTTAGACTCTGCAGCAGTGTATATCACTTAGAGCACACGTAACAAGACAAACAGCATGACTCCCCCTTTATCCCTGCTGCCCTGCCTTTCCGAAAGAACAACTTCTCCGTCTTGTGATCAAAGGGGCCTTAAGATTTATCCATTTAATTTGGCACTGAAAATGGCCGATGGGGTCTGTTAGCAGGCAGAGGGGCCCCTCTGTTAGCACTTAGCTGGCTAACTGCAGCGACGGGCATCTGGCCGGGTGGCTGTGTGTACCCTGAATTCTTCAGCTCCTGCTCTTCCTCCCCTCTTTGCCCCGCAGTGACCTCACACAAATCCTTTCTCCCAGAAGCAAGGCACCATGCAGGCACCCCCACCCCTCCCGCCCAACCTCCTATCCCAAAATTTATGTGCTTGTGCCACAAGCGGGGGCGTGCCCTGCACTAAAATCCCATCCCTGGCCCATTTAGCACACTCCTCCTGGCCTCCCAGAAGACTGGTTATGGTGTTCAATCACTGTCGGGAAGTCGCAGTTATTGCTTCTAAGCATGCAAGTGTTAATCTAACTGACACGTTGTTGCTGTTAAAGACCGCAGTATGACACTAATAAAGAAATTGCGCCCAACAGGTTCTTGAACAAAGACTACTCAGAATGTTCTTTTTAACATCACACATGTCCAGATCAGTAAAATTAGAATATAATTGGATAATAAATACGCATCTGTAATTTAAAATGGGGAAATCATGAGGATATCGATACACTGACGGATATATTTCAAGTTTATATTCTTGTTTTCTTTAGTCTGGTTTATGGCTAATTAATACTCAAAGTTCAGATTGATTGGATGTCAAACCAACATGAAAATACATTTCTATACAGAAATGTGGACCTTGGTCTGGGCTTTTTTTTTATATGAATTACTGCATCGATGGCATGACATGGTATGACATGGTTGAGATCAGTCTGTGGTTCTTCTGAGGTTCAGAAAGCCCAGGTCGCTTCATCTGCATCACATTAAAAACACTTGACTCATTCTCTTTGGGGTTCTGGCCAGATTGCACGATACCATGTAATACATTGGACCTCGTACCTCCGACAACAAGGGTTGTTACCAAGTCCTGCTAAAAAATGAAATCAGCATTGCCATAGAAGATGCAGAATGAAGCAGGAAGAGCTCCAAAATATCCTGGTGGAGACGGCTGTGTTGACTTTAGAAAACCCAATGGACCACAAGCAGCAGATGCATGGAACCCCAGATAATCCCTTACTCTGAAAACTTCACCATGGACCTCTATTATAATGCATTTTGCTCCTTCCAACTGATCCTCCACACTCTTCGATCTTGATTTCTGGTGATGGAAAATAAAATTGTGGTGGAGATCTGCTGTGTAATCAATTATTTTATTTTGATTTTATGGGTTTTGGGTTTCTTTAAGATATAATCCAGAATTGCCAGAAATAAACAGATGAAATGTATCCCTCTAGGTGGAATAAAGACTGAATTTGATAAGTGAATTTTCACCGAGGCGGGGAACAAGCTGCTCAGCGAGCTGGGCCGCTCCGGGTAACTTTGATAATGAAAGCTGATAAATTGCTGAACCAGAAAGTGTATTCACTTTGATTCAATCCATCAGTTTCACGTGACAGATCTAGAGTTGCACTCCTGCAGTCGTAAAATCGTCCCAGGTGGTTTCTGGGAGGCCAGTCGATGAAGTCTGATCAATATGTGGAAAGAGCCGAGCGAAGTTTATCCGAGCGTCTGCGGCACATAGAAGTAATAATCACACATACAGCAGCGATGCATCAGACGTTTCAGCAGCAACAAAGCCAGGTTGTGATGAATGTAAACGGGGGGTCCTAGCTGGAGCAATGAGGGAATTTGTCTACATCTTCTCTCTTCTCCAAAGGTTAAGTGGATGCTCTCGCCACGCTAATTTAGCCATATGTTTATCTCTGCAGCTCCTCCTGAACATGCAGCCAATTAAAGGCTGATGTTTCTCCACAGAGCGGCATTTGGAAAACTTTCCCAAATCTAGATGCATACTGTGATATTGAGGATTAATCCGGGATTTTCAAGCATTTTAGTTTACAGTGGCTCATGATCTTGTCACGATCACATGTGCACCGTCCTGTCTTTTGCATAACCCGTTACATAAGCAGCGCTGCTGGCTGGCACTCTTTGTCGTGTTACGGTCCGTGTCATTTCTGCTTTTGGTGGAGCTTATTACAGTACAAGCCGTTCCCTAATGTCACTGTGGTTGCAAAACCACACCAGCACATCTCTCCCTTACTTTTTTTTCTCTCTCTGTCATCTAAGAACTGGCTTCCTGTTTTCATTTTGTTCCCTCTCTGTCTCTCTCGTTCTCTCTCTGTGGAGGTGTCGTAACCCACGAGGCCGTGCCAAGAACAAACCAAGGCCTGGTCATGGGAGATCGTTCTGTGCACACACACACACATACACATGCACACAGCTGCTCTGCACGCACAACAACCAGATGTTAAAAAGAAGTTAGTATGTCTGTTTGATGTGTATGGCATGAATGGAGCTCATTGCCAAGCCATAAAAAGTAATTTGCCGTAGTTTGGTCTGATGCGCCCTTCAACAGCGCCCTCCCTGCATTTCTTTTTTCTTTTATTGTTGTACACATTGATAAAGTATGCAGCAACATGGCAGTCCATCCTGCAGCCTGAGGGCTGCATGCTTCTTAGTCTTGCATAAACAGAAGCCAAAACGTTGTGCAACGTAGTTGGAGGTTTGCCCAAGATTATTCGGATGCTTTTAAGATCCTGCTGTGGGGTTAACGGTGAGTGTAAGCCATGTTACACAGTTTGACAAACTGTATAAGGAGTCATTAATATGTTATTAATTATAGTAATGCTGTAGGGGAAATGTTGATCATCATTATTAAACAATGAATGCATGTTTCAGATCAAATTAAACTCATTTGTTAAAAAGTCCAGAAAGAAATCCAGCTGGGAATTAGTTACAAGACTTGAGAAATAATGTTTAATGACAACCTGAGCTTTTCAGAGGGACATCCATCCATCCATACATACATACATGCATACATCAAACTCTAGTGGATGCGGCCACAACTCCTTTCATTCGCTTATATACATGTTTTGTTCTTATGGCCATGATCCTGAGCTAATGACCACACCTGAGCAACATGCACACCTATATTAAGTCTCTAGAGGCAAATTTTGCTTCTATATTCTGTTTAACGATTAATAATCTCGATCAGGCAACTTTTGTTTTTGCTGTAAGAACTTGTGCATCAAACGAGCCCGCAGAACTCATGTTGGAGGACAGAGAGAACACCCTCTGATAGAATTTGCATATTCATGAAGTTTCAAGTCTGCAGTCTGACCAGTGTGAGGGGCGGATAGAGGAATTTATCAGATCAGAGCGCTAGATGCACTGAAAGCTAAATTACTGAGGACCGCACATCAAAGATTCAAATGCCTTTATAGAAGTTGTAAAAATGAATCGGCTATTATTATTATTGTTCTTAGGTTGGAAGGTTAGATAAACATTATGCATAGATTACATTTTTGGGACGTAAACGTTTTTTGCACAATGCATTCTCACTAAGATCTGCAGCTTGATGAAGTCTTAAAATGACCCAAATGATGTTTGAAATTTAAATAGGCAGCTGTATGGCCGATTTCAGCTATTTGCAGCCAGATGGGGTCCCTGACATCTGGATTATGGTTGTTGGACAGTGGAGTTCCCGAGACACACGGCGCCCTCATCTGTCGGCACCACCTCTGCGGCAGGCCCGCAGAGGGTGGTAGAGACACACCCCCATTTTAAGATGTCCGTTGAAAGCTATGGAGGGTATAAGTCTGTGATAGGTCACAAGCCAGTTTTTTTTAAATACGTCAACAGCACCACCATTAACAGAAAACAGAGTGTTGATCTGATCTAACGGCATCTCGCAAGCGCCAATTTATTAGTGTTTAGCATCGATTACCATGGAAACTGTGCAGCTTTTATGTATATTTGTTTTTCGTCAAGATTTTTTGTGCATTTAAAGAGGTGGAAGTATTTCCTGTAAATAGTTGTTGGGTTAAAAGTTAAAAAGCAAATTCACTGTTGTTTACCAGAGATGTTACTGCAGTCGTGGGAGGACCCCTCCCAGAAAACTGCTACACCCCCTGTTGTCCTGGCAGGGAATCGCTTTGCAAGACTCTCTAGGCAGCAAATGTGTCCTGAAGGGCGATGTCTCTGTTGATACGTGTGTGTATTTCGGTGCAAACTTTCTTACAGCAAGTTTGAACTAGCCTTAACCCACGCGAATATCTGGTCCACTGTAGTACTGACTATTGTCATGCATTTTATGATGCAATACCTACTTTGTGATCTCACTCAGAAGAATGAAGTATGTTTGAAGCAAGCATGTTCTTTTCTTGAATTGAAAACCCATTGCTTCTGGATTTCTTGCACTAGTTAACAGTAAATCTGCCTGATAAGTTCTCCCTCACAGACATGGCTTTTGTTTCTTCTAATGGTGTTGGTTCATATATTTGGCTAAAGTCATTATTGGTGTCAATGTGTCCAGAAACAGGTGGGAAAAAAAGGAGTTTCCTGCATGTTTGAATGCTAGATTCCAACAGACTTTTATTTTGAAACATTTGCCAACCATCTGCTTCTGTTGTGCCTTTCTAGCGGGAGAGAAGGCCATCGTCTGTGACCAGTGTGGTGCCCAGTTCCAGACCGAGGAATCCCTGGAGGCTCACCGGCAGATCCACACTGGTAGGAAGGAGCTCACACACACGCACAAACACAGAGAGTCACACAGATGCACCCTGTTAAACGCTGGCATTAACACAGAGAGCAGGAGCTCATTTTTACTGTGTTTTACATGAGCAAAAAAGTCCACAGCAACTGTCGCAAACTTGAGAAAACACAAAGTCGTCCTCCTATTTCCAGTCTGTGCAGCTTTATAAATCAGGATGCATGATGTTTAGTGTGTGAAGTTGGGATGTTTAGGCTCATCCAGCCTTCTCCAATCAGCCTTCTCTGACTAACTGGAGCCATGATTGACAGACAGATCGCATCATCTCGGATTAGTCCCACTCGTCCTAAATCAAGACAGACCCAACAGCAATCAACAAGCCGAGAAGAACTTGGCAAGCCGACGTTGTTTATCAGCGCTCGGCTGCGAACACGGGAATGCGAGGACGATCTAGGTGCCAAGATGTAAATGGGAAGAAGTAAATCCCCCGTTCAGCAGATGTGTGGTTGGCCTGGAGCGCTTTCACTGCTGCTGATGAACTCTGTTAATTTTGGTGGAGCGGACTCTGTCGGATCTCTGTAGACGTCCGGAGCATTGGGCCTTTTCAGAGAGTGTGTGTATTGAGCCACATAGTCGAGGTAGAAAAATAAATCAGACTTTAGACATAAAAAATCTTTAGACTGGTATTTTGTACATTGCTAAAGTTTTGGGGATTTAAGTTTTTAAGTTTTGAGGTTAGATTTAAATAATTAGAGAATCTGTTAAAGACCTGCTCAGCTACCTATAACTGATCCTTTCTCCTCCTAGTTCTTCATTCTTTCGTTTTATTTCGCTCTAGACTTTAATAAACCGCCTACAGCTGCATGCATCTTAGAATATGTGACATCAGATGTATACCGCAAGACAAAATTGCTTTTAGAATGAGTTTATAGCTCATAAAAGATAGTGCATGCATTTGCATTTAAGATGTTGCTGAAGATTACTTACACATGACAGCTAGAGGATTAATATTAGCTTATCATATATATACGGACCAATGTGGCTCCCACAAACAGAAAATGTGAAGCTGTAAATATTTATCATGTCTGCTTGGAGTTTAAGAACTGATCTAATTCATTAGATTAATTACAGTTTATCACATTTTTGTGCAATAACAGTTTTGTAGAGTTTCCCCATCGGCCAAACTCTGGACCATTACAGCTAATTAAAGTGTGTAGTGTCCTGACGATAGGGGCAGTACATACCTAAATCATTTCAAACAAGAAGAATTTTTGTGTTTGAGTGACGACGGACGGCCATACAATCCAAAAAATTGCAATTGCGCAGTTTTCTTCTAAAAGGCAGGCAGTTCTACCTCCAGATAAATATATGCAGCTACATGAGAAGCACATCATAGGCTCTTCATCACAGGCAGCGAGTGAAGAGATCAATGTGTAAAAAATTTGGCAAAGGCAAAAGTTTTCATCATTTTGTAGGTAAGTGATACCATTCAGATGTTTTTGTAAATGAATAAAGTATAATATTGGACAGAATGACCTGAACTGAAAAAAAAAAAGTCAACTTAGTTTCACCGTGTGCCGCTAGTTTGAAAACAAAACAAAAACATGATGGTGAAAGTTTTTCCCTGTCCAGCAGAAAGCATGCAACCTCAGCATGTTTCCTTAGATTTTACTGCTCCTTCAGTTATTTCCATTAAGAGAATGTGATGCCGATCCTTAATCTAGTTTTCTGATGGTGTTGATCATCCCTGTGAGCTTCTGCCTCTGATGTGAAGCCGCGGCCAGGTCCATGTCTTACGAAGCCTCGGACTCAACAGGTGAGAGCGCACCGCTCCTTGTGCAGGTACCCAGCGTCTCTGAGGCCGCCTCCCCCCAAGGGGAAAGAGACCTGGGTTGGGTGCATCTCCGGTCGGGTTGGTCGGTCGGTTGGTCAGGGTTGGAGAAAGTCTGTGGTTTTTTTTATCTTCTCATAGAGCTCTTCATCTTAAAATTCTAATGAGGACGAGCGGAAAAGGGATGTAACCGCGTATTCAAAAATCGGTGAAAGGCGTTTTGTCCACATCGGCTCATGTAGAAAGAAACCTGGCATCAAATATGTCTGCCCCCATACAATAGGACCCGGGCCCATGCATATTAGACCCGTTTTTTATAGTTACATGTTATAAGGCAGCTGATGCTTTTCAATCATCGGGCATCATTTTATTCATTTTCAACGATATTATGCAGGATATTTCTAGAGATAAATGATAAAAAGTACACACTGTCTCTTTAACGTCAGCACAACGTGATCCCGATACTTCTTAGCAGCTGAAAAACGAGCTGGAGGTGCTTTTCTGCCCTCTACTGGGCTGGCGTGCATGACTCAGGGTTAGCAGGTTTTTTTTTGGGGGGGGGGGTTATCAAGCAGCAGTGTCTGAACATTTTTGAACAGGGGCCAGATTTGTCCATTTTAAAGACCTTGCCAACAACAGTTTTCCTCCCCATTTAATAAACAAAGCGATGTTTTGTATGAAACAGCAGATAGATTTTTTTTTCCTTTTGTTGGTCTGCTACAAAGGTTTTTAGTGTAAACAAGAATGAAATATGAGTAGGTCTTGCTGTATTTTGGCAACTTTAGTGAATTCAAGCACTCAAGCCTCAGCTTTAGTAGACTTCATATGTTTATGATCCCATTTTCCATAAAATTTCAGTGTTAAAAAATAAAGCAAAAAAAGTCCAAACATGATACATAGAAGACGAGCACTCTGTAGAGGACCTAACAATTTATTTGCTAAGACGAAATAATATTTAGGTGAAAATCTCACCCTAAAAATTACAAAAAAGGCTCCATCTGTATCACATGAGTTGTGACACATGTGCACTGAAAATGGCCCCCAATCCAAGCTTTGGACACCTCTGTGTTTAAGGCTCAGTATATATGATATGCTTAGCTACATAAGACAGGTGATGTTTTGTTACTGTAAATACAAAGTGAATAAGGTGGTTCGTCTATTGTATATTGGTTTAAAATCCAGCCAATGTATTGTCAGACTTTCATCAAATGCCTAATATAACAGTTGTTTTTATGTCCTATAATGTTGGTTTTAGGTTCCTGGTAGCTCTTTAACTTGTAAAGCTTAATATTCTTCTCTCTCCGAATGTGTGACCCAGAGGTAAAGAAAACATCTAAATTTAGACCTTTCTTTTCTGTCTCAGTTCTTCATATTTTCTCTTCAGAGACCACCTTTCACAGCTTCCTCTTTACTTTCACCTACGGTACTTTGCTCTATCTATTCTGTGGACTCCAGCTGTAATACAGATAATAACATGAAGTCCCTATCTGGATCTCGGTTCTATGTGACAGAAAGAGGAAACTAGATGGTAAATCCTGCAGACATAAACAGGTCTTGTTTCTCTTTTTTTCCTCTTTGTTCGTCCACATGTGGCCACTGTCCCCTAAAGGGTGCAGTGGATGAAAGGTCAAGCCCTCTAACCAACCACTCAACATCAACATCCCTCAAACCTGTCAAACAGAATAAGATGAGAGACAGACGTCCCTCCAAGGCCAGAAGCATTCCTATTATTGTTATTATCATGTGCTTTAGTTCTTGGACCCTCCGGCTCCCTTCAGACTTCCTCACGTTTTCCCCAAACACTCCGCCTCATTCACTGGAAAGTGGGACTTTGGTTTGTTGGAAGCAGGATTTAGGAGCTACCCCTGAGGGGCTCGCCTTTAGCCAGTGAGCTCGTTGGAGGTAAAGAAGGGTTAAACAAGGCTAATGATTCAACAGCCATAACAGCGGAAAGGAGCACTCTAAATATAGGCATTCCAGTCTGGAACGAGTGGTAGGGGTTGGGGGGAGTGGGGGGCAGCTACAGCCATATCTTCCTCCCAGACAACTGTGGCAGCAGCAGTAATAGTATAGTAATCATCTGTGTGTTAAGCTCCTGTGATGGATCAGAGTGAGAGAAATTGGCCCGGGTAAAACATGACTACTGTTTCCCACTTAGTTACTTGTTCTTTGAGACATTTCTGCCTCTATATTCTCCCGTTCCCACATTCACCGCTCCATGTTGGAATTCCTGATCCTTAAAACCACCTTCTCCAACATTTTCAGTTGTTCTTTCCACATTAGAGGAGCCTCCACACATACCGCCACCCCTGCTAACATGTAAATGTGGAAAAACCTTTCAGATAAAATAATCTTTTTATCACAGCAACGCAACCTTTAACTTGAAGACATTTAATCAGGGGGGGATCAATGGCAAAAGTATTTGCTTAAAAATTTTAACTGTTGATGTTCTTAACAATCCTTTACTATAAATATGTCTATTTAAACAATTGTTTGGTGTCTAAATCCTTGGACTGTATTTTGTTTACTGATGGTACGACAGTGATTTGTTGTGCAGATGACTTGAAACAGCTTCTGGATGTGATGGAGAAGGAACTAAAGAACATTTAAACAGTGGTTTGATCCGATTAAACTCTCTCTTCATCTTCATCAAGCCCAGCAATTTCAGTAGACAAAACTTGACAACGTTGAAATTGTACCTGAAACTAAATTTCTTGGAATTATAATCGACAGCAGATTACATTGGAAATCCCATAATGATTATGCAAAATTCAGCTGTCAAAATCAATTGCAGTTTTGGCTAAAATTCAATATATTTTCCCTCAAGATTCATTACTTACTTTGGATAATTCATTATTAGACCGTTACATGCAGGGCCGTGCAGAGGCCTTTAGAGGGGCAGGTGCTCAAAGTTAAAAAAGGGGCCCAAAGCGCAATATTTTAAAACGCCTTACAATAACACAACTTATAGTATACCGTACTTAATAACAACAACAATAACCTATATTCAATACGATTCTATTTGGGATTGCAACATATTATATGAATGTCATCAGATGCGGATAGTGCTCCGGTTGAGGCGCTGCTGCTCGGCTGTGTCGATCAGAGATTAGACATTGAACAGCATATTGGAGCGCTGGTGGATGATTAAACAAGTGTAAGAAATTATATTATGGAATAATTAAACTTGCTGTTTTGTCTCACAAAATAAAGCCTGATATATCTAACTGGTTAACAAAGTTCTAGACAGCTTTAAAGATTAAACCAGCTGAGTGGGTCTAACTCTTTTCTGTGATAGTGTTAGCACCTATGAGATATTTAGATTTTTAAGGTGGGAAGATAAAATAAATGTATGATTTATTCAGCACACAGCAATGAGGTAAAATTGATGACATTTAAAATTATTCAAATATAAAATATTTATTTGTCCATGCTCTGGGTTTAACAGGCGCTGTGCTTTCTGCGTCATGTAAGTAAATCAGGTACGGCATGTTTTTGAAACACTGTGTTGTTGCCGTTGGTTTTAACAAGTGCAAACCATGATATATCCCGCCCTTAGTATAAGTAATGCATCATTCTATATATATATATATATATATGTATATATTTATATATATATATTTTTTTTTTTTTTTTTTTTTTTTTTTGTGTAATACATGCATCTAATGGTCAAATTTATATCAGCTTGAGGCTTTTTACATGCATTCAGCTCTGATTTAGTCCGATGTGTTTCAAATCCAAGTCCACCAGCGGCTCCGGCATCATCCCTGACAGAATGCATGTGTTCTTTGGTCTTCTGTGTATGTGTTGAATATTGCATATGGTGACATTCAAAGGTTAAGTATCATTCATGTGCTGAGCTAAACAGTGTACTGAGGGCTGACTCCCTTTAGCCAGCTGGCCTGTTTCCAGGATGAATGGCTCAGACGAGGAACAGGAAGCAGCAAACGTCCCTTCTGTCTGGTTTTGTTAGAGATGCAACCATCGGACGCAGAAGCCTGGATATATGCCAAAATAAGCGTTTTTAATTTATGATCTACCATGAAAGAAAAATATGCTTTTCATATATATTTTAGGGGAAATCAGGAAGGTTGCTTTGTTAGCTCTGTTAGCCTACTTCATTTGTCAGACTGGTTCTGCTGGTGGTTTATTGATTCTGCAGGTTCTGGCAGTAATCAGAGTAATAAAACTGTCCCAAAGAAATATGATTAATTGATGTTAATTCATCATTGAACAAGGAAATTGTAATTTCAGGTTAGCTAAAACTTTTTCTCCTAATAAATGAAGCCATAATGTCCTGCAACATTACTGTTGGTAAAGGCCACTAGTCTCCCTAAAACCTCTCAAAAATAATAAAAAGTCTAATGTGTGACTCCTTAAATTGCCTTAGTCTGGTTTTAAAGGTAGTCTGAAGACCTAATATGATTTATCATAAAAGCAGAAGAACAGAAGAGTTTTCACAGAACTAATTCCTGTGCTAAATAGCAGTGAAATAAAATCTAATAATCTTAAGCATATGTTTAACACATGCTGCACTGTCGAATGCATTAATAGACAAAAGGACAGTAAGCTGAAATTTTATAGGTTTCCAGCTGATAAATTGCCTATATCACTGTAGATGCGATTTTTTTTGTTTCACATTGTTTTAGTTGTCCCACACTGAGCTTTCATATACCTTGTTGAATACAGTTATCTTTGCGTTTACTTTATACTAAATAATATTATCTTTGCTCTATATAAGTTAAGTAAGTAAATAAGTTATTAATATTGCTAAATAAAGTTCGCTTTGTACTAAATACAGTTAGCTTTGCGCTAAATATGCTTAGAATTGTGCTCAAATTCGGTTAACTTTACACTAAATTAGTCAATCTTTATGCTAAATACAGTTAGCTTTTTGCAAAATAAAGTTTGCTTTGCAGTTAATACAGTTAACCTTATACTAAATAAAGTTAGCTTTTCTGTTTATCTTTTGATCATTTGCACAAAGATGATGTTAATTAGCACCTCTTACATCACTAGGGTTCATGTGAACCATTGCAGCACTCTCGATAGCTGAAGATCTCGTTTCCTCCAGTATTGTTCTCATGAGTACAATCCCAGGATGAAAAAATAACATCAGCATGTGTATAGGTATGGAAGAAGAAAAAGGTAAGGAAAAATTGTTTTCCAGATTGTATTTGCAATTTCATCTTCCAAAAGTTACTTGGTCTCCTTCTCATCAAACTTGAATTAGGTTGACTAAACATCATTCAATTTTTAAAAGCTGTCAAAAATATGGAGGAAGTTTAAATCAATGTCTGGACACTGTCAACAATCCAGTAAAGATTCTTCAAATAGATTTTCTGATTGCAGTTACAGATATGAGCTGCTGATCGCTGGTCAGAGCTGATTGATAGATCACAGATTTTTATGTTCTGTATTTCACTGATTTGCTCGTCGTGAGGAACATAAAATTATGGCTCTCGTTTTGGCAATTTAAATCCTTGCTTTTGTTACATTTTTATTTTATTTTACGTCAAACAGCCACAGTCCTTCACCTACAGCAAAGTGTCTTGAGTTTCTATTGATGCTGTGAACAGAACAAACGAGAATGTATTCATACACAAAGGTTTGTACAGTGCACAAGACTAACAAGAATAGGAGTGTGGTTGAGGGAAGGGGGTTACTGTTGGCCCTCAAAGCCAGATTTGATCTCTGGCTGCCTCCTGGCAGAGCTTCAGCTCTTGGCTAATGTTCCCCTATGACAATATTTGGCCTCTGCCTCTCTCTCTCCCTCTGGCTGTTCTGAATAGGAACTATTGTCGCATCTCATCCTCTGGCCGGATCAGCTGCAGTCTGACTCAAACTCTCTTCCCCTCCCTCTCTGTCCATCTTCTTCTGGCTTTAACACATTTGCCAGTTCACACCTCTGTGTACCATTCCAAACCTTCACTGATGCGCTCCTGTGGAACCTCCATGGGATGTTTCCGAGGGTGTTCCTAGACGGTGGCAGAGCCGGTCAAGATACCACTGAACACCCCTCTGCTTGACACCATCCTTCCCCTGCAATGTTTTGCAACACAAAGTGTGTTTTAAAGCATGTTCTTTAAGCTCCTCTTTGTCTCGTGTTTTCCCAAACTGGAGCTCGCCGTGGGGTTTTTGTAAAGCTACGATCACAGTCTGCCTGGCTTTAAAGGAGAAGCACTACTGTCACTATGAGGAGCAATTAAACACAAACCAGTGTAATATCCTTAACAGTTTCCCAATAATCGGTCATAACAGTATGACTTCCCTTGTACCAGGTAATAACAGAATGCCTAACAATGGCAAATTTTAATTACGTAAATTCTGTTCAGTTAAATCAAAAAATAATTTATATATCCGAAAGGGGACACTAAATGCTGTCCTAACTAATTTCTTCCAAGTATGTTGAAGGAGTCGTTGCTGTGGGTGGGAAGGATTTCTCATAGCAGTTGTATCGAAACATCAGGAGGATATTGTTGCAGTATGACAGTCTCATGATTGTTTTGACATGTTAACAGCTCGATATCCATGCAGCAGAAATGATATACCACAGTAACACGTCCTGCATGACACCATCAGTTGCAAGCACTGCTAATCTACCTCGTTTGCTGTTGCCCTTACTCTTTAAATCTCAGGATGGTAAAAAGAATGGATCAAAAATCTTTCCAGCTGAGAGCGGGAAAGTCCAGAACGGGAGGGAACAATTGTCCTAAAATATGATTAGCCAACAAATCAGAACCAAGAAAGCAAAGCAAACATGTTAAAATTAATTTAAAAAATATTTTTGATAGAATAAATTTCAGATAATGCTTTGTAATGGGTGCTTGACTTTTTGTCGTTGTTGTGCACTTCCCCATACTTAAACACCATTCCATATAAGATATATAAAATGTACATTTCTAAGTAAATCAGTTATATTCTGTAAAGAGTTAGTATTGCGAATAATTCTTGAATTAGTTCTTACAGCCTTATTTAAGGGGAGAGAGAACTGCATTCTGATGGATAAAATGAGGATTAAGTCTTCCACTTAGCCTTGTAATAATTAACAATAACTGAAAAAGTATAATTTCACAAGGCTTTTTATGTTTTATTCCATTATTGGCTACACTGACTAAATGTAATTATTATCGAACTGGCTTAAAAAACGTTATTTAATTATTGCCTTTGTTACATTCAGCTGGCCAGTATTATCACATTATCAGCAGTTATTACTGTATTTGTTTCTACACACCTGCCTAATAGTGTTCAAGTCCCAGTTTTCCTACTAAAACAGCCAGGAGCCGTTAATGCATTGACATTGATTGACCCATGACAGTTTAGATTTTTTCTAGTTATTTCACTCCATAAATTCTGATTACCACAACTGCAAAAACTGTAGAAAATACATCAGATGTTCAGAATTATGCTTCAATAGTATACGCTGCTGCAGATTGTACAAGAAAGTGGAATTATTAATTCCTTTAACTGATCCACTAATACAGGAACGTTACTGCTTACTGTGACTTAATTCCATGTGTTCTAAACAAATCTGTAGGGTACATTTTTTATTGTGAAAGTATGTACAGATTAAATTGTTGTTTTTGCATTATTAACCTTTGATTGTAAAGTATCTTTTGTTCTAACGTTTTTATTCTAAATCGTATGAATTCTATTTTTTTTATCAGGAAAATAATTGTTGTAAAAGACAAAAGGATGTTATATTGAAGCAGAAAAGGAATTGTATTTCCATAGACATCCATGTTTTAGTTTTTTTAAAGTCGGGAGCCCTGCAAGTCATTTTAATTTCTTTCTCAATGAAATTACCAAAAGATTTTAGGAGGCATAATTTTATTTATTTATTAATTTCCTCTTCACAATCTACAGTTGGTAATGGCACTGGTCTTTTAAAATCTGACTTAGGATGCATACAATTTCATAAATATACATAGCTGACCTTTTGGCGTCAGTGCAGACAGGCACTTTGAGTTTAAGTTAAGGTTTTGTTCCTGTCCTCCAAAGGCAGTCACTAAGTTTTATTTTTAACAATCTAGATTGAAGTACCAAAAAATGCTAAATATGACATGGTATGCAAAGAATATGAAGGCAATGCTTAACGAATCGGAATAAACTCTAAACTATTTACTTTTTTTAAAATGTGACTTTTGAAAATATTTCAGGTAAAATACGACATGGTCTCACTTCCCGGGACGAAAGACTTTATCTTTTTATGGTTTCACTTTTAAATGTGTACAAAATAACATTTAATAATACATAATTATAACTTTCTTAAAATTGGGAGCAAAAATTAAAAGTAACATATCTAAAGAACTAATTAATATTAATGGCAGAGTCATAGATGCATTCTGTTTTCTAAATCCTGTGATGCTTCATAATAACAAATGCAAGACTATTCTATAAGAAATATGATAGATGTTGTAGTAGAATGTCATTGCCGTCACTGTAGTCATCCAGAGCTGTTTAAAAGTGAATTTTGTCCCACGCCGTGCTCGTCTTTAACGAGGCCACATCTAACGTGTCATTTTGAGGCTGCTTTTCCAGTAAAGCCTCTCCCAGTTGATTTTCCTCCCCAAGCTGTCTTCTTCGGCTAGATTCATTTCTTTCTCTCCAGTAAATCGCTTTGGTTCCCTTCTATAATTTATAGCTCTGAAATTGTATTGGTAAACCCGCTGTGCACAGATTCGGCTTGATTTAAGTGTAGCCTGGTGCTGCAAAGAGAAAGATCGGGAAAGTTGCTCACAAACAAAACAGTAAGCAAGAATTTGAAGCTAAACATTAAATTTTCTGAAGAGCAAAAGAAGTTCAGATCCCACTGTTAGACATTGGTGCTGTTTGTTGCATTAATGAATGATCTGAATATCATCTAAAACATTCAAAAACTGAAACTCATACATAAATATATTACACACATAGCGATATATGCTAGTTTTTTTCCATCCTTTGGGATTATCGTGGCTTTCAGCCAATGAAAAAAAAAATGTGCATGTTAGATAAAATTTTAAAAAATGATTTTTAATCTAGAAAGGTAATTTTATGGCAGATGCAATTATTGGGAATATAATAGAATCTACAGTGACTGTTGACAGCCATTGATAGCCTCTACAAGCAGGCTAAGTCACAGATGGTCCTTGCTAAAAACTGTAGAAGAGGCCTTGCAAGAATTTTTCATTGTTGGCCCTTTTGATTGATTGGGTAAAGAAAATCCAGTGATAATCTATTTTTACATATAAAGTTTTAAGGTATTACTAATGATCAGCAGTATTTAATTTTAATTCATTTTAATTAATACAAATGCACATGGTGCTTTAACACATCAAACAGATTAATTGGCTACATTTTTAATTTTGATCATTTCATCTGCTGTGGCCTGAACCCTTCGCATGGAGCTGAACTGGAGGCTTAATCCGCGCTCCACACCGGACACTCGAATTATGAACACCACTTTAGCCAAAGTTTTGAAATCTATACACACATCCATGCTGCCAAAGGTACCAAAAACTGGTATTATTGGGATTGATTAGCCAAAAAAAACTGACCTGACCTAACCTGAAGGTTTCTACCAAAGCAACCTAAGCTTACTGTACACCTCAGCAGAACCACAGGCAGATCTCCTCCATGCTATGCTGCACTGGTGGAGTAAGTTAAAGCCTGTAAAAGAAGCCCCAACCAGTGCAGATACCATAAAAACACATGGATAAACCATTAAGTAGGACCACATTCTAATGTTCTTACATATGATTTTGTTTGAGAAGTTCGGTTTTTAATTTGCTGTAAACCAGAATCATCTAAATGAAATCATTATGAGATACTGCATTAACTCTTCACATAAGTTTCACTGAAATCAAACTTCAGGCTGTTGGAATGCATCCTCAATTCCAAACTAAACTGTTGTAATTTGCAGTGAATAGTGCAGATTCAGCTGCTGAATTAAAACCACTGTGTGAGCAGTTAGCAGTTATTCAGCAGGAACTGTGAGTAGCACCAGAAACAACAGGGACTGCATCTCCCATGTGACTGGTGTATAAATGAGTTTGGACCCCACAAGCCTCAGAAGAATTTGTTGTCTGACTGTTGGTGTTCTTGTTTATACATGATTCATCCCTGTGTTGGAGAAAATCCGAATCTAATAGATGAGGGGAAAGCTGTTACTCTTGTCTCTTTTTCTTTCTTTTCTTCCTTTATCTCTCTGCGCTCTTTTTTTATATATATAAAAAAGAAAGTCTTGTAAAACAGAGAAAATATGCAAACCATGAAGTGGCAAAGGCGGGTTTAGCCAGTGGGAACACAGCGTGATTCCAGCAGGCCTCAGCCGCAGAGTAAACACTTTCTCTTCTCAAGCCAGAAATACTTTGGCTGAAGAAAGAAAGAGAGGGAGAGCAGGAGGAGGAGGAGGGAGAGAAGATGGGAGGAAGAGAAGTGTCACGGTTAGAAATAAGGAGCTCTTTTAGTCATATTACGCCCTCACTTTGCCTTTTTCTTCCTTGCAAATTGTTCACACCGGTGGCCTCGCAATCAAATCCCAACACACACACACAGTCCAGTCATGTCACTCAAGCAAATTAGGCCAATGGCAGCACTACACAGGGGTCACGTCAGAAGTGCCGATTGTCTCAATCACATTAGTCCAGCGCTGGCATCTGTTTAGCATTTAGTTAATTGTGATGTTATTAAGTTGTCAGTGAGCATTAGGGCGGCGATAGGCAAAGCAAATATTCCTGCAGCCAAGGCAGGCAGCGGCGAGCACGTCTTGCAACAAGGTAGCCAACAAGCACACAGTCGCTGTAAATGCGGATAGTACACAGAAGCAAACGAGCACCATAAAAGAGAGTTTCGATGTGATTACGAGGCGCAACGGTTGAGGGCAGATGTGCATTAGCATTATGAATTCTGATTACCAAATGTTAGCAACACAGAGCTTCCTGTTGGTGTCATCTGCTAAGTCAGAATGCTGATTATCGGCGCACTGCTGCTTGACGCGTCGGCGTCCCACTTATAATTGAGCAAGCTGTCCACGTTCCGGGGGAGATTATCTGCCTGTGTCTCTGCGACCCGGCTGTCGAAGAGCGTCCTGGCAGCAGCAGGGGATGTACAGGGCCAGGACTCACAGAGATGGATGGGATTCATGTGTGCTGCTCAAACTGATGCTAAATAACCTCAGTCGTGTGATGTTTCCCCTATAATACTTTAACCTGAATATGGATAGACTTTGGTTGTATTGAGAGGTACTCTTTAGGTTTAAAAACAATCTTATTATTGATGGATAATGATATGAAGATATTTTTCAAATTTATCAAGCAGCTTGGAGAAGTTTTTTTCTATCCAGATTTATAATCATCAACGTAGAAGACCTTTTTTTTTTTTCTCACCCTCCCATGCAGTGTTGCTTCAGTCAGTTGAAATTTGTAGCCACATCGCTACCTCTCAGTTTAATGTCCGGACTTTGACCGGGCCATTTGCTGCTGCGTTTGGGGGCTATTGTCCTGTTCCAGTCTTGGTGAGGCTTCAGCTGTTGGACCAAAAACCTCATATTTGTAGTGTAGAATATTTTACCCAGACAAGTTTAGGTTTAACTCATGTTGCACCAAAATGATCCCAAATCATCACCCTTCCACCGCCGTGCCTAACAGTTGGTTTTTCACCAAACATGGAGCTATTCATTTTTAATGAGTGCTTTGACTCATTTGTGTAAGGTATATTTGCGCTTCGTTTAGCTACCTAAGCTGTGTTGCCATATTCCTCTTTTGTTCTGAAGATCTTTTCTCCTTCACCCCATCCAAACAAGCCATACTTTATCTCTTTCTGCTTGTTCCTATCATGAAACTTGACCCAGGAGTCAGCCTCCAGAACAACATCTAAACCCCTAGACAAAGTCAACTGTCTGTGGGTGAAAATCTAAAACCTCATGACAATAAGCTCTGCAGCATCCCACTATTTGATTATACTAAAGTTAAAAATGTTTGAGTTAAAATAGATGGACAGGATTTCCTCTTTTCTTTTTTGACCCCCATTGGTCAAAAGGATTGACAACAAAAACGTCTATTGCGACATCTGCCTTAGCCTAACCATTAAAAAAGCCAATATGTTAATCCCTGAAGCCCTGATTTGGTAGTTCTCACAGGTTATTCTCCTTTGTTTTATGGGATCCATAATTATGAAGGTTGTCTGCTGGGGTCAGAGAGACCTGTGAGGACTTCCCAGGAGTTCTTGAAGCACGAAATGTCCAGACCAGAAATAACTTTTTTATTCTTGTTTTTGCAGCCTCAAATATAAGAACACATTTCTCTATTTTTGGTGGCGTGTGTATTGGCCCTAACTGAGGCCTGTAGAGTCTGAGATAGAGCTCTTGGGTTTTTGAGTATTGCACCATCTGCGTCTGTGGAGAATTTGTTTGGATGTCCACATCTGGGGAGACTGACGGCTGCCTGAAGGGGTTTTTCAATTGAATAGATGTACTTCTTTTGCATGCATTGAGTTTGTCTTGTAACCCTTCCTAAAGTGATGGAACTTGCTCCTTATAAGGTCGTTGCTGATGTCTTTCCAACCAAAACTCCTGCTTCTATAGAGGTCCTCATACTGATGATCTATTAATCAATGCATGTGATTAGCAACCAATCTCTTAGTTTTTTTTCTGTGATTGAGTCATCTTTTTCTATGATTAATTTATATCTATATAATTTTTTATAGCACAGATTGAGGATCACATCAGCCTCAGAGTTAAGTCTGCCTATTTCTCTGTAAACAAACAGCTTTTTCTGCTCTCCTCCCTTCATTCCACTCTCCTTGACTCTCCCCCTCTCCCTCACTTTCCAAACCAAGAAGAGTACAAGTGGTCAGAAACACTATCGCCGGCTAAATTAAATCAAGCACCGGTAGCCAGACTACAGTCACTTCTGCTGCTAACCTCCTCCCTTCTCCCTCCGCAAACAAATTTTTCCCCAGATAAGATCTAAATGAGTTTTTCCAGGCGGAGGGAGATCGTGGCTCTGGCTGATGGATACTCGGTGCGAGGGCTACATTGTGACCAGCGCTGTGTTGTAATCATCCACCGCCTCTGTAAGTGTTATGCACACCGGCCCCGTGTGAATAGAGGATGGGCTGCTTGTGTGTAAATGAGATAAAACGTGTGAATAAGCATTGGCACAGCCACATTCCCCTGCACCCTTCGTCATTCATGGAGAAATACCCAACTGGGCCTTTTGCGCTGCGGTGTCTCATCGCCGTGGCTTAATGTCACGGTGGGCACGGCTGCATTGAGGCGTCGCCGCAGGAGACCGCGGGACAGCAGCATGTCAGAGAAGGGAGGTGGTGCTCTTATAAGCTGGGTGGGATCCAGTAGCAAATTGGGTTGTCCATGCTGCAGGAGGATCCCCACATGGAGCAGAGACATGGGCCAGCACATCCTGGGAGAGCAATAAAATGCTGTGGTACGGGGCAATGGAAAGGGTGGAGGGTGAAGGCGGATTATAGACTCCCAGAGGGCTCGGCGATTCACAGGCCAGAAAATGGAAGTCAGCAGGACATGCTGAAAATCTGGCCAGCCAATATCCTCCATCAGCCCCCACCCCACCCTCCAGCCCCTAGGATGTGTCTCAGCCGTGCGTCACAATGCAACCCCAGCGAGCGCGTCTCGTTGTCGGACAATCTCAACTCCCTTGGACGCCGCCATTCTCTCATTCCATTTGCATGTCGGCCGCTGCGGCTTTGTCCGAGATCTGCCTGGTTAAGGGAGAGAAAGGCAGAGATAAGGAAGAAGACAGAGGAGAGTGGAAATCAGCATCCGGGGAATAAAAAAGGCTGCTTTTGTCAGGAAGGTTCCCTACTTTCAGATATCCCATCGCATTTTAACCTTGGCGAAGTGAGGACTTTGAATATAAAGGGATTCGCCCAGGAGAGTGAAGCCAGAGAAAGAGACACGGAACATCGGGGCCACTTTGACAATAGCCAAGGTTCTTTTGTCCACAGCGCTATTTGAAGTAAATCTCCCTCTGTAATTAGATTGGAACTGTTTGTGGACATCTTAGGAGAACACATCAGTGCTAAAAGCAACAACATGCAAGGGGCCTTTTTAATTTACAGTGCAAATACCTTTCGATTAGCGTGGAGAGAGCGGTGGGGGTGGCGGAGACTGAGCGGGAGGCACAATGGACCAGTCTCTCAGGCTTTTTCTTCTGTCCTGTTGTTGTTTAAGAGAGGGAAGAGGCTCGAGCAGCTCTCCTGTGTTCCTTAATTGTGAAGCAAGAAGATTAGTAGGAGTGCTTCCAACCTTTCACCCCCAACAAAGGAGCCATCAGATCCAGTTGCCTGGTGACACGAGGTTTCACACCGGCAAACTGAGCCACTACCTTGCCCACACCAGCAACTCTGGGGTAGAAGTGTATCTCAATAAATCAGCGGATCATTTAAAACAGTCATTTACTTCTTTAAATCAATTCAAATATGTGGAATGTATAATTCAATATATCTGATTTGTTAATTTTGGCAATTATTGATTATAGTTTATAAACATCTTCATGCTACATATGAGTGACTGCTGTGTTGATAGCCAAGGGAACGCAACAGAAGGCTATTGTTAAGGAAGTGTGCTGTGTTATAGAAAATTGTGTGGAGGGAAAATCAAAAATTAATTATTCAAATTAATAGAGAATTTTCGTGCAAAAATACTCCTAAACAGCACATCCGTTGGGGCTAGGGAATAGATCGATTATATTGACTTTTCTGTCAATTAAAAAATTAAAATATTATATTTTTCAGCGATGCACCTCTTGGTTTTCATACATCAATGTGTTGTCAGCCCTGCCAAGGCCTACCATCTTGTTTTACAAGCATGTTTTACCGCATGTATTTATTCGGACTTTAAGTCAAGGTTAACTTTGAGAAGGGATGATTGAAATAAAAACCAAAAACACTTTCTGATTTTGGTAAGATACCTTTTAAGAGTAGTAAGAGAAAAAAATTGATTAATATCAAAAATCTAATTTGGCATTAAATTAAGTTATTTTTAATCCACATCACCTATTCCTAATCTCTTTTAATAAAATAGTTAGAACATGTCTGACATGTTCATCTTAAAAAAATAAATCTAAAATAACTTTCTGAAATCTTCAAGTAGAACTACGGAATGTTAAATATCAACAAAAATAGTGACTTGTTTTATGTCGTGATATATATCAATATGAGCAGATAGGCAAAATTTTATTTTGACCGAATTCTTTTTAATACAGGCCCCACCCTTATAACTTCCACTTTCATTGCACATTCTAACCTAGGTTTGCCACTTTATTTTTATTTTTTAACAACTGCACAGTACTCTGGTTAATGTAATTCATTCCATAATGAACATGTTGTTCTTAAGTCTTAAATTCCGTTTTTTATACCTTTTCTTTTCGGAGTATTAATGTTTGTATTTTCTGCCACTTTGCTGCTGTTACAACCAAATTTCCCCTTGTAGGACGATAAAAGATTATTCTATTTTATTCCCTCCATGTACAGTACATTCAAGGACAGAATAGCATGGGTGGGACTCCTTTCACATGAAAAGCATGAAAAGCAAGCATTAAAGCATCATACTGTCATGGCAGATATTGGCACTACTAGCAGTCTGGGGAGGTACAGAGTCCTACTGGAAAATGAAATCTCCCTCTCCATTAACTTTATCAGTGGAGTAAAGAAGGTGCTTCAGTTTTTCCTTCCACTAAACTTGCAAACAGCACTGTTTGAACAGCCTCCTTCTAAAGCAGTGACCTATCAGGAAGTTAGAAATATACAGAATGCAGGAGTGTGACTTTTGGAGTTGAATCTCTGTAATAAATTAAGTTTTTGATTTTGTTCTAATTCACTGAAACGAGACTGAAAAATTGAGGTAACCTCCAGCTTGGCTTGAACCACCCTGTCCAAACCTTTCCGTGTCCCCCGTACGTCTGACAGCACCCTTAATGGCGCCGAGCAGCCTCGCTAATGAAAATGGTCGTTGGTCCTCACTCCAAGTCTGTCTCCCAGACTCGTATAAAAGTTAATGTACCCATGACAATGACATTCAGACGACCGTTTAGCTTTGGACAAATGCTGCATTTCTTGGTGGCAGAAGCAGCTGGGCACACAGAAATGTCCTTTTACACCGTGTGCATCTCAATCAAACGGCACTTAGCGGTGTCATATTGATTATGGGAGCTTAACCCCCGTCAATCTCTAATGGCTCATTTTGGCAGCATTCCTAAATGAATCGAGCGAGACTCAACAGGAGGCGGGAAAAAACGGTTTTCTTCTCTTTTGTTATTTTATTATTATTTATTATTCTGGAGACATTACGTAGGTTTGTATTTCATGTGTGTGTCTCGCTATGTCCTTTAGTAGGAATAAAATTACATTTAGACCTAATTATCACTTCATTTAAATGTGATCAGCTCCCAGCTGATGAGGAAACTGAATCTACTCCTGAAGGTAATGAGCTATAAGAGGCAGCTCTGACTAAAAATAAAGAGCTTTTAATATAATTTTCTTTATTACAGACTAAGTGGTATATTTACTTATATTTTATGTTACATCAGAAACTTTAGAAAGCCTTTTTCCTGATGGTTAAGTAGAAATTTTCTTATGTATGTATTCATTTGTTGTTGAATATCTATTTTCTTAATTACTCAAAACCTAGCAGAACCATACTTCTATCATTCCCGAACACCCCCAACCCCGCCAAACACTTTTAACCTGGCTGATGAAGTATTACTTGATGAATCCTAATTTTTGTTTTATTTGAATTATGATGGATGATTATAAGTTATATATATATATTAGCCTCAGCCACTGTGGTTTTCTGAATGTGTGAAACAGGTTTGCCCTAAAACTGAAAATTTGCTTTTATTTAATTTACGAATTTCCTAGTAAATGTATTAAAAAATGAAGTTAAATTCGGAAAATCAACATAAACCAGTCATTTCATTTTAAGATGTTTGGTATTTTAATAATTCAAAGTTTATTTAAACTGAATGTGGTGCCTTTCTAATTATTAATTATGTTATTAAATGAATGAAATTAATTTTATTTGCTCACCATCTGCTGAAGATATTTCCAGTCCGCATCTTTTAATATTATTTATTACCCAAAATGTTTCACAATCAGTCCTAATGAGAGCGAGTGCTCTATTCAGAATGGCCTGTTTTATAAACATATTTATATTTTTGCTGGACCATATTTAAAACACATCTATTTTTAATGTTGGTAAATTTAGAGAGTCTTTATTGTCTAAACTTTGATCAAATTTCAACATTTTAAATGTTGTACAATCTTTTGAATAAATGATTGAAAAAATAAAGTTGGCTCTAAATTATATTGATTAGAAATTTACATTTACCTTAAAATTGAAATATAATGAACTCCACAGTTAGAGATGCACCAGTAAGAACATTTTGAACAATATGAGTAGCCCATATTAATACTTAAAATATTTACCATTTTTATATATATAATGTGTCGGTGGTCAGTTCTCTGTATTTTACTGGGCTTTTAAAATGGTGACAGAAAAATCTGAAAGCCATCCGTCATTTTCACAGATTAGTATTTACACCTCTAACCACTTGATGCAAATAGCGTTCATTTTCAAGTTTACCAATTGACTACAGGAAACTAAATCCTTCAGAAAAAAAAAAAAAAAAAGATTCCCACGAGAGCGTCTGAGCATCATCTCAGATCTGGACACCACAATCGATTATCTCACTAAGCGGCTCTCAAGACCGCAGTGTCGTACCAACCACCGCTGCATGTTGCGGAATTTCCTCCTGATGAAGTGATCAATAAGGTACAGGTCAGCTAGACTGGTAGAGATGGGCACTAGCGCCCGCAGCCCGCCTCCCTCACTTAGGAAAAAAAACATGTCTAGCTCGATCTCTGATACATACTGTACGTATTAGCATCCTGATCGGAGCTAACGTCCACTTCCGAGTCTGAAACCATGTGATTGGGCCCGATTTCTGATCGGATATGGAAATCACTACATGTAGTAATGAGAAATCATTGTTAGGGTTATAACGGCAAGTTCATTTTTCGGTATGACCCTGTCAGTTAGGTATGCACAAATTCAGCTGTTTTTTACCTGAACGTGTGCAAAAATTTGTCAGTGAACGCATCTTTCAGCAGCAATAAGGTCCATAACACACTCTGCACTGAACTGAATGACTTACCTGAAACGATGTCAAGCTGAATGGAAACATTGTTGAGAATAAGATTCCCCTCACGGTGACGCCAGCAGACGAACTATGTCTCAGCCACTCTTGGTGAATGTAAAGACTGAGCAGTTTTTTAGCAAAGCGACTGTCACAGTTTGAGGTGCATTGGGTTAGTCTCGGAGGTGGCCGGCCGGGAACAGTGCTCCGAGAAGGAAGTCAAGTGGGACCCATTACACCCTACCGAGGGCAGCCTCTTATCAGTTAATAGCAGGTTTCCCTTTGAGAGCAGATTGTTTTGATAGATTGTACCTGGTGAGGCGTTTGCAACCAGCTGCAGAAAAAATAAAAACTCTAGATAAGCCATGTGAGGGGGAGAAACAGAGCAGCATTATTTATTTTTTTGTTTTCTTGCTCTAAGGGTTCATTTCAAAAGAAAAGGCTGGTGGTGGGGGACTGAACTTTCTCGTTTTACTCCTTTTTCAGTGCCTACTGCTTTACCAGTGAACTGTCAGCGGGCACGGCGTCTCACTCCTAACACCTTATTATGGACATTCATGATGCGTTTCTTATGCTGTTGTTTGGATAAAAGGCAGTTCTACCTGAAGAAGTTCAGCAAATGACTTCCCATGCTGACCTTCAAAACAAGACCATCTTTCTTAAAAAGAATCTAAATATGCGAATGAAGCTTACATTAGGGATGTAAGAAAATATCGATATGCCAATATATTGCGATATTTTATGCCACAATATTTTATCATATTCAAAAGCAAAGTATTGATTTTTATTTTTTAAAGATTTTTAATTAAACCATTAATAATTACAGTAATTATTGTCTTAAAATTAAAAGTATGACTGGTAGTTGGTGGTTTCTTTCACCTTCTTTGTTTCAGTGGATCAACTAGATCCAGTCAGAAAACAGGTTGAATGTTGTGACAGATTTTCTACAGCTTAATTCAGTTGTATAAAACTATATATAATCTTACTCATAGTATTGTGACATATTGCAATATATTGTATCGTCCCCTTTGAATCGTGATACATATTGTATCACCAGATTCTTGCCAATACTTCATTCAAAAAACAATCAAATGTAAACAGCTGGAGCTTTTTTTTCCACGCGGGATAATTGTCAGATAAAGGAGAGGATGCTCACTGACCGGGAGGACAACAAAGAGAGTAGAGTATTAGCTTTTCCACCCCAGTGCTGTCATCTTTATCCCAGATCAGCTTGTGTGTCCCAGTTCATTCAGGATCCGTGACCATTCGATCTGTCTTAAACTGGTTCAACAAGATCCAGGAGCGTCCAACTGAAAAGCTTTTGTTGGCTGTCCTTCAGGTGAAAGCTAAAGATTTCCCAAGGATCAGAAAGCCGCGGGCTCCAGGGTTTTTCCTTTCAGATAGCCCGAAGATTAGTCTTCTCATGGAGGCCTTACGTTGTTTATACAGGGATTCCTGTTTTCTATCTGAAATGCTGAACATCAGAGCAGCAAAATGTTCCTGCAGCATGTGGAAGATTCGTTTTAACATGAAATCTGCAAAAATTCAAATGTGGACTAATCTGTCCATCTTTTCCATCAATCCTATGCAGTGTTGCAGGCGGGGGGCTGGTGCCTAATTCCAGCAATCATTGGGTGAGAGGCAGGGTCCACCCTTGGCAGGTCGCCAGTCCATTGCAGGGCAACACAGACACAAACAACCATGCATGCACTCATACCCTCAGACATTTTAGAGAGACCAATTAACCTAACGGTCATCTTTCTGAGTAATATTTTTTTGTTAAAACCTTTAAAATGATAAAAAAATAACTCCCTTGTGAGGGGAGTCAGTGACTGCTGAGCTGCTTTTTATCTGTTGCCCTTCATTTTTGCTTTAAATGTAAATTTGAATTAATGTGGCATTTAATTAGCTATTAATTCCAATGCTGTTCTGACTAAAGTTAACTGAGCAACCAGCTGCTCACTCTTGACTGACCTTCACTACTAACATGCTCTGCACTATAGCGATGGAAAAAAGACATTCTTATTTTTTTATTTTTATATAGCAATAAAAAAAAATATTAAAGATTGAGTGTAACAAACATTTACATTGTGTTTTTTGGTTTTTTTTTGTTGTGGTGTTGTTTTTGTTCAAGGAATTATTTAAAAATAATGCATGAAACGGCCTGGACAAAATGATGGTACCCACAACTTAATATTTGGTTGCACAACTTTGAGGAATACTGCAATCAATGATTCCTGTAATGTCATGAGACTTCTGCACCTCTCCAGGTATTTTGGCCCACTCCTCATGAGCAAACTGTTCTTTGTTTCCGTTGAAGGGCCTTTTCCAGACAGCACGTTTCGCTCCTTCCAAAGATGCTCAATAGATTGATCAGGGCTATAGAAGGCCAGTGTTTTCCCTTAGCCTTCTTGGTGTTTTTAGCTGTGTGTTTTGGTATTTCCTGTTGTAGACCCGTGACCTGCGCTGAACCGCTTTCTCACTGCCACATTTTTAGCCTGATAGTTTAGATTTATTGTTGTTGTGTGTGGTGGTGTGTTTGTGGGGTTTTTTTTTTTTGTGTGTGTGTGTGGGTTTTTTTGTTTTGTGGTTGGTTGTGGTGTGTGTTTTGGTTGTTGTTTTTTTTGTTGTGGGGATGTTCCGATCTGCACTGATGTTCTTAGCATAAAGTTCAGCTATCTATTTTGAAGTCTTTCTAGTCTTTTGTTACCATTTGGATTATCCGTCTCTTTGATCTGTCATCAATTTTTCTGCAGCCACGTCCAGGGAGGTTGGCTACAGTCCCATGGATCGTACATTACTGAATGACAGTGCAGCTGTAGTCACAGAAACATCTAGCTGCTTGGAGATGGTCTTATAGCCTTTACAGTTAACATGCTTGTCTATGATTTTCTTTCTCATCTCCTGAGACAACTCTTTCCTTTGCTTCCTCTGGTTTATATTGAGTGTGTACACACCACGTCACCAAACAACACAGTGACTACCTGGAGTCCTATATATAGGCCCACTGAGTGATTACAGGATTGTAGACACCTAGGATGCTGATTAGTGGACATACCTTGGATTAACATGTCCCTTTGGTCACATTATTTTCATTCTTTTCTAGGGGTACCATCATTTTTGTCCAGGCCTGTTTCATGCATTATTTTTTTTAATAATTCTGTTGAAGCATGGATGAAAAGCAATGTCTGACTTTCATTGGTCAACATTTATATAATTTTTATTTATTATTAATTTTGTCAGATTAAAGTTATTTCTGTGACCATTATGAGTTTTTCTTTGATTTAATGAAGGGTACCAACAATTTTGTCCACGTCTGTACATAGGATGAAACATGTGCTGCAGGTCCCATAGTAAATATATAAATGGTCATTTTAACAGAAAATTAGAAAAAACACAAATTTATCTCAACTTGTGCATCAAAGCATATCTCTCTAACATCCAAGTACTGTTTGGTAATTTGGTTACATCTGTAAACAGTTAGAAATGTTTGAATGTTTGAAATGTAGTCACTGGCTAATAGATTTTTGCATGTGTTAAAAAAACAGATGCCACTGAATTTAAAAGGAGAACAGTCAAAACCAGCTGTTTTTACCTTCCTTAAAGTCAGACACTTAAAGTAATTGAGAAACATCCTTGGTTTCCTCTAGCTTCTCACCATTAGTTGCTAAGATTTTTGCCCATTCCTTCTGAAGGAACCACACTAACTGGGTCAGGTTTGAAATGCACAGCTAATATTCTTTATTTTTTTTTTTATCCAATGCTGCTAGCAGTAATAGAACTATTTCAGCGTAATACAGCAAAGTTTCACATTTAAAGTAGTCATGTATAAAAGACAATTTCAATAGGAATGAAACTTGTTTTACCTGTAATTTAACCCATATATTTGTTATGTGTCTATGTATGTATATATATATATATATATATATATATATATATATATATATATAATATAATAACAAAATAAAAAAGATGCACATAAGCATACACCAAATAACGGAGGGATAAAAATTACATAAGGTTCAAAAGTAGTAGGATGAAGTATTGACTTGTATAGGTCTTACCCTGACATTATATTTTGTTAACAGTTATAAAGCAAGTGTGTGTGTGCTTATGTATGTATGTGTGTGTGTGTGTATATATATATATATATATATATATATATATGCATGATCATATATACAGCAGCTGGTTGCTCAGTTAACTTTAGTCATATATATGTATGTATATATATATATATATATATATATATACAGTTCCATTTGGCTGTGCAGGAAAATCCAAGTGGGTTACAAATACAAAAAGACATTAAACTAAATTTTATGGTCATTTTATGCTTACACTACTTTTGCATGATCATAGAATTTTTAGTTATTTTTTGTGAAATATTTAAACATTAAATGCACCATTATTGATTTACTGCTCATTTCTTTATCTGACTTTGATGTTTTTACTTCAACTTTTAGGTACTTAAACATGCTAATATGTAGTTTACCCTAAAGAACAAATAACACATCCTCCACATCCTAACATTCCAGCCTCTGCAATTATAGAAGTTGTGAGAAAATGGTGGAAAGAGGTAAATTTTATTTGATTATTCTTGTCTCAATGTCAGATCTCCCCAAGTATATCAGTCATGATCTGCTGGGATGGAGAGTCGACGTTTTTCTTTTCTCAACCTAAAGTTGAATTGGTTTTCAAAAGGATTAAGTTATAAATGTTTACAGAAAGGTTTTTTTTTTTTTTATCAACACAAAAAAGCTGTTGAGCTTTCATTTCTGAGCCCCCAGCCTGGGCTGAAAAAGAAAAGGTTTCCTGCAGAGGAATGTTTGGGGGGTGGGACCGCCAGTCCGACCGCGGTGTCCTCTTACAGTCCGACTGACCAGCAAGCTGGAGGAGGTGATTGATTGGTTGGCGCTAGGGCCACCAAGGACCCTTTTCTGCAGCTTTAGAGGTTAGGGGTCATCTCTTCTGCAAATCTGCTTCCTTTTGTACAGTCGCAATACAGGGAGAGCGGTGTCACATCACCCCCCTCCACTCCTCTCTTTCTCTCCTCCAGCCTCCGCCCTCTCATCTTCACCATGGGAAAATGGGGGAGGCATCAATTAAACCTTTTTTTTCCCTTTGTCTCTAACCTCTGAAGTTGCTCTTTCAAAAAAAAAAAAAAAAGCAAATTCTTTAGGTTTAGATGCAGAGGCGCTCAGGGCCAAGCTGCACAGCTCTTCCAGGGAGTTTGTTAAGGTTTCCTGAGAATAAAACTAATGATAATGGAGCGTGCAAGCTGTTGGAGAAACAGCCTTTAATGGATTACTTAAGATAGCAATTAACTGCACTCTAGCGCCAGATATCAACATCCAAGAGGTATAATCATGTGATGGTATAATTTCACTGGTTATTAAATAGAACTGGCTTAGATTGAGACTCTGATATGATGACAGTAAAGCTTCTCTAGGCCTACCTGCTTCTTGTTGTAAACTCCAGATATTTAAATAGCCTTACCATACAACGCATTCATAGACGTCCTTCAGTTGGACGGTCTTAAGCTAGCAGCTGAGAGAAGAGCATTGAGATAAAATGCTAGTCTGTGCGAAAGGTTTGCCAAGCCAGAGAGATGCAATTCAGAAAATGTGGCCAGTCCTTGGCCCTTGGGGGGCCGAGCCTTTATGGTCATAGGACCAGGATTACACTTTAACCCCAGCACTGCCAGCAACCAATCCCCCCCCACCCATCCAACCATCTCCTGGCTAAGGCCTGGGGTCAGGTGAAAGGCCAGGAATCTTAAATAGGGTGGAAAAGAAGGGGGGGGAGTCCGCCTTTCAAAGATTCCCAAACGCTTTGACGCACTCCTGTATTTCATTTGGATTCCACCTTGAAGGATCGCACAGCTGAGCTTTGTTCCTTTCTTCCTCGCTAATTAGAACATGCACATCGCTTTTTCACGTGTTTACATCGCCATCCAAGTCTGAGTTTTTAATGAAGGAGTTCTCAATCGAACAAACCTCGACTGTGTTTGAGTTATTTTGTTGAAAACAACTCTTAACTTATAAGATCATTGTCTCTGATTTGCTTAAAAAGAATTTCAAGATGATTCGGTGTGTTTCAGCTCATCGTTTTAAAGTCTGTTTAGTTTTTGACTCCAAGGTTTTCCATCAGAAGTGGGTTTTTTATCTATTAAAGAATTATTAACAGATCCGGGGTTTACCTTGATGCCGGGTGTTGTCGGTCGAACAAACGGCTCATGGACAAGGTTGACTTGCAAGCATTGTTGTTTGGAAGTTGTTTTTCCTTTTTTATCATATAAGACGGTAAAGCTTTATTGATTTTTTATTATTATTATTATTATTTTTTTTTTTTTTGGAAGCCATGCACATTCAGTTGAGCCTTATTTCAATCTCACGTATCTGCATTCATTTTCCAAACCCAGACTAAGGCAAAATATAACACAAAGGTACAAATCAAGTAGGAAAAAAAGATCATAAGCGGGAAGTAATGACATGAATAAAGATCCATACATCCTCCTTCTGTCTAATTATAATACAGCAGAATAAACACTAAAGGCTATTTAAATGTATTTCGAAGTGAAACTGTTGTCGTAAATGATTTTATTCATTGTCTTTATTTTTTATCAAAACTCATGCATGTGCACTAAATTCCCCTTCACCCATTAATTATCATTTAATGTAAATAGAAAACATAAATTATTTGACAGTACTTCTTTCAAGTTTTGCACATAACTAGTAACTTTTATGAAATGGCTTAAAGAAGCATGGGGCAGGATTTCTTAAAAAAAAACATGCATGTCCAGTTGATGAGTAATGAAGCGCCCTAAACCAAAAAGAATGAGGCTGTTTACATATAGTTCTATTTTCTTAAGCAGGCTCTTTGCAGCGAAATATACTGCAATTCGAACCACAAATTTCCCGCGCTGACGTAAGGGTGTGATGTAAGTCGACCCTGCTAGCGCGTTCCCAGCAGCCTCAACAGGAAGAAGATCGCAACTCGTGGCTCAATCAGCTGTGGGAATGGATTCTCTCGCAACCAAACATGACTCAAAGCACGCTAAAAGTGGCACTAAGAAGAATAAACTTTTACCATCTTCTCGTGACACAAAAGCAAAATATGATAAAAGTCAGACAGACATCCGGATATATATCTGATTCGGTTCCCCATTGGAATGTCTGTTCACCGTTAGAAATCTATGTGCCCAAATTATCTGTCGAGTGGTTTCTGCCCACTGCGACCAAAGGAAGATTTTACCTACCTTGTCGCTTGACATGGTGTTGTTTTCATAATACCAGTTATGTACGCAGCAGTTTGGCAGTACGTCGCTGTTTCTTTTTTTTTTTCAGAGAAGAACGCAGAAAGACATTTAAAGCTCTGCAGGCCTCACTGCCATAGCTAAGGTCAGAGATCGTGATTAAAGAATAATTTAGGTAAAAATAGTGTTAAAAGGAGGGACCCAAGGCCAGAACGACTGCTGACCCATTCGTTTACCAAAGACTGTCCTGATGATCCCCATCAGGTTTGTCTCGTTACTTCTGGTGTAAAACTCACATAAACTGTTCAGAAAAGCAACATCGAAGTTAGAAATTCTCCTTACTAGGAGAAAATCCTAAAGAACTAATTATCAGTTTATGACTTTAGCTTCAATCACACCTGGCCAAGTTCAAGTCTAAATGGCTTAAAGTCAAACTGCGATGTAACCGAATTAAGACAAATCTGCTTAAATAAGTAAAAACCAACATCCACAGCTATTAATAAACTCTGCTTGATGCTGCTAGGGACAGTGCAACCAGTCAAGTCCAAAGCCTACGTTTTACTTCTTCTCTAGCAAGTTTTCAGCCACACACGTTGGAGGAGAAGTTTTCCTTTTACACTTTTCTGTTTGTGCATCAGTGTTGCAAAGCAATTCCCCACCAGGACAGCAGGGGGTGCTGACTTTTATCGGCGGGTCTGTTGACCATTGCGGTGAAGTCTCTGGTTGATGACAATTTATTTACTTAAACTTCTAAACACACATCCACTCGAAGAGCAATGACAGACAGAAAATGCTCTTTTTTTTGTTCTCTACCCCTTCTGGTTTTTAAAATCCCCAAAAGACCATAGTAGATCAAATGGCCTTTTAATACAAAGCATCTAATGCCCAAACACTGCATGGACTACTGATTACATTGACTATAGTGCACTGTTCTGGTGAAACGGCTGCTGTTGGGCTGACCAATTACAGACTTATGCTCTCTGTTGTGTTTGACAGTTTAAACATTGGGCTCTACACAGTCTGTGCTTGTGTAGATGATGGAGAGCCCTTGCGTCAATGGATAATGGCGGTGAGCGTCTCTGCACCTCTGCAGACGGAGAAGTTTAAACTAGGCTTTAGGAACAGCAGCTGTTTCACTTAGAGCCAGGTTGGTTCAGGTAGGTTTTTCCCCTTTAAACACTGCATTTTGCCATTTTTGATCAGCTTTTCTTTGTCTAATTTCTTTTGATTAAGTAAAATATTTGAAACAAAAAAACAAGTCTATTTAGTTTTTGATCTAAGATTCCTCCTGAAAACGTAGCTTCAGATGCCTTATTTTTCTGAAACTTTGTGAGTCCTCTTACTATTAATTATCCCCTTAAATTATTTTTCTGAATGTTTGCGTAATCTAAATGGTGACTGACGGTATTGTAAGAATGGATGATCTGGCTGTTTTCTGCGCTCCTCAGTCCCGTTACAGTCGGAGGTGATGTTGATCATGCTTGGGTTCCCTCCTGACCACCCATGTGTCTCCGCTGAGCCGAGCCTGTGTTTATGTCTGGTGTATGTTGCCGCTGAGTGCGTCTGGCAGCTCGTTCGTGGGCCAGATGTACTGAGGAAACGATGGGGGGTCAAGGTTTGGGGAAAGGGAGGGAAAAAAAGTGTGGATTTATAGCAGAGAGTCTGGGTCAGGGGTGCTGGGCTCTCTGCTTCCCACACCATGCTACGATTTCCTGGGATCTGACGAGGGAGAAATATGGCCTGCGGAGCCAGATGAGGAAGAGCTAAAGATAGAGATGATGGGTTAGATGCGAGGTGATGCTGAGGAGACTGAGGGACGATCTGCATTAAAGCTCTTCATCTTTCCCTGGTGTTTCCCAGGATTCCAACAGTCATCGGGTGCCTAAATGTTGGAAAAATCAAATCTGAACTGCCACGTTTTTTTTGTTTTTTTTTACTGCCACGTTTTTTTCAACATTACACCTAAAGAGTTTGTGTGCAAAGCATCCCATTAATATCCCTATCTTGCATTTTATTTAACTACATCCTTCAATCAGAGCTTAATCAGAGCTGCTACCATACAGAGGAAGACAAACACATACCCAAACCATTAAAGGTAAAATTCAGTCTAATCCTCAGATTTAATGTACTTCTGAAGGCTTTCCATTGCAGATCTACTAATATTTACAAGAAGAAATGAAGATCACTTGTTAGTGGCACTGCACAGACTGCTTGGTTAACCCCCCACCCCCCAATAACCAACACATGACCCTCTAAAATATTTCCTAATCTTTATTCTGAGCCTTGAACTGTCTCAGCAGTGGACAGCGAAGCCGTTGAGTCTTAACGTATAACTCATAAGAGGCTTTTTATCTGGAGGGTAAACTTGTGTGAACTGGGAGGTCATGTGAGGACTTTTCCCCATTCCCTGTCGCTCTCCAGTGGGAACCAGTTGAAACTGAGCATCGCCCCCTGCTGGACAGGCACACAAACTGTCTTTTTACCCAACTCACGCGACTTAATAAGACACTGGTGGGTTCTGCTGTATTCTCGCCACCTCTTTATTCAGAGGGGACTTTATGAGGCAGTTTTGTTGCCATCATCCCCATTTTGTGATTATCCACCTCTAATCTCCCACGTGTCAGTCCTACAGGACCAATTTCTGGAGCAGGATTGTTTCTTATTTGCATCTTTTTCCTGCTTTCCTCTAGAGACTGAGGCTTTAGATGATGGTCTTTTTGTAAAGATTTCATTTCTGCATCCTATTGATCCCAGTCTGACCATCCTGGCATAAAATTGGCTTCGTTAAGAGATTTGGAAGCTTCTGGCATGATATTTTTTTTTTTTTATATGACATTGTGCACCATAATCACCCTAACTTAAAGTCTGTGTTTCTTTGGGAGGGGGGGACGTCTCTTTGCATTATTTAATGCGCTATTTAATCCAGAAACCACAGGTGGGGTACAGGTGTCTGCTAATAGTCCTGGCAGTGAACACGTTTGTTTTCTTTTCCGCTGTATGGGGAGAGCTGTTGATCTTCCCGACTTCCTCAGCTGCCTTTGATTCACCACCTCATCCCATCCAAAATGTGCAAAACATGAACCTCCTCCGCGCTCGGCTGCCTCAGCATGCAAGCAGTAAAATGACTGAATCTGCAGTCGCTCTGCTACGTGCAGATGAGTGGGATTCATTTAAGAAAGAAATGCAAGGATGGGAGTTAAATCTGAATATTACATATTCAAAGCTAAACACTGTGGAAAGAGGAATGGATGAACATGAATTGTTTGGTATGGTTAAGTATATAGAAGTAAATAATTTGTCCGTGTGGCGATGTTCAGTTTTTTAACTGATCAGGTCAAACTGATGATTAAGAGATCAAACACTGATGTTTACTCCCTTTCTTTGTGCACGGATTGCACTTAAAGGATGTGTATGCATAGATATTTATGGAGAGAAAAAAATCAGGTGTTTCAAAAATATTTTCATCAAATCATGATTTTTATGTTCAGTGTGTAAGCACTCACATCTCTAATTGTGTAAACATATCAACACAGAACACACTGTATAATTTAGTTTAATTATCATACAAATTAGAGAAAAATATTAGAGTTGTATACATTGATGGAAAAGAATTCTGTAATTCCTTTCCATAATTCTGTTACATTAAAACGACTGAAGCACATCTATATAAAATTTTTATGGTCAATATTTGTTACAGTTAATTGTTTAATATAAACTTTATGAAGGTTACGTTTTTTTAGGTTTCATAAAAAATTGTAATATCTTTTCAAAATTGGTATATTTGTCATAAAGCTGTTCGGTGCAATTTTAACTGATATATTCTTAAATCTTGTTCAATGTTATGTAGCTTTTTGTTGTTTTTCCTAACATTATATATATATATATATATATATATAAATTCAAATAATAAAAACCATTTTTATGATTATACACTTTAAGCAAAATTCAAAATAAGTCTTAAAAATGTTTGTTGGATGATGTGATTTTTTTTTTCAAATAAAAGGTCAATTTAGAAAAATGTGTATATTAGATAGGTTTAGGATATTTTTATTATCGTGGTGTCTGTTTTCCTTATGTGGGACGTTTACAAATAAGCTACTATACAGCATTCGCAATAACAGAAAAAAAATAAACCTAAGAGTAATTAATGACAAACTAAAAAAAAAACTGACTTTAATTAATTTACCAAACAGTTCTGCAAGATCAAAATAATTATAAGTTGCTTTAAATACTTTAATTTAGACAATGTTTCCATCACACTCTGGAGGCTCTTCTAAATGGGATATATAGTGGGAAATTCTCACAGATTTTACGTAAAAAAACCAAAAATGTTTCATAGTATTATGGTAGTACAAAATGAATGAAAACTTTTATTACTTGCAAGCTTTTTGTGATTTTGGTTTTGATCCAGTTATATTTTGCTGTACTGGATTATTTAAAATCCTAACTTCCCAATGTGTGTATATATGTGATCTTACATAGAATATTATCTTTGTTTTAAGTCTTTCTTGTTTATAAGCTAACACCTGAATAGTAAGCTGATTTTAACTTTGTCAGGCTGTCTGCTCAGATACCTGCTGCTTTGCAGACATGCTGTTTAGTAAACCTGCTGCTTGTCACTTACATGCTATAGCTTTCATTGCAGAGCAATTTTGTGATAAACTGCAGTATACAGCAACATGTGGGGGAGGGGCAGCACTTTCTAACCCATCATACACCTGGAGAAAAGTGGTAACTCCTTTTGTTTCATTTTGTTGAAAGGATTTTTAAATGGAAGATGAAGATAATTT
Source organism: Apricaphanius iberus (assembly GCA_028564705.1). NCBI lineage: Eukaryota > Metazoa > Chordata > Actinopteri > Cyprinodontiformes > Aphaniidae > Apricaphanius > Apricaphanius iberus. Next base: position 2,174,817 of record JAPXFQ010000269.1, read on the forward strand.
TATCAGCATTATTTAACATCTGCATTTTTGTCAGCCATGTTCTTCCCTGTTTTGCAACATATGTATCATGCATTGCGTAATTATTTATTTTTTTTTTTTTTGAGGCGCCTATAATTCTGGAATAGCGGACTATGTTATAAATAATTATTTCTTTATAGAGGAAGTTTTCTCATGTTGAATAAATAGTCTTAAATTAAAGGTTAGATTTTTATTTTTAAAAAATTTATTCTATAATTATTATGATTCTGCTATACAAAAATCCAACCACCTTAAAGAAATTCCTCTAAAATACCCTTTGATCATTTTTACTGTACATCGCATTTCAACACTGACTTATTGGCCCACATTTAAAGGACTGAACAAATTAAACAAGGTCAGCACTGAACCACATTTAAAGTTGAGAGAACAAACCCTGTGCTTCACCTCCTCTCCGCCCGCCTCACCCCAAAAATCAATTTCCTTTAAATGGAATTAAGTGAGATTGAGGCACAGCACTGTATTACTTGTTCTAAAAGCAACCCTCGCAGCAGCTGAGACACACACACACACATAGACATCTTCTCTATCAGCTGCCACTTCCCCTCAAAGTAGTTTGATCTACGCACAGCTGATCTATAAATACCGGCTTTTATTTTTCTTTAAGTCCTAAGAGTTGAGTCAGCCGCTTGCAGTTTGGCCTTAGGGTCACAGCTGCCTCAACTATGTCTTCATTGATTCATACATTCATTCGTTCCTTCGTTTGTTTGTTTCTTCATTCAATGTCTTGGGAAAAAAAATTTCTGTTAACTGGATACAAAACTTCTGATTGCTGTGTATTATTTATTCTACTCACAAAGAAATATTGTTAGAAAAACAAGATTAAATTGCTTAAAAAGCTAATATTTAATTCATAAGAGGTTACTTACTGTCGCTTAGAGAGATCATTTTGGTCAACACATTTACAAAAAAGATACTGTAAAGTGTAAATATAAAATTAAATACGTATTCAATTTGTTTTATCAGAGTTATTTTCTTTCAGATCACCAACATTCCCCCAAAACACTCATCTCCTTCTTAAAAAAACAAATAAACTAAACTCATTAATGGGAATATATTAAGAACATACATATAGTGTTGTATATTAATAAAAATATGCCAGATAATTCACTTTTTGTTACTTTATCCAAAAATGTCACTATAATCAAATTAACAATAAAAATTATAGATACAAAGAATTTAAAAAAATCTATAATTAAATACGAATGAATATTATTTTTATATCTATGTAAGTAATTAAATTTGAAACTGTATGATTGAACTTATTTGATTCAATTTTCCTGTTTGCATTGGATCTTTTAAATAACCTATTATTGATTGTAATAATAAAAAATTCATACAGTTTAATGCATTTTTCTATTTAACTTGTTTCTGCCCTCCACCAGTAAAACCCAAAAATGCTCATCAAGTTGTTCCTATTTCCAGGCCTGCTGTCTCTACCCATATTGCTTATCTTTATAATTTTTTACCTTCTATTTCCTCCCATTATTTTTTTTTTATTATTGTTTTTTTTTTCAGTCGATCTCATTCTGAAAGTCTTTATTTCTTTTTCCATATTGTTCCGATCTTCATCGAATCCTGACGCAGGCTCTGATTGACAGCCGGCTGCTTCCTTGTAGCATTCCAGTCGCTGTTTTCCAGTACGACAAGGTCACGGTGCACGACTAATTTCCATGTTTTGGGGGGTTTTTTCGGAATGAAATGGGGAAAGAAAAATTCTCCTGTTAGTACGTATGTTTAATGCAAACCCCCGCATAACAATGGGGGCTTGTAGTGCACGGTGACTTTTTTCCCAGACCTCTACCCCTGAACTCATCCTCTGCGACTCCCAACAAAAGGCCTGTGTTAACTACATTAAGCTGACCCAGAAGCATGCCATCCCTTTTTTACCTAACACCTTTAGAGTTCAGAAGCGATTCGGCCATGCCTTTCCCAGAGCATTCATCTACGATTTGCTCTACCTTTCTTGAACTGAGAACAACAGATCCAGCTTCCCCGCAGCCGGCTCCATCACCCCACCCCACCCTTCCTCTCTGTGGTTCTCTTCATCTGAGAAAACAAAACAAACACCCCATTCCTGCTCGACGTGTCAGTGTGCTGCAAAGGATGATGGGTGCTGGGGATGTGAGGAGTTTAGGGACAGTAGAGCGAGGTGCTAAAAGCCTTTTGTCCAGCCAGGAAAGACGATGTCAGCAGCCAAAGTGAGGGAGGGGAAACAGAGATGGAGGGAGGGTGGGAGAGCCGGGGTCATTTGGCTTCAGCCTCTCAGTGTGTGTGTGTGTGTGTGTGTGTGTGTAGGTTGAAGGACCTAAGAGCCTGTGACTAATGTGGGTTTGCAACCCCATCACCCAGCCCCCTTTTCCTTTTACATTGTCTGCCTCCACTGTCCAGATGGCCAGTTAGAGGAATAAATCCTGGGAAGGTCGGGACACAATTGGGATTCCAGTACAGCGCACAGCGGAAAAAGAAAAATGGAGGGTTGAGAGGTTAGGGTTGGCCCAAAAACAGCAAGAGTCCTGTAAGCTTAGAGAAAGCAGAATGAGATATGAAGATTAGACTGTAGTGTCAGAGGTAGCGTAACAGTGAAGAGAGACAACCCCTATAAATGTAACTAATATTATATTTGTGTGACGATTGGGGGTCTAACAGTACATGTATATTCTTATTCTTCAATACAGCGATTCCAGATATTTTCTAGCTGAACACATGCAGAATGTTGATGTCCAGAACTCAAAGTGCAGTACAACATTTCTGCAGTGCAACTTTAACAACTCACACCAAAAATAACCAGGAAAGCCTCCCAGCTATCACCAAACTCTATTTAGGAAACTTAATGGTTTCTCATCCAGCTACAGTAGAAAAAGAAATATGGACCGAACCAGAACTTTGGAACTCATCTTTCAACAGCAATCAGGTCCATAACACACTTTGAACGCACTAAACTCAATGACGCACCTGAAAGAATGTCAAAATTAACGGAAACATCACTGATACTAGAGAAAAACCAAATGACATCACCATGGCTACCAGTAGCATCCAATCAGACCAAACTAATTTGGATAAAAATGCAAGTCTGAGGAATTGTCGTTGATGAGAAGGTATTTTCCCAACAGCTGCACATGCTGCATTCAAGAACAGCTGGGAGACTAAGCTGTCGAAATATCAAAACAACTCTAAAGTTGGACAAAGTATTATTTTAACATATCTATTATTATCATTTTATTCATTTTTAAAAAATCACCAGTCAGTGCTATTCTTTCAACTTTTGGTTTTAGAACATAATTCAATCATATCAATTTCAGGAATTGAAAAGAATGAATTCAGAAAAGAAGGTTCAAGTTTTAATCAAAAAGTCCTTTGCACATTTGTATTTATCTTTCTTGAATAAAGTGTACTAAAAATTAACAGAAACATAACTTTAAAACCCCACGTACATATTCAACCATGAATTTTGTGTGCCATTAAACCCCTAATGACTAATATTGTTAATAATTATTTATATCTGAGTTCACTGAACCCTCTGATCAGAATGCCCACCCTGGTGCCTCCATTATGAGGTTTTTCCACACCCAACTTTTTCTACTGATAGGAGACCTAGAACCTGCTAGAGGGACTGTAGATCCTTTATGGCCTGGGATCAACTCGGATGGATGGATGGATGGATGGATGGTTCTGTATGGCTCCATATTTACATATTAATTGGTTGTAGTTCTGCATATTATTTAAAATTACTTACACATATATTTAATGTATTTATCAAACAACAAATCTGTTGTTGGACAAAGATTTGATATGAAAAGATATTTATTAGTATTACTTTATACGCTCACTTAGTCTTGCAGGTTCACGTTGGGGCTAATCCCTACTTCCACCAATCATTTGGTAAGAGTATACAGTGGATAGGTCACCAGTCCAATGACCAAATGACCATGGGCACATTTATAGCTCAGAGCAACTTAAAGAGAACATTTAGCCTAACAGTGATGTTTTTAGACTGTAGGAGGAAGCTGGAGTACCTGGAGAGAACCTATGCATGCACAAGGAGAACATGCCAAACTCTCTAACCCAGGAACTTCATAGTGCAGGAATATTTCTCTAGCGATTTCTGTGATTTACTTTTTATTAAGTACATTTTAAGCTGTGGTAGTCATACTAACCTTTTTTTTATTTATATTTATGTATTTTCAACATAAACGTTTTTAAGTATATTAGAAAATGCATTGCTTTGGAAGACAGGTTTTAGTATCTTCTCTACTTGTTAGGACAAATGATGGTGAATTAGATTTTTTTTTTATTCAAGTGCAAAATAAACATTTTCTATGAAATTATTGCAGAGTTTCCACATTTTATGTATCTGTTCATGGTATCGGTTAACGTTAAGCAATACCGATACAGTGCATAAGAACTGTATCGGCCCTGATACCCGATATTGGTATCAGTGCATCTCTAATTATTTTATGAATATATTACTACTAGTAGACATATTTTTACTATAACTTTTAGTTGCAGTAGTATTTGTTGTGGTCATCGTAATTTTTAATCTTATAGGTAGTTGTGATTTTCAGCAGTATTATCAGTTTTGGAATGAAAGTATTTTGTGTAAATAGTTTTGTTCTACTTTTAGAAAATAATCTTTAACTTTTGAAAATTACTTTTTCTATTTTCCAAGAAAACTTTACATTTTTATTTTATTTCTTTGGGGTGGTAGACTTGCTTGTTTTATCTACTGCTGCTGCCACAAAAAATCTTTTGGAGAACCTAATAGTGTTGCTGTGATTACTTGTCTTGTAGGAATAGATTTAGGCCTAAAAAACTGTGAGCATTATATCAAGAATGGATTTTCAGTTTTCTAAAATTAGGTGACATTTTCCTGACTTTCTTGTGTTTGATCTCAGACCATTCTCTCACCTCGTCTTCCCTGGAAGCTACCTAGCGTTTTTAGAACTGCGTTGAAGTTTTGAACTTAAGATGTTTGTCTTCTCCATCACAGAGTCAAAAAGGCGTTAGATCTGTCGTATTCGCTCAGCCGATGCATGACAATGAGCCCAAACCTGCAGCTGGAGTTAGAAAGAGCTCTTTTCACCTGCAGTGCTTCAATAGCATCTTCATGCCCCCCCGAGGCCTGATCCCGACAGCAGAAGTGAGAGTTACACAAAATATTGATCTGATTTGGGATGTTTTGTTTTCCATCTAATGTTCCAACATGGTTCAGTTTCTTATTTTTATAGCTTCATGTTTCTCTCACAATTTCAAAAACGTATGTTTTTCCAGCACTAAAATCCATCATTAATTATCCAAATTTTACAACTTTAAAAAGGTTTTTGTAGAAGGAGGTTGGATTTTTTTGTTGTTGTTTGCCATTCTAGATCGGCGTCATTAATCTTGGAGACGAGGATAAACATCAGCCATATTCCCTGATATATTTGGAGGGAAAATGTCTTCATTTGCTGTTAAAGAGAAAAATAGGGCGGCACTCGCATGCGGTGCTTCATCTGTAAACACACAATCGAGCATTTCTGTTTGGAGGAGAAGGGGGGGAAAAATGGCCGCACAAATGATCGGCCCATGCAGATTTCTCGGCGGGATACCCGAGCGTCCCTCTGAAAGCTGTCATTTATTTTCATTGCTTTGCTGCCGTAATGGACTTCGCTTGAACGACATCTTTGTATTTAACCTTGAGGATGAAGCATCTGAGTGCATATGAACATTTGTGTGGCTGCAAATACACACAGAGACACACACTTTACTATCATAATGATCATCTCGAGCACTGCTTTCTCCCCCTCTTCTAATACCACATTTTTCTTTAGTGCTTTCTCTTTTCTAAAGAGCTGCAATGAAAATCCTCTCCAGCATTTTAATTTGGGCCAGTCATTAATGTTCAATTGGCCTGCGGTATTTTTATTTTTTTAAATCATTGAGTTGCATTAAAATGGATGCTGCATGTCAAACCTGCTGCAGAGTTTCAGTCCCAGCAACAAGTAGAGCTCTGAACAGCAGTAGCAAGGATACTGACTAGAGATCCAGATGCTCCATGTTTTCTGTCTCCTTCCAAGCTATGGGACATCAGATTTGATTAGAAAAATCATCTGTAAGTAAATTATTAAATGTAGCTAGATTATGGATATTTGTATCTCTATAAACTAAGCAAGGTGACATTCAGGCTGATCCTCGTGTGTTATGGTTACAGGTTGTCAGATTATAGTAGCCACTAGTTTTTCTATTCTCAACAGAGCAGCTAAAATAATATTTAAAAGGCCATTTGTTTGATGCAGCAGCTGAACTGAGAGAACCTGCAGGCATCAAATCAAATGAAGCTGTGGGATTGTTAAATTTTGTTTTATAATTCAATTTTTTAATTTTAGAATAGAAATAAAATATCCTGATTTGTCCTTTGGCAGGGGATTACCAGTGACAGACGATCAATGCATGTAGATTAATACAGGAAAATATAGAATATAAAAACCTGAATTTAAAACACTATTATGTGCAGTAAGGAAACAATTACAGCAATAAAATACTGTGTAGTTATTAATTAGAAATGTGCAACTGAGCAGGTATGATGTCGAAATATTTATAGTATGTGCGTGAATATTTGGGCATTTAAAAAACATATTGAATAGAAGTGAAAAATATAATAACTGCCTAAATGTAAACATTTAACCAACAAAACTTGGTGTATTGTAATATAGAGGAGATTCTGTATGTTTAGTTGTGAACTTATGCCCCATGTGTACAAGCAGAACCATTCGGAAAGAGAGTATCATGGTTGGATGTACAGATGACCAAAGGATGCGTATCTAAAAAAAAAAAGGTTTAAAATGCAGAGGTCAGAGGTAAACAATCTGTTATGTTCATCATGAAAACAATCCCCAGGTCCTCTATAATGGCTTATAGTGGAGTGACTGTCAAAAAAGTAACCTGCTAAGTTTTAGATACGACCAATCCCATGTTTAGGGCATGGGGGGCTTGATATTACGGAAATACATTATCTTTTAACCCATTTACATGAGTTTTTGTCAACATGCAGATACACAGTCACTTTCTACTCTTCAGCTACATTCACATTAAAGATGAGAACCTGTAAATGTTCCACTGTAAACGGTACCTATATTTGCAAAATATAACATGTTAAACTTTGATAATCTTATTGCCTATTTAAATGTAAAATGAATCTAAAATAACACACTGTCCCCTCCTCTGGAAGGATTTGTCCAGCTCTGCTCTGATCAGACAAATATGACATCCAGGTACACAAGTCCTAATGACTGTGTATTACCTTAACGTTGTTTTAATTTGGCATAGACTTTTTTTTCTTTTCTTACAAAGTTTTCAAGGAATGGAACAAACTCCCACAGAATTTGAAACTTTCCTCCGACCAAAGATTTTTTTCTTGTAATGTCAGGAAGTTATTATTGGAAAACCAGCATTGTCAACATTAAGGATTTAAATACTTAAGATAGGTGACATTTTTTTGTATTATTCTATTATTTAATCAGTGATTGTTGTGTTTTTAAAATGAAACCTATATTTAGTATTTCTCACCTGCTCAGCGACTGTAGATGAAAAGCTTTGGTTATAATTTGGTGTAAAACATCTTTAATCTTTCTGCACATTGTCCCTGTTGAATACACGAATAAACAAACAAACCTAACCTCCTCTGCTTGAGGTAGAAAAGTCTCTTTAGATCTTTAACAAACCTTTTCTCAAATATATAAAGAAGAAGCTGTAAGTGGAGCTTCCATGTTTCCTGTGTCAGGTTTATAACCACAGAGGTAAACGCTCAACAGTAACAAACCTCTGCTCATATATCCAGTGTTATCACAGCTCACGTTCTCACTGGCCAGCACTGGCTCACTACCAGTTGTCACAGTTGCTCTGCCGTGCACCCCACCCCCAACCCCCCGCCCTGCTGAAGGAGGAAGAGCAGGCCAGCTGTCATGGTCAGGGCTGGCTGGGAGTTACTAAGGCCAGCTGCGGTGCAGGAACTGCTCCCTCTCATTTCCACTTCATTTATCTGCTCGCACTCCATCCATCCACACCTTGCTCTGCTTCTGCCAGCGGAGCCACACCGAGCCCAGACAACTGCTTTACTTCCCCGTCTTCTCTTTCTCTCGTACACGCTGACTTTCTGTGTACTTATTTATCTTCACGCACTCCCCATGCAGGGTCTTGTAAAAGTCTTCACATCATATCAACCAAAACCACTGTGGAGGCTTTTCTGTTTTGTAAGAAAGTAGTGCATGATTGTAAAGGGGAAGGAAAATGATGCAAAGATTTACAAATAAAGGAACTGCTCTACTGACCCCACTTTACTTTATCCCCCTAAATAAAACCTAGAGCAACTAAGAGTCCTGCTGTGAGAAAATTAATCTCTGTATAGATTCTGATTTTCTGTTCTAGCCTCAGAGGTTCTTTAGAGAACATGCAGCATCTTGAAGACCAAGGAACCCAGCCGACAGGTCAGGAAGAACGTTGTGGAGAAATGTAGCATTTAGAATGGCCTAGTCAAAATTCAGACGTTAACCCTACTGAGATTCACTGGCAAGACTTGAAAACAGATGTTAACGGCACTGTCCATACAGTCTGACTCAGTCTGGCCTATCTTAGTCCTGAAAACCGCCAATTTTTATTTTATATTTTACTTTTTTTTTTTACTATTTATCACTGTCCCCCACCTCCTTCAATTAAGCACTGCTTTATGTTGCTTTATCACATAAAATCCTGATGAGATGCGTCAAGGTTTGTGGTTACACTTTAATAAACTGTGGAAAAGCGTAGAGGTATGAAGACTGCGGCTTCACAAAGATTCTCACTGCTCTCCCACATTGTACTTTTAAACAACTGCCTTATTGTTTGTTTCTTTAGGTACTAATTTATTTCATATTAGCATACAGAAGGGTAGCAGTTTCAGTTTAAAAAAAAATAAAAGCTGGCGTCCTGCAGGCTCTAGACAAACTTGAGAGAAACCAAATCCTTTCCAGATTTGACCCACTGTGGTGCAGAGCAAGGCCCAAACACAGCTCTCTCCCTCCCATCCGCTTGGTATGAATCTGCCGTATCTCATTCCCCAGCGCTAATTCCAATTTAATTGCCAGTAGCCTGAAGCCTCCTCAATAGGAGTAACAAATGGTTTGATTCTGTAGACTTCATCAGACTGCATTTTAAATGCGACACAGTAACCCGGTGCGAATGCCAATGAAGCCTGGCGAGTAGCTCCTCTGTTTACTAATTATCCTTTTTCTTACTCCGAGCCGCACAGCACAAGTTGTCTGATTAAATCGGATTTGTGGGGATTGGAAAGGGGGGTGGGGGGTTGGAACTCCTGAGGTGGTGTTGGTGGAGGTTACGGTCGGGGGACCAGCTGGATTGGATGACAAGCGTGGTCCATCTTTTAGGAGGTGGGTGAACGGGGGTGGGGGGGTGAGACTGTAAATCATGAAAAAGGGATTGGTCGCTGTTTTTCTCATTGGCAATAATTCTATGGTCGCATCGCTGATAATCTGTACAGTCGCCACGACCACGAAGGGGAAAACAAAGACACACTAAGAAAATTTATGGCTAATATCGGAAAACCTCGGAGCTGACATGATAGAAGAGGAGAAACTACCCCCTGTCCGGTCTAGAAACTCAAGAACTGATGCTTTAAAGCTCCTCTGAAACAGTATTTGCCCATAGCTTTTTTGCATTTTTGTTATAAGATTCAGAGAATTTTCATATCAAAATAACATAATCTGAATAGATAGACATTTTTAAAATTAGGGATTTTTTTAAAGGAAAAAAAGCTATCCAGACCAACCTGTATCAATGGTAAATAGTAGGGATATAGTGGTACATAAAAGTCAGTCTATGTTTTCTGTACACTTTAATCAAGAAAAATAAATACAAATGTGCATATGACCTTTTTTACTTTGATCAGCATTAAACAAAGAACAATGTTTCCTGAATTCCATGAAATTCTTGAATTTAGTTTGTTTTATTACTTAAAAACGTTTAAAGTATACAACTGAGATTTTTTTTCTCAATAAATAAAAATAGGTCAAGCAGACATAGCCAAAGTAAAAAAAAGATAAAAGACCTGTAAAAAATCTGTGTTAATGTTTAGTAATGTTTAATAATATTTTGCCCACATTTGAAAATAAAACATTGAATCATTTTGGAGTTGTTCTGATATTCCAACAGATTAGTCTCCCAGCTGTAGTTGAATGCAGCATGGGCAGCTATAGGGGAAATCCCCTCTTATCGACGGAGATTCCTCCAACTTGTTTTTATCCAAAATCAGTAGTTTAGTCCGACTGGATGTTACTAGTAGTCATGGTGATGTCAGTTGGTTTTTTCTCTAGTATCAGTGATTTTTCTATTCAGCTTGACTTTGTTTTCGGGTGAATCATTCAATGCAGAGCAGAGCATGTTCTGAACATTATTGCTGTTGAAAGATGTGTTTGCTGACAAAGTTCTGGTTCAGCCCGTCTTTCTTTTTCTACTGTAGCAGCATGAGAAACCATTAATGTTCCCCAATAGAGTTTTGTGATAGCTGGGAGTCCTTTCTGGTTTGTTGAAAGTTTTGCTGTTCAGGTAGAATACAGCTGTATTTGTGCGGCACAAACCAACAGGGCTTAAAAATACGAATATACATGTACTGTTACATCTCTAGTAAATAGTATTTAGGGAAGTAAGCTACATGATCTCAACAAGCATCACATGTGGGAGCACGGTGGTGCAGCTGGTAGCGCAGCTCACCTCACAGCTAGAAGGTCCTGGGTTCGATTCCTGCCGGGGACGCTGTGGGTGCTGAAGGTGTGTTTGATCCTCCATATCATCAGCACCCACACCCTGGGTGGGGTTGGCAAAAGGGCCTTTCTGTGTGGAGTTTGCATGTTCTCCCCGTGTTCCCTTGAGTAGTTAATGTGAGCTACTCCCACAAAAACATGTATCAGTTCTGGGCTATATACTGCCCCCTCCTGGCTGACCGAGGCGCCTGAGGGGTTGGAGAGGATCCAGCTGGAATAGTGTGATCCTTCCACACGCTACGTCCAGCTGGGGGAACCCCACCCCCTCGGGTGACAAAATGGGCCTGTTCACTCCTCAAGTAGGAAGGAGGCTTGAGCTCAGTGCAGGGCCCTCCTACGGTCAGCAGAGGGAAGGCAATGCCCAAGGACTGTACTTAGGTAGGAACACTGGGGTGATAATAATGGGGAAAAAATCGTGGGATAAAAAAAATATTTAAAAAAAAAAAAAAAAAACAAGCATCACATGATCTATGAAATAAGTCATTAACATCTGTCATCTGAGGTTATAAAGCTATTTCTAAGTCTTAGTGGAGAACTCAATTGTGACTGACTGGCTTACAGAATTACTCTGAGTGCATTAACAACTCATCCAGAAGCTCACAGAGGAATCCAGAACTGCATCTAAAGCTCTGCATGGCTTAATGCCTCAGTTAAGGTCAGAGGTCATGATTCAACAACAAGAAAGAGTAAAAAAATGGCCACCATGGAAGTGTTATAAGGCCAGAACCACTACTGACCCAAAGGAGCACAAAATGGCACAATTCTGTGGAAGCTTTTACATTGGCGGAAAAGCTGGGAAGCATTTCGCCTGACTGTGGTGGTGTGAGAATCTGGGGCTGCTTTGCTGCTACGGAACCTGCCCGATTTTCTCTCATGGATCAAACCATGAACCCTGCTCTCTACCAGAATATCTTGAAGAAGAATGTCTAGTGGCCTTGTCAAAGTATGTCCTTGAATCTGATTTAGATGCTGTGGCATTACCTTAAAGTGATAATCTGGATGTTTAAATGAATTACAAATTTTAAGAATTGTATTAAATTAACCTCCTAGCCTTAAATGTTGATATAAAATAAGTAATTTTATGAATTATTACATTACGGGTAAGTCCCGCTTTCCCGTATCTCAGCTATGGCTCAAAAGCCACGGTGCCGTCCACTTGAACCAATCAAGTGATACCAAGGGCTGTCAATCATCACGAACGCTGTGTGCTCGTAACTACGCGTATGCTCAGTTTTCTGTTTATACTGAGCCTCCGAATCAAGCCTCCACCATTAGTCCCGAGTGCAGCCATGCATCAACACTCAGCTCAAGAGCAGAAGATACCGATTTCAAAGCAAAAAAGGATCCTCACCTCCGATAACTCCTTTTTTAACACTCTGGTTGTTTTCTCTCTTTCCTCCGCACGTTTTGGCCCACTGACCTAGCGCGTGCGCGGAAAAGTGGGCGCGGCTTCAAGACCAATCAGAATGGGAGGAGGATGGAGCTTGAGTCGGGGTTTTTTTTTCTAATCATGTCCATCTCTCTCTTTTTTATTACAAAGTCCAGACTATCACTTTAAAGACGCCGCTTTTGCTCAGAAATACATGACAGAATTTAAAAAGTATTGCATAACGTCATAAGTTAAAATTCCTTCATGTTGATAAAAAAGATTGATACTATAAAAACCTCAATTAAATGCTGCCTGTTATATTTGTCTTGTTAGTTTTGTCTTATTCTTAATCTTCAAGTGTGACAAAAAAGAGCAAAACCTGGTCTATAGAAGGGGGTGAATACTTTTTCCCGCACCATGTTACATATATATCGGCTACACTTGGAGGGGAATTCAGTTCAGCTAAACAATTAAATATTTAAATAAGAATAAGCATACAATTTCCCTTTTTTTCTTAGTTAAACATTTCAAGCCAAGTATCAGTGATTTTATTGTCTAATGATTCACGTAGGAACCTCTACACCGTATTTCAGTTCAGGAGCAGCGATAATTTCTTGAAATATTTTTACATTTAACAATAATTAGGCTTCAAAGGCATTCTCTAATTATTTCTTCCATTCAACAAATTTTCTGTCCTTCATGACCTCCTGCTGACCTTTGAACAGACGTCACAGCTTGGACGATGATGTGCAAATAGTCATAAAGACCAGGAAGCGCCACTTTACAGTAGGCAGGGAAGGTGGCGCGGTGCAGATGAGGAAATCTGCCCGGCTATAAAGACCTCTCCCTGTCAAACTAAATGGCCGGTTGAGCTGCCATATGGTTGTGCTGACATTATCTCTGGGTAATTAATATGGCATCTCGCCTGGCATCTGGTGGCATTAATCTAGCCGGGAGCTGTTCATCTTACAATGTCAGCGCCGCTGCGGGCCCGATGTGAATTATCACTGCCCGGTGAAACGAGGAGGAGAAAAGAATGACATCAACAAACAGAAATACAAACAAAACGGGTCGCTGAATTTCTTTCTGAGATGGATTGGTTTCCCCTCTATATTTTGTTTTATTTTTGCCCTAAAAAATTTTGCCGGATAATTGTGCCTTAATCTGCTCTTTATTGGCATTTAATTCATCATATATCAATGCTTTGCTGGGAGGTCTTTTACTATAACAACAAACAGCAAATTATCAAAATCAGCTTTCTAACACTCTTAGTATTGCAAATAAAAAAATAAGCATAATCTGTTAAAGGACTGGGTGATGTGGAAAATAATTGTATGACAATATTTTTCATATCAATCGATATGATTTATATCTTTAATACAAATTACTAATTTAGTCAATATTGAACATTCACCAGTACTATTTGAGGATATCCGATGTTTTTTATCTATTTATGAATATGTGGAGAAATTAAGAGAGAATGGAGCGATAGCGATAAGGATTAAAAATAAAATCTTTGATTCTTTTTCATGCTAAATGTTTTTTTAATCTTAAAAGATTTTCTTTCTCTTTCAGTTCTTAAAAAGAAATTACAAATTAGGGAAAATATCTTTTTAAACTCGCTTTTATTTCAATCATCCCTTCTCAGAGTTTATGTGAATTCAAAGTCGAAATAAATACAAACTATAGAACAGTATGGGTGGCCTTGGGCTTGCTGACATAACTTTGAATTTTAGACAATCGGGGAAAAATATCACGAATGCACCTCTTGGGTTTTGAGATATTCTGAAATTCAATCTTCATGAAATGAAAATAAAATAAACTGTTATAATAAATATATTGCCCAGTCCTAATCAGTTTGCTTTTATTAAAGACAAAAAAGCAACAGTTATCCCTACCATTGTTAAAATATTGCGTCTTGAATATACAGTAAGGTGATATTGTTTCACTGCAGCCTGTGTACTCATAATTTAACAATTTTGTTGTTTTTATTGAAACTATATTGAGTTTATCATCTATTGCATATAAAATTTTATAAAATTTAATGTCTTACATTTTATATATTTTTATATTGTTTTTATCACAATTTTTCAGACAATCATTAATTTTTGTTCATATTTCTCTTGTAGTTACACTTTTAATTATGCATTTCCTCACTTGTATATTATTCGTTTTGACTAATAACAATTATTTGTATCTAGTTTTGTAGTTCTTATGATTTTTTTGTGCCTTATCACTCCTTTATGTGAGTTTGTATGAAAAGTGTGCCATAAAATTAAATCCATTTGCTTTATTTATCATGATATTTAAAATAATTACCTACTCAGTTTTTGTTGGTGCTCCTTAGGTGCTTAGTTTTTGATTTTTGGATTGAAGGTATTTCTAAAATGACAAATGTTTGTAAACAAGGGGAAAGTGTTAAAGCTTACTTTCAACCATCTTCCTGGCAGTGTGCAGCAGCAGGATTTGGAGGGGCATCTGTACTCTCTTTCATACAGCAGAACACTCTCATCAGCTCAGCATCCTTAAACACACAATGGCGAGGCTCAGTTTGAATGATTTTCATGCAAAAACAGAGCCTTGATTAATGTTTGAGCCAGTTTTGATCGCAGTAAATCACTTCCTGCCTGGAAGTTCAGATTTTTTATTTCTGTTTCATCCAGCTGTTTTCACTAGATGAGATTTTCTCTCCAGCGGTTACCGAAGCCACGTTTCATTCCTTCCTCCTCGGTTCTGATCAATAATCAGATCTGTGGGGGTGCTTTAAATAAATTAGGAGTGGCACAAACATTCCAGCTTATTTTCTTTTTCCTACATACGCAGAGGGGAGAAATACCAAGACTCATGCGTGTTTTGAGTAAGGCTGTTGGAGAGCGCTGTGTAGAGCTGCATAACATGATCATCTGAATCAAATGGTCTGCATGGCCAATACATCTGATACTCCATAACAGACAGATGCATGTTGTGCTCTAAAACAGCATAAACATGTTGGTGGTGTGTGAAAACTTCTGCAACATGTTCCACTCTAAAATCCTCAAATTACTCACTGTTCCTGAGGACGTTTGCCGAAATCGGATGAAATAGAGACTTCAAGGCCTGCATAAATCTTCAAAGTTATCCCGACTTGATCCCTGCCTTGAACCCAGATTGTTTTATTGCCAAACTGTTACCAAAAAAGGTTTGTGTATAACAAACAGGAAGTCATTTGCTAAGCTAGTTTAGGAGCATGATGTAATTCAGATGCAACACATGTTATGTGAGCCACTTTTTTTCATTTTCTGTATCAGTGTTTGACAGTTTTCATTTATCTGTTGAGAGAACATTCAGCTGCTGCATGGAGGTTTTACTTTAACTATTTAGATAGAGGTCTGAAGCAGGAGCTTCTGATGCCTTAGGGAAATCTCAAACTTCGGTATAAGAAAAAAAAACATATCTTTATTTTTGTTTTCTTATTCTGACAATTGGAGATACTGCAGCTTCCTTATTTATTGATAAAAATGGGGGGAAAGGAAGGATATCACCCTGAAAAATGTAGAAAAGGCCAACACTGTAATTTAAATCCATTTATAAAAAGGGTAAAAATACCGTTAGGGAAAATATTCAGCCATGCTGACTGTTTAAATATCAAAACAACTCTGAAGTGATTTAAGCATGTTTTCTTTTATTTAAACTTCTTTAAATGTTAACACTAACTATGTTCAATTTGTGCTATTGCTTTCTACTCTAGTCTGCTTCTTCAGTCAGTTTGTAACTTTTGATTTTTTTCAACATAATGAAATCTAATTAATTTCACGAATTGAAATGAGGACATTCTGGAAAAGGGTTTTTTTAAGGCTAATCAAAGCAAGAAGTTGTATACACATTTTATTTTCTTGAATAAATTGTACTACAAATGAAGAGAACTGTGATTTTTGTCATTGCCATTAAACCCCCAACTCTCTCCGGGAACTCTTGCTTCCTCTCTCTGTTCAAAAAGATGCCTGATTGCCCTAAGCAATGCATGTGTGCAGGGTTGATTGACCTATGGAGTTAAAACCTGTCCAGGATGCACAACCTCCTTCCTCCACCCTGCAGGAATAAGCTTTTATAGAAAATAGATGGCTTTGATTCCCTGCGTCATCAAAAGGTTGTCTGTCTGTCCTTCCTTTCTTATATCCTTCCTTCTCTCTCTTCGTTCTCCCTCCATCCCTGTTGTTATTTTCTTCCCTCCTCATGAATCTCTACTTTGTCCTTTTTTCCTTGCTTTTTTTCTAGGGGTATTTATTTTTTCCCTTCTTGTCTTTCCCATTTTGTCCTTTCTTACTTGTGTACTAGCTCCTTCTTTTGATGTGGATTCCTTCTTTAAGAGTGGTGATTCCATTATTTTTTGACCCCAAACTGTATATACTGTAAGCCCCTTTCCATTGGGACACTTCTACTAGCTGGACCAGCAGGTTTCATAGAGTAATTGCAGGTAAGCAGGAGCATTTATTGCATGACGGCACGCTTGCCCCCGCCGGCGTCTCGCGGAGGTTCTGTTTGAGGCGACCTTTTCAGAGAAGCTGTGCCCTGACGTGCGATGAAGCCTCATCGCCGATTAGAGTAACAACAAACACTTGACGGGAGCTGCAGGGCGGCAGGAACTTCACCTTTTCACGTTTCTCACACCTCGAAGTGGTGACACGGGGAAGGAGGGTTATTGTGTCTGGTGTTTGTGGTAACTGGCAGTTAGACGGTGGCAGAAAGCAGTAGATTTCTAGGCTGGTGTGAATCGAGGACTGTTAGGACCGCAGGAGAGTTGTAAAGAAAATGATAATGGAAAACTGTCTCCATGGTAATCTCACGTTTGATTCCTCTCTGTAATCCTAGGATGGCGGGAAACTTCTGCACATTTTGTTACATCACAACTAACTTCAGTGTCATTTATTTATGTCGCATTTAACGGAACAACAAAAGTGGTTTTGAAAATCTGAAAAGTGTGGCGGCCATTTATATTATCCCCTTTTACTCTGGTAGCCCTCTGGCAGCCATCCAATCTCTCATAGTAAGTAGAGTCCACCTGTTTGTAACCTAATCTCTGTATAGATGGGGCGTTTTATTGAGGCTTCGGAGGTTTGTCAGAGAACTTCAGTATGGGAAGATGGGTGGAGCTAAATCCTGGTCAGAATACCTGTTATCAGGAGTCGAGTTAACCAAATATTTTTCATATTTACCTTGGCTTTTTTTCTAACTGGGATGATTGGGAAAATTGGAATGCCCTCCATCATTTTGCCAGATTAATTTCCACATCCCTGACCACTTGTGCTGATTTTTTTCAGCTTTACCTGTAGAGTACAAGTAACTATATCGATCAATAAAAAGATTCCCATGAGTGCATCTGAGCATCAAAAGACTCATTCAGAGAGTCTTTTTGATCACTTCAGCTGGGGTAACATTCCTTCGTTTTAGTGGCACTTAATTCCTGTCTCCAGTGAGGTAGCGGAGCGCAGATTCAGCCTCCAGAACAACATCTAAAGCCCTATGAAAAGTCATCTGTCTGAGGCAAAAATCTAAAGCCTAATGACGACAACCTCTGCAGGAATCCCACCATTTCATTATGCTCAAATGGGTGAGCATTTCAGTTCCATGTGGGGAAGGAGGAAGTGTGAGGTCAGGCCCCAGGATGGACGTGGAGGACAATAACCCTAAACATACAGCCACAACTGCAATTTCTCTCTGTCTGCCTTTCCAACCAAACAGAGATATAAGAAGAGCTGCAAAAGCAAATGAGCTGGATTAGCACTGTGGAAACAGCTGATGGTGTCATTCAAGACATGTTACTGTAGAATATTGTCTGCGATGCCGAGAAATTTAGCTGAGTATGTCATGACAGTTATAAGACTTTCATACAGTCTTATGGTCTCTTTGGGATAAACAACATGTTTTTGAATTGAATTAAGCTTATGTGTCAGAATGGCCTAGACAAATTCCAGGAAATGGATCCAGCTGAAAAATGTGGCAAGACTTAAAAATCAGTGTGCATTAGACACTCAATATTCCATTTGAGCAATTTGAAAAGATGAATGGGGAAAGATGTGAGAGTGAATGTGTGAAACAAAGGGGGATATATTCCATTGATAAAATCATGCACCATTTTCCTGCTGGGTCACTATTCTGGACCACTGGAAAAGTCGTAGAACTGTAAATACTCCCTGTAAAGACTGAGGAAGTTTTAGTAAATATCACAAATTTTTCTTGCTATGAGATGTGTATATATGTATATATATATATATATATATATACATATATATATATATATATATTACGGTGTGTAGTCTCCTGTTGGATCTATTTATTCCTCTTTCCAGAGTTCAAATGAGAGAAATCCAACAACACAACAAGCCGCTCAAAGCGGAGCGACTTCTCTTCAAGCAGTAACTTCTAGTTTGATCCTGCCTCTTGTTTTGCGTTTCTGGGATGAACTTTCCTTGTACAGAACTTTTTTTATGGAGAAAGTTAAGGATATTAAATGCTGTTGTTCTCGTCCTGTTAGCAGGTCCGCTTTGAGTGCTCTTGCACATCATGAATTATGCTTAGATGAGCCGAAAAGTTATAAGTAGGAGTTCCTGAGCAGCGCTTAAAGGCAGCTTTGGGATCGGGTTTCTGTCTCAGACGAAGACGCCACCAAATGAATGTAGGCGTGTGAGGATACAGATGCCTACGTTTAGTCACTATTCTGCCCTCCGCATAGATAAACTATGCCTTAGCACAGATTGCTATTGACAGGAGCAAGCAGTAACAGAGGTTGAGGTCTGTTGGTAATGGCCTGTGATTGAACACCTTGTGCGGAGGTCCCGCTGCTCGCTGCCTCATTAAATCTGGCAGGTCTTCTGTTCGGCACGCTGCATTGCAGGACACCGTCAGGACACATTAAAGCGTCTCGGCTGCAGCGCTCCCTGAAACGTGTGAGTTTGAGATGGTTTTCAGGGTTCCAAATGTTTCTGTGTTTATGTTATAATTGCATTTCATCATAGCAGCATTTATGTTAGTAGGACTCTTTCTGTAAATAGCGAGTGTTAGCGTGCAGCTGCTGTCACCTTTAGATCTCTGTAGACTCTTTTAAACCAGATGAGTCATCATTTCAGCCACGCTGGCAGCATCATTGTTTTTATCAAGTTGAGTTACGCATGGGATTACCAATTCCACAATAATAGATTTTGAGATCTTAAGCAACACTGCACTTGTCCTGCTTGTGGCTGCACACTGCTGGTAAGATGGCTTAAGGAAAGCTTGTAATTTTTTCTCTCACTTTAAAGAGAAACTCTGCTGCTTTGAAATATGAAAATAACATAGTAAAGCATGCAGTGGAAAATAATGATTAATGGCTGTTAACCGCAATATTAATCAGATAATATCAGCTATTTTTTGCCTCAGGACAACTTAGAACCCAATTAACCTGACAGTCATATTTTTGGACTGTAGAAAAGATGCATACTACATCCAGAATGACCCCAGGCTTAGATTCGAACCCAAGACCTCGATGTAGAACAACAGTTAAAAACTGCGGCAATGGAAACCCTTTTTATAGCTGCAATACAGTTTGTTTTTTTTTTTTTTCTAACAAGTCAACATAAACACGGTTACGGAGCATGGCCATAGGCCATGCCCTGCTCATTTGAGAACTTGAATCGCCACAGCAGAATAGAGAGAACACAAAACAGCAGTTGCAGTTCACTCACCCGTCTTTTGTTTTCAACGACTTCAAATGGTGTTTTTCCTTGTGGGACTCTGGTAGTTTGTCCTAAAGTTGAAGTAGCTAATTGAGTAGATAGCTCTGACATTATTGAGCTGAGAAGCTCCAGTCGTGTTCTGTTACAGAATGCAGCAGCATGTAATGAGTGGAGGAGCCACGTAAATGCAGAGGTGCGTTCATCCGGTGAGTCAAACAATCAGATGGTTCAAAAATTGGATTTGGACCAAGCCATGCTTTTGACATTTTAGACAAATGCAATAGAACCACTTTATTTATTTATTTTTTTCATTTTTATTTTTATTTCTCCACAAAATACATACAAAAAACATAACTACACGAAATGTAGCTATGCAGTGTTAAAACGTTGAGGCACGTAAAAAAAAAAATTTGAGCCCTTTCCGTTGGAAATTCAATATAGCAGCTTTAAGATAGCTTTTAAATGGAGTGAAAAAGATGTTTGCTATTAAAACATCACGTTAAGTCATCTTAAAGCCCTGATGAGGAGATACAAGAGAACACCAGATTAACCAGAGTTTTCCTGTTGAATCTGGTAACAGCCTGCATACTGCCAGTCATCTGGCTGAACTGTTAGCAGTCTATAAGAGACAGTTGAATGCAGGCTGGCTATTTGAGTAGATGGCTCAACTACAGTTTTCAAAGTTGTAAAAACATACTGTGAAACAGCTTAAAACCCTTTAGTGTAATTCTTCTGGGTTTAGTCAGAGTAACTAGTGGTCATCCCTTACCCTGCTGGTTACTGCACACTGCCGATTAGCCAGCCAGAAAAAGCAAAAAAACAAAAAGAGCATGTTGGCTGGGAAACACAGAAAACTAAATCTAGGAGTTAGGAGCAGTACGTCAGTCAAGCAGCTAACTGCAGGCCCTACATAGCCCTACTAATTAACCAGGTGATGATGCACACTGGGTTGCTCCATAAGGGTCAGATTGACAAAAATATCTGATTGCTCCATACTCAAAATACCACTAAATTTAGAGAAAATGTATTTACATATTTTACTTAAGACTGTAGGTATATGTTTGAAAATAAAGTTTACCAACTGATTCATAATAATAAAGAATTTTGAAATAGAAATTGTTCCATTTGTTTGAATTTCTTTGTAAATGGAGTTAAAATAGTATTCCTCAACCTTTTAAATGAAAAAATAAATCGCAGGTCTCCAATAATAGAATCAAAGGAAACCTAATGCTAATTAAGGGAACTGCATGTTTACTTTTCCAGTTAGATTTTGAGCACTGGTGAGAAATTGATGCGAATTACTTTTCATTATTTGCTATTTATTACATTTAGCATGTAAGCATTTTAGCATTAGCATTTTAAACGTTTAAAACTGTTTATTAAACGTTTACTACAGTATACTGAGTAAATGTAAATGAGTCTATTCTTTCTATTTTATGATGATAACTCTGTACATTTAGGTTTATTTTGGTACACGGACAGTATTTTCTTCCCTGTGTTCCCTGAGACTGCCGTTTCATTCTAAACCCAAATTCTCCCTAGGTGTATGCGCAGAATTAAAAGAAGCTTCTTAGTGTTGACGGGGCTGGATCAGGTGGGTGGGTGGGTGTTTCCCCTTCTGCACATTGATCTCAAGGAAACTGCTCAGCTCAATGACCGGCCTCTGAGCCTCGGGTCATTTCTCTGCTCCTTGCCCATCCGGCCACTGTCACCTCCCTTCAGGGAGTATTCCTCTCCATTACCTGCCTCTGAAACCCCCCTTTTTCAATAACACCACCGCTGCCCACTTCAGGGCCATTACGGTCCTCCCGGCTCTGCAGCCAAACACCCCACGCCTTTATAAATAGATGGCATGAGAACTAAAGAAGAGACTGGCTAGAGGAGGCAAATTATTCCCAAACAGGATTGAGACTAACAACCCCCCGCCTCATCCGCCTCCTCCTCTCAGGTGTCACTTTCGCCTGACTCAATTTTACACTGTAATGGACCTCCCGGTTCAACTACTTTTCTCCCACCTTCTCTTCCTTTTTTATCTCTCGTCCACTCTCTTTATCTATCAGCCGCTGACAACACCTTAACTCACTTTCCTGAGACACACAATTATTCCCTGTACTGACTGTATACTTTGCACCACTTAATTTTTCTCTAAAGGTAATCGAAGTTAGCACCTTGCCACAAACTAATCTTTGCAGGCTAGAAGTCCAAATGAAAGTAAGTAGCAAACAGCTTTTCCTACATAAACACCATGGATATTGATAAAATGTACAAGCTGCAGTTTTTGCTTTTGTCTACAGACAAACCTATTTGCGACAAATCTGTTTCCACATTAAATCTGAATGTTCTTTAGCTTATCTTTGTTTAGTTAATAATTTGCTTTGGTTGCATCTAAAAATGTACCATCTTATTTCTTTTTGCTTTTATGTCAAAACTCTGTAAGTGGAGTCAACTGTATGATGGAGGTGGTGGGAGTAAAGTATTTTAAATCTTAAACCAGCTTTTTGAATATCTAATAACAGTATGGTAGCGGTTAGGTTTGGTGTGATGGTTTAATAATCATCAACTAGTTCAGACTCGGTGTCATTGAAAGTTTGGATGGCTGTGTCTTATCCTAGAGGCACCCAGACTTTATAATGAAACCATTAGCATTCTTGCATCATTTTTGTGGTACACTACATAATTTCGGGCCAAATCTGGCTTCTTTTGCATCCCCAGTTCAATTTACATATATATATATATATATATATATATATATATATATATATATATATATATATATGGATAGGCTAACATTCTTTAGTTATCTAAGATATTTGCCAAACTATTCGAAGCCCAACATCACTGACAGAACAGATCAATCTTGAATTGTGTTTTTTATGTCCTCAAGAGTCCAATTAATGTCCTTCAGTGTAATAGCTAGCCTACAAGTCTTTTTGCCACAATCCAACATTGGAAACCTTCTTTATTTTCCTCCTTATGTGCATTTCTCACATTTTTTATCATAGCTACAGTTAGCATGCTTATATTAGCCTAAAAATAACACAGCAGTTTCCTTCTTCATTTTTGTTGTCTTTGTCATCTTCCACTAAAAGGTTTCACTTGCCTTTCTAAGATTGGTGATGTATTAGTTCCATCCCTGCTTGTGCTACCTTTTCTCTTGTTTTTTATTAAGCCAACCGCTTATGTCCATTATGGCATAAAACCAAATCAAAGTCTTTTGTTTACCGTCTCAAAAAGTCCAAATTATAATAGCGTCCACCACCCTCTGCTGGCTGTCCTCGGGCAGTACATTGCAGCGTTGCAACTTAAGGTACACTGGTGGTGTAATCTCTTTTTGTACCCAGATGTCCCCCACAGGCCTGCCCATTGGCACCAGGCCTGATCCAGTTTATGATCCTGTTTTTGAAACAAAACGTCTTACATCTAAATCAAAGCATATTTATTACCATGCCTGAGATCTGGTGTGCTGTTTGGTTTCATACAAACACGGTACAGTGCAATACAGTCAAACATATCTATGTAGAAGTTTTCTAAGAATCTTTCCAAGGGACAATTTTCGTCTAATCTAATCAGTCATATTTATTGTCTTGAGGTCTTCTCCTTCATCCCATCCAAAAAGCCAAACTTCTTCAGTCCTTTTCCAGTTTTCCTGACCTGAACCTCTTTATCTAACTTGCTGAGGTATGTAGAGCCTGCTGCTTTGACAGGACATTGTTGAGCAGTGTGTGAATGCTACTTTACTGGCATTATACTATAAAATGCCCATGACCCTAATGAAGGCTATACGCCGAAATGCGTCGGTCTTAATAAAATGGTTGAGAACACTGTCGTGTGTTGCCCAAGCATCCTTTGAGCTTTCTTTTTTTTTTTCCTTCACCATGCACCTAGAAAGTGGTTGAAGTTACGCCAGCACTTTTGATTATTAAAGTAAAGGTCTACAACATGTTTTTTTTGTGTGTATATTTTCCCATTTTGGCTTTGTTTTTGTTTTAAATCTGACCAAGACTTTCCGTACACTCTTCTATGTTTATCCTTGTTTTCGCTGTAACTAAATAATTTTTTTGACTGTTGATCAGATTTTGGATTTATTTAATCATCTCGCTTATGTTCCTCACTTTATGTTTCTCCTTTGACTGGACTGTATTGCTTTTCTAAAAGCAGTGACTGAGCAACAGCTACGTTTAAATCTGATACACACTTTCCGACACATATTGTGCTCCAATCAACTTGATGTGTCACGGCAGCCACTGTAGCTGCCCAGACTTCAAAGTGGCCCTTTTTTGTTGCCTGGTGCTTCCACTTTTTGTTTCCTAGCTTTGTTTTTTCTTTGAGGACGTCAGGGCGTGTTTGCATCTGGGTTTCATATTTCCGCCCTGCTCAAGCCCAAAGGTCAGAGGTGTGTTGACCTTTTACATTCCAGAAACCTTTTCTCCTCTAATTCCCCATATTAGGCTAAAGTCTTTGTGAGGACAAGCCCACCCCATACAACATTGACTCCTCTTTCTTGGGCTGTGCACCACTTACACAATCATAATAAACATGTTTTTCTCTGCTGTAAATGTGACCATTGGATTTTCTTTTCCTCTAAAATGATCCGAAACACAAGTATTATGTATTTTTGTACAAAGGTACTTGATTAGAACTCAAATTGT
Organism: Apricaphanius iberus; assembly: GCA_028564705.1. Taxonomy (NCBI): domain Eukaryota; kingdom Metazoa; phylum Chordata; class Actinopteri; order Cyprinodontiformes; family Aphaniidae; genus Apricaphanius; species Apricaphanius iberus. The sequence continues at coordinate 2,199,349 of JAPXFQ010000269.1, forward strand.
CTCATATTTTTCGTAAAATTCTTTTGAATGTATTGAGGAAGTTGAGAGGTCTTGCTTAAATCCACAACAAAATAATTAGCTTAATCAAATGTCAGAATTAAAAAGCTGAAGAAATGTTATGAATCTCCAAAACAAGATGGGTAATAAATCTCTTTTTTGCTTTAATTTAACCGAAAATAGACCTGGAAACAATTTAATTAAACATATTAAAATTCCATCTTATTAGTGGTACTGTCATAGTCTTTGCACTCAAACAAAAACCTTGATTAAGTCTGGTTATCCCCAGGGTCTTGAAAAGTAATAAAAGTTGATCAATTGATTTAAGGAAAATTAAGACCCTCAAAAAGTCTTAAAATCTTAGTCCTAAAAAGTATTGACATTATTCTAAATTAGATTTGTCAATCAAAAATAGACACCCCTAAACTAATAAAATCTAATAATATTTAGTTCATTAATGCAGTTTGTTAGTGTGTCTGTACAGGATGTTGCTAATCTTTGGGTCAGCAAAATGATGCAATAATTCCAAAAGTTGTCTAAATTTGCTCATTCTTGGCCAGAAGTGAAAGATTTTAAATGGTGGCTGAAGCCTTTGGCTGAAAACAGCAGGGAGGCTCACTGTGAGTTTTGCAAAATATTATCAATTCATTTCAACTTGATTTTAAATATCCCTGCATATGCCCTGCGTTTTTATTACTTTCATATTTAAAATGTCCTCTAAGATCAAGAAATTATTTAAATAGAACCTGTCTGACTACATGAGGTAGGCTAAAAGTGTTGCATCATGCCCTGATCTGAAAACTAAAAAACAAAACGGGGATTAGTGAAAATTGACATCAAAGATTTCTAAGTACCAACTGAGTTAACCAAAGTACCACCCACGTCCGATACTTGTACCAGTTCATTTTTAATTTCAGATTATTTACAGTATATAGTGCCAATTCAAAACACATCATCTCAAGGCACTTTACAAAAAAGAAAAGACTATTTAGTTTAATAAAATCTGCATTATAACTGATTGTAGTTGTAAAACAGTATCAAGTTTAGTTCATTATTTCAGTTGGTTTAAAAGCTTTATATCTAAGGAATCCCAGCAGATTGCAGAGTCATTGATTTGCAGCATTCACTCCTCCTAGACCAACATGTAGCAACGGTAGACAGTCCCCTGCGCTGTGTTGTTGACTTCACAGCAGTGGCGGTTGGTGATAAAAGTTTTTTGGGGGGCGCACTGGCAAAAATAAATTACTTGCTGTCACGGCGGGGTGTCAATGTGGACCCAAAGGCAGGTAGGAATGGAAGGAAGCAGATGGGTGAAAGGTTAATAGATTTAATGATGAATTAAATATTTAACACAATAAACCATGCTACTTGTAACAATAAATAATTTACATCAACAAACTACAACAATAAACTACTTGTAACAATAAACTATTTCCAACAATAAACTACAACAATAAATTACTTGTAACCATGAACTATTCCCATCAATAAACTACAACAATAAACTACTTGTACCAATGAACTATTTACATCAACAAACTACAACAATAAACTACTTGTACCAATGAACTATTTCCAACAATAAACTACAACAAAACACTACTTGTAACAATAAACAATTTACATCAACAAACTCCAACAATGAACTACATGTACCAATGAACTATTTACATCAACACACTACAACAATAAACTACTTGTAACAATAAACTATTTACATCAACAAACTATTTAACCACAATAAACTACTTGAACATAAATTTTGCTCTACTCTCCTTCAAGCCAGCAAACTTTTCAATTACTTTCACATCCAGCTACCCAACTGTGTTTAGCATAACACAGACGGGAGAAGCCCCAGGTGTAACTCTGCCCACGGTCACTTGCCTACTGCTGGATCTTTAAATCGGGTTGGTCCGGTCCAAGCTCCTTTATGCTTTTTTTGTCCTCCAGCGAACATCTCGTGAAAGGATTGTGTCGTAAAGAAACAACCGAATTTAGTTTAGCCATGTCTCCTGTTTTGTTGTAGGTTTGTCTCCTCCTCACCTCCGTAAACCCGCGAGCGGGAGTGTCTGTGTTTGAGTGACAAGCGCGCTGCCAGTGACTTTGATTGAAAGCCACGTATCATTAATCATTCCAATTGCAGGAAAAAAAAAACCTAAAGCGCTGATTCCCCACGGGCGCAGCTCTCTGCATCCCGAGGAGAATCTTTAAGTGACCAATTAGAGACCAGCATGAAGTCATATGGTAGCCACAAGTTTGTAACATACATACCACTCATTTGGCCGGCGCCCCTTGCTATTTAAAACGTATAAAACAACCCCAAATTTTGATGAGGGCGGCGCCCGAGCGCCCTCTATTGACAAGCCGCAACTGCTTCACAGCAATGCCTCATACTGAGCAAGCATGTAGTGACAGTGGATAGGAAAATCTTCCTTTTAAAGCTGCAATAACAAATTTCCAAAAAAAGTTAGTTTAAACCATAAACACAGTCACAGAACACTCAACCCTCCCATCAGCTATCATCCCTATCCCACGTCCCATTGATTTGGGAACACGCATAACCACAGAAGACTAGAAAGCGCAAAACATCAGTCGCAGTTTGCTCACCAGTCTTTTGTTCTTTGTGACTTAAAAATTGTGTTATTTTTGGAGTAGGTAGTTTGTCCTAAATTTGAAGTGGTAACAGCCAGAGGTGGGAATTGTGGCTTCAACAAGTCAACACTATGCCGTGGTTTTGGTTCTGCTCAGCCACTGAACCAGGTGATTCCAATCAGCACAGTGAATTCACCTGGTTTAGTTTCTGAGCAGAAGAAATACATGGCATGGAGTTGACTTGTTATCCCCCCTCTGATGACAGCTAGCTGATTCTCCTTTTCTGATATTATTGACAGGAGAACCTCTACACCAGTGGAGCTCTGTTGCAAAATGCAGCAGCGTGTAATGAGAGGAGGATCCATGTAAATGCATAAGTGTGCTTGTCTGGTGACAATCAAATGGTTCAATCGTTGTTTTCAGACAGAGGTGTTATTGCCTGAGATTTTTGGACAAATTCGGCAGAACCACTGCATTATTTTGTTTCGTTTTAATCTCCACAAAATATTTATAGCTATGCTGTTTTCAAATGCTGTTAAAGGACAGAAACCCGATCCCAGGACAAAGGACTAGCTTGTTCTTAAGATTAAGTATATCAGCTTTAACAGGAAGAAACCTCCGGCAGAACCATACTCTGTATGAGCAGCCATCTGCCATGACCCTTTGGGGGATCAAGAAGACAGTGTAGAGAGACAGAAAAGATCCAGGAGTACCTTCTATGTTGGTTGAAAATAAAAGGTTAATGGAAGTAGTAGCTCCTGTAGTGGCTTCATCCAAGAGAGAGACCCAGCTAAACGGATCAGCTCTGGGCCCACATTTAAAAGCTGTGAAATGAAAGAGGGCATATACAGTTAAACTCAGCCAATAGCTTTGTCTATGAGAGAGACAGGCCTGAGAACCAACGTCCTTCATCATATTATGAGGGAGGTGTGTGTTGGAGTTTTAATTTTTCGCCTAATTTTCGCCTAATCTCAGTTTTCAGACATAATCTCCAAAGAACATTTCACTAGTTATCAACTTGTACAGTATATAGTAGTAGACTTAATCATAGTGTTAGATTTGATACTTTGTATACTTTGATTCATCCGTGACGGCGACGAGTCTGCATACAGAAGGGAGGTGGAACAGCTGGTCCTCTGGTGCAGTCAGAACAACCTGAAGCTAAACCCGCTCAAAACTGTGGAGATGACAGTGGATTTCAGGAAGAGACCCCCATCAACATCTCCTCTCATAATCACCAACAGGTCAGTCCCCACAGTGGAGACTTTCAGGTTCCTAGGATCCACCATCACACGGGACCTGAAGTGGACCTCCCACATTGACTGTATAAGGAAGAAGGCCCAGCAAAGGCTGTACTTTCTGCGTCAGAAAGTTCAACCTGCCTCAGGAACTGCTGACCATATTCTACACAGCAATAGTCCAGTCTGTCCTGACCTCATCCATCTCTGTCTGGTTCGGATCCGCCACCAGGCAAGACAAGGACAGACTGCAGAGAACAGTCAGGTCCTCAGAGAGGATCATAGGTACTGATCTTCCCTCCATTGAGGACCTATTCCGGGCCAGGGTCAGGAAGCGGGCCAGAAAAATCACCACTGACCCCTCACACCCTGGCCACAATCTGTTTAGGCTCCTCCCCTCAGGCCGGCGTTACAGAGCGCTGTACGCCAAAACCACCCGACACAAGAACAGTTTCTTCCCCCAGGCTGTCGCTCTGATGAACTCTGAATAGTCACAGAGTCTGAGTCCATTCACATGAACAATAAACTAAAACTCTGCACTGCTGTATATACTTACTGTACAATAACCCTGGTTTGGTGTATATATTATCCTTTATTATTTATTTGTATTTATTTTTATTTCCGTTTTAATTTCACTTATTTAAGTTCTGTACTGGAGAGAAAAGTTGCCGGAGTCAAATTCCTTGTATGTGTCATACTTGGCCATTAAAGCTGATTCTGATTCTGATTCTGATTGATAGCCTCATAGCATTAGATTGAACTCTCTCTTGATTATCCTTTAATACAAGCTGAATTTACCATCTTCAGATGATTACCCTGAAACTCCTCTGCACCTTTCTTCTCATCATCATCCTCCTAGAACATCTTACCCAATCATTCCTTAGTGTTCTTTGGCACGCAGAGCCGCCACAACTGTGATTGATCTGGTGTGGAGGCTGTCTTGGGCCCTCCTCTTCCTCTTCCTCCTCCTCCAGTGGTTATGAACATGAGGCGGGCTGCTCCTCATAGATTTTTAAATTAGTGTCAGCTTTGCCCCAAAGATGTGTTATTGACTGATGAAATAGAAACTGAGCTCCAAACACTCAGTCCTTCCCCAGAGTTTTCCCACAGCCTGGTAATTGAAAAAAAGTGTGAAAGGAGTGTGTGTTCGGAGCAGAAGTGCAACCCTGTGGTGTGTTTGCGTATTTTGGCTGCTGTTGGTGTTTAGCTGTCTGTGTGCTTGCAACTGCGCGCTCTTTATCTCGGCGAGAGAAAAATGCACCAAGCTCGCTGGAGTTGAGATTCGACTGAAGTATTGCATAGGAGATCTTTATCAGTCTGTGCAGTGCACCTACCCTGAAACATTAGAACTGTGTACAACTTTAATCTCTAAAAATACAGTACTCGGCACATAAGCACACGAGGGAACAGTTTTTTAAGTATAACAAGTCGCAGCCCCTTGTGTTGTTGTGTATCCTGCATGTTTGGCTTGTGTGATTTGTTAATGACTGCTGGTTATATATATATATATATATATATATATATATATATATATATATATATTTATATATATATATATATTTATATATATATATAAAGTTAGCTACTGAACTGCTACTGCTAAAGGGTAATGGTAGCATTAGCATGCTGATGTGAACAGGAGTGAGCGATCAGCATTACTAATAGCATGCTAATGTAGCAGACTTGAGAAAAGGTAGCTACAGACATCTCCAGCCTGTTCATCCTTATTGTTTTCCAGTTTATTCAACTCCTGTTGACAATTTTTACCATCACAAATTTTATGGTGTTGTGTGGCGGATCAAAATTTATTTTGGGATTTTTTTATATTATTTTATTTTTTGCAAAATTAAGAAATTGTTTGCTTGGTGCCTAACAAGCAAACAGTGAGAACAAAGTATTGTAAGTATTGTAATCCTGACTAGCTCCCTTTATTTATCACATTAATGTAGAGGCACAATGGCAGAGAGATGTATGACGGCCCAATAAGAAAGATATTGGAATAATATCATCCACCTTTGACCCTCAATTAACCCTTTGATCTCTTTTTTTATTACTCTTTACAGGCTCGGACATGGCTATCTTTTGTCTCCTTTGTGGGAAGCGTTTCCAGACCCAGACAGCACTGCAGCAGCACATGGAAGTGCACGCTGGGGTTCGCAGCTACATCTGCAGCGAATGTAACCGTACTTTCCCCAGCCATACTGCACTCAAACGTCACCTCCGCTCACACACAGGTCAGTGAAAGCACTTGGGATCCATCTTCACTGGTTATGAGACAGGGGTATGTTTACTGCTTTATCTTAGTGCTTTGTTTGGATTTCAGTCTTCAGTTCATCTGTTGTATAAGCAGGCAACACATTGTGAAAGTTTGTAGCAGACCTTTTTAATCTACCCTGCTGCCATACACAAGTTTTAAGTCAATATCCAGAACTCAAACTTAACTACACCCCTAAGTGGAATATAATATGTTGCCATTTTCCCTGAGGTCAGAGAAGTAAGAAAAAAACATTTTGTAACGAGCCCAGTCATTCGTCTGATCCTGCATCAGTTTGTTTCCTTTAGCTTAGCATCAGCAATATAAGTGAATGGTAAATGCTAGCATTTTGTGTGCAAGCGGATAAAACTTGTCTCCATTTTTGTTAAATCCAATGCCGTCTGGTTTTGAATTATCTCATTGCGACGGCTGTTAAATTTCTCCTGGAAACTGAAAGCCAGTCATGTCATTGGGGTTTCATTTTTCTAATATGACCAAAGCTGTTGCCTTTGAATCTAATCGCTAACTCATTTATACTTTTCTGTGAACATATAGAAATGGAAAGCATCTTGCTTTATGTGTTAGATGCAGGATCTTAAAGTATGCAACATGAACTAGTGAGGACAAGTCTTAAAGTCCAAAGGACAATTGTTATTTTGTCTCTATATAAATGATCTGTCAAGCATCTGTCCAACAACTTTGACTTATTGAACATATTCAATTCAATTCAAAAATACTTTATTGATCACTGAGGGGAATTAAGTATTGTTGTAGCTCATAACTAATTCCTTTTTCAAGGAGTTGTTGTAGACCATGATGGCTGTGGGGAGAATGGATTTCCTGTAGCTGTCTGTGTTGCAGTGAAAGTGAAGAAACCTCCGACTGACGATACTCTGTTACTGTAGGATAGTCATGAAGAGGATGCTCAGGCTTGTCTATAATCTTTTTAATGTTATGAAGAATCCTTCTTTGCATCATTATCTCCAGTTGTTCCACAGTCGTCCCGAGAACAGAACCAGCCTTCTTTATCAGGTTGTTGATCCGTTTTAAGTCCCTGGCTCTGATAGTGCTACCCCAACAAATGGTGGACACTCTCTACAACAGACTTGTAGAAGATTTGCAGCATCTAGTTGCTAACCTTGACTGACTTCAGCTTCCTCAAAAAGTACAGTCTGCTCTGTCCCATCCTTGTCGTGGTGAACTCTGAGGTATTTGTACTCCTCAACCACCTCCATTTCTTCCTCCATGATGGAGACAGTTTTTGCCTTATCCCTGTTTCTTCTGAAATCTACAAACATCTCTGTGACTCCAATGACTGTCGTTATAACACAATAGGGCACTAATGAAGCCAAAACCTAACCTCCATCAATAGGCGACACGCCAACGACCGTCGTTAAGACATGGAGCACAAAGGATCCAATTACATATTCAGTCTTGAGTCAGCTGAGTCTCCACACCAGTTAGTTGGACCAGTCCCAGCCTGGTCAGCGGCGAGCATGAACTGATGAAGCCTCTTGGATAAGAGGTGTAACGTCTTCCAAGACAAATTACCAAGTCCAGTTGCGTTCGATTGAAATTTCCTTGAGATACAAACATCTCCTTTGTTTTGTTCACATTTAAGGTACGTTTATTCTTTCTACACCATGCAAAGCAACTCACCAGCTCTCTGTATTCAGCTTCTTCTCCATCTCTGATACACCCAAAAACTGCAGAGTCATCTGAGTATTTCTGCAGATGACAGGTCTCTGTCTTATACTGGAACTCTGAGGGGTACAGAGTGAAAAGGAATGGTGAGAGTACAATCCCCTGTGGGGCTCCTGTGCTGCTGACCAGCTGGTTTGACAAACAATTCTTCAGTCTCACAAACTGTGGTCTGTTTGTCAGTTAGTCATTGATCCAGCTGATTGTTGAGGCCTCCGCCTGTGTCTTCAGGAGTTTCTGACAAAGTAAATCAGGCTGAAATGTGTTAAATGCACTGGAGAAATCACAGAACATGATTCTGACATTGCTGCCTGCTTTGTCCAGATAAGAGTGAGCTGGTTGAAGCAGGTTTATGGTGGCATTTCTAACGCAAACTCCATTGCGATAAGCAAACTGCAGGGGATCCTGACAGGTTCTAGTTGACTTACTCAGGTGGGGCAACAGGAGTCTTTCCAGGACCTCCATGATGTGGGATGTCAGGGTGACAGGTCTGTAGTCATTGACTGATGGGTAAGTTTTCTTTGGTCTTGATATTCCTGGTACATCACTTTTTTTTCCCCGCAAATGTTTGCTGTCATAAATCTTGTGTTTACAAGCCTTAAGAAAATGTTTTATTGTGACATCACAAGTCAGCATAAAAACCGCTCCTCACCTGTCAAACCCCATCCACCAATTCCATCCTATTCTTCTGTGGGTGGGTATGGTCTACAAATACTAATTTTCATAAAAGTGACGGAACCATCTAAAACACTCATTCTGCAACTGACTGAAGTTGTCAAGAATTGAGCTGTTATAACCTAAGAAGCAAAATATGCCCCTTTTATTGTGCAATAAATTCATGTGTTGTGATGTTTATTTCATAAAAATCTGCCCTGCCTTTTAGCTTCTTCATTAAGTGACCCATTTTTTCCCCACAATTCCTTTCCCACCTGTTTGCTTGGGTATGGGTAACAGAAGAGCAGATGGCTTAAAATTAAATTGGATTTAGCTTTACTCAGTGAGGACTACATGGATTCTCATATTGGAATACAGCCTAAAGTATACAAAGTACAAAGGCATATTTTTATTTTAGGAAATTTAGTTCAGCTGAATAAACAGCATGAATTCAGGTCAACATGGATGCATTCTGCAGCACTCGGGGGGGATTATTTACAGCGGCTCTTTTGTTTTTTTCTCGCGTTTTTCCCTTCCCATCAGTCCACTATAATTCACTCAGCTCCCAAGGACAAAACCAGGATTCTAATACATTTTTTGTGGAGAGCAGAGGTAGGCTGACAGATTTGGCTATTCAAAGGGAGAGGTGGGGGAAAAACACGGCCATGACAGAATATGAACACATGGAAATGAATCCCATTTCAGCAGTGAGGAAAAGGGCCCTTTTTTCTTCCCTCTTTTTCTCCGTCTCTCACCCAAACTGCCTGTCTGCGACCTTAAATAACAGTTTCACTGTCAGAGCCGATTTAGCTCACCAGCTCATGGATAAATATTTGAAACGAAAGGCAGCGAGATGAGAGCAGTCGGCCCTATTTACAAGTCAGGCGAATACATCATTAGTCTGTGATTGTGGTGGGAGCTGAGGGGCTTCATGGGGATGGACTGGGGGTGGGGGGGATCGGCTGCTTGAGCCGCCCAGTACAGTACCGATGCGCACATCTGTTCTCTCCGCCAGACGCCGGAGAGGACACCCGCGGCTTCTCTGATCCACCTGCCCACCCTGGCGACGCAAATGTCACCTTTAACTCGGTGCCTGAGCTACAGATGAGACTCTGCAGCCTTTTGCCACTTTGAACCTCATCCCACTGTGGGCGTGTGCTAAATCACAATCAGCAAGTCATTTAAATATGATACCGACCCTTTTGTCAGGGGATTATAAAGTCAGCGAATGACACAGCCGGTCGTGTGTGCCATAAATGGCTCCTAATTTAACCTTTAAATAAAACGAGAGGGCTGGTGTTTCTCTACAGTCACCCTTTCATGTTATTAATATCATTCAGTGAGTAACATTGCAAAAGCACAGATTAAAACAGCAGGTTTCTATTAGAAAATGAGCTGTACAGCTTACTGACATAAAACGTTCTACATTATGCTATGATATGAGACCTTCTAGATTAGGGATATTTACTAATTATTAGTGGTTGTTTTTTTCATTTTATATACAAAAAAATATTAAAGAGTAAAGAATGAAGTTAATAATATAAATACATTATAAAGAATAAACAAATAGTGAAAAATGTAACTAAAATCAGGCTATTTAAATCTTGAACGATTTATCGGGAAGAAATAAAGACTTACAAAGTGAGGTGCAACTTGTTCTTGGACCCTTTGGTTCAGATTGCTCAGCTCTATTTACAGTATCGTTTAATTTTTTTCTAATTCAGATTTATTCTGTCTGTCATAATGTGGATATTTTTTCAGTTTATGCATCACAGCTTACAGATGCACCTCATTGCATTAAGATACTATTGAAAGAGTTAGTTTCAGTCATTCTGCGCAAAAGTGTTAAAGATCAAGTTTTTCTCTGTTTAGTTTGATAACAGCTCATAAATGAAACCCAAAAAGTATTTTCTCACAAAGTCTGAATATTATTTTAGACTTATGAAGAATATTTTTCAAACAACAATGATGATTGTGATTCAAATCGCAACCAATCAATTCAATAAAGAATCAACTGACCACTACTTGGCTTTTGATGGAAGCGTCATGCTCTGATCGATTCTAGTTAGTTATCAAAGTTATCATTATTTAGGACATAAAACTCAATGTTCATCTTGACACTTGAAACTTACCTGACTACAGCCAGTTCTTTGTCTCAGTTGGTAAGAAATGTTGTTAGATGCTCATTGAACGTTGGTTCTGTATTTGCACAAGTGAAACACTGGTGGATTTTATGGCATCAGATTAAACAAGCTCAGGGTACTTTTGAGTTTTGATAGTAGAAACATTGTCTAGGTGCATTGACCTCTTCATTCAGTGTTCAGTGTTACTTCATGAAAAAGGATTGTTAATCTGCTAATTTTCTATAAGAATGGGTGAAATTCTGTAGTTGAGTTTTTTAGGTATAGTTTCTAAACCTGGTCTGAATTCCGATTATTTTTCGTCTTCCAACCCCGGACATTTTTGATCTCCTCTAAACCCAAAGCAGACCCTGAGGTTTATTGATATAATGTCACAACAACTCTCTGACTTGTATATTAAAGCATGTCAGCTTAGCGGTGGATGATGTTTGCGTGAGCTCTTTGTTTTAGGCAAATCTTTGGTACAAAAGCATCAAACAAGTGCTGCCTCCCGTAGGCGTTTTCCTGAGAAAATTGGTCTAAGTTTTGACAAGAATTCCCTTTAAATAGCAAGATCTTGGTGTTCCAGCCTAATTTAACGGACGTAGCGTGGCAGCTCATGTTTGGGGAGGAAGCTTTTTAGATGCAGCTCGGTTGTTAGTCGAATCAGTATTCAGTCGTATCGGCTGACAACAGAAAGCAGCCGAAAGCACTTTTATGGACGTTCATTGCTTCATTTTACCTGTCTGCAGCCTTATCTTTTAGAAGCAGTCTTGCAGCTACCGGCTCTGACACTGGATCACCATTTAGGGACGAGGAGGAGAAAGGGAGAAAAAACTGATTTAATGGTGTTTATTTCAGCTTCTTAATCTCAGCATCTTGCCTCCTCTCTCTCAAAGACTCTGTTATTTCTCTGTATCCACCTGTAGTTTCATCACCTCCTCTGGACACACTATTACAACCATGCTGCCTCTTTGTTATTCATCTTTACAGCATGTGTACAGTACAGTATGGAGTCAAGCACCCGTGAACAAACACAATGCTAGCTCGTAGAAGTGCCGTCATGGCAGCTGTGCTTTTCCCTTCCCTAAGCTGCACACACACTCACACACACAGAGGGCAGACACTCTCTTTACAGATCAGGCCTTCATTAATATTCTGTTGTTGTGCACTGTCTGTGTGTGTGTCGTTTTCTTTCTTTTTTTTATTCTGAGCCAATTTGCTGTCTGCTGTGGCGGGGTTGTTTTGTGTTCGCAGCTGTATTTGATAGCGCCACGGCCAGACAGGGGGAGGAAGAAAGAGAGAGCGGACTGAAGCCAGTTCTGGTCTTGGCAGAGACGTCGGCCGGTAATTTACAGCCTCTTACCGTGTATAATGAACCCACCCCGTGTGCCCATGGGCACCCTCAGCGGCCCTTTGGGGTGTCAAAAGAGGTGATTGGAGGGGGGGCAGGAGACGCAGGTGGTGATGCTCGGGGGCACCCTTGGGTTCACTCCTAGACTGCAGTTCCACCTCACTGTGCTGGGTCCTCATCTGCGGCGTCCTGTCCCAGCCCCCCGCCATGTAGTTGCACCAAGAGGCAAGAAATGGAGTGGAATGAGAAAGGCATGGTATCGGGTATCAGGGATGGTCCACAGTTGATTCATTGATGACAAGATTCTGACATCCATACACGCTCACTGTCTACTCATAGAAATGGGTCTGATTTACCTAAAAACAATTAGGCCTGGACAATAATTCAGTAACGATGTATATCAAACAGTGGACGTGTGGTGCAACCAAGGGGCGAACTCCACCGACTAAAAGTGAGGCGAAAACGAAAAGTGAAGGATCTATCTATCTAAGCTGTCTACAGGAAGGGACGGAGCAGAATGGACTTCTGGAGGAAGCTGAGGTCCTTCAAGTTGTGCAGAAAGATGCTGCAGATCTTTGCCAGGGACTTAAAAAGGCTCACCGACCTTATAGAGAATGCTGGTTTTGGTTCTGTTCTGGGGACGACTGAGGGAAATTTGGAGATGACTATACAAAGAATGATTCTTTATAAAATCTAGAACATTATGGACAACCTTGAGGATATATGCTGGGCTGTGAAAGGCCTCACTGGCAAGGTTGCAATCGGTCAAAAATTCAGCAGCCAGGTGTATTTGTTTTGTGAAGAAGTATGAGCATATACTGTATCCCTAATCCTGGTCTCACTGAACTGGCTTCCAGTACATTACCTGATGCTCTTTTTTGTTTTTTGCTTGACCCTGGCAGGTTACGGCACCATCTTATCTCTCTTTTACTTTCAAAGCACTCCCCTTCAAGGTAGGGATGTGCAATACCGAAACTTGGATCTGAGGACTCGCAGATACTGAGTACCAATGCCGATACTTCTACTACACAGAAAAATGCAATGAATTTTAAGATGGTTTTTATTTCCTTCTCTGCTGCTTGTTACAAAATTGGTGGTGAATTAGATAAAAAAATAACCTGGATAAAAACATCCCAAATGCCAATGGCAGATCAAAATAAAATGAGCTTCTCCAATTTACCTATCTTTTCATAATATCGGTTAACTTTACGAGTACAAGAAGTAGTACATTTGAACGGTATCGGGCTGCTACCAGTTCTGACATCCCTACTTCAAGGTTCCTTCGCTCTTCGGACCCGTGTGTGCTACTGGTTACAAGAAGTAGATGCAGATCTCAGGGGGGACCGTGCATTAACCGACTGTTACCGGCAATCAGAGTGGCTATTTCCATACAGAATTTTAAAGCCACGTTGTTTTTGCACCATTGTGCTTTATCGTCTGTCTAGCAGGTCTTACATTTTTGCAAGTTTTAATCATTTGAATTAGTTTGTATGTTTTTATGATTGTATTTTGTGGTGTATCTTTCTGGTTTACAGCCCTTTGGACATCCTTGATTGGTGGCAGAAAGTACTTTATAAATTAATATATGAAATAAAATGAGGATCCCCTTCAAGAGACTTGAATGAAACGGAATGTCTTCAGTCAGAGGCTTCTTCAGTTTTGCTGTAACACAGACTGCTACGTGAGATCCTTCCTGCCCACAGCCATCAGCATCTACAACAACTCTTTGACAATTTTAATAGTATAAGCTACAATACTTAATTTCCCTCTGGGATCAAAACAGTATTTTTGAAGTGAATTGTGTTCAAAACTATTGATATAATGCCGGACATGGCTACAAGAAAACGGGTACTTGGCTAAACTTTCACATATACGCTTGTCCCCAAAGGGAGTTATGACTTGTACTTTGGCCCAAAGACTTCAGCCTCTGTTACACTTTGAATTAAAAGACTTGAAGCTGGACATAATCTTACATCTTATAGTGTTGGACTAGTGTTGGGTTAACAAAAATGATATGGACAGTTTCTTCTCAATAATTATCCCATCTAAAGGTGTAGAAATGTTAGATCTTTATTTAATATGGACTTGCCTCTCAGATACTTGAAATTTTACTTGGATTTGCCTCTCAGATGGTTAAATATGTGACTGTAAGAAGTGTAAAAAAACAGAAACACACTCTTAAATAGTACTGTTTATGTTTGAGGATATATTCCAAGCAAGAAGCCTTTTTTTAAGCAGGAAAATGCTTTTTTGACACATTTAACTGCTTTTTTTACCACTACTAGACGTTTGCACAGCAACAGGACATTCAAAATAAATAACCCTCCATAGGCCTCCTCTGTGCATTAGGATTGCATTTTCTGGACTGATAGGAGGCCCCTAATTAAAGGCAGGTGAATCTGAACTCAATTATTATTCTTGGAGCATCGTGCAAGCCCACCGAGCTCTGTGATGGATTGTGATCTCTGCTGTGGATGAGACGCTAGAAAGAGCACAATGTCTTACAGCGGGAGCCACTGATAACTTCATGCAGACAAATAAAGACTGTCACTTTTATTGATTTTTACCCAGCCCCCACCACCAAAGCCATATACACCCTCATCTCGTGCTCTATCCCTGTCTGGATTTTATTGCCCATCCCTTCATCCCCATCGCTTCCCTTTAATGGAAGTGCATCCAACATCATCCCTAAGGCATCTGAAAATGTTTTCCTCCATAAAAGTATAACATTCCCATAATGTGAGCAGACTTGAGGAGGTGTATGTTTTGCTTTCCACTTTTATTCCAATTTTCTTCTCTTTCTGGACCTTAAATAAACCAGTTCGGGCATACATACTGTATGTACTTGCATCCAAATTGTAAATAAAATATGTGAATGGAAGTGAAATAGTCTCCTAATGGCAGTGGAGCGGTGGAGGCACATAACAAGAAATGCAATTTATTCCCCGGCACGTTGGTGCTTGGACAGGCAGATAATGAAAGGCATAGGTCATTGATGGTCACTTAAACCTGCAGCGGTGGAGCAAAAATACATTAATAAATATCTACAACATCACTCGGATGGTAAGGGTAAAATGTAAGGGAGCAAATGACGCAAGGAGCGGATCCTCATCAGACACAGGAATGCAATTAGTCCTTGGGCTGCTGTGGAGAGTTCCCCTGAAAATCATATCATCTCCCAACGTTGACGTGTGATGATCCATTACGGCTACCCAGTAGGGACATGTGCTGTGGCATCCTGAGGAGTTGAATGCAATTTTCATTTCAGAGCACACACATACCGTACATCCACAGGCAGCAAGGTTTCCGAAATGGGTCTGGTATGTCGAAGATGGGCCAAAGCTGTTTGTCTTTTCACAGAATTCACGATAGTGATCCAAAACAGACTCCTCAAGCTCCTCCAGCTTTTTAGATCCAATGACATCTTTGTTTATTGTTGAATTAGGAGCGCAATAACTCAAAGGGGATAAAAATACCTGATGACAAGCTCATCCCTTCAGAATTAGCACATCTTTCTGCGTGCTTGTCTGTTAGCGTATTGTAAACAGTCCATCTGTATGGTCTGTAATGCATTGGACGGCTGTTGAGTAGGCAAGACAAGCTGTAATTATAAGGCTTCAAACAAAGCACAACAGCAGCGGGGTAAATTGTTGAAAAAGACAAAGGATGTTATTTGTCTGTTGGTTCTGAAATGGATATCCATTAAAACATACGCGTTGTTTGTTCATAACCCAATCCACAAAGTGGAGCTCTGTTTTGAGTTATAAGCTCAGCTGTCGGATGTTTTGGTATGTTTATTAATAATCCTGTGTTTTATCAGAGCCAGAAAGTGTCTTTTTCCCAACCAAATACTGTCAGCACTTTGAGTAAATTGGTCTTTCTGTGTCTTTCTGCATCACAGCAGGGGACCACCCATTTGAGTGTGAATTCTGCGGGAGCTGCTTCCGAGATGAGAGTACACTGAAGGGCCACAAGCGCATCCACACCGGGGAGAAGCCCTATGAATGTAACGGCTGTGGGAAGAAGTTCAGCCTCAAGCACCAGCTGGAAACGCACTATCGCGTGCACACAGGTACTGCCACTAAAATAGGTCCAAATGTAAAACAGCAGCTCTTTAACAAGGTCTGGATTCAGTTAATTACCTCACAAACTGTCTCCATAGAGACCAACTTCTAGCTAACACATCAAATGTGCATGTTGAAAATAGTGAAAAGGTATCCTAGTATTTTCCACGTTGCAGGTGTTATTTTCTTGGTTTCAGTCTAAAAAAAATGGTGCTGGAATACCTTTGAAATTGGATTTAAACTTGAAAGATTGAAGGTCCTTCACCAAACCACACCTCAAAATATAATATGGCTCCTATACATGTATAAAATAGTGAAAAGAAGAGAAAATACTAATTTTTTCATATATCTAAATCATAAAATACCTATCCAAAAATGTTACTTCATGGTTTGTGCATGCATAAAATAAAGAATAGTACGGATGCAACAATACTGCTTTTTTCAAACCGATAAGATACCGACACATGGATCCGAGTACTTTCTGATACCGAGTTCCAACTTTTACCACACACAAAAAAAATTTAATTAAAAGGTTTTATTTTCTTCTCTGTTTGTTAAAACAAATGATGGTGAATTAGATAAATAATAAAATTAAGTTAATTAATCTGATATACAGAGAATCTGTTTCTGACCTCTGAGGCATGTGGATCGGGCATGTGTCAAATGTGCTAAAAGTACCTTAAAAAAAAAGAAGCAGCTATATCATTTTACTTAAAAAAATATTAAATTCAAATACAAGCCCTTTTTTCCTTCAAAAACAGATAGTAATTTTGTTTTCATGTTAAAACCTAAAAAAACCATTAGAGAGCACATAGCTCCAAAGCAGCTAAGCAAAAGATAACCTGAGTAAAAAACAAACTGATTTTAAATTTTGACTTTTTATATTAGTGAAATACAACACTCACACCTAAGGAAACAACTTTTGGGGATTTAATGGTCCGTTGATATATAATTTGTCAGCTGCTGAAAGATGTCAGGATATCAAAGTTTCAAATCCAGAGGCAGACCAGATGAATATCAGTATTGCTGTGATACAGTGGATGAACGTCTCAGAAGACTTCGTATTGATCCCAGTATATTTAGAGCCCCATAAAGATGTTGACACAGTGATAGGCTAGGTGCCCTGGAGAATGAGTGCATGCTGCAAACTCGATTGAGAGAGTATAGTCTGCCACGAGCACTCACCAGGGTGGCACACGGCCAAGGGTTTATGCTCTCTCGTCACCTCTCTCACACACACACACACACAGTCGCAGCAGCACCCTCCCTTCTCCCATTCAATAAACCAGCTGTTAAGCCACACTATCAAGGCAGCCTGTCCAATAATTGGCTCCCCTCCGTCCACCCTTTCCCCTTTTGTATGAAGGGGGGGGGCTTCGCGTTAAGCCGGAGAGCAACAGCAGATAACAAGAGCGAGTGACAAGCTCACAGTCAAAGGCCACCTCGCACAAAAGCAGCTGCTTGATGAATCATCGACATCGGCAACCTAACCCCTACCCACCCCACGCCTCTCCGCCCATCCCAAATGCCAATGGCTGATCAATACCAAGGCCCCATTTGCAATTCGTTATTAGCTGATTATCTGAGGGGGACTGTGTTTACAGTGTGGTTACCAATGTCAACGCCCTGCATGTGTTCACGTTAGAAATAAATAGGCTTTTAGCACTGCGTTCATACCTGTCGGTCAAGCAAGGGGTCGAGGTTAGCCGGGGACACATGCAAGAGAAAGGTCTTTTGTCGTTTGGTTGGGGGGGGGGCTCCTGCCGAAAGGTGACAGCGAGCACCGGCCCAGATCACTTCCGACAGCTCATTTCAAATACCATTGCTAAAGGTCAGCATTTACATGTCTAATTTGAGTCGGGCGGCTCGAGCGCTGGTGGATTCTTCCCCGCCATCACTCAAATCATTAGCACGTTTAGGACGGCCGCCGCCGCCAAATTGAAATGTGGCCATTAAACATAACAGCCCCAACAGCATGAGAACAGCGTCTGATTTATAACACCTTCAGGATTTAAAGTGGCAAAGCTGCATATTGAATATGTCAGATTATTTAATATAAGGATTTATCTTCGTGGTTGTTTTAGCTACACATTTGTGGTAAATATAAAGTCTTTTCTGCGGTAGATTTTGATCTATATTTAGAAAATACTGTTTAAATGTTCCACATTGATTTGTATGTTATGTTGTGTAAAAGAAAAAAGATAAAAGTTTTAATGGAGATGTTCTTCCCTCCTTTCGAAACAATCCAAAAGTTTCCTTTGTTGTATATCTATCAATATCTTCTTTATTTCTGCTGCACATTTTAGCTGACTGGATGCATTTAGATCTTAGAGAATTACACCTAAAAGCTCAATAGAAAGCATTTGATACTCTTGGGGCCTGAATTATCAATGGTGTACACTTACTAAAACCGGTGCAAAAGGCAAAACGACGCAAAAACAGGCCGTACCAAATTTACTTACATGACGCAGAGAGCATTGCGCCTGTAAGACGCACACAATCCATTTAGTGCTTTTCCCTAATCTAAATATGCAATATGGGCGTTTTTGTAAGAAGACACAAAATATTGGGAGGAGAATAGGCAAATAAGTAGCGTTTCAGGCGCAGTGTGATTTACTAGGCATAAATTGTTTGTACTGGGTTTTTTAGCACCTATTTTGAAAGGCACGTCATAACTTTGCGTCACCACATTCAAATATATTATGCATATCTGTATTTATTTTTAGTGGATTAAACTGAAAGGAAAACGTACTTTAATTTTTGTGTACTGTTGCACTCTTATTTAAATTATTGCTGTTATATCTGATAACCGATATTCACAGATTTTTTTACATATTACCTTACCCTTTCAACATTGTGAAAAATTACTAAAATAGTTCATCCTTAGGCAAATTATGTTAAAAGGGCTTGCCATACTTGCATGACACTCATACTGGCCACCCCAGACTAGCAGACAATAGTAATTTATCTGAACTGAAACCAGTTTTATTCAACTTTCTGATTCACCATAACCAAAACATGATTTCTTTCAACATTCATATAATTGAAGTCATTGGTATCCTAGTTCATGGAGCAATAAAACTTTTTCTTATTAACCATTAGTATCAGTTTTCAGTAGGAGTCTAAAATTAGCACCTAATGACATGATTATTAACATAATCGTTGTTTTCCACCATCTCCACATCATCTTTAGGTGAGAAGCCATTCGAGTGCAAGCTGTGCCACCAGCGATCCAGGGACTACTCGGCCATGATCAAGCACCTGCGCACCCACAATGGCGCCTCGCCCTACCAATGCACCATCTGCCTGGAGTACTGCCCCAGCCTGTCAGCCATGCAGAAGCACATGAAGGGCCACAAGCCTGAAGATATCCCCTCAGACTGGCGCATAGAGAAGACATACCTGTACCTCTGCTACGTCTGAGACGGGTTTGGGGTGAAACGAATGAGGCGGGAGGGAGCAGGGAGTTAGAGAGGTTAGAGGAATGTAACAGAGCTGGTTGGAAGTCTTGAATATTGAGGAATGTCAACGAGAAGATGCTTGAAAAAAAAAGAGGGGTTTTTTTGGGGGGGTGGGGGGTGGTGGTGTTGTTGTTGTTTTTTTACATGCAAAGGCCACGATGAGGAGCCGGGTATAGGGGCAGGGACGGTGGGGCGAGGAAGACTTGGACATGGAGAGATGTTCTCCACTATTGTTCGGATTCACCGGGTCGTTCACTACATCTGCAACTGTGTTGTTTCAGGTCATTTCATGCAGCGCCTCAAAGCAAGTAGGCTGCAAAGAATTGACTCTTTGGATGCTGCTGCCACGTCGCTGAGAAAGCAGATTCTCAAGGGCTATCTGACCTGCACATCCTTCATCTGTTTCTTACTCCGTCTATAACAGGGGTTTTTTATTTGGTCGGACATCATTCACATCTCTTTCTGAGCTCATGCTCGCCTTATATGGCTTTCCAAGATAATATGCCTAGCTTTTGAAAGGATTTTGAATAACATTCTGTTTCCATTTTCTGTTCGATGCCCAAAAATCAGCACATTTTTCTGCTGTGGCTCTGAGATAGCCCCTGAGAATCTGTATAGTTGGCCAGCAGACTTATGCAGTAGACAAGACAGTGGAACTGGACTAGCGTAAGGGTTAAAATGCTGCAAACCAAGCACCCTGTTGGTTACGAACAGGGGAGGTCTCCCCAGTTTCTTCAGCGGTCTTCCCAGGTCGGAGACGCTCAAGTCGCCACTGGCCACTCCAGGCCAACAAGCGTCACTTTTATGTCATATGTTATCAGTTTTTAATTTTAGCTCTGCATCATAGTTTGTCATGGCTTGATTGCACAGGTAAAGCAAACTACGACAACAGTCTCTGTTTGATGTCAGCAAGGTGTATAAACCCTACGATGAAATATAACTCGCTATCATAATACCGAACAATGAAACCCAGCCATATTCAGCAATAGATAAACAGACAGCTTCTACCCATGCGCATTTATCCCAACTACTATCAGTATCTCACACTAACAATACCCAGCATATACTGCCTCATAACAGTAACGCTTCTGCTGTCAGATCCATCAACTCACAGCGGAGAGAAATGAATCAGAAATGGAGGGGGAGGGGGTTGGGGTCTGAGTGAATCCTGTGACCCGGACTGTTCGTAGTGAATGTGGAAGATGTGCTGAGGATGCCTTAGCTGCACAACCCCAACTTTTGTCAATTTTAAGGACTGTAAACGGCTAAAGCCTTGAATGTGAACGTCTGGAGACGAGACGCGTCAGAAATCTAGAGTCCCCACCAGGAGTTGTTGGACTTTTCCTGACTGGAAGTCATAAACACAGGCAAAACCGAAGCGTCTTTAGCGTTCGAAATGTGCACTCTGCTCAGTCCTTCTGTGGAAAAGAACGCTGGGAGAGGGAAGGTGGACGTCTTAAACTTTCGGAAGTGATCGTCACGACATCTTCTTGGGTGTTTCATATCCAAAAGGCGGGTGTTCACTGATTGGATGAGACATGGCCAGGCAGTTAAAGAGAGACTGAGTAAATGAGCTCTTTCTGTGGTTCTGTCTGTTCCACTCATCTCTTACTGTGGTTCCTTTTATTGACCTTGAGTTCTAGCTCAACACATTGTACTTGAATTACCTCTCTCTGTTTTTTTGTTTTTTGTGTGTGTGTGTGTGACCTCATGTTTCTTGTGTATTTTATAATTTCCCTTGTGTTTCCCGTGTACATTTTGTTTCGGCCGGTGCGTGTCGGAGGATGCGTCGCATGGAAAAATGTGTGTTTGCAGAGAAATTAAGTGCCACAGAGAAGAGATTCAGTTTTATTTTGTTTTCTTTATTACCAAACTTGGTATTATTGAGTCTGTTTGTTAAGGAGCCGGATGGTTCGCTCATTTGTTATAAAAGCTACCTCTGAGTTGTTTTCATGTTTGCTTTTGGGGCAAAAAAAGAAAACTCATTCTTTTGTGTTTGTGTTTTGCATTATTTGTCAAAGCTACTTCATCTCATGCTTTTTTTTTAAGTTGATCTATGATTGTCTGTGTTTTTAAGAAAAGTCTCTCTAAAAGGGTGAAGCGGAGGTGGACAGGATGAGAAAAGTTGTTTATTCTTCTCTTACGTTCTCCCCCTTCCCACCCCCTGCGCCTCTCAGAACAGAAGAGCTGAGGAGAAAAAAGTAATTTTGAAGCCTTAACGTGACACGTAAGACGGATGAGTTCTGTTGCTTGTTGAGAGCGTTTAAAAACAAGAAATTAAACTTGAACATATGTGAATAGAGTTGTAGTTTTGTAATGTGAAATTTAAAAAAAACAAAGTGAGCAGGATGTTGTTGGAAAAAGCTGCAGCGCACAGGTCGTATTCCATGCAGAGCGCGTTGGACAATTTGGAATCAAAAAAAAAAGAAAAACCAGAAGGTTAAAAATAGAGCTTCTCAATTTGAGAGAAGCATATGGGGGTGTTTCTGAACAAGAGCCAACAGAGGCAATTTGATATATAAAAAAATTGTGATATTTTTGTATTCAGTGTCGGTCCTTTTTTCCATTTTTGTGGAGGGTTAAAGCAGGGCACAAATATTTGTATTTTTTTTTCTTTTTAAGCTTTTTTTTTCCCCCTCCTTCTGGGTGTGAATCATTTTTGCCTGCTCCTCTTTGATATTGTTGGACAAAAACAAAAAAAAAGTGAGAAAAAAAATTTAGTGTGAACATGTTGTAATAATAAGTATTGCTTTCTGGATGTCAGTTGCATTGTCGGTGAAGGACTAAATCTATCCTCCAATTTTACAAATGTGTGTAAAAGTGACGCTGATTTAAAAGTAAAGAAACGAGACGATACAAAAAGAGAAAATGAATAAATATCAGAAACGGCAGGCAGGGGGTGCTGCCGAAACCAATTACAACTCGTCATTCAGTTGTTTGTCAATCAAACTTGACTGTCGACAGTTTTTATTTTGCTTATTTCTTTGTACTTGAAAAAAAAAAAAGAAGGGATGGCATGTCCCGAGGTGTCTGCCATTTTATTCTCAAACACTGTGAGCTGAGGGCGGAGTCAAAGGCGGGACCTTCAGATAATATCCATCCACTATAATAAAAAATAACAACCCAGTGACTGTTCAGTCTGAACGCCACAATGCAAACTTTTTCAGTCACGTTATCCTTCTCATCGTCCTCTGAATGTTTTCTACTTATTGAAAAAAGTGTGTTACCGTGTGAGAGTGTGTGTGTGTTAGTGGGAAAATGCACTAATCAGATACAAAATAAGATATTCTATGCCACTTTTTTCTGTTGGGGAAAAAACTCTATATATATAAATATATACTTATACATTGGCATCGATATAGTTCTTCCCTCAGTGTTCCTCGGGTGTTTCTGTACTATCTTTGTGCCTAAAAATGGAAATTGTTTGACAAAAATAATCCATCTGTATCTGCTTACGTTCTGTATCTCCAGAAGAAAATAAAAAGTGTTGTCTGCAGAACCCTAGGGATGTCATGAAGCTCAAATTATGACTTTTTAATTTTTTAGAACAAATTTTTGCAATAAATATTTTGGATTTACTTCCTTTCAGCTGTACTGTTAGTGACATCCAGAAGCCTTTTCCTCTGCATCCAGTTGAAATGAGAAAAGATTAAATTCATGCAATTATTATTCTTATTTTGTCCGCCAACAGTTTTCCTGTTGAGGGTTTTTTTTTTTACGAGAAAACAAAAGCCTCCATTTGTGCAGACTATAGCACTGGGGTGTTCCCCTTCTGCTTGCTTTCTGTTCATTAAAGTACTTCTTTTTTTAAAAAAAAAAAATTATCCCCTTCGTTCTACGAAATGCATTTATCGGTTGGGGATGTAAAATTTGATTCGAGAGGAATCATGGCATCCCTGGAAGCTGGCACTCTGTGTTTTTGGTGTAGTGTTTTTTCTAGAACAAAGTAGCCATTTTCATGCAGTGTTGCAGTGCATGTGCCATTGAGGTCTAGACTAAAACTGTTTGAGTAACAAAGCACCAAGACATTGTATTTTTTTATATTAGCACTGAGGACCAATTGCCCCTTCGGACCAAGCGTGAAGAAGCTATTTTTTTCTTGTTTTTTTGTATCGTAACAAAGCTTTTCCCCCCCTCCCCTTGTCGTTCCCTGGCTTTGTCTGTGCTACTTCTGTCCTCCAATGTTGTTGCAGCACAAGTGCCAGTTGAGTCGCTCTGTATTAAGAAAATAGTGTTTCTATTATGATTTTGAATTGTTTTAGTTTTTGTCTACCTCAGCACCTAATCTTAGCCTAATCTTAGAAGGTGCCCAACTATTTGTATTTTTTTGTTTTTTTGTCGTTCTCGTATTGTCACTTGTACAAAAATAAAATAAAAAAAAATGTTTTTGAAATTTTGCATTAGAGCTTTGCGAAGGTCCTTTGTCTTTTCCGGCGACAACGTGCTATTTTTAATTTTTTTTTTGTTTTTTTTGTCGGTTTTGTTTTGTTTCCCGTGGCAGTACGTTTCCTGTTTAAGCCGTGGCACCAATCTATAGCCACTGTCTGTTGATAGAGAGGTTGTTTTCTCCTGTTTTGTTTTCCATGTAGATTCAGACACATCTTTGTAACATTTCAGTGTTCTCTGATGGAGTGTTGAAAAAAAATTGAAATAAAAAGGAAACTTAAAAGATTTAATGCTGCAGGTTCTCTTCTCCATGTTGTCGATGAAGTCAATGTTGTGCCTTTTGATAAAAAAAAAAATATATTTAAAAAAAGGAATCTTTTTTCAAATCCTACTAACAGTAGATTGTTGATTAAAGTGTTTTTTTAATTGTATTTTTATTTGTGGATCTCACAATAAAAATCAAATCATGATGTTGAGTTGTATGCTTTGAATCTGCAGTTAGGAAACAAAATAAAAAAACAAAACCGGTCACTTCCTGTCAGCGTGTGTGTATGTGATGTGTTTTAATTTTAGTATCTGCAGACTTAAAATTGCAATGAACTACATTTTTTCTAGTTATTTCCAGGAGTAGGACACTGAACTGTAGGAGCCATACAGTATGCCAAGACATAGATCCATATTAATTATGCATGCTTGGAAGATGCTTTGAAGTTATCCCCACGTGACGATTTTTTTTCTTGCAACATTATCATGAAACCTATTTTTGAGATTGCTCTTCACCACCTTAAATAACCTACACCCACTTGGATTTTTAAAATGTTGACACAATCATCGGTATATTTTATCCAAATTTTATGTGTTAAATCAACACAAACTAGACCATAAAATGTGGAAAAAGGGAACTGATGCCTGAATTGTAATTTTTTTGTTGTTTTTTTTTTTGCTTTTGTACAAAAGAATTGCCTAAAACAAAGAGAGCTCATGCAAAAATCATGCACTGCTCAGCTAGCATGCTTTAAAATACAAGTCAGATAATTTTTGTGACACTATTCATTAACTAGGGAATGCTTTAAATATAGAGGAGACCAAATCTGGGTTGTGAGAATGAAATTAATCTGAATTCAACATGTGGAGGCAGGTCAGAGTTGATGGGAAGAAGGGGGGAGCTAAATGCAGGACAATCCTTGTTGAAAACCTGTTTAAAAACTGAAGGCTTGAGTTACAAGCTATCCTCAGTCCTGGTCCTTTATGTTTTAGATGTCTCTGCTCCAGCAGACTAATGATTGCAGTACCCCCAGAGCAGGCCATCAAGAGCTACAGAACCCTGAACTGAAGCACACATTCCATGTATTAAAATGACCCAGTTAAAGTTCAGATTTAAATATTATTTTGAATCTGTGGCTAAATTTAAAAGGTGCCATTTTGAATGTGAGAAATATGGAAAAATGTTTTTTTAAGTGCTGAGAAACTGTTCATGTGAACATTTGGAACTACAGATCCGAATTCTAATTTGGAAAGATGTCAGGAATGATGTCCTGGTCCTCTTTCCTGCCCTGCACCACAATATCAACCAAGTCAGAACCAGCGACACCAAATGCGGTAAAATAATCTGGCAGTCCAGCAGCTGCTCATAGAGAAACGATGCAGTGCTGAGGGGCGGGGCTGGCCTCAGCCAGTCATATTGCAGGGATATGCCACCTGTTCAGACACACCCCTGCAGTTTTTTTTTCTGTACAGACAGCTCATGCAACAGTTTGAGCAGAAAACGCTTGTTTGTTGAGCCCAGGTAAATCTGATTGATGTGGGAATGGTGGATTATATCCATAAATAGTTACTTATCAGTAATTACATCTTTATATGTTTATGCATTTTGTACATACTTTTAATCCAAACAATTTAAAAATGAGGATCTTAAAATGCATTTAATGTTAAATTTTCATCAGTCAATCATGGATTTTATCCACAATATCTTCCATTTATCCATCCATTTGTCCATCTATCTGTATGTACCTCTATGCATCCAACCAGGCAACAATCCATTCATCCGTTCTCATCCTTCTCTGTTCCTTATTGTCTTTTTTGGCACGTTCAAATAACGGCGGTTTGAAGAATAAAAGCTTCTCTAAGTGTAAAACACACCAAAGAACTGCACCGCAATGACCAAATATTGTTTTACTTCTGGTTTTGAATAAGAAAAGTTCTTTAGAGCAATTCAATCACAGCTGAGCTCGAGTAGTATTCTAAAGTTGTTGAGGCGGGGCAACAATCAGAAGAAAGAAAGATACTAGTTTCTATCTAAACTGATCAAACTTATTTTCCACCACAACCCTGAAGTGAATGTTTATTTCACTGTTAATTGGGTTCTGTTCAAGGAATTCATAATTAAATGGATCTGGTCCAGAAAAGCATACGAAATGCATGAACGGTTTTCTTCACTTGAGGGGGTGTAGCAGGACATGTGTGTTTTGTAATACAAAATGCAAAGATCACTAATATTTTTTATAGTATTTTGTATTTTTTTTTTTTAATACCAAAACCGTGTCACATCAAAGTGTCCCCATTATGGTGGCTAAAAAATATAGCTCTACTTAAAAACAAAGATGATGCCTGAATGCATTTTATATTTTCATTCATATTAACGCGTTTGTCCAAACACGGAGGAACATTGCTTATTCTTATATTCCATTCCAAACCTTCTGATTAAACACCCTAAATAGTATTTAGCAATCACTGTTCATCTTCTCCACGTCCTCTCCAGTCTTCATCCCCGGCTCCCTCAAGGCTAAAATATCCAGTAGATGCCCCAGTCCTCTGACATGTTTCACCCCGTGATCTGACACATCTCTATCAAAAACACACCAGAATGAAAGGCCTCTTTTCTTTAAAGTTACCTACTGTATTAGGTATTCTGTAAAACTAAGTATTCAAATCCTAATTACATAAGAAATATTGCATTAGGCCTATACCCCCATGTTCTGATATTGATCCTGTATTTTCTTATTTTTTGCGTGTTAAATTCTTACAATCAGACATTGGCTGTTGGAAACAAAGGAGGCCGCTTTTTCAGGATTTGACGGAAAACAAAAAGGGGAAATAAGGAGGAAAAAGTCAGTGTGAATGCTTCTGTAGGACCTGTTGCTTTGGTGGCACTTTGATCTTATTTTTGGGTATTAGGAAGGAAGGGGCAGGGGTTGGTGAATGGTTTTGATAAGGAGGGAATTTTCTGGAGTGATCTCTGACCCACATATCTAAACACCCCTCCTCGTCTTTCCACCCTTGCTGGTTTGATTTAATTAAAATCCAGAACTGTATTCAAATCAGACGGGAATAAGTCTTTCCGTCATCCTCATGTCTTAAATTCCCACCTTTAAAAAGATCAACAATATTAGAGTCATTTTGACAGAATTGACTTCAATATTGGTGAGGATCATGTTGTACATGCTGCCATCATGTGGTTACTGTGTGTGCTACATGCTACTGATTCAATTCCATTCAGTCGGATATGAATCCGATAAAACTAGGATTTATATACTATATACTGACTAAAAAGAGTTGTAGTTTTAAAAAAGAGCAACACGTGTTACTGTTAAATACAAATGGCTGGAGGATGGAGCAGTTTAGCAAATAATGTTGTTAAAACTGCTAAACATCAGAGTTTAGCAGTGTTTTATTGTAGTTAATGATTGAATGTTGATTTATTATATTATTTTGTTTCATGAATATATATTATTTAGACACATTAATAAAATGAAATGTATTCTATTTGTTAGGTGTGTCTTTTTTTCTTTGTTTTTTTGTTACAGGCACAGGGTTACCCAGACAATTAGAGAGTGAACATAAGTTTGACAAACTTGTCTTTTTATTAGGTGAGGTTCAAAATCAGAGCAATATTTTACAACAGTGTTTACAGCATTTTGTTTTAGTTATTACACGTGGTATCATCCTCAGTTGGCACAGACGAACAACCAAAATGTATATACACAAACATCACTGTTTCTGTTGTTGTTGTATGTACAGATGTTGGGAAAATTGTGTTTTACAGCATTTATTTTATTGTGGACCAACTAAAAAGCTTTAAGTCACTGCTAAATGTACATTAACCTCAGGCAAGAAGGTAAAAGTCAGTTTTTTTTTTCTTTTTTAAGAGAATATCTGAGGGAACAATTGTTGGCCAACTACTTGTTTTTGCTATTATTATGCAAGTAAGTGTAAAAGGTTCTCTTTTTATGATAGTGAGAATTATAAGCAACTCAAAATGTACAAATAAACAGAACATTTAAATATCACTTCTTTTAATAATCTCCACGAGTCCTCCAGCCACGGAGTAAGTCAGTTTCAATAACCTGCCAGACACTGGTCAGAGATTCACTGTGGCTTGTTCAAGGGGGCCCAAAAAACAGTCATATTACCTGACTCCTTTGCATATTTATGCCCTGCTCGTGGTGCAGTACATACTTCCAGGTCAAATCTGTCTCTTTTTTTTTTTTTGCAACACCCTTTCCATGTCAATATATATATCATTTGAAAGCTAAATTTTTTGAGATTCCAAATATGCCAGTCAAGGTTACAATCATAAATATAGAAACAGTAAAAGGTGTTGTCAAACCACTCAAAGAAAAATAATGTGCAACTCAATATTTGAAGACCCATATGATTGACAGAACAGAGCCTTTTTAAACAAATAAATTAATTGTTTACATCCACAAGGGTCCAGTTAATATCCTCTAGTGTAATAGCTAGTTCCCAACAAGTCTCACATCCTTAATTCAGCATTACCTGCTACTTATAAACCTTGCTTATTCCCTGCCTTGTGTGTATTTCTCACCATTTTCATCATAACCATTAATAGTGTGCTCATATTTGCCTAAAAATAACACAGCAACAGCGCTCTTCCTCTATGTAATACTTATTGCCGGTTGCCAAACACTA
Organism: Apricaphanius iberus; assembly: GCA_028564705.1. Lineage (NCBI taxonomy): Eukaryota > Metazoa > Chordata > Actinopteri > Cyprinodontiformes > Aphaniidae > Apricaphanius > Apricaphanius iberus. Next base: position 2,228,099 of record JAPXFQ010000269.1, read on the forward strand.
GTGGGTGCACTACCACAAAGTACTGGTAAGGAATTTGGACCAGAATATCATTCAAGGTACCTAGACTAGCATCTTCCCTTCTTGTGCTAACTTTGATATTTTTAATAAGCCGAACTCTATCTATTTTATATATCTCCAAAAGTCTAACATATTAACCTACAGCATCCTCTGCTGGTTGTCTGTGGTCAATAAATTGCATACCCCCCAAGCCGCTCATTGGCACCGGGCCTGCCCAGGTGCAAGGGTACACCCCGCCTGTCACCCTATAATTGGTGGATATAGGCACCAGACCCCAACCCTGAAAAAGGATACACGATATGGATCATGGATGGATAGCTGTTTTGTTTAATGGTGCTTGGGTTTCAGCCTGTCTTATGTGGATCATACTTCTGAGTTCCTGATAGCTTCATGTTTGATTCCTCTAAAATCTTAGGCAGTTCACATGTCTTTATTTCTCAGCAAATTTCTTGCAAGCCTGTTGACTATTTGCAACCGAACCTTTTATAGTTTTGTGATCTTGTCCCGTTGTTTCGAGTGCCCTGCATCCCTCTTAGAGACTTTTTACGTTTTTGTTTTTACTTTTTCAATTCAGTTTTGTCATTGTCCTATTTTTTGTCAGGGGAACACCATCATATACGGGGCAAACCTTAGGCTACAACCTCCCTCATCACTCAAATATACATAACCTACTTACCTAAAATCTAATAAGCATTTGTGTTTAAACAGCTTAGAGTAAAAAAATAACATCAGTATGTTTAAAATGTTCACTTACCTAATAATTGTGCAGAGTATTAAGTTCTATAGAAAGACAATGCAGGCTAATACAATCAGTGTAGCACTGAATCTATTAAATTGAGACATTTCTGTACACTAAAATATCCAAAAATTACATTTAAATGTTTTAATACAATTTCATCTACAAAAGCGTATCCTTCAATTTTTTACCATTTTACAAACCAAAGATCTGGATTCAGCAAGATAAAATAAATATCTGAGTTTGCTCATATTGCAAAATTAGCTAACTAATGTAAGCTAATATGCTAGCATCAGCTGACTTTAGCTTATAGGAAAAGACTAAAACACTTTTGCTATAGTAATGTTTATTATTGAACATATTAATGAACATTTTAATGTTCATTGTTCATTGGGTATGTAATTAGGTACCTTTGTGTCTGCAGCTCTATAACCAGATATTGCAAATTATGTTAAAGCAAAATTGTCACAGCTGTTGTTTCCTGTAGCAATTAGAAATGAAAATTACCTAATTTACATGGGGAAGAACACCAAGAACACCACGTCACAAAATAGCGCAACATTTTTTTGAGTTTTCTGCTAAAAGTATTTCATAGCTGGTTCTCAGTTATTTCATATCTGGGCTAGAGTTATCCACTGCACTTGCCTTCTGAGATTTAAACTTTTTTTAAATCTTTTTGATTTTCTGACTGTATAATTGTCACGTTTAACCCAGATTCCTGAGATAAAACGTCTTCAGTTTTTAACTTCACTAATAGCCCCTCTTCATCCCTTGCAATTTTACCTATTACCTGCACCAAAAAAGAGTTTCAGAGAGAATGCCAACTTAGCTTGGAGCATCTCAGAAAGCTTTTGTGTTCCTTCTTATGAAGCCTCTATTGTTACTTTTTAGTCATATGCTTTTAAACTACCTTATTAGGTCTAAATCATAATGTTTATGAGGACATTTTAGTGACTTACCCTCTGAATTTACATTGAGGGCTCATCTACGGGACTAATATCCCTATTCCTGAATGCCTCCTTTATCCGATGAGCTTCAGCCTCTTACTTTTGAATAAATCTACACTCAGGAGGGGCGAAGCTCAGGCCACCTGCCAGACCGACCACAGAGTGCCCAGTGTGATGCTGTAGGCAATCACAGCTACTAGGTAGACTCTGAAGAGCAGCACATCCAGCACGTAGCCAACCTGGAGCCACTCCTTGGCGATTTCCCGACACCTGTCCCTCTTCTCCAGGAACTGGCGGATTGCTGTCACCTCCTGGAGGATGTTGTCCATGACAGGTGGGGTGTTCTCCCTGGATGGTGCCAAGCGAAGTCCCAGCATCCCACCCTCTCTGTCCTGCTGGCTGAGCCTCTGACCTATCTCACAGGTGTGGTGCAGGGAGCACTGGGCTGCAGAATGGGACAGGGGTTTTGTTTTGTAAACACATTCTAACTTAAAAATCCCACAAAGGAAGATCTTGATTTAGCCAGATTTAAAACTATTTAAAAGTGCTGTACCTTACCGGTCCCATAGTTGTTTTCCTTATAGCGGTCTAGTTCTGAGGTCTGAGAAGACAGCCTGGCACAGAACCGGTGCTTTTTGTGGATGCAGAAGAGCACTGGAGCTCTTTCCAGGACCAGGTACTTCACCCAGTGGGGCACGGGTGCCTGCAGGTCCTGCTTGTGGACCAGACGAACAATCAGCACGGTTTCCGTTAGGCTGATCACCAGGAGAGCCATGCAGACCACAAAGTACACACCTGCAGGACCGGGTAAGATCATACAAAGTTTTGATCATCTTAAAGGAGATAATGTACAATACCATAAGATTGTAATACAGTATGTTGAGATATGAAAGACCTCTTTGCCATCACCTCTAGCTGAATCGGGATCAAGTCAGATAAGGATTCAAGTTAGAAGTTTTGTTACAGAACTTGAGTACTTTGACGCTAATATGTTGTTCAAATTCAAAGAATTATGTAAATCTAAGTCAGCCAGGAGTTTTAAGAATTTTTTCTTGAGATATGTGATATTATAAACAATATGAAAGACTGATCAAATATAACATGATACAAAATGACATGATAACATCCAATACCATACAAAACAATATAAAGTATGCAATGTTTTATAAAATGTTCTACAATATAAAACAAATGAATATCATATGAAGTAAAACAATTTAGAAATATCTTAACCACCGGCTTCATGTCCCATGCAGTACCTCACTACACATAAAAAGAAAAACGTGTTGTTTATTTTCATAGTAGTCAAGCAGCTGCTTCAGAGCCCTGGAGATATTGTTATCCATCTCAGGAGAGGAGTGACCAAAGAAGAACAGAAACTAGAGTAGTTTTAGGTATGATGGACCCACATAAAACATTTCCAAGACATCAAACACATAACAAAACGACAAGAGACTTTCCTCCTGGACTGGTAAGCTAACTCATTTGCTAACATTGCTAACGTTAGCTATCAGTAAAACTCCTCCTGAATACACTCCTCACTGGACACGGTTCAGGCTGGTCACTGGATGTATTGGCAGCGGGCCGGACAACCAAATGGCTGGAATGATGTTTTATTTGTTGTAACTACATCCTAGATAGGCAAGATATCACTATACTGCTGGCATTCCATATCCAACCTTTAAAAACAATAAATGAAACAATTTAGCAAAAACCCAATCTCCCTTTTTACCAGACTATTGGCGTAGTTACTGCTGTCATGGTTGCTAGGCAACAAGTTATACGCCGAAGTAAGGACAGAAAGAATTATGGTACATTTCATTTACCTCAGAAGTTGGAGCTCGGTTTAACGTCACATTACGAGTAAACATAGTTCCATTTATTATAGTCTTAGAAATTGAGATTCCAACATGGCGACGACCAGGTAGTCATTGTTGGTAGTCCCTCTAACCAACATCATTTTAGCTGTTCTATCCATATGCAAACACCCTTTTTATTTTGTTAAGTTTAGAGTTGCAGTTTTTACATGTAACATTTATTTTAGATGCATTCTCAGAAGTGTGTCTTGTATAATAAACCAGTTGCCACCACAGCTATTATTGTTGCTGCGAGGAGCAGCCATATTGAAAATCTTAGTCACCTATCAGTGGCGTTCCAATGGCCGTGGCAGGCAGTGTGTCGGATACAATGATGAGGAAGACGGAGTAGCCGAGCAACAATGTGATCTTAAAGGAAACTCTCTCTCCGCTGTCTGGAGGCAGAAAGAAACCAACGATGTCCATCACCATCAGGAAGATGCTGGGCAGCAGCAGATTCACGGTGTAAAAGAGTGGCCGTCGTCGGATCACCACCTGTGGGAAAGTGGTTCTATGTTAGGCATAATAAGAGGATTGGAAGGACATTAGTCGGAAAACTTGTTCTTGTATTAAACTTGTTACTATTTCCTCTTGGGATGTATGACCATATGAAGAGTCCATCCTGTTAAACTTCAAATCCGAAAACACTAGGTGTAAATCGGATTTATCATCGGACAATCATACTATTCTTTTAAATCGGGTGTGTTGGAGCAGGAATGCGTCTAAAAGTTACAGGACAGTAATCATGATAATAATAATAATAATGGAATGCATTTATGTTGTGCTTTTCAAGATACTCAAAGTGCTTTATAATTCAACTATTCATTTACTCCAACATACACACAGGACAGTAGCTCTGGAGGACTGGAGTTGATGAGTCCTGATGTGGGGTAATGTTTCTGACCATCTAAACCGCTCACATGCCAGACGGTGGGTGGGTCAGAGAGGAGTAAGCCTACCTAGATTAGATAGGCATCTATGGCTGCTGCAAACCAGACTCTTTTAAATTTTACACCATTTCATAGTTTTGCCAAAACACAAAAAGACTTTAAAAAATGAGAAAAAGGAAAAGTTACATGGTTAAAATCCATAAAGTGCATAGAAAATACGAATGGTGATATTACTATGAAGACTCACAAAGTAATGCAGATATTTATACAAGGAGTATCTAATTATAAAAGTTTCTAGTTTTAATGAGATTAGTTCCTCAAACAGATTAGGATTGATGGAATGGAAAATCTGATTGGGGATTAGTCCTGAACAGGACAGAAACTGAACTTTTGCTTAAAAAAGGACATCAAAGCATATTCATATAGATATTAATTCATCAAAACTGTGATCATGTAACATTTCTTCATCTGTTTTCTGCAAAATATTTGATTTCAGTCATTTGCCAGCTTCGACACTCACGTGGAACTTCATCTCAGCGTAGTAGTCGTCGTTGTCGACGCTGAAGATCTTGTAGTTGGACAGGATGTGCAGCAGCTCCCACTCTCCCTGGTTCATGAAGACGCTCTTGTCGTCCCGGAGCTTCTCGGGGCTTCGCATCAGAGTGATGTTGATGTCATCGACTGCAGATCAAACACCATACTTGAAGCAGGCCTGACACAAGCCAGCTCTTTGAGCTTCAGTCACAGCAGGAGTGAAAGGATGGAGGTGCCAAACAAAACAACACTTTTGTGCGGAATTTGAAGGAAATATGTGGTGCTTTGGAGGTGAAATCTGCCATTTTCTGTGTTTGTCTCTTAAAAGATCTAATGTATATTTGGACTATTGAATGATTAAAAATTCTAATCTAATTAATCACTGGGTAACTGAATTAATTCCAAAATAGGACTGAAAAAGTAAAAATTTTGCTGTAAAAGGACAAACCTACTGAGCCCCGCAGGGGACATGGTGGAGAAAATATTTTAAGGTGAGAAAAAAATAAAAATAAATGGATTTTGCGAGATCTTGAGAAACTTTTGCGTTATCTCGAGAAAGTTTTGCGTTATCTTGAGAAACATTTGCAATATCTGGAGAACGTTTCGAAAAGCCATTCCTGCAGTGTTACCGACTCAGTTTGCTGCAGCCTTGTGCACTGCTATGATGGAAGACACTCACAGACGGGAGAGCTTAATAGAGTTTTATTTTGAGATTGGCTTCAAATATCAGGACATAAAGTCAGTGCTTAGCTCTAGACATGGTTTTCATATAAGTGAAAGACATTGCCTACAGGATTTTGCGCACAAAAGGACTGTCGTGTCGTAAACAGCTTCTGAACTAGTGGATCTGATTGAGTTCATTAGCCACCAGTTGCAATACTCTGGACAATTACATAGCTATTGTTGGATGTGTGCAAAATGCAGAGAAAATGGACAATGTATGAGAAAAGAGGACGTATGGCTGGTGTTGAAGGAGTCGGATTTTCTCAAGATAACGCAAAAGTTTCTCGAGATAACGCAAAAGTTTCTCGAGATAACGCAAAAGTTTCTCAAGATCTCGCAAAATCCCTTTTTTTTTTTCTCACCTTAAAATATTTTCTCCAACATGTCCTCTGCGGGGCTCAGTACAAAACTTGAAGCAGTTGCTCTTTCATGTTTTAATGAAAAACCCGTGGCACTTTTGTTTTGAATTGCATACTTCATAATTATCATGGCACTTTTAACCTTTTCGTCTTTTAGCCAGTTGCTCAGACAAACTGGTTAACATTTTGTTAGCTCCAGAATAAATATTTAGTTTTGAGCAAAATATTTAGCTTCCTAACAAAATATGCAATACCAAACTAATGATTTATTTAGGAATAAAAATATTTAGTGTGGAGCTTGATATTTAGTTAGGGGGGTAAATATTTAATTCAGTTTAGTTTATTTATATGCTGCAAATTCACCACAGATGTCATTTCAAAGCACTTTACGCAGTAATTTCAATATAATTCTACAAACATTCCTTCCAATCAGTTAAAAGTTTTATATTTAAGGAATCCCTCAATAGCTTCACAGTTAAGTATTTAGCTAAGAATATTTAGTTAAGAGGTGAAATATTTAGTTTTAAACTAAATATTTTTTAAACTAAATGTTTAGTTCAGAAGCAAAAAATGATCTAGGAGGCTAACTATTTAGTTTGTAGCTCACTATTTAGTTGGGAAGCTAAATATTTAGCTCAAACCTAATTAGTTCCTTTTTAAACAAAATATTTAGTTTCTTAACTAAATGTTTAGTTGAAAATCTGAATATTTCACTAAGAAGCTAACTACTTAACTAGAAGTTAACAATTAAGTTAGGAAAGTAAATATTTAGCTCAAAGCTAAATGTATAGTTGGGAGCTAAATATTCAGCTTACAGATAAATATTTAGCTAAGAAGCTGAATATTTAGATAGGAAGCTAAATATTCAGCTTAGAGCTAAATATTTAGTTGAGAAGATAAATATTTAGCTAGGAAGGTAAATAGCTTGCTTAGAGCTAGTTATTTAGTTAAATGTAATAAATTAAATTAAAGTTAAATATTTAGCTATGAAGCTAAATATTGCTCATGGAGCTAAATATTCAGTTTGGAAGGTACATTTTTAGCTTAAAGCTACATATACAGTTGGGAGCTAAATGTTTAGCTTAGAAATAGATATTTAGTTTGAAGATAAATATTTACATTCTTAAACATTTAGATTCCTAACTAAATATCTAGTTTGAAGTTGACATTAATAATTGATAAATGAATAATCTTATATCATGATAAATGATATAAGACGGGCACAAATATGAATTGTTTTATGTTAAATAACCCAAATTAATGGTGTTAATTTTTGACTAACTTTCCAAACGGCACCCCATAATGTATATTTTCTCATCGCAAGTAAGAAATTATGTCCTTATGGGTATGACTTAAAATAACCAACGCCTTTGTGTTTCCTCTGTTAATAAATGCTCATTTACTAGTATGGAGCCAGCTCTGGAAGGTCAGGCTGCATTTCTGGACATCGAACGGGAAGTTGTAGATGTTAAGGGTGCAGGCAGTGACCACCTGGATGGGTTTGTAGTTCTGCACTAGACCCTCATGTGTAACGTAGACGTACGGAATATCTGGAGACTTCCCCACATCGACGCTGCCGGTTAGAGACACAAACAGCAACCATGTCTGTAGGATCCACTAAGTTAAGGCTGAATGAGAGAAAAATCAGAGTAGCAGCATTTCTTACAACTCATTGATGAGAATGTCAGGAACCCAGACGTTAGCCGTGGGCATGGAGACTTGTTTGACTTCATCAAAATCCTCTGGATTCCACACCAGGAATTCATCCGACCATGACTGAAATATTCAACACCATGTAAGCATATGTGTACCTTTTCTACATCTATAAAGCATAACATAAAAAATAACCTCAAAATCATGACACAGAGATATCAAAAATAATCAGATAGGTACAAACACTGTACATAGATTAAAAAAAAATAAGTACAAAAAGTAAATAAATAACTGTTAAAATAAAAAATGAAGCTAAATTTAATAAAATTTCAAATTTAGCAAAAATTGGCTGAAAATGTAAGCCATCATAATGAATTATGACTCAAAAGGTTTCATCCGGATAAAATCAAATATAACACAGAGATTTTTTTTATTTATTTGATATTAGGGTGTCATTGTCTGTGTTTGAAGGCTTTCTCTGCGTCTCTCTAAAGGTTTTGAGCCAATTACTAAAACTTTGTTTTACACAAACTATTAATAAGTAATAATTCAGTTAAATTACTCACATAGTCATTTCTCTTACCTGCCTGTACCACACGTATGTTGTCAAAACCTGGTTCTTCTCGTCCTTTATTAAAATACAGAAATACATGGGAGTCTAAAGACCTTTACACTGTTTAGTAGCCAGTAAGACATTAATCCATCCAGGTAAATTTGAAGTGACAGATTCACTTCAAATCGGACTTTAACACTTCTGGTACATTCTTTTACCAGTAAACTTCTGTGTCAGCAGAACTCACCACATTGAGGATAGAGTAAACCATGAGGTCTATGGCCACGATGGTGGACGTCCTCCAGTCCTTCACAGGTCTCACTCCTTTTTTGTATCCGGCGCTCAAGAACTCAGCCAGCCGCACCAAGGTGGCATTGGCAAATCTCCCAAGGTTGCTGCCTGGCTTCTTAACTGAAAAGTATAAAATTATTCACCTTCCAATGTAAACCAAGAAAAACGGGAAACTACTCTTCATGTGAGAGCAGAAAAAAATATATCCTTAACTAAATATAGGAATAAGGGAATACTATTTAACTTCTAACAAGATGTCTGTAACAACCCAGGTAATCCATATATTTTAGCGTGTATAACGATACACAAAAATCATGGTTAGTTATTTTGTGTTTTGAAGTAATATTTTCAGTAGACTAATCAAGTAAAATAAAATTAAAATGTGTATTACTTTCTTTTTTACGTTGTTCAGCAACACATTTTTTTTTTGCATTTCTTCCTTTCAGTTGTTCAAATTCATTTTATTTTATTTTTTTATAACTTAAAAGTTAAAATCATAGAACTTAATAGAGAATTGATGACACCCCCCCCAAAAAAAATAGTACAAGCAAACATCACCAGAGTAGAAAACAATATAACAACTTGAGGGCAGTTGGTGATACTGTTTAAATATGTGTAAAAATACTTACATATTTGAGAATAAAACATGCCTTAATCACTTTGGCGTTGTTTTGATATTACAACAACCTAGTCTCCCAGCTGTACTTGAATGCAGCATAGGCAGGTGTAGCTAAACTCCCTTCTCATCAACAAGAATTTCTCAGATTTGCGTTTTCTCAAAAATAAGTAGTTTGGTCTGATTGGATAATACTGGTAGCCATGTGGACGTCAGCTGGTTTTTATATAGTATCAGTGATGTTTCCATTCAGCTTGACGTTGTTTCAGGTGAGTTCAGTTAAAAGATGCGTTCACTGATAATGTTCTGGTTTCTTTCATGTCTATTTTTGTAATGCAGCTGCAGGAGAAACCAATAATGTTCCCAAAAAGCTGAGTTTAGTGATAGCTGGGATTCCTTTCTGTTATGGGGGGTTATTTGGGTTCACTTTTTTTAGTTGCCCTGCAGAACGTTTCACTGCACTCTGAGTTCTGTAACATCAGCATTCTGCATGTGTTCAGGTAGAAACATCTGTATTCTTTCACTACACGTGCTTATAGAAATAACTTGGTTGTGCAGAAAAATCAGAATGTAAAATCATGTACAGTTAAACCCCCTAATAACCATAGATTTTTGTCTTTTACAGCAGTTTTTTTGGCCAGTTGACCCAGAACTTCCAGAAATGGTTTGCATTATTTACATTTGAATACTTTCTCAAATTTAATGGAGACAGTGTTAGATGTCTGTATTTATTTGAACGAAAGACATCAAATCTGCCATTAAATATTACAGAAATAATCTTTAACATTTTGTTGACACTAAATTCAAAACTGAATGGTATGCTTTAATCTTGGTTTAATCGTCGTATTTAAGTTCTCACAGTATATTAAAGCAGAGTGTAAGTCTACCTGTGCAGAATGTTGCAGCTCCATGAATAAGCAGGTAAAGAAGTATTGTCCAGCCTGAGGAGAGTCTCATGGTTTCCTCCGTCCGGTGTCTCTGTCTGCTGCTGTGATGGTCCTCCTGTCGTTTTGATGGGAAACCTCAGGACGCCCGACACCCTTATCCTCCATATCCATCAGCTCCATGCATCACTTCACCTACTTCCACTATGAAAACCTTGTTAGTGTCGGAGGGCTCAGGGGGCGTCTCCATGTGCTCAGAAGCCACTCCTCCCCACACAATAAAGCAGCAGCTCACTGAGATAAGTGAAGCAGAAAGCTCATCTAAACATCATTTATCATGACTGAGAAATTACTGAATTAGGTTATGCAGCCACACTGGAACTGAATGATACGAATATCAATTTGGGAAGTTTTAAGCAAGATACTCAATATCAATATCTACATAATTAATGGATCAAAAGCTACATTCTACTACAACTGATTTATGCTTTGAACAACTAAAATTATTTTATTTGCCAAGACTGCATTCTTTTAAATATTGACAGATATATTGGACTTAATTTTTGATACTTTAATTTATGTAGTGCATAAAGGGAGGAAACGAATGAACAAAATTTTTCAAAGCTGGAAACCATTTTCTTAGTTTTGGAAATATCTCTTTTATTATTTGAAAAAAATTTACTGAACATGGAAAATATGAAGCTCTTATGGGGCGGGGCATTCCTGCTCTGATTGAAGTTCACTTCGGTTCATTTCCTTTTTATTTCAAACATGTACATTCACAATCATTCCAAAATATCATTTCTTTCTTTTGTTGGAAAAGGAGCAGGCAGAAGTATACACTTATTTGGCCCTACCGCCTCAAATTTTTACCTCTCATTCATTACATTTTTTTTTGTCTTACTTTAAACATTATTAATTTAAACAAACAGTTCAAAGCAGGTTCATAGTGTGTGAATTACAGAAAACACCCACACAATCTCTCCATGATTTCATGATGTTGCAATCACAACTATTATCGCGAATTTAGCAAATCCTTGCAGATTCTCCACATCTTGCAACTTTATCCAATCAATCCAATTAGCATATTGTTTAACAATGTATAGGCCATCAGATCATGCTCACCTCCTGTTTATTATGTGGGTGGGTGCGAGAGTGAAATATGTTCCCTCATCACATAAATCACTGCCAAGGACCATGCCATACAGTTTTCTCATTCTCTACAGGAAAGTAGCAGTAAATTATTTTGTACCTCATGCAGTACTGTGTTGGAACACAAACAGAATTTATCGATTAACAGAACAGGATTCAAAAGGTCTCATTTGCATTTTTTAAAATACATTTGTTGTGGTATCTAGTATGAATGAATGCCTTGTGGATTGACATTTTAAGCACTACAAACTCACAAAATATAAACTTTACAGATACGCTTACATAAAGTAGTAATAAAACCTTTCTCCTCTATTGCATAACATAACGTCACCTGATCTACTCTGAAAGCCATAAGAATTGCATTACAATGGATCGTTCCAGCAGCTGCTTTCCTGTAATGCACTTTTAATACTCTTATCACAGCTGTCAGATAACCAACGGGGAGCAGAGACGCAGCAGCTGAGACATTAATGGTTTTTACTGATCTGTTTTGTGGCAGAAGGTTGGAGATTAAAGTATGGAAATGATATTGTAACACCACCCGGGCAGTGAAGAATCGTCTCTAGAGAGCCGCTATATTATACAGTATCTCCATGTGGATCGTAGCTGTCGGGAAACATAAGACCAGGCACAATAATGCCTTACAAAATAATAGGAAAGAATTTAATGTGGCTTTTTCTTAAGGAAGTTAGTTTATTAATGTTAGCACCTTGAAAGCTAAGTTTATTCACAGCAAAGTAACTCAGAAGAGACAGATTAATTATGTCAAATTAATATAACAGATGTAAAAAAAGTTTGTTTTCAGAGATCTAAAGTTGAAGGGACCCTAAGATGTTCGTCAGACCCTGGGTACAAAGTTAATAAAGAAAACAATTTTAAATCTTTTACCACTTTTATTTCGAAACATGTCCTGTACAGTTTAACTGTAAAAAAATATATATATATATATATGTTTAGAGGAAGACCGCAAAAAACAAAAAAACAAAACAAAACAAAAAAAAGCATTGCCTGAGGGTGGAGACTGTTATTAACCATTACTTCATTGATTAGAAAATATTTAAATTATGCTATGGATCTAAGTTGTAGGCTTGTCTTCAGGCTTTTTAATTTTCTTCAAAGTTTTATAAAACTTTTTTTTATTATTGAAAGAGACCTCTAGTTTAGTTTGTGTGCAAAAAGCAGCCAAAAATGCTGATTCTAATTCAGTTCAGCTGCTAAAGCTAAATCTAACAAGCTACTCACTGATGGTTTAATGTAGGCAGCGCCTAAAGACTGGAGCCCAGTCCATTTACTGAGTGCTCAAACCAGCAGGTCTTCCTTTCCCAGTTTGTTATTATTAAAGGTGTTCTCACTTATGAGAACATGGAGTATGGAATGCCAAATGGCTCAAAATTATATAAAAAAATATTAAATATATACATAAAATATATATGAAAAAATGGTGGGGGGAAAAAATGAATGTGTTTACACTTCTAAGATCATGAGTATGAAATTTTTCATGTTCCTTTAAAAATGTATTTATTACTACAGCTTTCATTTAACAGTGGTGTTGGTTTATTTATTTCAGGATTGTCACTTTTCAGCAGAATTACTTAATCTTCCGAGATCGATCTTTCTGGATAGTTCACTCACTGAGCATCTTTTACAGCTAGCAACGTGTCAAGTCAAGGGTTGGAGTTGCATGAACTTTGTTCACCTCAGGTCATTCTATCAGGTCTAATGTAGAGTAATAATTTATCATAGGAGGCCATTTTGAGTGGTTTGGGTGACATTTATATTATCCAAGGTCCAGTGCTGAATACTTTAGTAATTACCGACAAACATCTGCGTTCTAAACCAGGACCAAAACCACAAGCCATCTAATTTAGTTTCTTAGTTTGGTGACATTTCAAAATTCCAATTTTAGTGAATGCAGCCAGTTTGCTGAATGAAAACTTCACCGTCTTCTGAGTAACATTAAAGACATTCAATCATCACCAGTGGTCCTTTTACCACAGTTTGACAACTATGGCTCATGTTAACATACGGTAATGGAGTAAAGATCACATACTTTTTTCATTACAATGCATGGGTTTTAGACTAACAATAAGCGAATGTTGAAATGAAAAGATTAATCTTAAGACTTAACCGACTCTGGAAAGTTTAAAAAAATCGCTTTATATATTTTATATTACTAGTTACAGCATCAAAAATTTAATGTGTGCATTACATATTACAGTCTAATAAAGTGAACCATGTTAGACTATAAATTATTTTTGGAAAAATATCTTGTAAATGTAAAATTTTACAATAATGTAACTTATCAACATACATTTTACACAAGTGTGAAACCACAAATACTGTATTTTAACACTATTTTAGCAAACTTCAAGGCTCACGTTCCTTTGCATGCCTTCTGTCACATTGTAATTTTTGTGAAAATCACATCAAAAGGAGGTGTTGAAAACACTCATCACAAAGATGGTTGACAAGGATGAGACTGAAACTGAAGAGTCTGGTTCGTTAGGGAAGTAGTGCAAACAATGCCACTATATTTAGCAACTCCAACCCACCTAATGTACTTAGAAGTACAAGATGTTTAGTGCTCAGAGACCTGGCCAAGGTTCATCCTGCATAAAATATATACAATCAACCATGACAATCGATCATGAAAACAGACTCCATGAATCGAAGGCTAATAGCTGTTATTGGAAAAGAAAAATTACTTTATTGGTCACCAAGAAACTGATGAAAGCTTTTGCTTACCTTTACCTTCATTTTTAATGTTTAACATTTTGGATCATCTGAGACTGTTTTTGATCAATAAAAAAATACTACGAAAAATAATACTACGAAACAAGACTTGCCTTAGCTGAATTAAATGAATGACATTACCAGCCCTTTGGCAAACTTTATGGCATATGGAAGATGTTATTCAGATGTGTTGGTGCAGGAATGTACTGAAAACTTGCATGTTTTATGAATTCTGAATATTTGTCAATTTTGGCAGGAAATTTCTTACACATTTTTAATGTTCTTTATACATTAGTATCAAATTTTATTTAATGAAATGGAAACTCCATCAGGGACAATATTAATCATTAAGGAAAAAAAGATAATGGATGTACTATTAAAGACTCTCAAACAGATTTTTGAGATGCCTTGGATTATTGCTCTGATTTGGTTACATAGTCATTGAGCTATCCATTCCGTGTGCATATTTTGACTGGGTAACATCAACCTTGTTTGAGATCAAGAAGATCTTTAGCAAATAAGAATGAAGGATAATAAAAGTTTTCACTTGGCCTCTATATAGTGAAAAAAACATTTTTACAAAGAACACAAATATAAAATATACAGTTATGGAGAGGCCACTGAAGCATGGAAATTGCGTGTGGATTTTATAAGCCTCATTTCTTCTGACTCCAATATTGTTTTAATAATAAAAAAATGCTCAAAATTGACTAACAATATTGAGTAACAATAAAGACATTCAATCATCACCAGTGGTCCTTTTTACAGTCTGACAACAATGGCTCATGTTAACATATGGTAATGGAGCAAAGATCACAAAGGGTAACTTTTTTATTACCATCATGCTTCATATATATATATATATATATATATATATATATATACATATATATATATATATATATATATATATATATATATATTATATAAATATATATATATATATATATATATATATATATATATATATATATATATATAAATGGTTTGGCTCCGTCTACACAATCGATAAGAAGCTGGTAGCTTTAGCTGCTGAAATCTGCTTTGTTGACCTTGTGTTTACACAAAAAATAAACCAATGGTCTAAGTTATTAATATAATCAAGTTTCATAAATTGTTAAAATTATAAAGAGCATCACAATAAGCCTCTAGTTTAAATTACTGAAATATTTTTCAAAAGTATAGTTATAATGTGGCTTATTACATTACTTGCTGCCCATGCTGCAGTCAGACCGGGGATTAAGGCTATGTCATGAAACGGGTGGGGGCGGGGGGCAGGATTTCATTGAAAACAGAGTCTTACTTCTGAGTTGAAGAATAACTCCAGGATATAAATTAAATCTCAATACAAATTAACACTTTGTAATACCTAAGGTAACATTTTATCATATGTGCTTATCCCAGACGTTGAAATCTGTAAAATAGCATGATATAGGACCTTTAAATTGAGGTAAAACATGTGTGTGATTCAGGACGTAAGAAAGTGGACCAGAAAATAACTTATCGCTCGATTGACTTTTATTCATATTTTTTTGCCAGGGGACCCATGGGCCAACCAGAAGGGGAGAAGACTTAGGTTCCCCATACTCATGTATTGCCTGAGTGCAACTGAAAATGATTAAACCATTCAGTGCTCCGTTATTCTTCTTACACCTATTTGGTCTCTTGTGCGGAAGTCCATTTTCTGCTGTTATGATTTGGATAAAAGTAATTTATTTTCAACTTCAATCAGCATTGTAAGGGTGGAAATCTTTTCCTGATGTATGGTACATTTGCAGGCATATGGAACTTTGCCCCGGGATCAAAGTGCTCTTCTGTACGCCTGGTAGGAGGACAGATTCCTTGGTACTTTGTTCTTTGAAGAGATTCATTTAAGATACTCACATTTTTTAAAGGACCAGTTTAAATTCTGGAAAGATCACAGTTCGAGTTGAGAAAGTTTCCACATATTGTTGTGACAGTGTAAACCTATAAAAAACAAACAAAAAAAGTATCTGGAATTCAATCACAACTCTTGAAATATTAATTTCTTTAGGTGTCACCTGAGGTTACACCAAGCAGAGTTGTACTTCTCTGGAGGTGTGCTTCCACTAAACACGTCCCATTTCCAAAGATCAACATGATAGCCAAAAGGAAGGAAGGCTATGGTTTCCAGAGCGATCTTCAACAGGAAGTTCAGGTCAGTTTCCGGTGAAAGTTGAAAGTGGTTATTCTATTTAAGATAAGTCAGTTGGAATTTCTTGTGGTAAAGATAATAGGTTATTACCAGTGTCAGAGGTCATAGACTCTAGTAGGTTGATCTTGTAAAGGTGCTTGGGTGTTGAAACTGAGAGGGACATAAGGTCATTGGTAGCTTCATGGAAAGCAGGGTTGACACCACTACAGAAGCCCACAGGCAGATCTTTACAATACAGGAAATATTCAATGTGGCCCATCTCATGATGTACAACGAAGAGCTCCTCCATGGTCACAGTAGTGCACTGCTTAATCCTAGAGGGGGTGAAACATGGTCTGCCTGATGTTTGTGGTTGCCTTTCCCAAACAACGCTAGTATTCCAGATTGCAGAGCAAGTGGGTTATCCATAATCATGTTTACGCAGGTTAATATTTTACCTAAAGTCTTTGCAGTTGTAGAAGTCCCAGGCAGAGACATGGCACTCAAACTCCCACTCAACAGGTTTAACGAGCATCCAGCCTTCCCAGAACTCTGGGGGCATCTCCTTTAATCCCAGAGTTGAAAAACTCCTCAGCCACATGGAACATGTGTGTGAGATTTTAGCCCTGCAGGCAGTCTAATTTTTTAAAACAATTTTATTCTAAGGCAACGGTTCTTACCATCGCCTTGAGAGGCTTTATTACGGAGCGCCACAAATCTTTGGTAATGCTTCTTAACAGGTACACCTGCTTTATTGTGCCAGCTCTCCAAAGGAAAGAGCAGTTTTTTGTAGCTCCTTGATTTGGTCAGTATTCCTGAGGGTTCTTTGAGAAACAATTACCAGTTAGACAGGAAAGCCCACATCTGGAATGCTCACATTATGCAAATTCTTATAGAAGAGCAATGCTTTCTTTTAGCATTATAAGTTAATGTGGAGCTTGCCGCTTTGCATGGAATCACAGAAAAATAGGCGTAAATTACATCAGTGCCATGATAGAAGTTAAAATATAATTTCAAATACCAGAAAATATGTAAAAGTTGATCATTTGTTTAATTAATACAATTTACATTGGATTGCTTGTTTAATGCCAATCCGACTAAACATGTACATCTTATACAAATTATTTCATTTTTGGTTGAGCTGGGGTTTTTTTCCCCAATTATCTTGTACATGCAAGTTTACCCTCGAAATGCATTAAGCAGTTTCTGCAAAAAACAGCTGGCCGAATAACTGCGTCATAAAAGCTATTAACATTGCATTTCATTTACATCCTTCCACACCACCTCTGAAAATAATTATGCCACAGAAATAATCGTTTTCATTTATAAACGCTGGCTCACCATTTCTAGCCCAAATAAAATGTTGAACCTTTTCGTCGTTGCCGCCTAAACAAAACATTTACGTGAAAAAGAGTTAAATTACCAGGTTCTAGACTCCAGCTTAGATTGGGCAGTGGGTACACCTTAGTTGTTGAATAAATACTTGCCATGATGCTGATGATTGCATGATGGATGGTGTTATACTACAAAGAGAAACATATTTATGGAAATGTATTGGCTGTAAGTGACAAAGTGTTAACTTTCTGCCATTCTAGTGCATACTATGCCTCTATTCGTTCAGCCTGTGGAAGGTTGGCAGTATTCCGTACCTTGACACCACCAATCAGGCTTCTGTCTTTCTCAGAAAGAGTTTAGTACTGCCTCAGAGAACACCTGCTTGGCCTTCATGGCCAAGGCTTCTGAGAACTTTTGATATGCAAGGCTTGCATCCACCTTAAGACAAGATATGGTAAAAAGTAAGTGACAAGTGTTAGAGGAAGGTTCAATGAATAATTTACACAATGTGATTCTAAACTTAAAAAAAGACAAATGTTTCAGTCAGAGGAAAGTTTGTTTGCCAGTACACTTCTGGGGCCTCTCATACAAACGGATATTTAATCTACAAAGTTTATACATTACCAGCCAAGCACATGCATGGAACTTTAAGGGCCTATATCATGCAAATTCAAGTTTTTGGAGTTTTCAACCATCTGGTAATGCAGTTTTCTCAATAAAAAACCCCCACCAGACAGGTTTTTGGTTTAATTCATGCATGTCTGAGTAATCCTCCTGAATTCTGCCCTCTGAGCAGCTGCCACTCCCTCTCCTAGAAAACGACTGAGTGTTCAACCAGTGACATCACTGGTTGAAAGCTTAGTGCTAGAGGGGTCTGCACCTCCCCTAGAGGCAGAACAGCTTACCTCTGCATCACCGCTCGCTCCTGAAGGCAGTGGGTTTGGCATTTGCGGAAAAAACACATCACGCTATATAGCTTGCCATCACCAGTGTGTGAATGTGTGCGCGAATGAGTGAATGTAGTCTGCAGCGCTTTGGGGTCCGTAGGGACTGAGTAAAGCGCTCTACAAATATATTCCATTTACCATTTACATTACTTTCCCACAGAAGAGGAGCTGAAGAAGAAAGAGTTGGAATTTGTTTTTGGGACACCACCGCCAAAATACAATGCTCAGTTAAGTATTTGTTAAGTCACTTCATAAGTAAAAATAAATTGTGTTAAAATGTCAACCTTTACAAGGTGCTTAGAGATGAGCAGAATGAAAGTAAATTTCCTTTCAAATATATATTTGAATTAAAATAAAATGTACCTTTTGATGAGCACGATAAAGCTGTCATGTTTACATCTACCAGTCAATAGCGGTCGCCATTGCAGGTTGCCGTATTCTCTAGTATGTATTATATTTGTATGTGCATTGCTATTTAATTTAGTCCAAGGTAGAATAATGCTTTTTTTCTGTTAAACACATTAACATTTATTCATAACAGTTGTGTATTTGTTCTCTACCACTGTAGGTGGTGGCCGGGGGTGGCACGTGCCACTCCTAGAATTCGATAGGCCACCCAAGGTGCACAACCCCTGTGGTGTTCTGAATGAGGTCATAACCTTGTTTTTTCATATGAAGGTTTATGAATGTTACAATTTTGACATTAAAGAGGAAATTTGGCATACTACATTTGTGCTTTGTGCTGACTGTTGCCCAAGTTGTCTGATGTTGCGGCTCAATGCTTTAGAATAATTTTAGTTTCAGCAATTGTTTTACAAAAGGGAAAAATGTCAGTTATTTTAAAAACATTTATCAGAACGAAGGCGCGGGACATACATTCCTTTTTTTATTACTGCGGGTGCCACCCCAGCAGAACCAGCTGCCCCTCCTGTGTCACCCCTGAAAAAAAAATTCTGGATACACCACTGTTCTCTACTTTTCCCTAACCAGACCAGACCCCTTTACTGCAGGATTAACCTGAGTGTCCCGGTCCTTGAACCAAGAAGATTCCAGTTTTTGATTATTCCACTAAACAGAAAAAATTGGGTGATAGGAGCTGAATATGACCCTGTCTGTACAGTATGCACGTGTACCGCACAAATCCAGCTAATTTCTACCTAAACACATGCATAATATTTATGTGTGGAACTCAGCTATCACTCATCTTTTCTATTTGGGAATATAATGATTTCTCATGCAGCTACCGTAAGAAAAGAAGGATGGACCGAACCAGAACTTTGTAAGAAAACTTATCTTTCAACAGCAATAAGGTCCATAACACTCTCTGCAGTGAATGATTCACCTGATACAATGCCAAGCTGAATGGGAACATCACTAATACAGGAGAAAAATCAGCTGACGTCACCATGGTCATCAGTAGCATCCAATCAGACCAGATTCCAGAGATTTTTCCTTTACTGCCCATGCTGCATTCAAGTAGAGCAGGGAGAGTGAGCTATTGAAATATTATAGCAACTCTAAAATTATTTTAACATGTTTTATTCTTGAATATGGGCAAAGTATTATTTAAACATTTCTAAATATTAAATCTGTTTTCTGCTCAGACTATGTCCGATTGAACATTTTTTGTTTAAATCCAGTCCGATCTCTAGTCAGTCCAACACTTTCAAACTTTTTTTTAAATTAAAGCACATTATATAAAACTAATTTCAAGAATGACAGGGAGGAATTTAGGAAAAAAAGGTTATTTGTTTAATAATGATTAAAGTAAAAAGACAACATATGAACATTTGTATTAATTGTTCTTGATTAGTGTACAGAAAATGTAGCAAATCATGACTTTAAACCACCAAAGGCATACAGAACTATCATTTGCTGTTGGGAACCTTGGAAGAATGATAGGTGAAGAGGTTATTCAGCAAATTAACAATATCATGTTTTAATCTTATTTTCTCTTATTGTTTTTGGTGGAATTTTCTAAAATAAATGTCCTGTTAAAGATAAAAAAATGTAAAAGGATTAGGTAAGATCTGCAATATATTTACATTTAACCGGGTTGTGGAATACTTTTATCATACATTACAGTTAAAGCAATAAATTACAAGGAAAATTCAGTCACCACATTATCATTTAGATTTTTCAAGAAAGCGAGGACAGGTTTAAGGGGAATAAACAAAACCAATTACAAATAAGAGCCTCCTTTTGAGGATTATTCTACTACAAAAAACAGGACAGATATTTTCACAACCCCTTGGGGTTTAAGAGTTATAAAAGTAACAAAAAGCTGAATGTCATCACCATAGCAGTGATTAGTGATATCACATATTTTTTAAGATACCATATCACCTTTATTTATAAAACACTTTAAAATAAACTAGGGTTCACAAAGTGCTGTACACATGCAAATAACATTGAAGTGCACAAAAATAAATGAAACATGGTAAAAGTAGAATCAACCTCTTTAATTGTGCCAAAGGCAGAGAAAAGAAAATTTTGTTTTTTTGGAATGATTCATAAAGTCAGAAAATTAGAATCATACAGATAAAAAAAATCATACGCCTGATGGATGCTGAAATAAAGTGTTAAAGTAATCCTTTCTAGATTTAAATAAAGGCATGGATTACTGTTTAGATTATATGTGTTATATCATATAACAAAAGGAGGAAAAGGAGGCAATTAAATCTTTACGAGTAACTGAACACAATTTAAAGTTTGATATAGCAAAAAACATATTTCTAAATCCTAAATACAAAGACTACATTTAGAGTTATACCAGCCATGCCTCCCCAACATCATAGTGTCAGAGGCTGAGCTTGAATGCAGGGTTACTAGGACTGCGCATTGTCCTGCAGCACTGTAAAATGAATCATTTGACACACACAAAAAATAGTTGATTTAGTAGATGCCGCTCAACAAAAAATAAAAACAGGCTGAAATTTGTTTAAGAAGTCAATGAGAGCATCTAAAAGCTGTTATGGAACCATCCCTTTGAGCAATAAAACGAACTTCAGCAAGAATTGCGAAGAAATAAATCCAGTCAGTTTTCAAAAGATTGTGTTGTTGGACAAATCCGCAAAGAAGAGCTGTGGATAAATGTGCTGTTAGTTCAAGTGAAGCTCCATCTGGCCCACAGCAGCAGCAGAGTACTGGTGTACACAGCCAAAACCAGCAGGTAAAGGCGAAACAATAAGCGGTCAAGCCGCAAGCAGAGGGACAGCCATTCGGCCTGAGCAGAAGACTCGCTGTCCTCCTGGGAAAAAGCAATCCGAAGAGAAACCAGCTCTTGGAGAAGCCACTCCAGTCCAGAGGGGGGATCTGGGATATCATTCAGGGAGAGAAGATCATCCTCCACGGAGCTTTCAAGCTCATAATCTACCAAAAGATAAAAAGAAGAAAGTTTTACAGGAAGTGACTAAAGACACAATGCAAACACATGTGAAGAACCAGAATAAATGTAGAAGGCAGGTATCTTGTTTGCTTCAGTTTTTACAGGTCAAGCTGTCTCACAAAAGAAGAAAAACATGTGTCTCAGGTGTTTGTTGACTTTGCTGTTATTTCTTGAGTGAAGACAAAAATGTTTCAGATATCTCTGATGTCCCGCTGACAGGTGCTGGGTTTTCAGGTTCGCCGCGTACCTCCAGGTGTGTTGATGTGGTCAAGGGTTTTGATGGAGGTCAAAGCGCTCTCGCTGAGTCCAGCTGAGCCGTACTTGTCTAGCAGGCAGGCAGACAGTGACATTTGCTTGACCTTCTTCTCGCTGTGATGGAGCAGCTTCACTACCAATATTGACTTGATTAGACTGAGCATCAGCATGGCCATGCACACCACGAAGAACACACCTGAAAGGAGATTGGAGCAGAACAGGTTCCCTGTTATTTTACTCAGTGGATCAATTATCCCAAGAGGCAGAGAAGAGTGTTACTACTCTCCTGGTTTTGCCAGAATGATACAAAATTTTTTCCCTTTACTTGCGTACTGTGTGACTTTTCTTAGACCTAAAAACTGCTTGAACTGACACTAAATGCAAATCTTTACTGTTTTTAACATTAACCCAGGAAAATGTGTTGACACTAAAATTAATCTCTTGATTATTATAGTATATTTTGTCTCTCTTTGCCAGCATGGCTCAAAGGTCAAAAACAAGAAAAATGAAAATTTTTCAGGAAATACATTGTGATATGCATCGTTTCCTAAAACGGAACTCTCAAAAATCTGTTTTTCAAGTATTTAATTTCCCTGAAATAGCTACATTTTAGGCTTTTTTCTGTACTGTTGATCCGTCCAATGATTTTAATTTCTTTTTTTGTTATATAGTTATGAAAATTATTACATTTTAATGATGAAAATGTATATTAAATTTTTTGTGAAATAATGTCAAAGTGTTGGATTTTTCCATTTTCTCAACGACGTTTTAAATGTCATTTTTGATGTCTTGTTTCATTTTTTATTTATATGTTTAATTTCATATCAATACTTTAATTCTTTTTAAAAAATCAGGCAGTTGGTCTTTTTTAATATTATTATTTAAACAGAAGAGCAGTTTTATTGCTTATTGCTGATGAGTCCTCCATCCTGTATTTTTAACTCTTGACATATTTTCTGCTTTATCTTTAATTTAATAAAGTTTGATGCTGCCTCAGAGATAGATTTTTTTAAGCCTTTTGAGTCTTTCCAATATTTTTTGTTAAATTTTTGTTTTTGTTTCTGGACAGGTCTGCTGGCAAGCCATTCACTTGGTATGGCTGTTTTGAAGTGTGGCGATGCATCTGGGGCCTTCTAGAGGGTGGCTATTCGGGTCATGTTTTTGGATCGTGGGAGGAAGCTGGAGGGAACCCACGCATGCACAGGGAGAACATGCTAACTCCATGCAGAAAGACCCTAAGCTGGGAATCAAAAGCAGGATCTTACTGCTGCAAGGCAACAGTGCTACCAGCTGTGCTTCTGTGCAGCCTGGTATTAAAGGTGTCTTATTTTAAGATATTACATCTATAAAATAAGACTTAAAATAGATTAAATGAAATTTAATCTATTTTAACCCTAACCCTAACCCAGAAATCAATCATTGATGTTTAATAACCCCTATCTGGGTAACATCCTACAGGATACAGACATTTAATGCCTTGTTATTCCAGCTGTTTACCCATAACACTGTTTTTTTTCCCCACAGATATTTAAGCACTTCTAAATAAGTTATTTACAAAATCCGATCCTCTCATATTAGTATGTATGTGAAATATAACAATTATCACCTCACAATGTTAATCTTTGCTCATAACGTTTGTTATTTTGACCTTTATGTGAATGTATCAGTTGTTTTTTTAATGCTGGCTTGAGGTCACATGACTTTGGGGTTTTCCCCTCCCCCTCCTGAAATATATCCATTGATGTAAAGTACAGGTGGTTGATAACCCTCTTGTTCACAGCCTAGAAAATGTTTGTATTTCCCAGGATACGTAAACCATTAAAGGGTTAATGTGATTTAGTTTACATCAACCATGACATGCATCATTTACTTTCATTTTGTCCTGCATTATTATTTGAGCAGTAACTTTTTCAAGATTTGAAGACATATTTATATCCATGATTTTAAAAATATCACATTCCAGTCAGTAACTGTAATTTTTAAACTTTGTACAAATCCATTGGACTGGTTGGAAAAATATGTTTTTCTCAACATCAGGAGACATCGTACCAATGAGAGGAGTCCTGACAGCGGTAGCAGGCAGTTCATCCATCAGGTTGACCCTAAATACGGTGTAACCCAGCAGAATGCTGATCTTAAAGGCAATTCTTGTACCGCTGTCCAGAGGCAGGTAAAAGCTCACCACATCCACCAGCATGAGGAAGATGCTGGGAATAAGGAGGCCGACCACATACAGCAGGGGGCGTCGGCGGATCAGCAGCTGGACAGATCATACACTGAATTAGCAGCTGAAAGGACAAAGAAACATTTCTACGGTAGCTACATGAAGTCCTTACCAACCAATTCATACAAACAGAATAACACCAATGCCTAACTCTAGCTTGAAGTGAACAGTCAGCAATGCCTTTAAATTAAAACTGAACCAATGATTGTGTTTTGCTTTCCTCAAACCTATCAGGTAAGTCGCTGCTTAAATAAAAAGAAACAAAACAAAAGAATAGCAGGAAGAAAATGTGCACTTAAAGAACAACATATGTCAAAGTTAAATAGTTATAATGATCAGACTTTGAATTCTCTGATTCTTGATGTTATGTTGGAAATGATATTGTTGGAGAGGTGAGTCTTTCTGCCATAGAGGAAAGATTGATCAAAAAAGGTAGAATTAAATGCTGTAGAAGTGTAGAGGCAGGGGGAGATGGTGTTCTCGAAGCCTAAATTGGATGTTCAAAGGTAAATCCAGTATTACAGAAGGGTACACAGGGCAAACATGAAGACAGGGTAATCTGGCAAACTGTGTGCGTTCTGATGGCTCCTTTATACTGGGAGGCTTGAAAATCTGTTGGTGTAGCATGCCACAGCATCGCCTTCCGGCATATCTGAACCTTCAGCTTGTGTGAGATCGCCTCAGCTAAACCAAGTTGACACAGAACCCTTGGACAGAAAATATATGCAGCGTACATATACCCCACTTTACAATAACATTTAAGGACCTTGTTGTAAAAGGACCAAAAGGTCCAACTCACATTATGTGGAAAGAAAACATCTTTATCATCCTTAAAATTCTGTAGACTGAAGAGACAGACTGAGAACACCATGTAATCTGATGTTAATCTAACACAGCACTTCAGAATCAGAACAATAAAAGTGAATCCTAATTTTGAGTCATTAGTTTTTTCTTTTTTTTTTAAGTGGAGAAAAATCCTCTGCTATACCTTTAGGCTCACCTGCCTAGTGTCACAGGACATGGATCCAAAGTATAAAATTAGGACCACCTTTGAAAAGATTGAAAGAAAACCTCTAATGCTGCGTTCACACCGCCCCAAACGGCAGCCTCAGTCGCGGCAAGATTACATGTAAAGTCTATGGTCGAGTACGTCAGAGCCTCTGCGGTGCGTCGTGTGTGTTGGCTTCGTTAATTTTTCAAGTGTACCAAACGCAAGCAACGCAGAAGTTCAGATAGCTGCACTTTTGACAGACTTGAAGCAGTTCGCCAACCACAGCTCTTGTGTAATGAACATAATGAGGTCCAGAAACATGCAATAAATCATGTGCTGTTCTGCTGTAAACAAGTGCATTCACAACTTTAAGCATGTGTAAATGAACCACGCCACAAGCCAATCAGAGACAGATTGTTTTCATCCAATCCTTGGATTAAAGACCCAATCAAAAACAACTTGTCAAACTAATCCAGGAAGTGGTGAAAATTATAAAACAAAATAGAAGAATTTAAGAAAAACACAAGAGAATATAATGCATTTGAATTTTGTAGCCACGGCCACTGAGACTGTGTCGTTTATCATTGTGTCTCTGTGTTGCTCTGGAGACCTGTCCAGTGTGGACCCGACCTTTTGTCCACTGACCCAGTCAGTTACATGACCCTAAACACACTAGTTTCAGGCCATGCAGTGACCTGCTGCTGGAAATGGTGCTCAGACTCGGAGCCAGAGAAAGTAAGAAAGGTAAGTTGTGGCTTATTCTGGGGAGGCTCAGCAAGCAGTTTTTTATTTATTTAACTCCTTTGTGTTTTTATATCCCGTTGGCAGTATATTACATCATTCTAGGTTAAATGTGCCATTTTTTATTACACCCTTTCTATGTAAATATGCATACTGTGCATCAGTTGAAATCTAAGATTCTTGTGATTCCCATACTAACAATCATAACAGTAGACAAAGTAAATGTTTTTGCAAAACCACTCAGAAAGAAAAATGATATACAACTCATTGTTCGAAGCCACATATCATTGAAAGAATCACAGACAAAAATCACAACAAAACTTTCTTTTTATATCCACAATGGTCCAATAAATCTCTCACGTCTTATGTTCACTGTCCAACATAATCTGCCTTAATTATAATTACAGACACGGCCGATGCACACAAAGCACCGCAAAGACTCAGACGCCCCTCTGACAGCCTTAACCACAGACTTTAAATGTATTCTTGACACTGACGTTTGGGGTGATGTAAACGCACCATAAGACTGTTGATATATTAGCAGTAATCAGTTACAGGAATACATTCCTTTTTTTTTCAGTCACTTAGTAATGTAATGTATTAGTTAATAAAATATACAGCAATATATTACAAGTTACAATTTTAGTAATTCAAGTTACAAATGCATTTTAAATTGTTTTTTTGGCCAACTAATATAACAGACCAAATCAAGTTGGATATGGTAGAACAAGATCCACCATCCACGTCCTGTTGCTCAAAACTAAAACATCACAGAATCAGGATGGCTGAGGAAAAGATCGACTGTACATTTAAACTGTAGCCAACAGCACCCTCTTCTGGTTGTCTTGGGTCAAAACCTTGCATGGTTGCAACTTAATTTACACAGACGTAATCTGTCTTGGACCCATCCTAGTATTGGGCCCATCCATTGATGCTGGGCCTTAATGTGGTCGTGGTACAAACAAGTATTAATTTTAGGGGGCACTTAACCATGCAGAATTTTGTTTGATGATTTGAAATATTTAAATGAGCAACAACAAAGTAAAAACATATGAAAGTAGACATATTTTTGTATGTAGGCCTATTTTTAACAGCACTATATCTTCCATGTGATATACACACACAGGAACAAAGCTACCAGAAACCCTACAACATCTCAGTGAGCCATGAAATCCTCCATTACTGAGAGGCCTTCGTTCTTTGAGCTGAATAAACAGCAGCCCTCCCTGCTCTCCACCTGCAATGGGCTATGGAGCAATTCTGCTCCCAACTAACAAGAGGTCCATTGATCAGGCAGCCACTGAGACAGTCTCATTATGGTTGCTCACCCTGCCTTGTCTATCAGCTCCTCTCTCCATCCGTCTCTTTGCTTGCCAGAAGCAGCTACCGCCTCATCATTTGGAATTAGCTCCGTTGCTCAATCCGTGAAGGTCGCAGCCAATTGCTTCACGCTTTTTTTTTTACACTTTTCTACACTGTTTTAAAGGGTGACACATGCAGAGCTGCACTTTACGACGAGCAGTCACACTGCATTTACTCGCTCTGTTGTAGCACACAATCCTCAATAACTGCTGACATTAGGAACAGATTAAATGAGATTACTTTTTTTATTACAATTACTTTCATAGAAAGTCTCCTCAGGGTGAAGTACAGTAAAGATGCGTGCCTACATACATTGAACTGGATCTGAGCATAGTCAGCGTCGTCTTGGCGGATCTGCCAGTAGTGCGAAGGAATGGACAGCAGTTCCCATTCTCCATCATTCATGAACTCCCTCTTATCGTTAGCTATGGCCTCTGCGCTCCTCCACAGTGCCAGGTCGATTTCTTTCACTGCCGTGAAGGAGATAAAATAGGAAGGAAAATAAAAGGAGCGGCAAGATGGAAACCCAACCACAGGAAGAGGGGAATATAATGTGTTCTTGGTTTTGTTGCAGTGAAGGAAGGAGCATGTTTGTTTAGATAAGCGTAGGTTGGATATCTTAGGATTTTACTAGAATATTACCAGAAAATCTGTCCAGTTCCTGTCAGTTTACATTTAGGAGAAAAATACCAGAATACAGATTTAAAATATAGAATTATAATTTCGAAGCCCAGAACCTCCACTTTGCGTAATATATGGTAACCAGCTTTTTAACGAGGTAAAGAAGCCAAATAAACACTAAAAAAACAAATATTTTTGACACATTTCTGGAGATAGAAAATACATTAAAGGGACTATATCATGCTATTTTACAGCTTTCAACTTCATTTACACATAATTTATTATGTTGTGTTTTACATGATGGAAAGAACATGAGAAACACATGTGGTTCTCACCTGGGTTCTGTTTGCAGGAGACTGCATGTCTTCCAAATTTAAAACATTTTTGGGACCATGTAATCACATGGGAAATTATGTGAATTTCTGTATTGAGAAATGTAGATTTTCATTAAGTTATGCAAAAAGAAAAACAGAATTTTTTAAATCGCAGATTTGTGCTCTGCAACCCTAACCATCCTGTAAGACTTTTTCACCTGAGCTGTTAATATCCAGGGTTGGAATGTCTTTTATCCTCCAGACAACATCTCCTGCGTCGACCTATTCAACTTTCTGTTACAGAAAGAAGCATAGCGCTCATCAGAAGTTGGGAGGCAAACCTGAGTGAAGCCAGCTGCGAAAGGTGAGGCTGCAGTTCTGCTTGTCGAAGGGAAAGGCGTACATCTCCAGGCTGCACGCCAGCACTGCCTGGATTGGCCGGTAGTTCTTCACAGAACCAGAGGAGTTGACGTAAACGAAGGGGATCGGAGGGGACTTTCCCTCCACCACACTGACAAGAAAAGCATGAAGCAGAGGAATCGTATCATTTATAACTCAACATTTCTCACCTTTAGTTTCACCTCTTATTACAAAGCATAGCACCTGTTATAGTTTATTTACCTCAGAGCTCCCTGTTAAACTGCTATAAGACAGACTAAAGACTATTAGCTCTTCTATTTAATATCTGTAGGTAAAAATATCCCTGCTGGGTAATTTTGTAGTAATACAAAAAATAAAACATTATTTAAAACAAATTTGTATGTCACTTAAATTAAAATATACGAAATAAATATAATTGTGTGAGTTTTTTATAAGGCAAGGCAATTTTATTTACATAGCACAATTTCAACACGAAGGCAATTCAAGGTGCTTTACATGATTCAGTGGTAAGGAAACCAAATACATGATAAAAATAAGAAAATTAAAACAGATCATTACTAAAATAATTGCATTTAGTAACTGAAGCATGAAAAAGAAAATTTATGAGAGTATGAAATTTAAAAACAAATAAAGCATCAGAATAAAAAGAGAAGGTGTAAAGAACAAATTTATGCAAAATAATATAGGTTAAAAACAGATAAAACACAATCGGTTAAAAAATAAAACAATCAAACCACGAGAATTAAAGAGTGGTCAGAAACGCAATTTAGGACTCAAGGGCAACTCTGAATAGTAGAGTTTTCATCTTTGATTTAAAAGAGCCTAATGATTCAGCATTTTTGCATTCTTTTGGAAGTTTGTTCCAGATTTGTGGAGCATAGAAGCTAAAAGCTGCCTATTAAATATGTAATATTTAAAAATGTTTTTTTCCATAGCTTAACAAAAGTACACTGCAAAATTGGATGATTAAATTAAAGGTTTTTAAATAAATTATAGATATCTGTATTAGTATTTAACATTTAATTAAAAAATCATTAAAGTAATCATTAAATACGTAACATCAATTCATGGCAAAATAAAAAGGCGAAAAAATGACATATCAATTATATGGCTTTTACAGAGTCAGTTATTATTAGGTTATAAGGTTGTGACATGTAATCTTAAAAACATTTTTAAAATGTAGCCTGTCATGGTGATACGGTGCATGATTACTATATTTCATTGTATGGAACTCAGGAAGATTAACAACTCCTGTGGAAACTAATGAGGATCCATGAGGATCACAACTCCCTGTGCGCTCAGCACATCCTCAGCAGGTCCAGATGCGCTAAATGCGCATTGAGTTATGAAATATCTACATAACTGACAGGTTTATGGCCATTAGAGTGTTAATTATCAGTAGGTTTTATTGTGTGAATGACATTTTTTGTTTGTCAGCAAAAACTTAAATTTGCTGGCAAAAAATTAAGACATGCCTCTCAGAGGCAGTAAAAATAGACGCTGAAACATGTTTATGTTTAATAAATTACAGTGCGCCTGGAGCGCCTACTTATTTGCCTGTTGTCACAATATTTTGTGTCTTCTGATGGTAACACCCAAATTGTATGTTCAGCATGGGGAAAAGCGTTAATTGGATTGCATGAGTCTTGTTCCAGGTTTAACGGGTACAGTGCTCTCTGCAACATGTTAGTAAATCAGCTACAGCCTGTTTTCGCGATGCTGTGTGGTTTGCGGCTGTTTTGCGGCTGTTTTAACAGTCGCAAACCCTTGATAAATCGGGCCACAGAATCTTTATTTAAAATTCTTTCCATATCTCGATAAAACTACTCTGTAAAAGAGGAAAGCAAAGTGACATTTCTTAATAGATTTAGCATTTCAAATTAACTTTGTCAGTTCTCTACTTTAGAATCCAGTTACATTTCATTATAGCAAACATAGGTATTCTTGAAATAATTATAATTATTTTAAATCATAATGTGTTAGAAATATGATGTAATAACTGAAGACGAGGAGCAGAGATGCACAAATGAGAAAGTTCTCCTTACAATTCGGTGACAATGACATCTGGTACCCATATAGCATCGGAAGATAGGGAGAGTTCAGTGATGCCATCAAAGTCCTCAGAGTCCCAAACGAGGAACTCATCCCTCCAGACCTAAAAACAACAGAAGAAGTTGGATTACTTTTAAAGGCTGGCTTTCCTAGGCAAATTAAAACATTAAGAGAAAATCTACCTGTCTGTACCAAATGCTTATAGTTATCGTCTGAGTCTTTCCATCCTGGGAAACAGAAAAAACTGTCAGTGGTTTTCATTATAAATATTAAATTCATTTAGTGTTTGACATTAAACATATATAAATACAGTGGGGCAAAAAAGTATTTAGTCAGCCACCGATTGTGCAAGTTCTCCCACTTAAAATAATGATAGAGGTCAGTAATTTTTATCATAGGTACACTTCAACTGTGAGAGACAGAATTTGAAAAAAAAAATCCAGGAATTCACATTGGAGGATTTTAAAAGAATTTATTTGTAAATTATGGTGGAAAATAAGTATTTGGTCACTTCAAACAAGGAAGATCTCTGGCTCTCACAGACCTGTAACTTCTTCTTTAAGAAGCTCTTCTGTCCTCAACTCGTTACCTGTATTAATGGCACCTGTTTGAACTCGTTATCTGTATAAAAGACACCTGTCCACAGCCTCAAACATTCAGACTCCAAACTCCACTATGGCCAAGACCAAAGAGCTTTCGAAGGACACCAGGAAAAGAATTGTAGACCTGTACCTGACTGGGAAGAGTGAATCTACAATAGGCAAGCAGCTTGGTGTGAAAAAATCAACTGTGGGAGCAATTATCAGAAAATGGAAGACATACAAGACCACTGATAATCTCCCTCGATCTGGGGCTCCACGCAAGATCTCATCCCGTGGGGTCAAAATGATCATGAGAACGGTGAGCAAAAATCCCAGAACCACACGGGGGGACCTGGTGAATGACCTGCAGAGAGCTGGGACCAAAGTAACAAAGGTTACCATCAGTAACACACTACAACGACAGGGAATCAAATCCTGCAGTGCCAGACGTGTCCCCCTGCTTAAGCCAGTGCATGTCCAGGCCCGTCTGAAGTTTGCCAGAGAGCACATGGATGATACAGCAGAGGATTGGGAGAATGTCATGTGGTCAGATGAAACCAAAGTAGAACTTTTTGGTATAAACTCAACTCGTCGTGTTTGGAGTAAGAAGAATACTGAGTTGCATCCCAAGAACACTGGCCTAGCCAGTCTCCAGACCTCAACCCCATAGAAAATCTGTGGAGGGAGTTGAAAGTCCGTGTTGCTCTGCGACAGCCCCAAAACATCACTGCTCTCGAGAAGATCTGCATTGAGGAATGGGCCAAAATACCAGCTACTGTGTCTGCAAACCTGGTAAAGACCTATAGTAATCGTTTGACCTCTGTTATTGCGAACAAAGGTTATATTACAAAGTATTGAGTTGAATTTTTCTTATTGACCAAATACTTATTTTCCACCATAATTTACAAATAAATTCTTTAAAAATCCTACAATTTGAATTCCTGGATTTTTTCTTCACATTCTGTCTCTCACAGTTGAAGTGTACCTATGCTGAAAATTACTGACCTCTATCATTATTTTAAGTGGGAGAACTTGCACAATCGGTGGCTGACTAAATACTTTTTTGCCCCACTGTATTTTATCCAGTGTGGCTGCGTGTGGGTACAGCCTCCAGTACAACATCTATACCCCAATGAGAAGGAATCTAAGGCAAAAATCCAAAACCTCGTGACAATAACTTCTGAAACATCCATCCATTTTCTGAACCGCGTATTCTTCAAGGGGTCGCGGGGGGACTGGTGCCTATCTCCAGCTGTCAACGGGCAAGAGGCGGGATGCTCCCTGGACAGGTCGCAAGTCCATCACAGCGCCACACATAGAGACAGACAAGACAAACAACCATGCACGCACACACCCACAGACAATTTGGAGTGATCAATTAACTTGACAGTCATGTTTTTGGACTGTGGTAGGACACCGGAGTAACCGGAGGGAACCCACGTGGAGAACATGCAAACTACATGCAGAAAGGCCCTGGGCTGGGATACGAACCCACAACCTTCTTGCTGCAAGGCAACAGTGCTAAGCACTGCGCCACCGTGCAGCCCACGTTCTGCAACACTCCCACTATTTGATTACAATCAAACGAATGTGCATTGCAGTTCCATGAGGAGCAGGAAATGCAACAGTATTTAAAGTGAAACTTTTTTATTTAACTTTAGTAAATAGTTCTCTGTTAAGCTTGATTGGATCGATTATTCTTTAAAGTGAATAAAGGATAAATACTACTTAGGGGTGCATTGATACAGATACGGGTATCGGGGCCGATACCGTTCTTAAGTATCAGTATTCGTTTAAGTTAACCGATACCATGGACCAATACTTAAAATGTGTAAACTCTGCAATAATTTTACAGAAAATGTTTAGTTTTTACTTAAAAATTTTGTTCTGTGGTCTTTTAATCTAAAAAACATTTTTTATCTACTTCACCATCATTTGTTGTAACAAGCAGAAAACAAAATTAAACCCATCTTCCAATTGATTGCATTTTTTTGTGTGGTAGAAGTATCGGTAGTGGTACTCGGTGTCGGCAAGTACTCAGATCCAAGTATTGGTATTGTATCAGTTTGAAGAAAAAGTGGTACCGTTGCATCCCTTACACTATTGAAAAGGTAATAACTCGCGGGACTACAGATAAGTAGTATCACCCCGCATTGAATTTAAAAATAGACAGGTACATATATATTCGATCAGTCCCGATCAGGAGGCAACATCTGATTCCAATCAAGTCTGAAACCACGCCATCGGGCCCATTTTTCGATCACATTATTTTGAGCAGCACAACCCTAGTAATAAGATACCAAATTTATGTAGTATTTTTCATATTTTACAGATTCATTGAAATGTTCCTAACACATTTTTTAATTGTTAGAATTATTGTTATTTTATTTATTTATTGTATAACAAAATCTAAAATGACTGCGGTTTTTCTAAAACTTGAATAGTACACCCATTAGGATATTTAAATTTTATTAATACCGTTCAGACATTACAAGAAGATACTTTCTCATTCAGCGAGCAATGATGAAGCTGACATACCACATCGAGGACCGACTGCAGGATGAGGTCTACATAGACTGTTGTAGAACTGGTCCAGTTGTGAACAGGTCGAACTCCACAGTCGTATTTCCTCAGGAGGGTTCTAGTCAGTTGGTTCAGAGTGGACCTCTTTGGCTTCTCTGGCACACATTCAGCTAGATAAACTATAAGGTAAAAAAAGATAACCGAGCAAACAAGAACAGTACATTTTTGAGAAAGGGTCCTTAAGGTAGAATGTTTTAGCAGTTACTGATGTCTGGATCTTAGATATTCTTGCATGCTTCATGCATCCAGAAACAACAAAACACCTCAGTCTACATGAGCATGCTTAAACAAACTCATACTAAATGAATTATTAGGCAATCTTCTTCATATATCTTCACTATTGTATTTCAGTCATTTCAGACAAAGTAGAAATAAAGAAAAATTGACTATTCTGGGTTGTTGCTTTATGTTTTTTACTGCTTGTTTGAAATGTTGATCAGTCTCTTTCATTATACTGCAAAGAAAACGTAGAACTGACCACATAATAGCTGAAAGATTTGTTAAAAGAAGGATTTTTCATGGAGTTTGTTTTTCCTGG
Source organism: Apricaphanius iberus (assembly GCA_028564705.1). NCBI lineage: Eukaryota > Metazoa > Chordata > Actinopteri > Cyprinodontiformes > Aphaniidae > Apricaphanius > Apricaphanius iberus. The sequence goes on from JAPXFQ010000269.1 coordinate 2,262,512, forward strand.
TTATCATGTCTGTTTACACATGGTGCTTACTAATTTAACTACCATGTGACTGTTTAAGCTTAAGTCACATTAAGAAAAAGATATTTTAAATTCATTCGCATTGACTATGCCTCTAAAATATAATTATGTATTACAGGCTGATGGCCAAAGTTTATAATCTCTCCTAGCTCAAAATACAATCTTACCTGAGAAAAACAACGTGATCCAAACCAGCGACATAATAGGAAAACCAGCCATCCAGAGGTTTAGATTTTATCCAGAAGCCACATTCGAATGTTTGCTTTGTTAACAGCAAAATACCCGCTGTTTAAGCAAAGGAGTTCCGCTGTATGTGACGGGCTGGAACAATGGGCAGGATAGTGCAGACATTTTGGTTTGGACTCGTATTGATTTCCCAAAGTGCTGGTAAGATGATACATCTGATAGTGGAACATGCAGAGGAGATAAATCCAGGTTTGCTTTGTGCTGGTTCATTACCTCAGAAGCTTATAGGACACACCTGCTAATGGATATGATAACGAAGGACGGGTTGAACACTTATAGAAGGAAATACCATCAGATGTCTCAAAATTGATAAAAGACGTGCAAACATTTTAGCAATTTGCCTAAATATTTAGTGTATGGCACCGTCTTAAATATCACATGTTATCACGCAGGATTTTTATCTAGTTTTTGTATTAGGATTCCCACTCTGCTCCAGAAACAAACATATTAGATTAACTGGTCTCTCTAAACGCCTTTGGGAGTGCATTGGGATTTGATTCTTTACTGTATCTCTGGCAGTCTTTATGCAAGAGACAGGATCCACCCTGGATAGATCACCAGTTCATCACAGGGCAACACAGACAGAAAACCATGCACACACTCATACCTAAGAGCACATTTGGACTGAACAGTTAACCAAAATATTCTTGTGTTATATCAGTTCTGCAGTGTTTATGTTTAAGGTCGTGTTTGTGTTTTTCACCTTTGCTCTCATCTTCCCAGTTCCTTTGCAATTTTTCTTTGAGCATTTGAGTTTTGGCCGCCCAGCTGCTCCTGATCCCCCTAATTACCCCTGTGTGTGGTGTTGTTTATATCCACTCACCAGTTCTCAATGTCATGCTAGCTCATACTGCTCCCACGGTGTGCATGACTCTTATAAATTCTTGTTAGCTTAAAGGGAGAGTTCTTTTTTTTTACCTGAACCTTATTTTTAGCATTTGTTATGTTCACTTACTCACCCAGACAAGTTCGGAGCCACTTTGAGTCCTTTGGAAGAAGTTTGTATCCAGCTGCGATCAGCGTATATCCATATAATGGGGTGGGGGCAGGAGATTTTCTTCCTGTAATAAGACATTATCTGACCCAGAAATCCTTCATTTAATGAGGTTTTGTTATAAACCGTTAGCACTACTCCCCTCAGAGTTCAGAGCATCTCAAAAGTGCTTCTTAGTTCTTTTCTGTGGTAAATTAATGGCTATAACAAAAAAACACTAACATGCAATATATGGTCAATAACATTACTGCCGTGCTTCATCCCAGCTGTAGTCTGATCAGGACTTTCACTCTGTGCCCTATAGCGGTCGGTTAGAGAGAACTTACTACTGCAGACTTTAACATGGTTCACATTTACGTGTTTCCAAATTGCATTAACCAAATGACCAATTGGACTATAGTTTGGCTTCCACATGCTCCCTTTTTGCAACCTGCTCAGACTACAGCTGCAATGGCAGACGGCTGTGACGTCATTGAAATCCCAGGTTACCGTAAATTGGAATCGGTTCACTCCTCATCCTTCCTGTCTCCAGCTGTACATATTTGGGTCCAATTGTTCATTAAGGAAATTGGAGTGCCCAGAGAATACCCACACATGCACAAGGAGAACATCCAAACTCCATGCCGGAACTTTCTTGCTGACAGACAATAGTCGAACGTCTTTAATTTCTTCAGACCAGGGCATAAAGTGTTGCTATTTTAAAATGTTTTGCCTACTTCATTGTGTAAAAGTGGTTCTACTGTATTTAGGTGACTTGTTGATAAATTTTTCAAATCCATATTTGAATCCATGTTATTTATTCATTTAAAACTGTCACAGTTTCACACAAAATGTCACGGTAAGCAAGCTAAATATTTAGTTTAAAAATTAAATAGTTTGTTGAGAGTGCGAATGGGTGAATGTGGCTTCAATGAAAAGTGCTTTGATTGTTCAGTATGACTAATATAAGTTTGGTCCTTTTACCAAAAAAATATTTATCTCCAAACTAAACATTTAGCTTTTAAACTAAATATTTAGTACATAAACAATACATTTACCTATATTTAATTTGAAGCTAAAGTTTTGAGCTAAATATTAATTTAGCACGCTAAACTGGCTAAATGCTGAGCTTTAAACTTAACACCTAATTCAGAGTTAAATATTTAGCTAACATGCAAATGTACTTGCCTATAGGCCGATAAGCAGAAGTGGACTACCCAAATAAAAGCCGCATCTTGTGAATCTCTATGTAAACTGCTTGCGACATTATTTATTTTTGTCCTGACATCAGCAGCACTAGTTTAGCAGAACCCAGTTTTTATTGTAATAGTCTGCTTCCTAGCAAGTGAATTTGAATATTAGCTAAATATTTAGCTTTGTGTTTAATATTTGTTTTGAAGCTGTATATTTAGCTAGCTAGTTGAGTTTGCTAGCTAAATATTTAGCTTCAAGCTAAGTACTTATTTTGTTAACTACACTTAAAAAGGAAATTTTGAATTTACAAAAACAAATCTAGTAAATCCTACACAATGTATTCATGTTTCTCGTATTTCCATAATTTAATTAAGTACAATTTAAGCAATTAACAATTCTGAATTTACACAATTTTCTTGCTTTGGTTAAAAGTGAAAGAATTGTGTTACAGAAATGATTATAATCGTGTTCAGTTAACCCTGGAAAGACAGTCATATATCTTATTTGACTGTTATAATTCAAAGTAATTTTGTAGCAAAGTGGTTTTATGCAGGTGTTCACAATGAAGAGGCATTGTTCCTTTTCTGAGTTCAAGTCCCATCCCCTGCTGTATCTTTTTGTGCCTCCAAGCACAATCCACTGTCAAATAAAGGTTATTGTGGCAACACAACATTAAAGAAATACAAGAATTTTGAGGTTTTCATTATTCTCATTTTGGCTATTTCTTCTAGCCCCACGGTGAAAATATTATGAAGTATTCCCGACTTTCTGTAAACTTAAAAATATTAGATTGGAAAACATTGCCTCTTTTTATAGAAAGATTAAAGTAAAAGGTTTTGCTATAGCATTAGCTGTTACCTGTTAGTTGACGAAACATATTTTTTTAAAGTAATATAAACATTTTTTGTATCATGGGCTAAACCTATGAACCACCTGAGACGAAATATTGAATGTGGTTCAAGCAACATGTGTGGTTGCAATGGTGTAGTGGGTGATGCAATATTTTACAACCAGAAGGCATAAGTTCAAAACCCAGCCTGGGAAACATCAACATGAATTCAAATTAACATTGAGTAAGAGTAATGACCCCAAGCATGTTGAAATCAAGCCTTTTGTTTTAATGACTTAAAAATAATGTGACTACATCATTTTACAGCAACCGAAAAATATCATGTTAATTCAACATGTTAATTTGGAATAAGAGGGTAAATCATGTCAGATTTACTTATTCTGATTATGTGGAACCGATGTACCCAATTTAATAATGTAAATTTAAATAACTTTTTCTTTATGCGTAAATACTTAATTTGTAAGGTAAGTATTTACCTTGCTAACTAAATATTAAGTTTGAAACTGTGACATTTATAAATGAATAAATAACCTGGATGTAAATATCAATCCATTCATTATCTATAGCCTACCGTCTATCCTAAAAATGTTTGCGGGAGGGGTACCTATCTCCAGCAATCGTTGGGCAAGAGGTGAGAGACCCGGGTCACCAGTCTGTCAATGCAGGTATGCACAGGATAAACAACCATGCATGCACACACTCATCCCTAAGGCCAATTTAGAAGAATTAAACAAAACAGTCATGTTTTTTAGACTGTGGGAGGAAGCCAGAGTACGTAGAGCGAACCCACGCATGCACAAGGAAAACATGCAAATTATAAGCAGAAAGTCTGGGATTCAAACGCAACCTTCTTTTTGCAAGGCAACAGGCGTGGATGTAAATTTGACTTTAAAAAAAGGATCTCCAATTTTTTGCTCCAACAACAGACTAAATATACAAAAAGACTGCTGTTAATTTTTTAACTTCGTGACTTTACAAACGGCACTCTGTAATAATCATTCCAGTTTCTTTATTTCATTTACCAAAGTGAGCATTTTTTTCTCTTTATAAATGAAATAAATTTTAGTGTTGCATTTTTAAGGGACTTGGGGATTTACTATATTCTGATATCCCACTAAACGAGAACAGAAAATCCTCTTTTAACATCACGTCTTGAACGGCCGCGCTGGCTTTCTGGGCCCAACCAAACCCAACCAGCTGCTGCTTATGGTGGCAGTTGTCAGTGCGCGTGCCCTTCCTCGCGCGCGTTCTAAAGAAGGTGCACCGCAGCTGGCTGCTCGCTCTTCTCTTGGCGCGTGACGGATGGAGTCGACTTGAGCGCGAGGGAGAGAGAAAGATAGACCATCGCGTTCATTTTGGGGGGAAAGACGCGGAAATACATATATATATTTTTGTTGTTTTAAATCTGCAATGAGAACTGAACAAAGTGAAAATGGAGAAAGCTCAACGAAGTCGGTGAGAGGATAACGGAGCCTTTGATTAACCTCTAACACTAACCCATAACTCACCTCCGCATTTATTAAGCACACTTGGCTTTAATTTTTAATCTATACTAAAATCAACATTGAAGAATAGCTTGGTCACGTCTTTTGAGCGCGACTAAAATGTAAAACTGGTTAAATGAACAAAATGCATCTGTTAGTTGTGTGTTGATGATACATAACCTCTGATTTTATATTTTGAATAAAGCATTTGTCAGTAGCCTATAGATAGTTGAAATTCAACATCGCAAGTCACACAGAGATTTTAATAATATAGATATTAACAATAAAGGAGCTGGTGGCTAATTCCTATTGCATTACAGTCATTTTCAGAGAGTCACGTTTATATTTAAATCTGGTCCATTAGTCATCCATAGATCATTGCAATTTCCCCGCATGGTGGATTGAATAATCTCCTTGTATTGTGTATATTTATGCATCTCATAAATAGTTTAATGTGTGTTGTTTAAGGTCAGGTTAAAAACCAGATGGGTTTTTTTCTATTACTGGTGTTTGCTTGTTGGTGGTGTGTGTCATGAAGGGGGAAAAGAGGCACCCGGTGCCCTGTGGCATGGTGAGTGGAATGATAAACAGAAGCCTAAGCTATCCATGTCAGTACCCTAAAATAGAGGCAGACCAAGTGGGTCTCAGATTGCCCCTGGGCTCCATATAAGTCTGGTGAGCCTGGTCCTGGCTTCCTCTGTGTGTGTTTGACAGAGAAAGAGAGATACAATGACATGAGCACCTGCTGTCGGTATGGCAGGCTTTTTTTAGCGCCTCTCACTGTGCAGAATTAGGTGATGTATTTTTAAATTGTGGGCTTCTCTTAGGTCACTGCATATGATTTGCGTTTGTAAAGGTCTTGAGTTAATGCGCAAACTGGAAACCTTAGAACAAAATAAACAGGTGTAAAATATGTATTCAGTAATATATCTCTGTGATGGGCTGGTGACCTGTATAGGCTGGAACCTTTCTCTTCATTGATTGGTGGAGATAGGCACCAGCTCTAAAGCATGGTGGTGGTAGGATCATGTTCCATTTAACATAAAATTAGTCCAACCAGAATTATGGCAAAAGCTTGTTCAGAACTGAAAAATGCGTGATGAATACATTTAACGAAGTGTTAGTGGTAGCAGCAAAAGTTTGGTTCCTAATTTGAGAAAATCCACAGTGAATATAAACTCGAGCTGCAGGTGATTCTTCTTTTAAAAACCTTTGGGATGACATGCTATTATCAGACGACCCCCAAAAAGATTATTAAGAGCAAATAATTAAAAACCTCCAAATTAATGGAATTCATCCTAATGGTGAATGTCCTGAGGCATCTCAAATAACCGGCACATTCACTAGGAGCATACTGGTAGATGTATTTATTTCTAATTTTTCTGTACATCCCTGTCATTTTGATATGATCGTGTACCAAATTAATCCAGGTTTTTCTACCTGAACAGACGTCGAATGTTTGTGTTTGAAACTCAGAACACACTGCAACTTTCTGCAGAACAGCTTTAAAAAGTGGCCAAAACAAAACAGAAAGGACTGAATAACTCACCTGAAACAATGTCAAGCTGAATAGAAACATCACTGATACTAGAGAAAAAAAAACAGCTGAAAAGACACCTTCCCATGCTGCTACTCTGGATATGTCTGCTTGTACTATTTTATTTATTTGGGGGAGGGGGAATCGAATCTCCACTTAGTGCTATACTTTCATCTTTAAGTTATAAAACACATTTGGAAAAAAATATATATATATATATAAATATATATATATATATATATACAGTGGGACAAAAAAGTATTTAGTCAGCCACCGATTGTGCAAGTTCTCCCACTTAAAATGAGGTCAGTAATTTTCATCATAGGTACACTTCAACTGTGAGAGACAGAATGTGAGAAGAAAAAAAATCCAGGAATTCACATTGTAGGATTTTTAAAGAATTTATTTGTAAATTATGGTGGAAAGTAAGTATTTGGTCAATAACAAAAATTCAACTCAATACTTTGTAATAATACCTTTGTTGGCAATAACAGAGGTCAAACGATTACTATAGGTCTTTACCAGGGTTGCACACACAGTAGCTGGTATTTTGGCCCATTCCTCAATGCAGATCTTCTCGAGACCAGTGATGTTTTGGGGCTGTCGCCGAGCAACACGGACTTTCAACTCCCTCCACAGATTTTCTATGGGGTTGAGGTCTGGAGACTGGCTAGGCCACTCCAGGACTTTCAAATGCTTCTCACGGAGCCACTCCTTCGTGGCCCGGGCGGTGTGTTTGGGATCATTGTCATGTTGGAAGACCCAGCCACGTTTCATCTTCAAAGCTCTCACTGATGGAAGGAGGTTTTGGCTCAAAATCTCACGATACATGGCCCCATTCATTGTTTCCTTAACATGGATCAGTCGTCCTGTCCCCTTAGCAGAAAAACAGCCCCAAAGCATGACGTTTCCACCCCCATACTTCACAGTAGGTATGGTGTTCTTGGGATGCAACTCAGTATTCTTCTTCCTCCAAACACGAGTTGTGTTTATACCAAAAAGTTCTACTTTGGTTTCATCTGACCACATGACATTCTCCCAATCCTCTGCTGTATCAACCATGTGCTCTCTGGCAAACTTCAGACGGGCCTGGACATCCACTGGCTTAAGCAGGGGGACACGTCTGGCACTGCAGGATTTGAATCCCTGTCGTAGTGTGTTACTGATGGTAACCTTTGTTACTTTGGTCCCAGCTCTCTGCAGGTCATTCACCAGGTCCCCTCGTGTGGTTCTGGGATTTTTTCTCACCGTTCTCATGATCATTTTGACCCCACATGATGAGATCTTGCGTGGAGCCCCAGATTGAGTGAGATTATCAGTGGTCTTGTATGTCTTCCATTTTCTGATAATTGCTCCCACAGTTGATTTTTTCACACCAAGCTGCTTGCCTATTGTAGATTCACTCTTCCCAGTCAGGTACAGGTCTACAATTCTTTTCCTGGTGTCCTTCGAAAGCTCTTTGGTCTTGGCCATAGTGGAGTTTGGAGTCTGAATGTTTGAGGCTGTGGACAGGTGTCTTTTATACAGATAACGAGTTCAAACAGGTGCCATTAATACAGGTAACGAGTGGAGGACAGAAGAACTTCTTAAAGAAGATGTTACAGGTCTGTGAGAGCCAGAGATCTTCCTTGTTTGAAGTGACCAAATACTTATTTTCCACCATAATTTACAAATAAATTCTTTTAATATCCTCCAATGTGAATTCCTGGATTTTTTTTTTTCAAATTCTGTCTCTCACAGTTGAAGTGTACATATGATGAAAATTACTGACCTCTATCATTATTTTAAGTGGGAGAACTTGCACAATCGGTGGATGACTAAATACTTTTTTGCCCCACTGTATATACATACAAAATATATAAAACTATCCCTTCTCCCTGTCTTAAATTAAATTTGACATATCCTCCTTTTTTTTAGCTCATCAAGGATCACCTTATTTATATTTAGGCTATTTGCTGTATTCCCAAATACTGAAGAAGAGTATTTTTTATGAGAACTTTTACAAACTAATAAGGTTACGAAAGTCAATGCCTTCCCTAAGCTATTACAAAGTCCTGATCTCGTATCTTTCTTGTAGAGTAATTGCTTAATCCTTTCTGACTGGCCTTTCAGCCCATCTTTTCAAGCTCTACTGCTCTTGTTCTTGAGTTGATTCAAAAATGCATCAAATTTGGTGGAGGTCCACAGTTATCTTCTTAATATCTTGGCAAATTTGTTAAGATTTTCATTATATCTCGCAAACAAGCAGCATGTTTGAAATGTCTTGTAAAAATATATATCTGTACCTGTGCCTCCATGAAACTCAGATGTTGAAAATTAACCTAGCAGGAGCAAATAAATCCAATATCATATCACAATCATTTCGGCTTTCGAAAATAGTTTAAAGGCAAAGTAATCATAGAGAATGAATTTGAAGAAAACAATAAAAGAAATTGCCACAAAAAAGCTAAAACCAAAGGTCCCACTATTTTTCTGAAGTAAGGTCGGAAAGACCATCTGATAGAGCCATTTCCTGACCCGCAAGCTATCACTTTAGCAGAAGGAAATCATGGAGCACACACTGGTGGTTGGCGCAACATCGGGTTCTCCGGAGCAATGCGCTCCGAAGTTTGAAGAACTCTTAAAAATGCTGTCATCTTCCGGTTAGAGGTCGGTGTCCGAGTCTGAGATGAACCTCAGAAGCTCTTATGGGAATCCTTATTTTAATTATTTAATTACCTGGTCTCTGTTGGTAAATTTTTAAAGGTCTACACCAAGTGGTTAGCGGTGTGAATAAGCTCTAAAATGACAGACGGTCTAAGATTTTTAGGTCACCGTGTAATACAACCCTTGTCTAGTAGTAAAGAAAAACAGTCTGATCAAAGCCCAAATTATTGAAAAAAAATTATGTTTATTTTCTTATATGGTATGTAAGTATTTAATTTCTCCATTAGGTTTTACATTTTCTTCCCAGTTGTATTTTTAAAATATCTGAAGTTAATTACTTTAGCTCTTTCTTGTAGACTTTAGCTGCTCTATTCAGTTTGTGACAAAGAAAAATCTTTGGACAACATTTTTTAAATCATTCAGGTAAAAAACATCCTCAAAACTCAAGGGATGATGTTGGGATGGCACATTAACAAATGTAACATCTACTTTTTTCATTTACAACACAATACTATGCAGTTGAGGCTGGTGTTCAGCTGCAGTTATCGGAGAAGTTTAGCTCCAGACTAACTGCGACTGTTTCTGTGCTGGCTAGGGTGGTGCATGAAAGACCTCAGGTTTTTTTGTGTCAACAGCTCAAAATGCTGATGGAGCAGCTGAAGGAGATCACTGGCATCCAGGACCAACAGGTTCTCTACAAAGCCCTGAAGGTAACACACACTCAGCAGCTGTAGACTTCCCAGGTTTTGTTCAAACTTTATTATAGAGATCCAAACCATACACACCTATAGAGGATCTTCCACCTGAAAGCTTCAATCTTTCAATCTTCAATTTTTATTTGTAAAATATGTCAAACAACATTAAAAAAAAAATCAACTTCACAAAAAAGCTACATTTTATTTTTTATGTATCACAACCGGAACAAAGAAAAGATCAAAACTTTTAGCTGTACCGTACAGAAACATTTAACTGCCAGAGCCTGGAAATAAACTCCCTCTGACGCTCTTCCTGCCTCTTAGACACTTAAACATCCCGAGAACCACGATGCTTTACTGTTATGATCCTTCTTTTTTAAACAAGAACACGTTTTTGGTTTTGACTAGATATAAATCTTGTTATGAAGAATTCACATGTAAAATATTTTTCTTAGAACAAGAAAATGTTCTTGCTTTGATGAGATAACTTTCAACTTATAAAGAGTTTTGTATCTTGTTAGAAATACAAAAAAGACTAACTTCTTTGAAAGTTTGTCGTTCTAACGAGATACTGCTTTTAGATTTTATTTCCGAGCTCTGGCAGTTAAACTATTTCATAGAAACATGATTAAATACAGAAAATTTTAAAGGGGTGTCAATCCTTTTTGAAATCACCAGGATAATATAAAAAAAACTTTTGTTAGATTATCTTTAACCTTACAATTAAAACAGTTCTCTCCGTCTGGTTCTTGTTGTTAGTTTATTGTTCCTAAATCTAAGGGAAGACATGACGTAAAAAGTTACTTATTCTGTTATTGCTCAACTTCTTTGCAAAAAAATAAAAAATATTTTTAGCAGTAAAATGAACCGGATCAAACTGGGCTTCCAAATATTTTTTACACTGGATAAAAAAACTACCGATTTCTGTGAAAAAATAAAAAGATTACACAATAAATGTGTTAAGTTTTGCAATTTAACCGAAAAGGAAAAAATAATGAAGCTCCAACAATCTGGTTGCATAAAGTTTGCACACCACTTCTTTATTCAGTTTCAGCATTCGAGTCTTGTTTGGTTAATTTCTATCAGCATCTGACATCTTAAATTGATCAGATTTACAGAGTATTGCATCAAGTGGTTGTAGCAAATAACCGGAAACTTGGTTTAAGCCAAGCAGTTACATTATAAATGATGTGCTGTGTGTTTTGCAGTGCTTTATTTTGGATTGAAGTTATTTTTTAGGAAGGTTTTCATTGTTTTCTCACTTTAAGGCCAGCGAGGGGGACGTTGGACATGCCGTGGGACTTCTGACGGCAGAGACTGCGGAGGTCCTGGAATCTGCAGCGCCACAGGAGCCGGGGACATCTGCAGAGACCTGGGATAGCCAGAGAGTAGCAAAAGGTTTGATGTAACATTGTAGATGTTTTTAGAAGGTATAGCCCTAACCCTGAAAACTAAAACACTTTGAAAAGTATTAACTTACAAAGATTAGAAACTGTAAGCATTTGATACTGAGACATGAAAAACACTACATTTAAGAAAGGAATTAACAGCATCAATCACATCATTTTTCAACTGTGTTCGAAATGTGGTTATTTCTACATTTATTCATGATTCAAATTATCCAAAGCAAAACCAGTCGTTCTATCAAAGGTTATATCATAAATGACAATAGATGGCATCATAGCAGATGAAATGTACAAATTCCTCCATTACAGATGTGGAGCGAGAAAGTGATCATTGTCCTTTTGTCTTTTTTTTTGCTATTGGGATGATAGAGGGACACAAAGTGATGCAAACTACATCTAAAAGTCTTCTTGGGTCCTGCTTTGCACACAGAGATGGACATTTTTTTCCCGTGTGAAATTTTGTTGTTGAGTAGGTTTGAACTTTGACTAGGCCATTCCAGCACATGAACATACTTCGATGTAAACCTTTGTAGCTCTGGCTGTATGTTTAGTGTGTTTGTACTGCTGGAAGGTGATTCTCCAGCTCCATCTCAAAGCTTTTTCAGCCTCTAACAGAATTTTCTTCCAGGATTGTCCTGTATTTATGCTACATCCATCTTCACATCGACTCTGACAGACTTCTCTTTCTCAGCTGATAAAAAGCAATTAAAAAACCCTGATGTCACCACCATATTTAATGTTTTCCTCCTATTATAGCACTTTGCCTGTTTGGCCATAAAGTCAGATGTCTCACCAGAGCAGAGGATTTTTTTTTCATCTGCATTCCATGTCCCCAACATATTTTGTGATAACCTGCAAATAGGACATTTTATCCCAATCTTCTTGCTTTTCTTTCATAAAGGCCAGATTCATCGAGTTTTCCCTTCAATAAATGTTCCCTCCTGAGCTGGTCGATCTTTGCAGTTCATCCAGAGTTACCATGAGGCTCTTGGCTTTCTCCTGTTTGTCTAGGTCAAAGATGTTCAAACGTTTTTGCTACATGGGCAAGTCCAAAGAGCCCACGGGCCACAAAAAGATTTTTCTGTAAAAAATAGTGTTTTCTACCTGCTAAACAATAAATTAAACATGTAATATTTTAATGAAACACATAAAGTAGGAATACTTGTAGAAAAGGGATTTTAAAGGATTGTAGATTCAAAACATATGACTTTTAAGGTTTGCGTTTTTAAAATAAATTTTTATGTTTTCAAATATTTCAAAGGGGCAAATTTTAAAACAAAAATCTGTTTTTTCTCAGCAGAAAGAACATGGTTTGGGTCGCTCTTTCCTTGAAAATATGTGTTTTTTTTAGTTATGCTTAGTTGTCATCTGCTTCTGCAGTAGCTGTTTATGAAATGCAATTAAAAAGAAAGCAAAAAAAAAGATTGTTATAAGATGACTAGTTTGTTTTGTACCATGGAACATTTTCTAATCATTTTAATTTTTCAAAAAAACAATGCCCTTATTAAAGAAACTCTCCATCTGCATCATTTGTTTGTATTGTGGTGCAAATTTCAGAATGTGCTCATCTTAAATGGTGGTCTAGGGCCATGCAAGATCAATCCAAGGGCCATAAATGTCAACCAGGCAACAGTTTGGATACCCCTGGTCCAGGTGGACGTTGATTTCTTAGAAGGTCCACAGGTTGTCCATGGTCTCTCCATAACCAGATGATGAACTGAACAGAGCTCTGGGAGATTTTCAAAGCTTGGGATATTATTTTAGATCCTAACCCTGCTTTAAACTTCTCCAACCTTCCTCCCTGACCTGTCTGCTGAGTTCCTTGGTCTTAAATTATGCCGTTTGTCTACTTAAGAAAATCTGAGGCCAGAAATAGAGCAGCTGCAGTAAAACTGAGGTTAATTAAATTTGGTTGCAATACATTTCCGTTTAGGACATCAGAGTAAAAGGGTCAGAGTATAAATGCATGCTTTAATTTTTAGATTGGTATTTGCAACAAAAAAAAGAACTTTTAAAGCCATGTGTAATTTACCCTCATCCTTAAGGGGACCTCAACATTACAGTGTTGTGTTGTTTTGTGTATATGTGTCGCATAAATTCCCCAAAAATACATTAAAGTTTGTAAAAAAAAAATTGAAAAAGAGGTGTAGCTGTGGTTATATCAACCAATTGTATAGGCAATGGTGACAAAAACTGATTCTGTCATAGATTAATAATTTTTAAAAACAGCAACAAGTGCATCCATATGGGATCTATGATGATATTGCATTTCTTGTTTTTATTTAGGACTTCCTAAAGATGAACTGCAGACGGCCATTGAACTCAGTCTCCAGGAATCCCACAATGCAGAGCAGGAAGAGCGGGAGTTCCACAGGTAGGATCCAACAGACTCTTTTCAAGATGAAATTCAGCTGAGATGCTGTGCACTATTAAAGGGTGTAGCTAATACTATAAATTATGCTCCAAGATAGGTACTAAACAGAAAACACCAAGGTGAAAATTCTTTCTATTGTATATTTTTGCAATTCATACTTCCTATAGTCAGTGTTGTTTACCTGACTTTCTGGCAGTTTTCCCACAAACTTAAGACACGCAACACTTTTGAAAGATGAAACATGAACAAAGATGAACACAAGGAAAATTAAACTAGATGTGCTTCAAATAATTCAGATTAGCTACACCTTCTGTGATTGGAGGCATGTGTGCACGCACGCTCCTTTAAGGGATAAGAGAAGGTCTTTCCCCAACAGCTGGCCGTGCTGCAAATTATTAAAAAAATACAATTTCATATCAATTAGGTCTGTCAAACACACATTGGAATTTATTTTCCTCGATTAAAGTGTACGGAAAAAACCTAACAAGCCATGACTGTAAAACTGCAAATACTCATCGAACTGTGATTTTTGTTTAGCGCTACAAACCCGCTGTCAGACTAATAGCTTTAAAAATAACGATGTGGTAGAAACTCTTCTCTATTTATCCCAAACTTGGAAAATTTCAGGTCATTCACATTTTAAACCCCTGGATATAGGGGATTTTCTTTTTACTGTCATTGTAATTATGCTTGTGTTTAATACAGTAGTCAGTCTAATGGTTTCAGAAAGATAATTTGATGTTCAACAGAGCTCTGGAGGCCAGCGCTGAAGAAAATGCTGCACGAATGAAGAGGAAGAGATGTGAAGCGCAGAGCGAGATATGCAGCCCTGCGGACTGGGTCCGTCAGGATGACTGGCCCGTCGGCATCCGCAACGTGGGAAATACTTGCTGGTTCAGTGCTGTCATCCAGGTGAGAGCAAATAGTTCACTCTGCATTGTTAGAAAAATTTATCATTTAACTTCCACCGGGCTTCTGTCACATAGTGGTAAAGTAGCTCTACCTAAACAATTTAGCGGTAATGTTGACACTGTTAAAAATTATTTACCCCAAACTATTTAATTCAATACAATTTACAGTATTTGTATAGCAACAACAGATTTCATCTCAAAGCACTTTACAAGTAATTTCTCTACAATCGTATAAACATTGTAATGAGTTTAAAAGTTTTTTATTGAAGGAGTCCCAGCAGATTGCCTTGAGTTGCAGTTGTGACCCATTGATGCAGACTCCAACCACAGCAATCCTTCATACTGAACAAGCATGTAGCGACTGGTTAGGCTATAAATAAGTCATGTTGTCACATGACTTACAATTCAATACAACTGAATCAAATGTTTAGGTCATTAGCAGTGCTCTGAAGAGATTGAATACATACTGATGGTGTACTTTAGCCATTTAATTTAGCTGTGTTAGACCTGGGAGGCATCAATATGTCACAAGACATTATCATTTCTTGGGAGTTTTAGTTTGAGACCCCTGATCACCTCATGCTCACACCATGTTGAATATTATAGGAGAAAACGTGCTTTAAAAAAAAACAGCAGCAGAGGGGATATGGAAAAGTATGGCACCAGTTTTTATTTCTCAGTGTGAGTACTAAATACATTCATATTAACAAACCTCTAAACTTGCTGTCTCCCTTTTCGTTGTGGCCTTTGAATAAGGTCATAACCTTTTTGCAACCAACAGCACAACGAGACATGATTGCGTCTATTTCTGCAGATGCCTGTTGAGCAGGGAGTGACCCAGACCAATAGCTAATCCTTCTAGACTTTATTCAACTGCATGAGACAGAAATAAAAACTAGGCAAATTTTCTCAATAAATTCTGTTCGTTTAAGTTAGTTTTGGGAACACTCATTACTGTTTCAGTTTTTATTTTGAGGCAAAAATGGTTTTTGCTTCTAGTTTTTGTTATTTCACTAGGCTAGTGTTCATTAACGATAAAAACCTTGACAGCTATTGAAAAATGTAAGGTACTAAAACAAACTCAGCTTCTCCTTGCTTTGCATTTCTCTTTTTATTGGTAAATGTCATCATCCTTAAAGTTATTGTTGCTTTTATATTTTTATATATGCTGTATACAACAACAACAAAATAAACCGGGGGGGGGGGGGGGGGGGTAGCCTTCTGCCAAATTAGAATAAATAGTTTTTATCATAGCCACTAATTGTGTTATAAGTCCATTCCAGACTAAACCCATCCAGGCCTATCAGGTGGCTCAACAGAAACCAGAGATCTCTGAGAGGCATGCAGGCTGTGCGGTTAATTAAGTGGCGGGTGATGCGAAGATGTCCGAAGCAGAGAGAAAGGGGAGATGGTGATTGTTTGTGTCTGTTAAACTGAGATATGCTTCTGCCTCCATTTAGACGTCAGTTGGTATTATCTGAGAAGGCGTTGTTGGAATACTAATACTTTTTTTTCTATGTTATTACTGCTTCCTCTGGTTGTTACTACAGCAGCATCATCTGAAAGGTATTCATGCTATCAGATCGTAGCTGAATGACTGTAGGATTCAATGTGCGGTTCATCAATTACAGTAAAACTGAGATAGACCATAAGTGAATTTCCTTCTCAAATGTAAAGAAGCTTTATTCACTTTCCAACTAATGGATTCAGGTTATTATTAGTGAACACAGTTTCTTGTAACAAAACTGCGATGGTTGTTGGGTTGCTAGAAGAAAACTCTTTGATATTTGTTTTAAAGAACAACAACTAAAAAAATATGCTAATCTGGGTTAATGTATGTGCCCATCTTGGATTTGTTACCTATTGCAGTGGTTAAAAACGTACTTGGCAGCCATCCACTGTGCAAGCTATTCCACTTAAAGATGAGAGAGAGATCTGTAATTTTCCTTATAGGTACAATTCAACCATGTCAGACAAAATTTAAAAGAAAAAATCAAAATCGCATTGTTTGATTTTTAACACATTTATTTGTAAAATGTTGCAGAAAATAAGTATTTAGCACCCAGAAACAATTCAATTTAGTTTATTTAGAAAGTGCCAATTCACAACAGATGCCCTCTTAAAGCACTTTAAAATAAAGGTAATTTCAATATAATTGCAGAATCAGTTAAAAAAAATTTATGTAAGGAATTCCAGCAGATTGCGTAGAGTTGTAGATCTGAGGTTGTGCCTTGAACATGCAGACTACAACTGCAGCGATCCCTCAGTAATCTTTCAACAAGGAAGAGTTCTGGCCCTCACAGATCTGTTAATTCTATCCTCCACTTATTTCCTGTATTAATGGAACCCTTTTGAACTTGTTTTTCCTATAAAAGACACCTGTCCGCACCTTGAAACAGTCAGACTAGCAACCTCCACCATGGCCAGGACAAAAGAGCTCTCCACACCAGCACAAGACTGGGATGAACCATTCTACAGTAGGCAGGCTGCTTGGTGAGAAGAGATCAACTGTTGGAGCAATTATTAGAAAACCGAATAAATACAAGTGTCCTTGGGCAAGACACTTCACCTAGCGCCTACTGGTGTTGGCCAGAGGGGCAACATATGGCAGCCTCTCTTCTGTCAGTCTGCCCCAGGGCAGCTATGGCTTCAATTGTAGCTTGCTTCCACCAGAGTGAATGAATAGGGGAATTGTAAAGTGTTATTTAAATTAAATCCATTATTATAATTTTTCTAGTTTCTTTAAAAAAGAGCACATACCTACAGTTAAAAAAACAAACAAAAATGGGGTTTGACTGTAATGTATTGAGGGGAACTTTTGTTATCTACCAAATACTTATTTTCTGCATAATTTTACAAATAAAATCTTTTAAAATTTACAATGTGATTTTAGGTCATTATGTTTTGCATTCTGAATTTGAATGAATTAATGAATGGTTTATTTTTGGTTACAGTCAACAGAACAAAACTTACATTTGACTGACGAAGAAAAAAGCAAAACTCTGTAACAAAAAAAAGGAATAGGCTGAAGCCAAGGCTTATTTTAGCCTATCCTATACAATCCATAAGACTCCAGAACCCAGAATATCAGGAATCCAAAAAATGAAAACAAACAAACAAAACTCCCAAAGCACAAAACATCATTTCACATGTTAGTTATTTTACATTGTAATCCTTGATTATTTTACCTTTCAATGTTTTTTTGAAACTCAGCAAAGATCTGCACAATTTCAAACCATTACTAAGTCTGTTCCATAATATAACTCCCAAATATGAAATACATCTATATTTAATATCGGTTCTCACCTTACGTCTTTCAAAAACACCCAGCCCTCTTAAATTGTACTTTTTTTCAATTAATTTGAAGACTATTTGAATAAAATGTGGAACACTTTTATTCTTTACTCGTTTCTAAAGTTTTCAACTACACAATGTCTGAAAATGTACAGGACTGTATAAATCATTTATTTGTAGGTTCACAATAGGAGGCTTTATTTATTATTCTGATCACTCTTTTCTGTAGTTTTATTAAAGGGTCTAAATATGTTTTATATGTATTTCTCCACACCTCATAAATGTCAGATATGGCATTATAAGTGAGAAATGCAAAATATGCAGAGAATTGAGTTGAAGTATACCTATGATGAAAATTAAAGACCTCTCTCATCTTTTTAAGTGGGGCAACTTGTTCTATCTGTTTCTGACAAATATTTTTTTTGCCCCAATGTAAATGAAACATCCTCTGTTTTTAGAAATGTATTTTATGAAATCAAAGTATTCCTTCATGAAATTAAACTGTTAAACTGTTTGTTCTGTCATCTTTTCGCAGTCACTCTTCCACCTACCCGTCTTCAGGAGGCTGGTTCTCAACTATCATCTGTCAGAACAAATTCTGGAGAAGTGCAAGAGCCATACAGTGAGTAGTGGGTTATACTTTTACTGTCAGTTTCATCAAATAATGCTTTATTCTCAATATTTCCTTCTTACCTGTACATAAACTTTCCTAAAGGGTGGTCTTTATTTAAAAAATACTCAATAGTGTTTAAGCTGCAATGTTTGACTTGAGACTTTCTGACATCAGGACAAGAGGAACATAGCTTTCATGCAGGAGTTGCGGTGCCTGTTCGCCCTCATGCTGGGATCCACTCGCAGGTTTGTGGACCCGTCAGCTGCAGTGGAGTTACTGCGAGATGCCTTCAGGACAAGCGAGGCTCAGCAGGTATGACAACACACATGCACCTCTTTCCTGGAAACAGGGTAGGTGGAAAATCCAACCCCACTTGAAGATAGGAGGGTCACACTAGGCAGCAACTATCCAACAACACCTCATTATCAGTAATAGACGAGTTTAGCTTTCTGGTTTCCCTGAAATATATACCCATTGCTGTCAGAAATGAAAAATGTCACATAAAAACAGTCCCGTGTTGACAGATCGAGAAAAAAATCTCAATAACTTCAATTTTACATTTAAGTTATTTAATTACAGTTTGATAGGGCAAAGGTCAAGGTAAGTGTTAGAAAACACAGCAACACAAACTGTAACAACCTCATTCAATCAATCAATACTTTATTGCTTGCATCTGTTCGATTACTCGTTAACACAATTAATGAATCAGCCAATCATATGTCAGCAACTAAATAAATACAGGTAATTAGATGTAGTGAAGATGACTTGCTGATGTTTCCGCTAATCATCAGAAAATGCAAAGAAAAGCGATCTAAAGGGACTCTGGAATGTTACCTGGTTGGTGTAGTCTGGCTGGTCTGAGCAATAGAGAACCTCCTGATCTGCTGGGATTCCTCCATGTCGATCTCTTGTTATTTCCTTCTGTTCTGGACACCTTTTTGCAGTGATCAGTGATGCTACTTGGTGGTGAAACAGTTGTATTTTTATTTTTCTTAAACTGAATACTTAAAGTGATTATATATAAGTTTAACCACAGATAAAAATATAAACATTAAACATTTCTTCTTCATACATGCTCCAGCAATGGTCAGTAGAAGGAGCTCTGGCCTTTTCCTGGCATTTAGCTCTATATGCCTGTAATTTCACTTGAATAGCGAGTGTTTGGGTCGAAAAAGCAGATTTCCTGACTGCTTTCCAGGGCAGCCTGCATGAAGCCGTTATGAATGTTCAGACTCAGATGTAGCGTTCGCTATCTCCATCATAAACAACTGTGGAGCGACAGCTGGTTGAAGGATGGATTTAGCGGAGCATAAGAGAGCAAAACTCCTGCCCAGACCCCATCTAAACTTACACAACAGTAACATTTCTTACGTAAGTTTAAGTCATGACTGCAAATCAGTAAATTGTCTAGGATGGGACTGACTCAGCTGCTGTTTCTGATCGTTCGGGAGTGAACTCTAACACAGTATGTCTGAGCCTCATGCACAGGATTACCATTCAGGCTGCAGTAAGGCATTCTGCCTGAGGAGGGATTTGCGAGCAAAAAACGTTATAACATCACACTGGGCCAACAGACTACCACAGATCGTAGCTGATTTAATCAAATTACCCTAAAGTTCCGATAGTTGAAACACACCTAAACTGCCTGATTTGAGAAGTATGAATTAGGCTTTTGTATCAGTTGAACATAATTTAAATCCCACAGCCTACCTGAGTAATGTTGGTGACAATCTCCCTCCCTGTATGATCATTTGAATTAGGCCTGTGCTGTATTGTTTATACAATACCAGTGCTTATTTTTGTTATGATGTGAATTTTTCCCATTCTACCATACTGACATATACAGCCCAGACAACAGAAAACTTCACAGCATGTGTGAAAAGTATCGTTTTGAACTAAGAATGGCTGCTGCCAGTAGCTTTCACACAGTGCTGATCCAGATGAAATAATTCTAAAAAGAGTAGCCAGGTCTTTAGTTAAGAAGTTCTTCATCCTAACATTGTTGAAGGCAGACTAAACAAAATATTTTGCAAATGCTACCAAGCAAAAGCAGTAACCAGTTATGGTAACACTAGCAACTGGCTTCAGCACCAATAGCAAAAAAAAAATCACATCTTGGTGTACCAAGAATGTCTTAAACTAAGATCCGCAACCTTCACTTTCACAGCTAAATCTCTAAGAAGCAAGCAGCCTTTCACCTAAATGCATTCCTTAAAGAGCAACTTACCCCTAAATCAAACTTTTTGCTCATAAACTGAAAAAAAATTGTGTCTAATACTGCTGTTAACATGTCTGGTCATTGTGGTATTTTAGTGCATTTTAGTAAAAGTTTTAATTTTCTATCTGAAACTGTCACGTTAAAATTTTAACACTGGCTGACGTTGTCACCCTGCCACTATGTGTATAAAAGAAGTCCAGCCTCCGCCCATCACTCTCCACCGTTCCCGAGGTCTGTGAATATGACACTTGCGCAACAGAGCTATCGAAATGTGAATCCCAGCCCAGACCACATGAAGCCTTTAAAGCTTGTAGCTTGTGCCGAAAAAACAAATCCTCCATTGTGGCTGAATTTAAACAATTCTTGAAAGCAGAGTCGAAAAGAATCACATCCAGTTATCACTAATACTTTATGTGGCAGAGTCAGGGGTGCCACCAGAAATTCTGGGACCTATGGAACCCAACATTTCTGGGCCCCCTAGATATTTTTAAAGATAAATTTTAACCCAATAAACATGCCCTGTATAATTTAAAAAGGTACTTATTGCAGTGCAGAGTTAAAATGTCTAAAAATGAGTACAGAGCCTACAAAAACAAGAAAAAATTACATAAATATGAACTTGTTTAAAGAAATGGGAGAACACTTATTATCACAATTGCAACTGCAAGCACAACAGAACATAACGTACACATACTGACATATACTTTACGTGAACAAGCGTTAGCTGGGTCAAACTACTCAATCAGGAAACATCAGCTAGAACTAACCCATTACTAAATCAGTCCAGGGCCTAAACTAGCTAGACCAAAAGGGCTAAAAATCAAGACACACCAGGAGTAATGTCAGGCCTCAACCAGTCCAGGACTTAACAAGTATCGAACCAGACATCAAATGTTTGTTATCCAGGTCTAACAAAGTTATGTCCAACATCACTTTATAATGGCCCAGCGGGTCAATAGTACGAGGACGAGGTGCCAACAATAAAGCTGACTCTGCATTTGTATAAGTCAATGTACATACACACATACATACACACACACAAAACATATTATTTTATTGCCCTATTTAGATTTCTTGATATAAAATATTAAAATATACATTTTGTAAATTCATTATAGCTATAGGTAACTACACACATGTTTAATTCAATTTTATATAGTTTTTTCTGGATTCATATCAAGAACATCAATTTTGACGCTATTGATCGTAGCAGCAGCACTGTTACTTCAAAGAACACACTGCAAACTGCTTATATAATTTCTGAGACATGTCTATTATTTTTTTTTTTGTGAAGTTATCATCGTGTGGAGAACACATGTAGGTAAGACGCGTTTAGAGGTTGAATCATCACAATTTTCGCGCTCAGGCTCACCTTGCTCGGCTGAGACAGAGAGGGGGGCCGTGGGGGAAGGAGGACGTGGGTGTTCATGAGACATGATAACCCCGAGACAACAGAGATGTTATTATTGATGGATGTAAATCATAAGTCAGCAATTATTTTTCTAAGATAGATAGATAAAAACATGTCATGTAGTAACAAAAATAAGTTAAGTCTGAAAGTTTTGAAATACAGGAGTAGAGAAAACTAAATTTATTTTTGAAAAACAGTGTGACATACCGTCGACTTCGAACTTTTGATGCCCTGACTCTTGATGTGAGATGCATGCGTGTGTAATTGTCATCATAGCAAGACAATAAGCAAGAGATGCTACAGTGGCGAGTGTAGCTCACACAGTGCAGGTGGAATGAACCATTGTGTGGGGGAGGGGTGTGACTGAAACAGTAAATGGGTTATTTGTTTTTTAAATATTAAATCTATGGTCAAAACAGACAAAATACACATTGAGTACATGAGGGGCCCTAGCACATTTAACGAATATATATTAAAAAAAATAGGGGTCTGCTTCTCTGGACCCTTCATCAGCCTGGGCCCTTACAATCATCCTAACTTTCCACCCATTTACAGCGCCCATGGGCACAGCTAGTCCTTGGGTTGAGGGGCCATGCTGGTTTGTCCACTTTTTGTTCTTAATAAATGAAACCAATTTCTGCGTTTTTATTTCCTCAAGTAATCTTTGTCTGATATTAAACTCAGCTTGATGCTTTAAAACATTTATATGAATATAAAACTTTGCTCAGCACTGCTGTTCATTGGAATACAGATTAAGAAATGAACAATTTATTTCCTTCCAGATCCCACCTCTGATCCAACTCAGCATCTTTTTAATCATTTACAAAATATATAAATATCGTGCATTTATTTTTTATTTTTGTTTTATATTAAATATCTTAGTCTGTTACTTTCAGGATGTCAGTGAGTTTTCACACAAACTGCTGGACTGGTTAGAGGATGCTTTTCAGCTGGCTGCCAATGGAAAGTAAGTCATTAGTTGAAGCCGTCATTGTTGGCCAGGTCTCCTCTTTTCGTTTTCCTTTTAATAAATCCAAGTGTCTAAACATAACATGGAGCTTTATGTTCAGAAACGCTGAGGACAAGCAGCAGAACCCAATGGTCCAGCTTTTCTACGGCACCTTTGTGACAGAGAGGCGACATGGAGGTACGTGCTTTATGACTATTTTGTTCTGACTTCACCAACTGGGGGTTCTTTCTCAGTGTAATCTATGTGGTTGGGTTCAGACAAGACGCTGTACAACACCGAGCAGTTTGGTCAGTACCCCCTGCAAGTCAACGGCTTCAGCAACCTGGACGAATGCCTGGAAGGCGCGATGGTTGAGAAGGAGATCGAGTCTCTGCAATCAGATCACGCTGTCACATCTGGCCGAGAGGTGAGTGCTTTAAAATAAGTGGAAAAAACAAAATAAGGACTATTCTGCACATTTCTGTCTTCCTGCTAAGGATCACTGTGTCTTCCCTGACTTGCAGAGGTGGTTTAAAAAACTACCACCGGTCCTGACCTTTGAACTTTCTAGGTTCGAGTTCAACACTCAGCTCGGACGTCCCGAGAAGATACACAAAAAATTAGAGTTTCCACAAATCATTTACATGGACAGGTAATGACAAAAAAATGTATATTAATCTAATTAATTTATTTAAATTAATTGATTAAAGTAATGATTGATGTCGTAAAATTAAATAATCGACTTCAACTACATTAAGTACATTTGAATTTCTGTAATTTTGTTCAAACAATGAATTTAATATATAGAGTTGGGGTGTAACGGCACATTAAGATGTTTCTAAATGTTTATGTGCAGAACTCGGAGCGCTGTGTAGCGTACCACAGAGCATCTTTTAAAAAGTGACACTAAAACAAACAGAAAGGACTCAAAGCTATCACTAAACTCTGCTATTTGGAACATTAATGGATTCTCATCTAGCTAAGGTAAAGGTAGAACCAGGACTTTGTCAGCAAACTCATCTTTCAACAGCAATAAGGTCCATAACACACTCTGCACTAAAATGAACTGACTCACCTGGAACAACCTGAATGGAAACATAAGTTATACTGGAGAAAAAGCATCTGACATCATCATAGCTACCAGTAGCATCCAGTCAGAAAAAGCATTGATTTTGGACAAAACATAAGTTGGAGGAATCCCCGTTGATGAGAAGGATTTTCCCAGCAGCTGCCTATACTGCATTCATGTAGAGCTGGGAGACTAGGCTGTTGAAATATCAAAAAACTCTGACTTGATTTAAGTATATTTTGCTCTCAAATATGGGCAAAGTATTATTTAAACATTTTTAAGCATGAACACTGACTGCTTTCAAGGGGTTATATGGTTTTCTACATCTGACTGTCTTCATGTACTATTATATTTACTTTTAAAAAAATCCCATCAAATCTCCACTTGAAAGTTAAAAAAGTTGAAAGCCCATGCTTTCAACTTTTTTAACTTGTAGAGCTCCAAATTATTTTTTTGCAATGGAAAGGAACAAATTCAGAGCAAAGGTCCTCTGATTAATGTTGATCAAAGTTTTTTTTTTAAAGTCATGCACATTTGCATATATTTTTTTTTTATTAACATGTACCGAAAACATACCTTTATGTAACGTTACGACCCTAATATAGACCTATTAAAATCATTGTAATGAACAAAAAACATAGCACCCTGTGTGAAATTAATTAGCTAAAATTAGTTTTCTGAGACCTTCTAAATAACTGAGATGCACACATATGTTTTTGTCTGATAGATATCTTCATAAAAATATAGAATGGACCAATGAGAGGAGAGGGGAAGTGAAGAAACTCAAGGAGCAACTTGCCGTCCTTCAACAGAAACTTGAGTGGTAAGAACCTACCAACAACTTCCATAAAACATAACATAACAAAGAAAAAACTTTTGTTGAAAATGATGAGGATTGTGCAAGCGATTTAAAGAGAAAAAGGAGGAGGAATAAAATCCAACAAGATAATTCAAATGTGAACATCAAAGCAACGGATCATCATTAACGTCATCTAAATCTCAATTGTCTGTCGTCAAAGCTATAAAAACTACGGCTCAGGACCGATGAAGTATCCTCTGGCCGACATGCTCCAGTTCGTTCTGGAGTTTGCCACCACCAAACCCACCAGTGTTTCCCCAGCTGAAGACCCGAGACTCACCACGTCTTCACCGACTCCTTCAAGCCATCCTCTCTCTGAAGCCACCTCCAAAGACAGCAGGTGTGTTTGACCTTTTTTCTTTGTCTGTAAAAACACAGATATTATTATCGAGGCTAACATCTGAGATGAAGAAGTCTAGTGGGTCTTAAAATCCAAAACATGCTGTCTCAAATTCATTTTTTTTTCATCAGTGAACCTGGAGACTCCTCAGACGGCCTGGTTTCGAACTGCCAGCAGACGCCCATTTACAAGCCTTTCACCCAGTGTAAGCATCCCTCTGACTGCCCCCCGCACCCAGCGCCTCACAGCGCTACTGAAGAGGAAGTGCACTTTGTTAAGACCTGCTTACGGCGCTGGAGGACCGAAGTAGAGCAAGATATAAACGGTACACCAATCAAACACTCGTAATATATAACATTCTGCATGTGTTCAGGTAGAAAACAGCTGGATTCTTTCGATGCACATGCGTACAGAGCCGATGTGGCTGTGCCGGAAAAAAATACTTATATATGTACCGTTACACCACTTCTAAGTATCGAACCTGTTCTTGATTTTCACATTTGTTGAGCAGTACCTGTATTATTATTTATTTTCTCCAGAGCTAAAGACCAGCATAGACAAACTCACTCAGACCCTTGAAGGCATGTACTCAGACAACAGTCTCTGCCAGGTAATACTTGTTTTATTTAATTTCTGCATGCAAAATGTACCTTGGTCACACACTGCACAGTGGTTTGAAAAATTATTTACACCAATTTTTGTGTGTGTGTTTATTACATTTCATCACATTACAAACTCAAACTTTAATGTGTTTTTATGATTTTTAAACTCATGGGAGTGTTGCATAATTAGGAAGCTGAAAAAATATCAGCGGTTTTTAAAAAAAACAATAATGTCCTTTTGTATTTGGGTCCCTTTTATCTTATACCTGCAAAAAATAAATAACACATTTCCAGATCTACAGCTCAGGAGCGAGCTAATGTGGCTAATGCAGTGAATGGTTTTAGCAAAAAATGTTTGCATGCACCATGCACCATGCTTATACAACTCAAAGTGACTGAATGTATTTAACAAAGAACAAAGAACCCGGAGCCATTTTCAGTGAAACGGACTTTTGAAGGTTCTGCTGCAGACCTTCAAGGGGTTAATAAAGACAGGTGGACTTAATGTTATGCCTGATTGCTGTATTTTGGTGATATGAAAATCTGTTTTAATGCCTACGTTTATAGCCATAAAAAGGTCCATATGAGGTTCTCCACACAATAGAAGAGAATAGAATAATAGTTTATTTCTCCCTGTGGGTCTACTCAAAGTCAGGACCTAAATTTAATTGGGAATCTTTGGCAACACTTTAAGATTGTTGTTCACAGATAATGCATTTACAGTTTGACTGAAATTGAGCCAATTTGCAAGGAAGAACTGGCAAAAATTATAGGCTTTAGATGAGCAAATCTGGTAGAGACAAACCTCTAAAGATCTGCAGCCTTAAACACATGCTACAGGTGCACAATGTAATGCAAATACAATAAGATCTGTGTGCAATATTAATAATGGAATAGATCATTCAAAAGGCAGTTTTTGTTCTCTATTACAAACAATATGTCACAATTTTACACATGGACAACTGGCTAATGTTTAAAAATGTTTTGAAAAATTATACTTTCAATAGGTGCCCTACAGACTACACGCGGTGCTTGTTCATGAAGGTCAGGCATCAGCAGGTCATTACTGGGCGTACATCTATGACCACGCCAACCAGCGCTGGATGAAGTACAACGACGTCAGCATCACCGAGTCTTCGTGGGAGGAGCTTGAAAGGGACTCGTTTGGGGGGATGACCAACGCCAGTGCGTACTGCCTGATGTACATTGATGACAGGCTACCCCAGCTGATTACAGGTATGCAAAGTCACAGCAACACAGTTACATTTTTACAAGGTGTGTAACGGTACGCCAAAAGTCTCGGTTTGATACGCACTATGGTTTCAATTTCACGTTCAGTTCATTTTGGATACAGTCAGGGAACAAAGTCTCTTTTTTTCTATTAAATATATTTTATACCTGTCATCAGCTACTGGAGGTTAGAAGCTTAAGAAAAGAAAACCTTTCCAAGATGTGCGTTGTCTCCCTAATACCCCCCTGCCAGCCTCCTCCTCTCGCTGAGGCCACATTGGGCGCCATTTGTTATGGCTAAAAATGGCCTCTTCTTAAACAAAGATGGAAAAAAAAGTCATTCAGGTGTTTGTTAGAGTTTAATACAAAATGTTGGCCAACATGGATGGACAGAGTAAGTCAGAAATAGTTCCATACTTGTATCTCTCCACCAACGCTTTTACTGTACCCCGTAGGTGGTACTTAGCAATCAGTGTTTATCTTCTAACAGCATGAGCTTAGTTTCAGTGCCGAAAGTGTCTTCTCCCTACCAGTCTGGACAGTGCAATGAAGTTATGCTTAAGTGGGGAAAATCATATGCCTTTGTGCGGTACTGAAAGTTGTGGGGGAAAAATATGAACACATATACTGTTACACCACTCATTTTAACAAATCCAGATTTTAATTTGAGTTTTTATTTATTCAGCTGTAATAAAAATCCAACATCAAGAGATATGAAAAACCTATTGGCTTTGTTGAGTGAACCCTCTACCTAACCATATGTTCCATCCCCCCAGAAGACACAGATGATGAAACAGGCCAGGTGCTCCATGGCGTGGACTCCCTGCCAGCCGCCCTCAGACGCTACGTTCAGGAAGACAATCGCTGGTTCCAGCAGGAGCTCAGCGAGTGGGAACAGCAGTTCTGCCAGACCGCCACCCCGCAGGAGGAGTCCCCAACCCCAGCAGAGCCTCCGAGCGCCAGCGTGGAGAACACGCAGGAAACATCCGTTGAGGCAGCGCCTCAGGCGGGAACTTCTGCCGAAGAGCTGGACCAAGGATCTCTAATAGAGCCACAGTCCAGCTCAGAAGATGAGAAAACTGCAGATGGTGAACCCAGAGAGACAGCTCAAGGTGTGTAACTCTGACTGGAATAAGAACCCATCCTCTTTGGTCAAAAGGAGATGGTCAGCAACAGTACTCAGGGACTACAAACTGAGGGAGCAGTTATAACTCAGTGGGCATAAAATGTCAAAAAACATATTCCCTGTACCACAATACCTAGCCTGAACCATTGGACATGCCTCAGTTTCCTGTTCTTAGCCGACAGGAGTGGCTGCCAGTGTCATCTTCTGGTGCTGTGGCTCATCTGCTTCAGTGTTCCACTTGTTGCGCCAATGGAAGGGCCTGTGACGCAATCCTGCAATGTATTGATCCAAGAAAACCAGCAGAGGATACTGTTGGCTATTAGGGCTGAACGATTAATTGCATTTGCAATTAAATCGCGATTTGGTAAAATGCGATTTCCTAATCGCAAAGGCTGCGATTTGACTTGACGTAAATATATCCGCTAAAGTCACGTGACTTGTAAACAACGCAGGGAGAGAAGGAAACGCCGCACTTTAACCAGTTATAAAAGGACCAAAAGCTTAACAGAATCCAACACTACACAATAGTTGGTACCAAAGAGGAACAGTACTTCAGGTGTGATAAATTATATCTGCTATGAAAACGTTGATGCTGCGCAACGGCAGGTATTATGTAGAACCCGTCTTTGTATTGTTGCTGCCTCACGAGGTAGGCTACAGTACGAACCTTTATCAACACCTAAAATCATCACACCACCATATATGAGAGTTGCACGGCTAAACTGAACGCCACCAGTGTTTATATTTCCAATAAACAAACTTCGAGGCGACAGGGATCGCTCACCGAGCTGTTTGAAAGAATCACTCCTTACGAACATAAAAAAACAGCACACTGAAATAATTTGTGCTATAACGGGTTTTATAGCCAAAAGTATGCTTTGTTAACCATGGTGAATAAGCTAGGATTCAATCTCACACACACATTTTAGCCACATTTTACCTGCGCTGTATAAAAAATGCCGACAGAAACGTAAAGGCGCACCGAAAACAGCGGAGTATTTTGCAACAACTGACCTGAGATCAAACCGCTCTACTGAGCCATACCAGAGACTGAAAGTGCATTTGATCGATGGAGAATTAAAAATCAGAGCTTGTTCCTTCAAGCATCCTACTTCCTGGATAACAACACGTAGGAAAATATTGCAGCCGGAGCGAATTATTAGCTGGGATCAAAAGGAAGACAACCTTTATTGCAGAACGACCCCGATGACCATCGAGTGTGATGATTAAAAGTAGATAAAGTTGTTAATATTTGCCTTTGTCTTAAAATAAGTAAATAATCTTATGGAATATAATAAATTATATATAAAAATCTGTTTATAATACACAATATTTTTTATTGCATTAATTAAAAAATGCAGGACAAAAGCCGCACAAAAATAATTGCACATTAAATCGCAATATTGAAGAAAAAAATCGCAATTAGATTATTTTCCAAAATCGTTCAGCCCTATTGGCTATTATATTGAACTTTTAGAGGGAGGAAGAAACTTTGATACGGAATGGACATTAGAGTTTGGCTTATTAAAAACAAGAGCAAAGCTAGCACAAGCAAAGACCATGCTAATGCATAATGAGTCTTAGAGAGGCAAGTGCAATCTTGATTGACATTCTGGTCCATCCTCCATACAAATATGTGGCAATAATACAAGTCAATTCAGTTTATTTATATCAAGCTAATTCACTACAGATGTCATCTCAAGGCACTTTAGAAGATAACTAATTTCAATACAAACATTCCAATCAGTTTAAAGTTTTCTATCTAAGGAATCCCAGTAAATTGCGTTTACTCATTGTCATGATATTATAGCCAGAACGTGCAGACTCCAACCAAAGCAATTCCTCAGCAATCCCTCACACTAGGCAAGCATTTAGCGACATTGGAGAGGAGAAACTCCCCTTTAACAGGAATAAACCTCCAGCAGAACCTGGCTCAGTACAAGCGGTCATCTTGGGTGGAGGTGGGGGTACCAGCCCTCCCTCCTCTGGGCGCCCTGGGTGGGAGCCTTGGCTGCTGCTGTTGATCTGCTGCTGCTGATGCAGATGGCTCCATGATGGCATTTCCTGGCTCATCTGTACTCAGCCCGCTTTTTGTAGCTTCTAAGTGTGTGTGTGAGTGAGTATGGTTGATGGGTTGGGTTGGGAGGGGGTTCTATTTGCACTGATGATTTTATTTTTTGAAGGGGGGGTTTTGGGGTTATTTTAAATCTGTAAAGCACTTTGAGTAACTTTCTTTGTTTGAAAAGCGCTTTATAAATAAAGTTTGATTTGATTTGATCTGCCACGACCATCTGGGGGTTTGAAAAGACAGAGAAGAGACACAAAAAGTAAAAAAGAACTGATGTAAAAGTACTTTATATTTTAATAAAAGTAAAAAGATTTTCTTTTGTCACTGGGAGCATTATCTGAATCGATGCTTCCCATCCAACAGGGTGTTGTAGTTGTGGACTTCCTGACAATAAAGAATTAGAGTTGTCAAGCCTTGAAGTAACAAATACATGGACTAGTTTCTCAGCATCACTGCTGGACAGGATGTTTCTAATTTCAGCAATGTAAAAATCCACAAATTTGTTCTTTGGCAACTGCCAATAAACATCATAAAGAAAAAAGCCTGTGTTATTTCCAGGCTAATATGAACATGCTAACAGTAGTTACACTGAAATGCATCAGGAAGAAATCATTAAGATCTTCACTTGCAGATTGTGTTGGATTGTGGATGTAAGACTGAATGTGGACTAGCTAATTTACTGGAGGACATTAATTGGACTATTGTGGATGCAGAATTCTATTTTTGTTGGAGATGTCTATTTCTGTCAATGAAATTAAAGCTTTGAATGGTGAGTTGCACCAATACTATTTGAATCTCAGGAATCCTAGCTTTTTAAATATATTAATATCTATATTATGTACATAAAAAGGTGTGTTATAAAAAAGGCAGATTTGGCCATGGAAGTACATAAGGTACCCCCACCAAGATGAAAACGGTATAATAAAAGACTGTTTACTGCTCCAACCAGTCTGCCCCATTCTGCCCCTGACATCAACAGGATATTTTATGTTCTCTGTAAACCACATATATTTTTGGGGGTAAAAACACCATCAGAAATGAAACACTAAGATTAGCTAGTCTGGTACAAACACGCATACCATGTTCAAAGTCACTGAAATATACTTTTTTCCTCATTCTGATGCTTATAACCATGTACTGATACGTAATGGCGTCAATGACTCAAAGCAATCTACTGGGATTCCTTAAAGTGATTGGAATGTTTGTACAATTGTTTAGAAATCACTTGTCTTGTAAAGAGCCTTGATATGGCATCTGTTGTGAATAGTTGCTTTATAAATAAACTCAATTGAATTGAAATGAACTGAATTAAATACAATGAGCTGCTGCCACAAGTGTGTCCAGAATGGTCAGCCTTCCAATAAAACAAAATGCTAAAAACAGATAAAAAAACAACAACATTATTCTCTTCTTTTCCTATCATTTATGCATTTGTTTGCTTGTTTTAATAATACAGTGCCTCAATTTCCCTAACTGAGTTTCAAAGATCTTTTACTTCCCTTGTAAAAGGGACTCAGTCTTGCCATGCAGGATATAAAGACTTGACTTGGACCAAATGTGACTTGCATTCGAGAGATGGTGACTTGACTTGACTACCAGTTGATGGGACTTGTTGGAGCACAAGCAACCAGTTCTCAGGATTAGGTGCTCATAATACTTTTACATAGAGCCAGGCTGGCTTGGCTAGCCTTTTTTAAATAAATAAATAATTTTTTTACGTATCTTTTTTTTCTACATTAATTTTGTTTTTTGAGATCTCCTTTGTCTAATATTAAGGTTTGTTTAATGATCAGAATAATTTGAAGTGTCACAAAAAGGAAGATGAAATCTGTCGGGCAGTAAATACTTTTTCACAGCACTGTATTTATAGGGAAGTTTAGCTTGTTGCTGTAGCCTCCAATTGGATGAGATTAATTTATGTTAAGATCTAATAATAAATGCTGCTAATACATACATGCATACTGAATCAAGCCCTCTGTGCATTTTTTTTAACAGCAAAGGAGTCTGAGTTTTTGCCCCTATCTACGGTTCCTGGCTTCCAAGTAGATGCCAGCGATCCCCCGGCAGTTAGCGACACATTGAAACCGAGCACAAACCCGACTGAGCTGCAAAGTCAGGTGGGAAAATCCTTCCACCTACAGCCCAATTACTATTATTCCTGTAGACTGGAAAGTGGGTCAAAAGTCCTGAGTCAAGAAATAAATGTCTGAGTCAAGGGTCCTGTTTGACTGTTTTATATATGAAAGGCACATTAAAGGTTATTTTCAGTAGAATACACATGTTTACCTTTATTTGTGCTGTTGTATTGTTTTAAATACATTCTTTGCTGCTCAGTTGCTCAACTATATTTGCTATAGTAGTCAGCAAGTTTTTCAGAAATGTAGACACGGCATGATTTAATAATAATTTTTTGCTTGTTAAAACCGGCGCAAACAGCAAAGCATTGCAAAAACAGGCTGTACCTTATTCATTAACATGCTGCAGAGAGCCTTGC
The DNA here is from genome assembly GCA_028564705.1 of Apricaphanius iberus. Lineage (NCBI taxonomy): Eukaryota > Metazoa > Chordata > Actinopteri > Cyprinodontiformes > Aphaniidae > Apricaphanius > Apricaphanius iberus. The sequence continues at coordinate 2,295,119 of JAPXFQ010000269.1, forward strand.
GCCCATTAAACTCAGAGCATGACGTAGGCAATCCACTTAGCGCTTTTCCCTAATCTGAATATGCAATATGGCCGTTTCTGTAAGAAGACGCAAATTATTGGAAGGAGAACAGGCCAGTAAGTAGCGTTCCAGGCACAGTGTGATTTACTAAGTATAAAAAAATTGGCGGCGGCATTTTTTTTTTTTTTTGCTTTTGAAAGGCATGTCTTAACTTTGACCCACCACATTCAACATGTTTAATATTGACAAACGAAAAATGTCATTAACACACAACACGAATAGTAATTTACACTCTAATAGCCATAAATCTGACAGTTATGTCTATTTTTACTTTTTTTCCCTCAAAGATGCATCATAACTCACTGCGCGATCAATGTGTGTCCGCACCTGCTGAAAACAAGCTGAGCGCACAGTGAGTTGTGATCCTCATGGATAGTCATTAGTTTCCCCCGGAGTGGTGATAATCTTCCTGGGGTCCAATTGATAAAATGTAGGAATCATGTGCAATACCACAATGACAAAATTAATCGATTTCAGACTACACATTTTCAAGACAACTTTTTTTTCCACCGCAACTTGACATTTAATAGCGGCCGTAAAAAGTGTGATGCATTTCAACAACATTAGTAGAACATGGACATCTTAGCAACCTTGTTCTGGACATGCTGCAGATTCAATAAATCTGACTCCGGATCACGATGCCGGCATGGAGCAGAGAACAGCGCATGTACACCGCAAATTTTGTTACTGACAAAAGAGAAATTTCACAACATTCTAGCTTAATAGTTAACTAACTAACTTTGTAACAGCCATAGAATCGTTTTTCCCCCTTAATTTTGCCAAAGACACATAAATCCATATTCCTTTATCTCTTTAGCCTTGGTGTAGCTCTTAATAGTGGCTCAAACTCTTCGTTTGAATTCTGCTCCTTGCGCCTGTTATGAACTGCTCACGCAATCTCAGTAGATCCCCCGCAAAGGAAGGACATCACATGCAGATTTTTAGCGCCACTCACAATTTTGCGGTCATCACCAGGAATATTTATAAATGACACCCTTTATGTAGATCATAAAATATTGTGTGATAAAAGACTAGAAAAAATCTAATTTTGTTCCCTGTGTATTGTCAGACCTCTGGCTCAGATGCGGAGCTCTGCAATCAGGCACCGTCTGAAGTCCATGTTCATGTGGAGGTGGCAGGACTGAATGCTAAGGGGGGTGATGAACCTGAAGCTTCTGGAGAGGTTCCTGGACAGGGAGCTGATCCGGTAAAAGAGGAGCACCAACAGGATCAGGTGGAGGTTTCAGCCAGTCAGAGGCAGACTGAGAACGAGGTCTCCGAGGTGGAGATCCCCAACGTGGGCAGGATCATGGTGAGGGCTGATGCTGATGGATACAATGAAGAGGTAAGGAAGAGTTCAAGTAAGATATGATTTCACTACAACACATGGGTTCACATCGAACCCAAACAAACATTGAAGCTCCTTTCCAGCATTCTGTCTTCTTTCCTAACCCAGCTACAATGAATCAGATGCACCTGAAATGGAGCTCAGCTGTGCTTGTAAAACTTTTTATACGTTGCTCATTTGCAAAAAAAAAATAATAAATAAATGTATAAAAAAATATAAATAAAAAAATCATATTTTACAAGTGTCATTAAAGGCAGGCCATTTTGTGCAACCTTGACCTTATTTTTAGCATGCATTATGTCCATTTACTTACCCAGACAAGTATGGAGACACTCTGAGTCCTTCGGGAGAAGTTTATATCCATTCGCGATCAGCGTATATCAATACAATAGGAGTAAATGGGGGCACTGACATGCAGCCTCTAAATTAGGCATTATCTGCCAAAAAAAAACGTAATTTCACCAATATTTTATGAATCACTAGCACTATTTCCCTGAGTTCGGAGTGTGTCGAAGGTGCTTTGTTGTTGTCTTACGGAGTTGTTTACAGGCTTTTAATCCAACTGATTCCAAGTTATGCTAACCAACGATTTAAGTAACGTCGCAGCCGTGTGCCAGACTGCGAAGGTTGTGAAAAGGAAGCCTGTGGAACCTGAACTTAGTCCAATTGGTCGTTTTGTTTGTGCAATTTGGAAACACGCAAACGGAAAACATGTTGATATTTGCAGTAGTAAGTTCTGTCTACCAGACCACCGTAGAGCACAGAGGGAAAGTCCTGCTTAACCAGGATGCCGCACAGCAGTGACGTCTTTGAAATCACTTTTTAGTGTAGTTGGATTGAACGCCTGTAAAACACTGCGGATGAAAACAACACACAACCTCTGGGAGGCTCTGAACTCATAGGAGAATAGTGCTCGCAATCCATAACAAAACATTGGTGAAACTAAGGATACACTTGCCCTGACAATTTATTTTATATGGATATACGCTGATCACGAATGGATATAAACCTCTCCCGAAGGACGCAAAGTATGTCCAACCTTGTCTCGGTGAGTAAATAAACATAATAGATGCTATAAATATGGTCATCACCAATTGCTGATGAAACTACAGACATTTTACAGCAATCTCCTGTATTCTGAGAATGTGCTCTCCTCTGATGAAGCCAAACCTGAACATTCAAGCTATGTTTATTTTCTGGCACACTTCCAAAAGAGCACCATACCCTGAGTGAAAACTGGTGGTAGAAGCATCATGGTGTGGTGTTATTTTTCTTAGAACGGGTCCATTTAAAAAAGTGCCTCATTTTCTAAGTCGCAAAAGCCTGTGATTTTCACGGCTTCATGCTAACTTTTTAGATGCGCTCAGTTTGCCACTTTAAGGGAAACTTCCTTTCTTTGTCAGCCTTACTGTGTCATTTCCTAGATGATGCTCACCCCGGCTATGCAAGGTGTCATCCTGGCCATCGCCAAGGCCCGACAAACGTTTGACAAAGAAGGCCCTGAGGCTGGCCTCATCAAGGTAAGATATGCAGACACTCTGAAATGCATAAAGTACAACATGGATTAATACTGGTTTACAGTACCATTTAAATAAGTGCAACACATTTTTCCAATAACAGTTTTATCGTTGCTTCAACTCATTCAAACTCAGATCTCAATAAGGAACAAACAATACATTCTGGGGGACATTGCACATCATGTCACTTCCTGCAGAACTTCTTAAAGCTCCCGTGTGTAAGAATCACCTCCAACTAGTGGTGCGCTCAGTGAATGCAATTTCTTGGCTTCTCGCCATTATAACACATTTTACTACTACGGAAGCCGCGTAGTAAATTCTCCGAGTTAAACGGAAGATAAAGTATTTGCTGGACTAACCTGTCCTGTGTCAAACATAACGCTAACATAAACTTCATTGTTTCATGTAATTAGCTTACCTGTCCAGCAGAAAGCCTGCAACCTCTGCGTCCGTCTTCAAGTTCGTGTCCTTCATGAATAGTCTCCATCTGGTAAACGCTCCACCGATTCTTGTTTTCTCCCGGTTATTTCTTTTTCTTTTCTGTGGTATGGTTTCCTCCCTCTCATGGGGCAAAGAGTACGGATGGTCCTCCATTGAAATTGCAAACTATGATGCACAGTCCTCTATGCTCGTTGCTCGTTTCACCTCTACTCCTCCCCCGTACATCACTGGCTAAAACACGTAAAGCAAAAAAGTTTTCGACGCTGTTGACCATGGTATACTGTTGAAACGAATGGAGAGCTGGGTCGGACTCTGGTACAGTACTAACTGGTTTGAGTCTCACCTAAAGAGCAAGAACTTCTTTGTGTCAGTAAGCAAATATTCATTAGAACAAACAGAAATAACATGTGGGGTCCTCCAGGGCTCTATCCTTGGGCCCCTCTTATTTAATATATACATGCTCACACAGATTATAACAACCAATAAGATTAGTGACCATAACTATGCATTAACACATGTTTATCTTACAATGTCACCAGGTGACTTTGAACCCATCCAAATCCTAACTGAAGGCTTTGAACAAATCACTGCATGAAGAAGCCATACCTATCTCCCGCTGAATGGAAAAATATTTTTTTGCCTAAATAGGAATAGGAAAACAGTCAGCACACAGCCTCAGTTAATACAGCTAGAAACTGCTAATTAGGCCTGAAATCTAGGTGCAATAATAGGCTCAGACCTGAACCTCCAAGGTCACATAAGGCAACGTCAAGGTCGGTCTTCTATCACGTGAAGAACATTTCTATGATTAAAGGACAGATTTTCCAAAATATCAAGAACAACTCATCCTCGAGTGTATCTTTAACCCTTGTTAATGCTTCTCCGACCGCAAATTTGCACTCAGACGCAGACGTATTGATGGAGACGTTTTTCGTTTATAGTACTCTGCTTTTCCACTCCAATCTCTACTGTCAGCAGGGGGAGCTAACTTTTCATGGCGTCTCCTATTACTATCATAGTGTCATTTCAGGGTTTTTTTTTTAGACTTGTGAATGAATTTCTTCCTCAAGGATCAATTATCCTTTCAATGTAAAGCATTTAGTGGCCAAAGGCTGCATTAACTACTGATCACAGTGACTATAGAGCCCCGTTCTGGTGAAGCAATCTCTGCCTGTTACTGAAACTGACCAATCAGATGCATATGACGCTGACGGAGACAGATAGTTAAAAATTGGGCCTCTATTCCGTGCGTCCTTGCGTAAGTGACAGAGAGCCTTTGCGTTGACGGATAATGCCGTTGCGTCAATCCTTCTCCATCAATACGGAGACGCATTAATTAGGCTTTAGTGTGCTTTACTACTGCACAGCGCCCTCACCAGTATCAGGAAGGTAGAGCACATCACTCCTGTTCTAAATACCCAAAATACTTGTTGTATCAACCTTCAAGACAACTCAGGGCCACTGGTCCAAGTTTACTTTGCATGCCCAGAACCAGAACTAAAATCACAGAGGAAGCTTTCAGTTTTTATGCTCCTCTAATATGGAATAAACTTCCAGACAACTGCAAAGCTGCTGAAACACTAAACATCTGTTTAGAGCTGCCTTTGATCAATAATCCCTGGACCATCATTATTTCTAGACTGAATTGCAGCTTTTCAATATTTATAGTTTTTGTCACTCTAATCCATGATTTCCTTTTTTGTTTGCTTATTATGTAGCTGAATTGTGATTTCCAAATAAATTTGACTTAAAAAAGTAGAAAATGCTAAAATATTTAAGGACCCTTTAAAAGGTCTTCTCCACTTGTATTTAGAGATTTTTTATGATTATATACACACAAACTCAAATGCTAACTTTGCTCTGGTGTCACAGGCCTTCCATGAGGAGTATTCCCGCTTGCATGAGCTCTCCCAGGAGGAGATCACTCCCCAAGAGGATGCCCGTCTGCAGCACGCTCTGGTTTACTTCTTTCAGAACAAGGCGCCCAAGCGCGTCATTGAGAGGACGCTGCTGGAGCAGTTTACAGACCGCAACCTCAGCTTTGATGAAAGGTGTGAGAATAGACAAACAGCTCCTCTTTCAGTCTTTGCTTTCTGTTCAGAATTTAGGAGCTATCATCACAGCACAGGATGACTGACACTTAAAACTCTAATAAAGGAGAATCCTGTCTTTTAATTTAAGAGTATTGCTTTTGTGGAGAGTAAAGAATGGTTTGAATGATTTTTCTAATGTGCAAGAGCTCTCTGTAACTGATAAAAGCCACACAGTGTGCATCTTCTGCCATCTAGTGTTGAAAGCAGAACCTTGCTACTAGATGTGGGACTGTTTTAGCTGCACCATTAAGCTTCAGCTGTCCTACTTGTGCATGCAGGGCCATCAGCATAATGAGGGAAGCCAGAGCCAAGCTCCGACTCATTAAGCCAGAGGACATGGACATGGAGGAATACATGGTACTTTCCCGTTTATCCATTCTTCTGTGATACTCTTCCACTTGTCTTAGTAATGCATACCTGTTTTTTTTACTGTTGCTGCTTCTCAATGGAGCGGGAGCAGAATTAAGTAGCTGTGGGATCCATCTAACTGAATGGCTGTAAGGGGCTTCTAGTAAATAACTTATTAGGTTAGTGTATTGGGAAAAATTATGTGTTATTCTATTTCTAATCCTTTGTCACATTTCATATTTCAGATTATCCAACAAACTTTACATCAATTTTACTCCACTGACGGTTGCAGCATTCATTGATTCACTTTATTTGTAAAGGGACAATGCTTATTAATGAACCCAAATGCATTCCCCAATGTAAATATGCAAGATTATAGCCAAAGTTAATTTACATATCCAGTCCCTTGGATGCCTAATGCCTTCAACACATAAGCAACAAAATTCTATAAATTAAAACACCACATTTTTACATGGTTCAAAAAGGAAATAATAGCATAATATAATATAAAATCTATCTAAGATAATACTACAGTAAAATATAAAACTTTATATTATACTACATATAGCCTGTTGTATTATGGAAAGAATATACATGAACAGCAACATGGATTCACATTAAAATCTTTAAAGGTTTGAACTTTGAGAGTGTTTAACTAGTGAAAAGATGTTAATGTATGACGGAGAAAAGTGTATAAAGTCTGTGGTGAAGGGTTTTACAAACTTAAAACATAACCCCCACAATAAATGAGGGACCACTGTATTTGAGATTTGAATTGAAATTCAAATTTCTATTTGAGCAAATAGAGATTTAGTTTAGTAAACTTTTTACCTTAATAAATGAAATAATGATTTAAAAAAGCGTGTCATATTTATTCAGGTTGTCTTTGTCTAATAGTAATATTTGTTGTATGATCTGAAACAGCCCAGAATAAATGTCTCAGGGGGTTAATACTTTTTTAAAGAGGTGTAACTCATTTTCTAAAGCCATTGATTGATTAAGAGGATCAAATGTCACATTTTTGCAAGTAAGTTGTGAAATGTATGTGTTTATATTATCAAGTGTTGAATGTTTTAACAATTTCAGTACGAAAAAGCGTAATCTTTACGTATTTCTGAGTACTGAGAATTTCAGCTTTGGAGTGTTTTAGCTCTTTGACTTCCAGTTACATCCAAGGATGAAAAGACAGCTGAGGAAGCAAAGTGCAAAAACCCAGTTTTAAACCTTATTTTTAAAATGCAATGTTGCATTAAAGATAATATTCATATTTTCTTTTCAACCATAGCTTTGCATGTTGGACCTTTTAGCTGTTAATCTGCTATAATTACAAAAAATATGATTTCGCAGCTACATGATGCATTTCCCATGTGCTAACACTGTAAAAAATGTGTTTTTGTTTTCCTGCAGCTGTGGCATGACGACTATAGGGACTTCAGGACGGTGTTTGTCTACTTGCTGACTGGCCTGGAGCACTATCAGCACGGAAAGTGAGACAATTACTTTAAAGCAATCCCTCTAAAATGTTGTAATTTATACTCGTGGGATTCTGATTTACACAAAGTGCACACAATTTGTCTGGTCTACATCAACAGAAATAGTCGTGAATAATAACTTAATATTAATAGAAATATTAATTAGATTAAATGACCTAATCTATTAATTATATATAAATTAGGGCACCATTCCTTATAATATATGAGAATTTTAATATAAGAAAAAATCAGCTTCTTTCCTAGAAGGATATGAGCTCAAATGCTTTGACAGTAATTAGGATACACTGAATAAAACAGAAGAGTTTCATTTTAAAATGTAACAAGGTTTATTAACAAAGTAGATTAACCTTATAGCCAAATCAGTTCAACAATAAACCCCATCTATTATAATGCATGCATTCTACAAAACTATCAAACTATCTTAGAAAAATAAATAAATGGAACCAAATCAAGCAAATAACTAGATTTAGAGAAGACAGTCATTCGTTGCTTCAAGGATGCTACTATCACTAGGGTGTGTGAGTCCCAGACCTAAACCGACTTATTCATTTGTTAAAAAGTGTTTCAAATTCATCTTTCCTGAATAGCAAAGAACTCAAACAGCAGAAACAGACTCAGAAAAGTAAATCAGGAGCTTTTGTTAGGTAACTTCCGATTCAAACATAGGAAAATGTGCTGTATATATGTATATGCTTCACTATACAGATAAAGGAAGACTGTGGTTTTTGGTGTTTACTTGGTTTCTTTCTAACTGTGTCACAGGATGCGAGAGGCTTTGAACTACTTGGCTCATGCATATGAGACCAATGCCGCCCTGCTGGCAAAGGGAGAGAAACGCGGCGTGAACAAGACTCTTATTGCAGTTTACAGAAGAAAGTGCCTCACTGTGAGTAAAGCAACACTTGTAACCAGTAATGTTTCAGTCGTCAGCCTAAAACAGCCAGTTTATTAAATGTTTCTGTATCAAAGAGGTCTTGGCTTACCCTAGAGGAGGGTCATCTGAATCACTGCTGGGACCCATCATTGTCCACCTGACATGTTCTGATATTCAGCCAGCACCTATTTAGACTGATGTTGTGTTAGTTGCTCCTGTACACAAATAACACATAAATGTGTTGAATCAAACAGTATTTTAAGTTAATTTTTCATCTCATTGACTTCTTGATAGATTCAAGCAATAAAGGTGAGGCGATTATATTTTTACGCCAATTCATCTATTGTTTTATTATAAATTTTTTGTTACAAAAAATCTTACCAAAAAAGTTTGAACGTGGACCCAGCCCTACTTTAATCAATCATTGGAGTTTCTTTGATCAAAGAAGGCAGAAATATTGCCAAGTAACCATTCCACTGTTCACAGTGGAATGGTTACTTGGGTTAATGACCATGAGGTATTTCTGTCCTCGACTGGCCAGTAAACTGGCCTGACCTGAACCCCACAGAGCATCTATGGAGCATTGCCAAGAGAAAGATGAGACAGAACAATGCAGAAGAGCGGAAGGCCACTATAGAAGCATTCCAGTCTTCCATAACACCTCAGCAGTGCCAATGGCTGATAGCATCCATGCCACCCCGCATTAAGGCAACAATTGATGCAAAAGGGGCCCAAACCAAGTACTGATTACCTATGAAGGATTACACTTTTCAGAGCTCCAACATTTCTTTATTTGAAATCCTTGTTTTAATGATTTCATGTAATATTTCCACTTTCTAAGATTTTGAATTTGTGAAAATTAAAATGAGATGTTTTGACATAAGTGTTCTCCCTTCTCATCCACCAAACAGGCCTTGAATGAGAGCGCGTCTCGCCTGTTCTGCAGTGGTGAGGAGAGCAAAGTGGAGGAAGGTCTCTCCATCATGGACGAGGCCGTCATCCCTTGCCTCCACCTGATGAGCCGAGACACAGCATTATCTCAGGAGGACCGGGACGCTATGGAGAACATCCGCAGCCACTGGTGCTGCTGCCTGGGTCAGGACATGGAGGGTGAGTTATTAACATCGATAACAAGAGAAAGTACTGACAAGATTTAGGAACTAACCCTTTTGACCTGGACCTACCTCCAAAGACTTCCCAATCTTATTCTCTGCTGTTCTTGTGTAATCCTTTTAGTGCTAAACCAGTTTTACTAATAAACTTAAATTACAGAAAAATATTGAATATTTTTCAGTTTTTCAGTAATTATTTACCCAAAATCTACTGACTGAAGGGTTCATATCTACTGGGCTTTTTTATTTTTTCTTTGTTTTGTTTAGATTCACTGCAGGTAAAACTGGGGGAGCTGTTGCCCCGGGTTCTGGATGGTTCCACGGGCACAGTCATGCTGAAAGATCCACCGAAGGTCCATGTCAACCAGGCCCATGACCTGTGCAGCCGCCTGGCTGCTGTCATGGAGTCCATTCACAACACCACAGTAGTGACTGTCCAGTAAAGTCCTGATGGAAACCCACAGGAAACTCCTGGAACTGAACATCTCCAGCAACAGCAGCAGCATAGCAGGCAGATCGGTCTGCGCTGACAGGACAGTAGGGTTGAGACCAGCATGTAGAATCTAAATTCTGCTGGCTTGGCATTGCACATGAGTTGAAGCTTTGATGTGATATATAATGCAATCACTTGTTGCAATTAGATAGGAGCTCATGCTCAAATATATGCACATCAAGAATAGAAAAGAGCTGACTAAGAAGTTGCGGACAAAAATGATTCAGTCCTTCCTGTTTGCTTACTCCCTGCTAACCTATCAAAGCAGCATCCATCGATCTCACAAATACTAACAGTCCTTAAGACTTGTTCAACCTTTTGCAGGTGAAACAAAAGATGGCCAAAAAGGCAGCCTGTTTTCTCCAACGTATACAGATATGAATTGACCAATATCCCGTACCATCTACTTGTTTTACACTGTTTCTTGTATGGAGCACACAGGTATGTATTAACACAAAGCCAAGAAGGAAGAAATTCAGGAATTAACTAGAGGTAGCAACTGTTGCTGGCCGTCAATCCTGGATGGATTGTATTGCGTTCATTCTACGCAACCTCTTCAAGTCCTGGCGTTTCATATTTCAGGACGTGATAATATTGACTGGGCCTTTATTAGGTTCTGTAAAAGAAAAAATTAAACATATTCAATGTTTATTAAACAAATATAACAATTATGACCGAACGAAAGCAGGGAAACTGAGGGAGGGAGACTAATTAACACAAAATTAGCTGAACTAAGACTCAATGATCTAGGCTGGGTAATGATCTGACCCTTTTCCATTGACGTGATTCCGGAGTTGGTTCAGTGCTAGAATCTTAATTAAATTGGTTCTTTGGTTTTCCACTGTTTTGTCGGTTCCAAACCGATGCTTAGCTGAGCACCAACTTGAAGCTGGATCAGACTGGTGTTCAGGAAGAACCAGTTTCTTGAATACTAATCTATCAAAATGACATACACCCTTCAAAATTTTCCATCACCAGTTAAAAAACCTGTGAAATATCGAAAATATTTCGTCAACGGGATCCCTGCTTCATTTATATATTTTTATAATATAGAAACAAATGTATACACCTAAACATCCATTTGTATACAAATTTTTACACATCTTTTATAGAGGGGGGGGAGCGAGAGAGACGCTTATTAATAAACAGAAGACAAAACTACAACACTTTCTAACCACAGTGTATGTTTATTCCATGAGTAAAAATTGTGATACTCAACACTGGAAGCAATCTAAAATATGGCAGTTATTTACAGCACATCACTGTTGAAATTCTCCATCGGCCTGTTAGGAGGAGGATACGGGCCCCACATCGATACCCACCATACCAGCATCTGATAAAACAGAAATAATTGCCAGGAATTGGATTAGGTTTTGTGAACTGTTTTTAAATTGGAAACAAATACAGCTAGTGCTAATGAGGGCTACATCCTGTGACTTAAAAAAAAGATACAATTAGTCTGCATATACCTTTCTCTGCAAACTCCCTGTGCCTTTTAATCAGCTGTTGACGGTGCACAAAGAGTATGTTCTATGCAAAATGAAAATGTGGAAGCAAAAAAGTAGTATTTGAAGAGTATGAACAAATACTTTGCTTATAAAATCTGTCTCTGATTGGGATTCCTGCTTTTGTCTCCACACGTGGGCCAATAAAGTTGCGTGATAAAATACTATAGATGATGTTGAGATGCAGCACCAACTAGGCTCCACGTCAGTGGAAAAGCAAACCAGAATGAATTAAGAAACTAAACAAAGGAATGAACTAATATGGCAACACCTGTAAAACAATAATGAAGGAAAGTAATGTTGAATGGCAAGACCTAAAGCACATTAAAACAACTGTCTCTTTTTGAAATAGTCATAGCAGAAAAGGTGACATCTTCTCCACGTCCCTGTTTGCCTAAACTCTATTTCTACACTCACCTGTCGTCGCCTCTGATTGGTGGTCTTCCCTCTGAGTAGCTGATTGGTAGCTGAGATATAATATTAACTGCTTAGTTATTTCTTTCTTTGGTTGTCACTTTGGATAAAAGCCACTGCTAGATGCACATACATATATAGATAAATTCTCATTGACATTCGGAAATTTTCATAAACCGCAGATATGTTTCAGTGGCTGATTATTCTGTTTACTGTATAAAATAACATTTAGACTCAGTTCTACATGACACAGTTTAAATATTGTCAATCATTGTGTTGCTAAGCCAGCTCACTGCTAAGTAATGTTGTTTGGGTCTAAAAACACAACATTTGTTCTGCACAGTAAATAGATGTGTTTTGTTTGCTTTTTTAAATACATATTTTGTATCATATCTTTGTATATTTTCAAAACAAAAATTAGGACTCACAGACAATTATTGACTAAATAATTAAATCATTAAGGTATCAAATGTCAGCGTTGTACAAACTGCGTGAACCCTTTAAAAAGGAAGAATTCCTGTTGTCTCTGTGCCTTAAATTCAGCTCAGAATCATCACTGAAATCTCTCTGGATCCAGAGGTGACCTATGGAGGTACTCATTGAGCCCATTTCACAGATGTTTCACCTACTTTATGATGATTTCTCAATAAACGTTTGAAATAATCACTGTAGTAAACCTCCTTATTGTCTGGCACTCCTGACTTCTTTTTCTATTAAAACTTACAGTTTGTTTTTTATGCTCATGTGTTTAGAATAATATTGCAGCAGAAAATGCATTGCCTTACAAAATATTATAGGGGAAGTTCTTTTTTTTTCCAACCTGGACCTTATTTTTAGCAAGTATTTTGTTCATTTACTCACCCAGACAATTTTGGAGCCACTTGGAGTCCTTCAGGAGAAGTCTATATCCTTTCGCAATCAGCGTATGTATATAATGGGAGTTAACCAGGGCAGGAGATTTAACGCCTGTAATAAGGTATTATCTGCCCAAAAACTCCTTCATGTTACCAATGTTTTATTATTAATCGTTACCACTACTCCCCTTGAAGTTCGGAACGTCTCGCTTCCAGGTTGATCCAGAGGCTGTAGCTAGTACAACTAGACTATTGCCCATTTACAATTACCTCACTCCAGTGCTTTATCCCAGTTTTAGTCTGAACAGGACTTTCGCTCTATACTCTATGGAGGTCGGCTAGACAGAACTTGCCACTGCAGACATGAACATTGTTCGCGTTTGCATGTTTCCAAAGTGCATTAACCAAATTACCATTTGGACTAAGTTCAGCTTCTTCAGGCTTCCGTTCTGCAACCTATTCAGACTACAGCTGTAATGGCGGGCGGCTGCGTCATCATTGAAATCCCAGGTTACTGAGTTGGAATCGGTTGCATACATTTTTTTTACTTTTTTTTTTTTAAATCAGTTGCATTTAAAAAAATACCGCTACCTAACAAAACAAAATGAAGGCATTTGGGGGCAGATAATGACTTGACTCCCATTATATGGATAGCGTACAAACTGTTTAAAATGCAAACTTTCTTTTATGTTTTTTAACCAGTGGTTAAACTCGATCTTTCTTTGTCTGCCACTCACAATATGGCGGAGGCGCTTACGTATTTGAAAGTGACACGCACAACCGGAAACGTTGAGATTTGTAGCTTTCCGTCTCGGTTCAGTCCCACCATGGTCCCACCCGAAAACACCCGAACCAACCACAGCAACGGCTTCAGGTGGCAGTACGGAAGGGAGTCTTTCTTTTCGGTTTGGGTCCAGACTTAAAACCGACAAAACCTGCTTTTTTATTAGCGCAGAAGCGGAAAACCAGATCGTTCGTGTGAGCAGAAAAGACGTTAATCGACGCTCTAGAACCGGGTCGAACCAACTGGAGCATTTTACTCTCAAAAGCCTGGAGACCAGACCGTGTTGCATTTTACATCTGAGATTCCGAAGGCACCTTTTAGATCAGGTAAGAGAAAACCAAGTTAATAGATAGATTTCGAACACACAAAAATAGTTAAGTTAACTGTTTCTAAGTTATTTTTTTTAGCTACTTTAACTTATAAGAGGAGTATTCTTAGATGACCAGAAAACTTGCCGAGAAGTTTGAGATGTTTCGCTTTAAATTTTAGCTGCGGAGTCTTTTTCCTTGCTTCATTGAATTATCTCATTTTCTTTTAATCGGATAACTGTGACACGTTTAATGAACTTTCTATATAAGCCTGTAAACGTACCCTGCTCCCTTCCAGTAGGTTATAAATATACATGAAGGCGCTGATATCTGCTGAACTGTCTGCCCTCCAACCTCAGGGAAACACATTAAGAGTGATAAATAAACCCTCAAACTGGATTTAAATGTGCTCTCTCTAAAGCCAGCTCCATTTAAACATATATAAATTACGTCAAATGTTTACATTTGATTGTTTTCCACTATTTATTTTTATTAAATCGTTCTGTAATTCTAGCCATTTGCATGTAGGGTGACGGTAAATCACTTGATAAACTGTAAAATAAAAAGCACTGATTGAGGCTGAATTGTGTTTCTGTTGTTAATATGGTTTGTTTTCAACAAGTATGTTTACTTGATTTAATAAATGATAGTTTTTCAGAACCTATAGATTTTCAAACATCAGTTGTTGCAAATTTTTTATCTGAGCAGAGTTCAGGTGAAATGGTCCACCCCATGAGCTAAAATGAGCCGTTTAAAATTGAAAGAAAAACCTGTAAGTACTGATAAAAAAAACAATCCAACAACAAACTATTTGACTTTCATTTTTGAGCGAATTTAAAAAAAAGCAGAACAAATTCAAGTGTCGATCTCGATCTTTCGCACTGCCACCATAAATATCTACACTGACACAAAAAACCCAACCAGAATTAATTATTGAAACTTTTTCATAACAGTCAATGTTCTATTTGTTCTGTTTTCAAAAAAGACCACCATCTTCACAGATGCCATTTTATTTTTTTAAAGTCTCATGGAACCAGACTCAACAGTTCCCACAGCTGAGCCATTCCTCAGTGGACTTTGGTCTCCATTTACTACCTAACATGTTTGTCAGGGGGCTCATCCTTCTTGCTTCTTTTAGTATTTTCTTTCTTTTTAGATTGTACGCCTCGGTGGAAATTTAACCAACATGTTATTCACTTTTCTGACACACGATGAAGACTTACCCTTCCTCATGACGGTCCTCTGTTGTTGCCTTTACCACAGTCCATTAAGATAAATTGAGCCACCCCAAAAAAATCTTTTTCTTTAGTAAAAGTTAGCAAAACAATGAAAAAAACTGTTTATACAGGTGAAAGTAATCACAATAATTTTTAAAAATCTAATTTGTTTCTTTACTTTTTCATCCACCGTATCAGTTTCAAGCAAAGCAAGATTGGTCTGCCAGGCCACTTTCCGCTCAGTTCTTTCCACAAAACTGGATTTGAAGCATGCTGTAGTGGATCGGGCATCCACTACAGCAGCTACAGACCAATCAAATCAATTGTTTGTTTTTAATTACAGTTCTGCCAACAATTTGAAATCTTTTGTGACCATTGTCTGTAAAAAAAAAAATGAAAAGGCTAGGAAGCTCAAACCTTACGTGGCCCATTTTACCTTACGTCACACAATATATATTTTTAAAGATATAGTCTACACACAACAACTGGAAGGAGATTTGTTGTTGTATTTTCATACAACAACATAAAATACCGTTTGTAAAAACTGGCTTTTAAGGGATTAAAAAAGTAATAATTCATAAATATTTGTTCTGTATGTTGAGTTTTCTGGACTAAGGGTCACAAATAGCGAATATTTTATAAACTACATTATACAAGAAACAAACTGATTTGAGCCAGTTTACATATTTGCATTATCGTTTGTTTATTTTGTGTGTGGGGGTGATTCTCCAAAAAAACTAAGGGTTTAAAATGAATAAATTACTAATGAATAAGATCCTTTGGCAACCTTTACAGGCGCTGCAGTACTAAACAGTACCACGTCTGAATATCCAAATTGAAATATTGTTTTTTTTTAATGCGTTAACTTTCTTCGATAATATGTTTTTATTTCACTTTTGAGTGACACCATCAGTTTTAATTATGCATACATTCCATAGAGACATGCATAAGTGCATTTAACAGGCGTTGCATCACTGAGGTACAAAATGCTGAATCTGTGGCAAACTAAGTTTGCTTAGACAATTAACAGACAACTAACTAAGTTGTCTGTTAATTGAAATTATTTTAAAATTAAAGTTAAGGCAGTTACTGTAATGCTTATTATTATTGATGTGATGTTAAAACGTTGATAAAGATCTCAGTTTTATCTTTCCAATAACGTTTTCTGAACTCAAATATTGCAGTGGTGAATCTGTTGAACATAAACGACAAAGTAACCATTAAACAGGGTAATAAAAGCAATAACTCTTCACATCCCAGACGTTTTTTGAGCAGGGTTTCAAAGATCGTAGTTGTTGGGTTGTTTTTTTTTCTTTCTACGATTTACTAATAGTTATTTAAATCTGAATGTGCAATTTTCAATAACAGCACCGTATTTGTTTCTTATGCAGAGGATTAGTCCTTATTCTGTAGTCTCTCTTTTCTTACTTATCTTTTCTTTTTAGACTTCTGGGGTTTTTTTCCACTGAAGGACAAGAAAGATTTTTTTTTATTCCACACAACACTATAACACAAATACAATATACTATAATATACTATATTTCTAGGCCAAGAATATGACGGATATTTTTAAAACAGATTGCCCTTTTTACTTTCCTATCAAATTATTTCTGCAGCTGGAAGATGCTTTATTTTTAATTATGTGTTTCTTCCGGTTTCCTCCTCTTTTATTCCCATGATGTCTCCTCTGGAATTTTGCTTGCAGCGTTTTGTGGGAAAAACATTCCTGTGACAGAGTCAGACTCTGCATCCTAATAAGCCTAACGATGGATTGTGGGAATATTTGACCGCAGTAAAGGTCTTTCCTGATGATATGAAGAGAAGCTTGGAGCTACAGCAGTTGACTGACAGGAGAACACAGACTGCAGGCGCCCATAAAAACCATTAGAGGAGGATCAAAAATAGAAGTAATCTGAAGCTGTAAATACTCCACTATGGGCCTGTGAACCGTGGGAAAATATGCTATATCTCATAAATGATTTAGTGTTTTTTTCAGATGGGAGTCATTTTAGT
This sequence comes from Apricaphanius iberus, assembly GCA_028564705.1. NCBI lineage: Eukaryota > Metazoa > Chordata > Actinopteri > Cyprinodontiformes > Aphaniidae > Apricaphanius > Apricaphanius iberus. The sequence continues at coordinate 2,311,993 of JAPXFQ010000269.1, forward strand.
TGCTTTTACTTTGTTTCATCCACATTATTGTAAGAGTTTTTAAAAGGGGGTATTATGCTTCTTCCAGGCACACAGTACCATTCTATAGAACATTCAAATTAAATTGTTACCCTAAATCTATCTGAAAATCATGTATATATAAAAATCCACCTTAAAGAAATATGTCTTCTCATCACTTCCGAATTTGACGCCTTGATTTTTGCCTTTGCCTCTGACCCTCCTACCCTTTGTGAAACTCCCCCTTCAGAACGTCATAAACCGGTTATTGTCACAGCATGTGTGTGGAGTCTGACTCGAATATTGTTTACAGAAATTTTCTTTGTGTTGCATTTTAGTATTTAGGAAAGAAAAATGATTACATTTCGTGAAAAATGGCAACACAGGAGATTGTAAGCCCAAAAGTAAGGTTTTTCAAGAACCAGAGAGAATTCAGAGGCTTTTACAAGACGTGCCGGCTTTGTAATATTTAACCTCCTTGGCACGTTTTATAAATATTAATCACTATGAAGGTACGTTTTGAGTTCCGAGTGATAAATGCGAACAAAATTACACGAGTCACAGTTCTTAGTGCTTATTCGTCCACTATCAAAAATGCTCTTGCTGAGTAAGCATTCCTCTGTGAAGTGTAGAGGCCGACCGATATATCAGCCCGTTATATAATTTGTTTTTCATCGGTTGAAATTTGTTTTTAAAGCTGATATAAAAAAAGATTAGGCACATGTGTGGTCAGTTGCACCCAGCTCTTGACTGAAGGAAAGACCCCTATAGACTCCAAATCACCATGAGCCAGCCCACTCATATTTTACTCTTTAGTTTGGTGTTTAATCTGTGACTGCACTATTTTTATCTAATGTGGGCTTTACTTTCTGGAGATTTTTCTTTGATACTGTAAGTCCAGATTCTACCTAAACCAGCTATTTGCACCATTATTCTGGTTACTGTTTGAATTTATCTTATTTTGTATACTTAAAGAAACTGGACTCTTTTATATTTTCTATAGTTTTGAAATATATTTGAGGTTCAATAAATAATTTTTATCAACTTTTTAATTTATATTGTATTGAGTGTTGTCTTTCACAATCAATGTGCCGCTAAAAAGTATATATATCTGCCTTGGATATCGGCAAATTGTGACCAGACTTTTGAAAAATCTGTATCGACATTGGCCTTTAAAAAACCTATATCGGTCGGTCGGCCTCTAGTGAAGTGATTTGCACAAAGATAACATATTTTTCGGCCTAGGGTTGTTTCCAAAGACTTAGCCTAGGCTAACTGTAGCAGCTGCTACTCTACCAGAGTTGTGGGATGGAGGGAAGTGGAAGGAGTTCTCTGTATGTGGGTCAAGGAAAGGAGTAAGGTGGAAAAGGAGGGGATAGGTGGTAGCAGGCAAAACGGCAACACCAATAACTACCAGCAGAGACTCAAAGATTAGTCAGACATAAGTGGATGAGTCATAGCACCACACCGCGGTCATGTTTTTAATGAGGTAATAACATGTTATCAGGATGTTACACATCAAAAAGTCAATTTTGCATAATATCCCCGCTGTAATATTTTGTTGCTGGGTTTACTATAAAAGTTGAAGAAAAATATCCCTCTTTGGGGCGTCGCATGGCTTAGTGATTAGTTCGGGCGCCCCAAATGCCGACCAGACTGTATCGATCACGTTGTCGTTTCCCTGTTTTGTGTCCACCAGGTGCCATGAGCAGAGAGCTGAACGTGCCGATGGGGTCTCCTGCTCCCGGCGTTTCGGAGCCGCCTCCTGACAACGGGGGCATGGATTACAGGGACTGGGTGCGCCGCAGCTACCTGGAGCTGGTCAGCTCCAACCACCACTCGGTCCAGGCCCTTTCCTGGAGAAAGCTCTACCTGAGTCGCGCCAAGCTGAAGGCCTCCAGCAGAACCTCGGCGCTGCTCTCTGGCTTTGCAATGGTACGTCTAAAACAAATCATTTTAGTTCTCCAGGAAGTTGATGGTTTTTGGTTGTGCTTCTGCTTAAAAAAGAACATTAAGCAAAAAACTTTCATGATATGTAAAAAAAAAATTCCTAGGATTTGGGGTGTTATTGTGTGTCTCTGGTGCATACACATGCATACAAAAAGATATCAATGCTGTTTTGAGTGAGATAGTGGTTTTTTAATTGATCCTGCATTCAGTCTCTTATTATGCTGTTCAAAAATCTGTCCGGCTCTCTACGTCACAAGCTGGAATATTGGAAAATCCACACCTCCTCAGAGTGCTGTCTCCACCCACCAGGTACAGCAGTAAACAACAGTTACCATTCAGATTAGGAAAAACCATGTTGAAGCAACATGCAAAATGCTACGTTTTTAGCTGGTCATAGAATGAATTCTTCTAGACTTTATGAGTTAGTGTATGAAACGAAAACTAATCACATTTTCTCATTAAATTACGTTCGTTTTAGTTAGTTTTGTAAACACTCATTACAGTTTCAGTTCGTTTTCATTTTGTTTCAAATTATCGGTTTTATTTTTATTTCAGTTAACCAGATTAGGACCATTCGTAGTGTATTAGACACTACACTCAATCTAGTATTTAATAGAATGGATGATGCGTCACTCAGGACTTTATTTTATGAGGCTATGGCTATCATTAATAGTCTTCCCCTAACTGTCTGCAACATTAATGACCGTTGCTGCACCGTCAGCCAAAAAAACTTTTTTCACCTGTTGAAGCTTCCTCCTCGTTTTAACCTGATGCCAAGGGGCAGCAATGGTTATGCTAATTCAAGTGAGGGTATTTAAAAACATTTTTATTTTGAGCTTGTTTCGTGGAATACCCCTCAGAATTTAAATTTAATCTCTTCCTGTCTAGAGGTAAGGTTAAGCATCACCTTCAGCTATGGCAACACTTCTCGCATTAATGCAGTTTTTAACAAAATATTTCTGCTGGAGGCCCCGTTGTTTTATAGAAAACGCCCTACTTTTTTTTTCTTTTTATAAAAATGATATAATTAGTTTAAAAACAAAGAACCCTTAGAGGGGGGAAACATCTAATATAGAGGATTGTATTGCAAAACTGATTTCTTGAATCATCACAACTTTTCAGTAACTGCTGTGATCCTCCTGGGATGTCACTGTATCTGCCAGGTGGAGTTGTGTGTTTGTTCCCTACAATAATGAACTTCTTTCATTAAACACTGCAGTCAGAAACAAGTCAAGTCAAAAAAAGTCCTTAGAACTGTGTTTTATGTGGGAGTCTCATAAAAAATCTGTCCATGATGTTAGCGTTGTCCAAGCATTTAGATTTATTCATTCATATATCTGGTCAATCTCTGAACCTCTGGAAAACCGAATGTTAGGGCTATAATGGTACATGTATTTTTCAGTACAGCCCTGTACGAATCCAGCTGTTTTCCATCTGAACACATGCAGAATGTTTATGTTAGGAACATACGAGCAAAGTGAAACATTTCTGCAGGCCAACTTTAAAAAGTGACACTAAAAAAAACCAGAAGTGATTCCCAACTATCACTAAACTCTGCTATTTGGGAACATTAATGCTTTCCCATGCAGCTACAGTAGAACAAGGACGATGGACTGAACCAGAACTTTGTCAGTGAACACTTCTTTTAACAGCAATAAGGTCCATAACGTGCTCTGCACTGAACTGAATGACTCAACTGAAATGGAAACATCACCGATACTGGAGAAAAAAACAGCTGACGTCCACATGGCTACCAGTAGCATCCAATCAGAACAAACTCCTGATTTTGGCTAAAATGAAAGAGTTTGGAGGAATCCCCGTTGATAAGAAGGGATTTTCCCAACAGTTGCCAATGCAGCATTCAAGTACAGCTGGGAGACCAGGCTTTCAAAGTATAAAAACAACTCCAAAATGATAAAATTTTCACTCTAAAATATGGTTAAAGTATTATTTAAACATTTCTAAATATTTACACTTTTTTCAAGTGGTTCTCCATGTTTTCTTCATTGGTTATGTATGCTTGTACTATTTTATTTGTTTGTTTTTTTCTTTTTAAATGATCACATCTCCAGTCACTTCTATATTTTCAACTTTTTTACATTAAAAATCATACTCATAAACGGGCGTCGACCCGGTGTTTTGTGTCGCAGGTGGCGATGGTGGAGGTGGAGCTGAACGTGAACTACACTTACCCACCGGAGCTCCTGATTGGCTTCGCCGTGTGCACCACGGTGCTGGTGGCGGTGCACCTCTTCGCTCTACTGATCAGCACCTGCATCCTGCCCAACGTCGAAGCCGTGAGCAACATCCACAACCTGAACTCCGTCAGCGAGTCGCCGCACGAGCGAATGCACCACTACATCGAGTTGGCGTGGGGTTTCTCCACAGCTCTGGGCATCCTGCTGTTTTTAGCAGAGGTGGTGCTCCTCTGCTGGGTCAAGTTCCTGCCCGTAGGGTCAGCCGAGGCCAAGAAGGGGGCCGCCTGCAGCCCCACTCCGCCCGTGGCCTCCTCTGGCGGCTGGCATGCGGCGCTGGCCTCCACCATCATCATGGTCCCGGTGGGGATCATTTTTCTCATCTTCACTGTTCACTTCTACCGCTCTCTGGTGCGCCACAAGACTGAGCGCCACCACCAGGAGATCGAGGAACTGCACAAGATCAAGGTGCAGCTGGACGGCCACGAGAGGGGCCTTCAGAACGTGTGAGGAGGCGACGGCAGCTTTAGGGACGCGTCCATATGTTACATTTTCTAGAAACTCGTCTTCTCTGCTGCCTTCATCAAGCTTTCCAGCCAAAACACCTCAGACTGCTTAATTATTCTGAAGGGAATGTTAAAGGAATGAGGTCAAAGCTAAAAGGTTTACAGACTAAACAAAAAAGGGCTAATCCATAGAGTGTACCTAATGCATTGTGCCTCTAATATAACTCTGGGATGATGGTTCGTAGTTCAGATTTACACCCTGAGAGGAACCACGTTCATCTCTTTGTCTTGGTTTAATCCTTCAGGATCATTCTCTACGAGCCACAGCTTCTGTCCATGCCCAGCCAAAGATTTAATTTTCTCGTTATGTTCTCATTCAGTCGGGAAGGATGACAGGATCAGAGTTGCGTGGGCTTTTAATACGAAAATGTTGGATTAGCCTCGATCGGCAGCAGCCTCACGTCGGAGAAGCGTTTACATTGTGTCCAGAATAAATCTGGAAGGATGAAGATTCAAGCAAATTTTTATTTCTGGTTCAGAGTTCTCTGCTGCTGCTGTTGCACATAAAACTCAATTATTTCATCTTAAAGGTCTCCTTCACTGAAAAGCTTGAAAGACTGCTTATTTTTTTTAATAGAACTGTGCACTGAGTTGCATAAGCATGTTGCATGTGAATCTTTTCTACAACCCCCATTCCCTGCATTAACCGCAGAAAGAAAATAGAGAAGAAAATGAGCGAGTCAGAAAAAGCCAATACTTTCTACGTCATAGGGAAAGAATAATATTCATGGTCTTACCTATCTTGTTTAGCGACCACCCTCGCAACGGTTGTTTGTGCATCCTGGAGAGAGCAGAGCAGGTCTCTGCTAGAAGAAGCTAGAAGCCAAAGCTAATTGTTAGCTACAAAGCTAACTGTTAGCAACTTATTTGTGGACATAGTACATCAGTGTTCCGTCTTTTTTACCCCAAAAAGACGAGTTGAGGAAGACAATTTTGGAATTTGTCTTTGAGCACCGGCAGCAAAGTAAGTTAAGTGAATTATTTGGTCACATTGCTGTTAGCCAATCAGAGACGAGACGTTTACATATCCTGAATACTATGGAGTTAAGCTCATGATCCTGACCATCCACCCCACCACCACCACCAACCACCCACACACACACACACACACACATAACTGATCTCAAGGCATATAAATGGGCTAGATACCATAGGAAATTAATGGAAAAAACAAGTGAACGAGGCCTTTAAATGTGAAGTTTCTACTCCACCGAGATTTTTTTTTTTTTTTTTTTTTTTTTTTCAGACCATGTCCATAGGTAGCATGGTTTTTGTAAAACCAAATATCCTCAACACCTCAGTTTTAGCACAAACTATATATATATACAGTGTGTATATATATATATATATATATATATATATATTCACACCGAACTACAGGAGAGCATTTTTTAGGCACATTCGAAAGCACCCCAAACCTGTAGGGGACACACCAAATCTTCACTTTAGTTTTTTTCCTCGTCCTCACGTAGCAGGGTATGGAGGATCAAAACTGATGTAATTAAAAATAAAAGCATATATATATATATATATAGTTTTTCCTTATATGTGCATTTTTGCAAAGAAATGTATATGTTTTGTTATTAATTTTACTTATTACATGGATTTATGTCAAGAAAAAATATATATATTCCTTTTCCTTATACCTGAGTTCTTTGTTTTTACATTCCCTCGTCTTTTCTTTTTACTTTACCTTATGCATTTTTGCCCATGCTAATGAGGAGTGCTGCCATTCTTGGTCCAATTCCTCTACTATTGGTCAGTAAATGGGAAGCAGCAGGATCCATTTACAGATCTATTGTGCATGCCAGCGACAAGCCACTTCCTCCAAAATCTGGAGAACTAACAGGTCACCTTCATTATCTGTTTCTGCAGCTAAATGGAGCAGCCTCTCACTCAGAATGTCTACGCAAAACAATAAATAGTTATCACTGATTATTACTTTCAGCTAAAAAAAAAAGCAATGTGCCTTAATTCTTCTGTAATCGTCTGAGACATCTCTGGTAGGACTTCACTTCCTGTCAAACAAAGCGTTCTCCTAGAAACGGCCAAAAGAGCAGGCATGCACAATAGCTCTGCACACGGATCCTGCTCCTTCCTGTTTATTGACCAATAGTAGAGGAGTTGGACCAAGAATGGCAGCTTCCTCAGTAGCATAATGAGGCAAAAATGCATAAGGTAAAGTAAAAAAAGAGATGAGGTATGTAAAAGCAAGGAATTCATGTGTAAGGGAAAAGAAAAATACAAACATTTCTTTGCTAAAATGCACTTATAAGGAACGGGAAAAACAATATATATATTTCTGCTTCTCTTTGTAATTGTCAGTTCAGTTTTAGTCCTCCATAGCTGAGTATTTCACAAAACAAATATATTTTTCTATGATTTGGCTGGTGATCCACATGATAACGCACATTTACTGCGTCAACATTTTTTTTCTTCTAAAACCTCCGACCAAAGTGAAGATCTGAGTTCTCCATTTTAAATGTTTACTCATAGACAGAGCTTTGGGGTTTTGGATTGTCACAGTCAGCGACAAAAATACGCCAATGTCAAATGTGCGACCTGTGTTTACGCTCGGAAACAGCATGGACGCCCTCAGAGCTGTGATGGCTTCCAAGTACTTTTTGCTTGCTTGTTTTTACAAGCTCTGTTACTGCTGTATGTACAAGTTAGAAAGTTACTCTGAGTAGATAGGATTTGGGAGAACTACTGAGACTACTTTACAAACTCATCCCACATTTTCTGTTTGAAAAATGTAGCAAAATGAGACGTTACCACACAGAACACGGAGGGGGGTGGGGGGGTTGGGCGTGGTCTCCGCTGTGATCACCTTGACTGCCTGCTGCTTCTGCAGTGGTGAACACACAGCCCCGCCAGAATATTGCAAAGTAATAGCGACACAATATCCATCACCTTAGAGGGGGGCATTATCAGGTTGAAGATTTCTCTCCACCTCCTTCACCAGAAGAAACGGATGGAGGTTCTGTGGAGGAGATGAGCGCTCCTGAGATGTATTTCGAGCAGATGGGTTTGTGAATTGCCAACTCGCTATGGAGTTGAGACTGAGCTTGTTTTATACCCCACAGCGGCAGGATGCTGCCGTCGGAAACCCAGGCTGAGCCGGTAGCAAAGCCTGATTCAAATTCAGTTGAGTTTATTTATATAGCGCCAATTCACAAATTATGTCTTCTCAAGGCACTTAACAAGAAAGGTCAATTCAATTTTCAGGTGCAGTGTAAAGTTCTAACCAGAAGAGGGCACTCCACTAATGGTTTTTGATGTAAAATTAATTACATTCTGTTTTTGTTTTTTTCCTAAAACAGGACTACGGAAATAATCGTGTTTGATTCTATAAATCTTTGTTTTCGTGTGGTTGACAGGCCTAGTCGTAAAAATATATATTTCTTTTTTTTCTTTTTGTGAGATAGCCGGTTACGTTTGGACAGGAACTTGGTGTTTAAGCAGGTTGGTTTCTCTATGGGGATAATTACAGCTGCATCTCAATACATACAGGGGGGGAAAAAACCATTACGAAATGTCAGCGTTACATTTAAAAACTCAGATTGTTTTTGGTTATTACTGTTCATTTTTAGGTTTCTTAATGAAAACCCCAAGTTCTGTTTCTCAAAATGAAACGAAAGAACGACTTTAATACAGAAACATGGACCTACTGAAAAGTATCTCTGTGTACTTACAGTACAGTATATACTTTCAGTACCTGGTCTGGGCTCCTTTTGCATGAATGACTGCATCAATGCGGTGTGGCATGGAGATGATCAGCCTGTGGTTCTGCTGAGATCTTCAGGAAATCCAGATTGGTTTGACCTTCTGCCATTTTCATTGTTGGTTCTGGTCTCGTTCCCTTCAGCAGTGTGGGTCGGTACCAAGTCCGGCAGATGACTTGACACCCCGAATCATCACTCTGGACTTCAGGCAATATGGGTTCTGCACCTCTTCCTCCAGACTGTGGGACCTTGACTTCCAAATTAAATGGAAAAGATATTTTCATATGAAAATAGAACTGAGTAACAGTCCAGGTCTGGTTTTTCTCAGCTCAGCAGAGCCTTCAGACATCTCTGGTCCAGGAGTGGTTTAATAGAAGTAATTTACTCCTCGTCTGTTACTTAATCTCTCCGTAACTTTTTTTTTCTTCCTTCCACTTAACTTTCCGTCAATATGCTTAGATAAAACTGGACAGCAAGCTTCTTCGGCAATGATCTTAAGTGACTCGCCTCCTTGCAGTGACTTCTGGACTGACATGATTAAACATTTCTGTATCAAAGTCATTTTTTGTTGGTTTGATGGAATATTTAAAATTGTAGAAACTGAATCGTGGGTTTTCATTGGCTGTCAGCCAGTGCCCAAAGCTTAGAGAAATGACTGAAGTATCCACCTGTATGAAATGAATCGATGAGTTTGATTTCAAGTTGAACTTTTTAATATCCGGACTGGTGGAGATGCATCTTTATTTCCAGCGCACAGCTCGAGTGTTTCTGTGAGTTTGGGGACGCATAGTGAATTATTCGGTGCAGTTAGTTCTCGTTAGTAAAGGAAAATTGTCATAGCTGGTGGACATCACTGTGCTTTTATAGTTTCTCAAAAGATTTGTGGTTTTAAGCTGTTTCTGCTGCCTGCTTCAGAGGAAGTGTAGCCTGCCTAGAAACCATGCAGCTGCTCCCATTCTGCTCATCAATGTTGTTGAAAATGCTTCAGTATCTTCTTACTTTTGCCTTACAAAAAAAACTGCCTTGAGTTTGTTGGATGACTCTTCTCTAAATGTTTTTTTTTTTTGGTTTGTTTTGTGAGGAACATGAACCAGACTGTTGCCACATTCCAAATAACCCATATGACCAAAGTGCCGCTCGCTTCGTTTTTTATTTGCTGTCAGAAGAAACAAAAGTGCACTTTTCTATTTGTTCGTTCTGTAAAGTCATCGTTTACTTTGTCTTTTTGTTTCGTGTCCATGCCGGGTTCGGCAGAGGTCACTGAATAAAAGAAAGATCAATGTTTTCTTTGTCTCGTGTGACGACCCTGTTTGTCTAAAGAGAAACCAAGAATGTGGATTGAACCGATAGCCGTGGACCGGCAGGAGCAGAAGTCTGGAGGAGGAATTTCAACATCAAGAAGTTAATAGTCCGAATCCAATTTGCATCCCATGTGAGCCTGGTTGCTCCCGGCCCAGGGTCTTTCTGTATGGAGTTTGCATGTTCTCCTTGTGCATGCGTGGGCTCCCTCCAGGTACTCTGGCTTCCTCCCACAGTCCAAAAACATGACTGTCAGGTTAATTGATCACTCTAAATTGTCCGTAGGTGTGTGCGTGCATGGTTGTTTGTCCTCTCTCCACACAGAATGATGTTTGGGTTGCAAAAGGAGCATTCTTCTGGTGCGAGTATATATGATATTCAACATTGTTGTTTGTGCTACGATGTGGATTTTAATCATTCTTCCCAACCAACAGCCTATTGGTGACGTTTCAAAAAAGGAAAACAGTTAAACATATGGCTTTTAACTTGTATTGATTTACTAAAGATGGGATTTCACCACCTTTATAGCCTACTCTGCAGTGCATATTGTAATGAGATGAATACTTAGAAGCTATTTTAATATTTAATAAGTGTCCCCACCAATCATCAAACCGCATTCAAGTTAATAATTACGTCCCCATCAATCTTAAAAACAAACTGATGCCCTTGTCCACTGCTACGCACACCAAATCAACCTGATCATGCAACAGGCCAACCCTCACGTGTCCAAAGAGATAAAAAAAAAAATTCTGACCTGGGTGGATTTGCCAGCTTTTTTTCAAGATCACCCAAGCGCACAGCTGTTCTTGATAAAATGGTGGCCCGTAAACTGCCAACATCCAGCAATGTGAGATAGAACTTTCACAGTCGAGCCATCAGCACTGCGTTTGAGCACAGAGAGGATCTCATTCAGTGATTTGAGAACATACAAGATTCGGGTGACTTTGACACCAATACCATCAGAGAAGCAGGAGCCATGGCCGTGCTGCTGGAGCATCAGGACTTTAAATTCTTCCTGGAACTTTTTCACCACATCACGCCACATGTGGACCTCCTCTATGCCAAGCTCCAGAAGAAGAATATACAGACGTGGACAAAATTGTTGGTACCCTTCATTAAATAAAAGAAAAACTCATAATGGTCACAGAAATAACTTTAATCTGACAAAAGTAATGATAAATAAAAATTATATAAATGTTGACCAATGAAAGTCAGACATTGCTTTTCATCCATGCTTCAACAGAATTATTTAAAAAATAAATGCATGAAACAGGCCTGGACAAAAATGATGGTACCCCTAGAAAAGAATGAAAATAATGTGACCAAAGGGACATGTTAATCCAAGGTATGTCCACTAATCAGCATCCTAGGTGTCTACAATCCTGTAATCACTCAGTGGGCCTATATATAGGACTCCAGGTAGTCACTGTGTTGTTTGGTGACGTGGTGTGTACCACACTCAATATAAACCAGAGGAAGCAAAGGAAAGAGTTGTCTCAGGAGATGAGAAAGAAAATCATAGACAAGCATGTTAACTGTAAAGGCTATAAGACCATCTCCAAGCAGCTAGATGTTTCTGTGACTACAGCTGCACGTCATTCAGTAATGTACGATCCATGGGACTGTAGCCAACCTCCCTGGACGTGGCTGCAGGAGGAAAATTGATGACAGATCAAAGAGACGGATAATCCAAATGGTAACAAAAGAGCCTAGAAAGACTTCAAAATAGATCCAAGCTGAACTTTATGCTCAAGGAACATCAGTGTCAGATCGGAACATCCTTCGCTGTTTGAGCCAGAGGACAAATCATTAAAAAAAAACAGACTGGAGTATGCCAAACTACATGCTGACGAGCCACAAAGCTTCTGGGAGAATGTCCTGTGGACAGATGAGACAAAAATTTAACTTTTTGCCAAGGCACATCAGCTCTATGTTCACAGACGGAAAAATGAAGCATATCTAGAAAAGAACACGGTCCCTACTGTGAAACATGGGGGAGGCTCGGTTATGTTCTGGGGCTGATTTGCTGCATCTGACACAGGGTGTCTTGAATCTGTGCAGGGTACAATGAAATCTCAAGACTATCAGGGGATTCTAGAGAGAAATGTGCTGGCCAGTGTCAGAAAGCATGGTCTCAGTCGCAGGTCACGGGTCTTACAACAGGAAAATGACCCAAAACACACAGCTAAAAACACCCAAGAAGGGCTAAGAGGAAAACACTGGCCTTCTATGAGCCCTGATCTCAATCCTATTGAGCATCTTTGGAAGGAGCTGAAACGTGCTGTCTGGAAAAGGCGCCCTTCAAACCGGAAACAACTAGAACAGTTTGCTCATGAGGAGTGGGCCAAAATACCTGCTGAGAGGTGCAGAAGTCTCATTGACAGTTACAGGAATCATTTGATTGCAGTGATTGCCTCAAAAGGTTGTGCAACCAAATATTAAGTTGTGGGTACCATCATTTTTGTCCAGGCCTGTTTCATGCATTTATTTTTTAAATAATTCCGTTGAAGCATGGATGAAAAGCAATGTCTGACTTTCATTGGTCAACATTTATATAATTTTTATTTATTATTTCTTTTGTCAGATTAAAGTTATTTCTGTGACCATTATGAGTTTTTCTTTGATTTAATGAAGGGTACCAACAATTTTGTCCACGTCTGTAGATGCAGTCCACATCAAAGGGAGCATCCAGCAGTTTGAACAGGACATCAGGTAATATGATCATTATATTTTTTAATGTTATCTCTTTTCCCATTTTTTATTATTATTATGACTTCTCCTTCACAGAAATTCTCTCCATTCCATGGGTGAGCAAAGCAGCGACTTTCTGACAGCAAAAAGGCGCCGGGTACTCAGTTCAGAGGACCGTCAGAGTGCTGCAGAAGAGGTGAGTTTATGTTGTAGAACTCTGTCATAGTTTATGAAATAGCTATTTAAATACCATTTTAAATATATCATGTTGCAGAGATTATTCAGTTTATCTCCTAATCACAATCAATCTAAATGTTTAATGAAAATGCTTAGAAAATAGTAAAAATCATATCACAATTGCAGTTGTCAATAATAGCAAGATGTTTTTTTCAAAACCATGCCGCAACAGAGGGTAACGGTGTCAACTAAAGTAAATTAATTTCATATCTACTTTTTCTCTATATTTTTGTATTCTTCTCTCTGTAAATCTGCAACACCATTCTGACACACACCAGGGAGGGCTTTAAATTCACCGACCATCTTGTCTGCGCCACCTTGTTGCAGGGGGACAGGTTTGAGGAATATCACGGGTCATGTCCTGAAGTGGCGCTGCAAAGCACACCCAAAGCTGAATGGATGCAAACTCAAGACAGGGCTCGGCCTCATCTACAGTAAAGTAGAGTTCAGAGTCTGTAGTGGTGCAGTGGACCTGTTCCAGCTGTTCATTGAGAACAATCTGGGAGATGTCTTTTTAGAAGCTGTCACTCTTTTAAAGGTCCTTATCACCACACCTATGACCACAGCGGAAGCAGAGAGGTGCTTCTCAACCTTGAAAAGGGTGAAAACGTTTCTAAAAAAACACAATGACCCAGGAGAGGTTGAATGCCCTGGCCATGCTCTCCATAGAAAAGAGACTTGTCTGTGAAATGACTGATTTCAATCAGAAAGTAATTGAGAAGTTTGCCACTAGTTTATTGTTGTAAATAGTTTGTTGATATAGCGTATTGTTACAAGTAATTTGTTGTAAATAGTTTAATGTAAATAGTTTGTTTTAAATAGTTTGCTGATGTAAATTGTTTGTTACAAGTAGCCTAGTTTATTGTTGTAAATATTTTATTCATCATTAAATCCATTAACCTTTCACCTACCTGCCTTTGGGTCCACATCGACACCCCGCCGTGACAGCAAATAATTTATTTTTGCCAGTGCGCCCCCCCACCAAAATTTTTTTTGTCACCAGCCACCACTGCTTTTGACATACTGTGTGCAAAGGTGTCAAGTAATGAAGTACAAATACTTCACCTTACACTCTACTCGGAAATTCAAACTTCCGGCTGGGACAATGAATCATGGGAATACTGGGGTCATGTGAGGCCCTAATAAACATATCGAGGTCATACTATAGTATGTGTACAAGAAAGAGTCACAGATCTGAACAGGTAAAATTTTATTTCTACAAAATCTCGAAAAAAACAAATGAGAAACCAGTTAGTCAAGGAGACAAAGCACCTCATGACAGCATATTTTTTCAGTAACATAACTCTTTATTCATCTTTCATTTTATTCTAAAGTTCTAGTAACTGATTTCCAAACAAAAAAGAAAATGGGTAGAAACAAAAGCCTTTATCTTCAGTCTTCTCCCTGCTTTAACTCTTTTAGACCAGCAGAGGGCAACAGCGCACATTTTATGGCACTATCAAATTGAAAATCTTCCTCCCTTCAACATTGTTCCAGCAACATTTTGGAATAAGAATGTCGATATTTTCATGCTTTATAGTCTTGAGCTACATGTTTTTCTTCTTTACAACTTCCAAGACCTTCAGAGTCACAAAAAAGTCCATATACACATTGACCAATAAATGTAGGTGCTGATAATTATATTTTTAATCCGGTGAGAAATAAATACTGCAGCCTTTTAAAAATGAAAGCAAATGCTTTACATATTGAAAAAAAACTTTGCAACACCTCACAAGCCAACAATTCATTTTGTTTGTGTAAACTTTACAAGAGCTCCGGCGGAGACATTCTAACAGCAAGATGAACTGTGAATCGAAAATTTTAGAGCAACTTATTCTTCATTTTCGTGTAACGCTTTAACGTGGAGTGTTTTCGAAACGAAATGAATTACCGGTAGAGAAAAATGTAAAGCTGGTAAACTGTGAGATTAAACCGGATTCCTAATGCCCTTTGACATTTAAAAATGGTTGACAGTGACTTTAACAATTAAACGCTGATCTGCGTAACAACGGTACTTCTCTGGGGGAATGTTCATCACAATGATGGGAGTGATCCGTGTTTGTGTTGTAAATTTTTGAACCACATGAACCCTTTTTAACGGTTTCCTCTGGAGAGTCAGAAGTGGGGGAGGTTTCGTCTTAGCTATGCTCCAAATTGGAGACCATTAGATTCATGAGGAGGCTGGGTTGCTGGAAACTTCCAAAAGTTATTTTAAAACCATGCTTTAGTGTAGTGGGGAGCTCTTGGTACTCGGTTCGTAAGTTCTGCTTTAAGCTACCTTTGCCGTATTACTACTACACAGATGTTTTCTCACAAGCTGTAGCCCTTTAAATGAGGTTTCTGTACCTCCACCAGCAGTTTCATCCTTATTGTAGGAAATCACATCAATATTTTTTAATAAGCAGAATTAGACAATACATGTACAGGGCTTAGATGAGCTTTAGGCTGTATTAGTAACGTGGCAGACATTTTAGTAATCAGAAACTGATCCTATCAAGGTTGAGAGCTGTGAAGTTCAACTTTATTCCAAACCCTACAAGCTACAAGCAGCAGACCGGAAACGTCAAAACTTCTTTTGAGCTACCAACAATCATATGCCCAATTCGGAGGTGTGGGTGGTCCTCCCCAGCTTGGAAACCCTACTTCAAAGAATAGTATGTAGTCACAAATGAAATATTAGATTACTCTTACAGCAAGTTGATTGGCTAAATGGATGCAAATAAGCAAAAATAACAGTTTAAAAGGTGCAACACACATTTAGCTCGTCATAAACATGATCAAACAGAAAACCTCTATTAAAGGCCACAAACTTCAAACTAAACTTTTAAATATAAAACAAGTTAAATCAAACACTTCTCTGGTATATTGTTAGCTTGTCAGTTGTTGCAGAAATGTAAAAGCGGCTGTGATCTGTGTGAGCGCAAAGTGTTACGACACAAGATCCACCAGACGTAAAAAAACAAAACAAAAAAACAACAAACTGATGTAAGTGAAAGCTACGTTGTGCATCTGTGTGAACCGATGATGGAATCAGACAGATAAAAGTGGAAAAAACTGAAACCTACTGGAGTTTTAGGGGGTTTGGCAGTTTTAATTTTTATGTTTCATCTGCATTTTTACTAAAAGCTGCAAAATCTTGAGATCCCAAACTCCTCGACCTCTAAACGGTCTGAATTTCACCGTTTTGGAGACAAACCGCTACATGCAGAAGTGATCATTAAACCTGTGAGCCGCTTTGTGCCCTATTAGAAGATCCTGACGCGTTTGGAGTGTTTCGGAACATTAACTGTTTTGTCAGATGACTACAGGAAACTTCAATATGAACCTCTTACAAGGAGACGCTTCATCTTGCTCTCTTTATCATGCAGTTCGTCCCGATAAAACATAAAAAAATAAAAATAAAAAAATTAATGAACCGCCAAAATTTTGAGACGACATGCCACAGGATACAAAAACACAAAAGACGACCGAAATCATTCAATGGAGAGCTAACATAGCTTATAATGAGTCGAAGGCGAAACATGAAGATCTGACAGTGATCTGAAGGCTTCCACTCAGCAGACGTATAGCTCCGTCTCTCTTGCCTTCATGTTGGGGGGGATAAAAACCCTCTGGCATGGCCTGATTCCACCGTTTGGACCTACAGGGATTAAAGGGTGGGGTTTACACTCTGAAGCTTTCTCCTTTGCCATCGATGTGGCGCAGACGCAGGTAGACGTCGGTGCCGATGCCCTGCATGGACTGTATGGACAGAGAGCCGCCTAGGTACTCCGCGTAGGCCCTGGATGTAGGCAAGCCGAAACCAAACCTGCAGAACAGAGATGACCGTGATACGTTCGGACCAGACTGTCGATAGAAAGCGGGGAAGAGAAGGTGAGAGAGGAAACCTGCAGCGAGACGGACCAGGGTGCATCTCTGCAGGCCCGGGTTCTTACCCGTGCATTGGGCTGGACTGGTTCCCGCTGTTTGTAATGCTGTCGAACAGGTTGCTCAAGCGGGGGTCCTGAACGCTGTCCTCAGCAGTGCTGAAGTGGTAATCCATCACTTTGTCGATTATCTTGTGAGGGATGCCGCCTCCACGGTCAGAAATCCTAAACGCAAAAGAACGGCTCATAATCAGAGATTAGTTACATTAGAAAAGTAATTAGTTATAGTTACAAATTACTTTTGTCCAAAAAGTTAATTACTTAGTAACTCAGTTACTACACTATAAGAGTAATCAGTTACTCAGAAAAGTAACTGAGACGTTATTTCAATGTTTTATAAGGCAGTTACATTCTGTAATATCTATAACATCAAATATCATCGTATTTTAGAACATCTGATATTTCAACTTTACTCAAAAAAGATTGAAGCAGTATGCAGAAAAATAAAAATATAAAAAAATTAAATATTAGACATACATAATCACACACTTTTCATTAAAGTGCAAAACCGAGAGAAAAATGTGGGTAAAAATAAAAAGGAAAATCTGTCCGTGAAGTTGAGCAAATCTGTGTATTTGCAGTATTGCACAGTCAAAACAGCCCATATTTATAGTAATATATTAAAAAACAATATAACATAGGTCGGTTTTTTATTTATATCATTGTGTCATGTTTCTTGGGTGTCGAGTACCAATTTAATAATATTTTGGGGTTACTTTGTTAGTAGATCTTACAGGTGTTTACTTATCCATTTAATTTTATCGAAAATCAAACCCTAAACAAAACCACCGCCTTCGGTGTCGATGTATCCATCAGCTCAGTTCTCGGTGAGGCGTAGGAGGGAGTCTCCGCTTTAATGAAACGAATGTCCGTCGAGTATCAAACTTAAAAATAAGTCTTTACAGCATGCAGTGAGACAGCGAGATCACTCAGGGTTTCACCCATCCAGAAAATCATCATCATATTTCTAACAGCATCATCAACAACACCTGCTCTTGCTCTGCAGCTCAAGTGTGGCTGTCAGAAAGCCTAACATTCAACCTTGTAACGTGCCACTTTAGATCCCCAATAACGGTAGCGGCGTTGCAACAATGGAAAAAGTAATTAGTTAGCTTACTTTGTTACATAAGAAATAACACTGTTAGTAATGGCGTTATACTTAAACCACTGTTGGAAAAAAAATTGTTTTAAATAATTTTAATTTATGAGGAAAAAACTATCCAAACCTATCTAGTGCCCCATGAAAAACCTTGTTAATCAGAAAATACCTGTCGTCTACCCCATGTTTAGAAAGCTGAGTGTTATTTCATGACTGGAGACAATTCAATTCAATTCAGTTACATCACAACAGATGTCATCTCAAGGCACATTACAAGAAGAGTTATTACAATACAACGTTTAATTTAGGAATTAGAGAATGACAGAAGATTGCGTCGTGACTTCTCAGCAATCCCTCACACTGAGCAAGCATGAAGCGACAGTGGAGAGGAAAAACTCCACGAATTAACAAATTGGTATGTACTTTGACTCACTTTAGTCACGGGGAAAGTTTTTTGCTGATTAATTGTATAAATGAGGTTCTAATAGTGATGTCTAAATGTCTGGTCATTGTTTTTGTATTTTAGTAAAAATTAGATTTCTTTTTTTTTAACAGAAAGCAATCCTCTTAAACCTCTTCAGTTTGAAACTTTACACTACACTTGAATTTGAAGCTGCCGTTGTTACTGGCTAAGACTTTTTCCTTTTTCTTTGACATCTGTTGCATCTCAAGTCATTGATCCTTTTTGTGGTTTAGAGGAGAGAGAGTTCATTGATGGAGCTGCCTGGGTCGGTGTTTATGACTGGTGTGGAGTAGGTAATGACTGTTGCATTAAGCTACCTGATGGGCTACAATGAAAAGTGAGGGGAAACTTGTAGACTTTTGATATCAACCACATTGCACCACACGTATATCAATCGATATATATTTTTATAAAATTATTATCCGGCCCTAAACTGGCCTCTTCAGATGCGCTTCGTAGAGGTTTTTATTTTCAAGACAGTGACATTACACTTCAAGCCTTTAGAGGGCGACAGAGGGCAAATATTGTTTCAATATCAAAGTATATTCATGAGTTAAAATGGCCTAGGCAAAGTGCAGACCATAATCTAGTCAGAATCTGGCAAATATTAATGTTACAGGCTCACTATGTGAGTTTGCAAAGGATTCAGTCTCTAAGCTGGTAGAGACACACCCTAGAAGACCTGCAGCTGCAACTGTTTCTACACAGCATCGACCCAGAGGCGCTGAATAAAAATGCAGGCCAAACTTACAAGGTTATCAGTTGTTCTTACAATAAAACTGTTATCAAGCTTCTTTCTTCTTCACAAATGTGAAGCAGCAATTGGTGATGGTTTGTCACACACGTTTAAGGGGCGTGAATACTTTGCAAAACATGTACGTCCAAAATTTAGGATAAAAAATAACTCTCAGATAATTAGTTAAATAACTAGTATCTCCTGAATAGGAATGCCTAAACATCAACTTAAAGCCACTCACCTGATGACAAAGTCAATGTCGTTGTTGGCGATGGTAACGATCACGTCTGGCACGTTGTACGGGGTTTCCAGGTGGCTTTCCATGGTGGCTCTGAAGAAGGACAAATAAATAACAAAAATCAGATACTTATTAAAATTCACTAAGCCAACCTGAAATCATTGTTTAAAATACTGGAAAATAAAAGTTTGGGGAAACAAACTATGGAAGAACTTCTTGGATGATCAACTCTCTGTCTTGGTTTTACCTCATGGCGTTCTTTAGAAGCTCCGGCAGGATGTAGTCCAGAGGCAGCGGGATGAAGGGGAACCGAGCCGCGACGTGTCCGTTGACCCGGACCCTCGGAGCGTTACCGTACTGGTGTTCACAAAGACGCCTGTCGCACATGAGAAATACTAACTGTTAAGGTCACTTTCGCTATTTATTTAAGGTATATCATGAAGATCTGGTCTAAATACTGCTGCTATTTTTAATATTTACCTTTTTTTATATGTTCTTATTTTATTATTTATCTATTTTTATGTACTTTTTACCTTCCTGAGGGGTTAATAAGGTTCTAACAAATCGAACATGTGGAGAAAAGCAGCATTTTACTCAAATCAAGCACAAGTTTCTATTTCTAACCAAAACGCGTGTGAAACTAAGGTAAACCGGAATGCCACAGTAAATTATGGAGTAACAGAAACGCTTTTCCCCCCTCATTTTTGTTCACTTGTGCTTATTTTTAAATAAATCAATAATTAGCATGTAAATACATGAGCTTAGGCAGATTGGTGTCAACCAGAACCAGCAGGCTCCCTTACAAAATAATCTTACAAAAACTGACATTGTCTCAAAATCTTTCTTAAATAATTTAGTATTTAAATAAATACCTAAAAACTTCGTCCAATCAAACGAAACATGACAACTGATGCTGGGCATACACCAAAGGATTTCCAGTCTCATACTAACGACTGGAAGTCTTTAGAAATCTTGATGGAGTCTCAGCGTGCTCCCGTCATCTTGATAGTTAAATGTAAGGTGATAATCTGCAGTTGGCGACCCGATTTATGTCAGACTTTCTCTAGTCTTTTGAATAAAACATGCTTGATATTATTGCAAGTCCTAGTGTTGTCGTAGTGATGTAAAACAACCAATTAAGCCGTTTTCACACAAACTGAAGCACGTAGCTATAGGGGGTTAGGTGCAGAAATAACTTTTGAGGGGTAAGAATCTGTGCGCTCAGTTTATTAAACCGTGTGCACGGAGTCGTTATCTGTTCCATCCAATGGCATGGCCTCTGGCTGCTTGCTTTCTGACCACATACCATGGAGGCCGCCATTGCTCCTCCATTGCTGTAGTACCTCCATTTGGCCGCTAGGCCCTCGTTGAAAAGCATTGGACTTTAGACACTTTAAAAACAACTTTAATGCCTAGTGCCGCATTGTTTTAAACTTTCTATGGCTACATATTTTTCCTGAGATAACTCTGGGCTCGTCAAAAAAATAGACACCAGGCTGGTTTTCGTAAGATAATTTTTTGAAATCTTGCATATTTAATAAGGGGGCAGGACTTTGATTGACAGGCTGTTTTGTTGGACTTTAATTATAGTAACACTACATTTTAATAATTATTTCAAGTTACTAGTTCTTACCTTTTGAGGTCTGAGAAATAGGAGAACCGCTGGACGAGCGCAGATACGGCAGCAGTCAGGCATGGTGCTATTATTCTCTAGTTTAGCTAGCCACGTTTAGCATCAGAGCTAAAGATGCAGGAGCAGAATGGGCGCGATTACGACCGAACTACACGCCCATACACGCCCCGCGAGGGCAGAGTCTACAGTGAAGATCCCGCCTCTACTCCCTTTTTAGGAACATGCTTCGTCAGAGCTGGGGAGGAGGAGTCTGTGAATCCGCCATGAATTCCCCCATGAAATTGTGTCATTCTGGTAAACGGGGAGGAGTGAGGAGGCGCTGTCTATTCTTTTTTACAGTCTATGGTTACCTCCTTTATATACAACTGTGTGACCATGTTAGGGGGTTCTGTCCGCTTAATACTGTACCCTTAGTGCGTGGAGTTGTACTTTGTTGCTATGGCACAGTGGTTAATGCACAGGATTATCACTGCAATGATGGTCGGCTCAAATCCCGCTCATGACTTTGTTTTGCACCTTGCCACATATCAATTTTTTGTATAATTTTTTTTTCTGGTTCCTGGGGGAAAGTAGGCTGTAAACATAGGTGTCATATTCATAAATAGTTTTGTAGCCACCTATGGAGCCTGGCAGGGTCTATACACAACAAATGCAATGTTTGTGTTGCAAGGCTGAAAAACGGCCTAGAAATGGGTCATAAATTACAAAGTGTATGCCAACCTTGCCCCTGGAATACAGGCACAAACCAGCACAATCTGTGCATCGGCATGGAGCAAGTGGTACAGCATAAACACCTTGCATTAAAAAGACATGAGTTAACCTTGTGGATACAGTACCCACTTTGAATACAAGTGTTTCTTTGACGCAACATCAATACTGGCAAAGAATGCTACAACATTCTTCCAAAAAAAGAAACTTTATAACGCTGAGCATAATTGGAATAATTTGGCGGGAAGCTAAAATAGTCTAGTTGTATTCTTGTAAATAGTGTCACTACAAGATTTGTTGTTTATAAAATCTTTAGTCTGAGACAAAAAAACTCCAATCCAAGTCTTTAGATGTGAGCTGATAATCTTTAAGAGTCTTTTCTAAATATTTTCAAATTCTCTAGGTGTACAGAAAGCATAAAGCTGCCCTTTTTTTTGTTTATTCAATTTGTTAATTTTTCCTCTCCCAGTGGGAAATCTTGAAAGCAAAGCCTCCAGTTTAATTTAGTTTGAGTACGAGGGTAATGATAACCGCTTTCGGAAAAATTATTTAGTTCTTATAACTACCCTTCCCAGTGGAACCTTTTAAGATTTTGTTTAATTTCAAAATCGAAGTCCCATTATTTGTCTCCCTTGGAAGAAATTTGCTTTGACACAAAAAAAAAAAAAAAAAAAAAAAGGGGGGGGGGGGGTTGCCACCACAAAGTCTACACAAACACACACTCAAAAGGCAACATATACAGACAGCATTAAAAAGATAGTACATAAAAAAATGTTAAAAGACTGTTGTAAACCAGTTCCACTACAAT
The DNA here is from genome assembly GCA_028564705.1 of Apricaphanius iberus. Lineage (NCBI taxonomy): Eukaryota > Metazoa > Chordata > Actinopteri > Cyprinodontiformes > Aphaniidae > Apricaphanius > Apricaphanius iberus. The sequence goes on from JAPXFQ010000269.1 coordinate 2,334,264, forward strand.
AAAACAAGGTGAGACTATTCATCTCCCATCCGTTGCTCGTTTACAGAATTGATTGACAGAGGAAGGAATGAGTAGTTGTACCTACGCCCAGAGTTCGATGAAATGTACTTAGACCATTGTACGTGAGAAGAATCATTTTAAATAAGAGTCCGCTTGTCTAAGTATGGCCTGCTCAAACAGTTTTTGAGGATTTAAAGTAACTGACCTACCTAAAATCTTCCCTGCCGTCCTAATCAGAGTGAAAATCTAAGCTTTAAATTTAACTGTTAAGTTGTCAAACCAGCATGCAATGCCATATCTTAGGACTGATCTTATTGTTGCTCTGTAAAGAAATCTGCACGAATTCTGAGTAGCATACTGCTAGACAGGACACGTAAAAAAAAAATAAATTAAAAAATTAAAAAAAAGAAATCTGCACGATCTCATTACCGACACCAAATAACCGAAGCCTGAGTAGAAAGTGCAGACGCTGACATTGCCTACTTGTGTTTTCCAGCTCAAATCAGTGTCCATGTCAACGCACAAGTGTTTAAAAGATTTCACTTGCTGGATGTCCTTTCCATGCACGACCATCGGATGGGATCCTCAGCCGACCTGGGATCCACCAGCATCTCCACTGTCTTATTAGTAATTATATGTAGTTGATGATCGACACACCAGTTCACACACTCCTCCACAACTGTGCTGTGGCTGTTAGGGCTAGAATTTTCTGCACAACTCAGGATCAGTGTCGTCAGAAAACTTCTCCAAATATTGGTTTGGTTTAGTAGCAGTACAATCATTTGTGTACAAAGTAAATGAAAAGTGGGAACTGACACAGCCCTGTGGGGCCCCTGTGCTGCTAAGCACCGTGCCAGACAAGAGGGTTCAGTTTTACTTGCTGTGACCTGCCTGACGGAAAAGAGTGGTACCATTTAATCAGGAAAGGATTCACCTTCATATTAACCAGCTTTTCCAAAATGATGTGAGAATGTATGTGGAATTAAAAGCAGAGCTAAAATCAGTTAAATCAAATCCTGCATATTCAGCTGTAATCTCCAAGTGTTTTAAAACCAAGTGCAGAACAGTGGCAATAGCATCACTTGTACTTCGATTTCTTCCCCATGCAAACTGACATTGATCTAGATGAGGCTCCACCTCCTGCTGTAAATCCATGATCAACAATCTCTCCAGGGATTTTATTACATTGGATGTGAGAGCCACGGGTCTAAAATCATTATTTACCTGGGGGCATGGATTTGTAGGAACTGGAATAATTGATTTTTTTCACAACCTTGGAACTAAAAGAGCGCTGAAAAAGCTCAGATTTTTTTTTTTAAACATTTTTTTCTAGTTTTTCTCTCTCCCAAAATGTAGTTTCTTGAGAATGGTGGGGCGTTAAGAAGCAGAAATCTAGCAAGGGGCGTTGTTAATGAGTTCACCAAACACCTACGCCAAATGAAAACCATGCAAACACCCTGCGTCAGAGTAGGAACTACAATGGTTCTAGGAACTGATGGTCGTGGTCCCTTGTTCTTATCTTTAAAAATGTGTGAAAAAATGGCCAGGTTCCTGAAAGAATTGCCTTTCATGGCCTGGCTCCTTCTTCTTTGTCTGAGCTACTGAGCTATCATAGCTCAACTAAGAGTTTAAGATCATCTTCTCTGGTCTTACTGGAGGTTTCTCTATCAAAGCTCAGATTTCAGTGTGAAAGGGCCTTTTTAGTGGCTCCTCCTAAATTGTGGAAAGGTTGGCCGCTCCATATTCAAACTGCACCAACTCTTTCAGAATTTAATTTGTTACTTAAGACTCACTAGGATATAATCTTTTTATCATCATTCAATAAAAACGCTTTGACAGTCAGAAGTTCGTCTAAGGATGCAGAGCAAACAAACGCTCACCTGGAAAAGTCCACCCACTTCTCAATGATCTTTTTAGGAGACAGGCGTCTGCAAATTATCCCAACGAAGTCCGGCTGGAATACAAACAAGAGAAAGGGGAATTTTCATCTTTACATCTATCATGTATTTCTTCAGATTTCCTCAGTCTTCATTGTAGACTTTGTTAAATATCCACTACAAACTTTAAAAAGCAATCAGAAAAGGATCCTTAGTCACAACCCATTGCGTACAGAATGAAAGTTTTGGATAAAGAAAATATATTTTAACATTTAGATAATAACAATATTAAAGAAACAAGACTTTAAACAAAAAGGTTTTCAGTCCTGATTTAAAGGAACCAAGAGTTTCTATTCATCTCAGGTTTTCAAGGTTTTTTTCAGCACTGAACAGTGCAGAACCTCAACATTCAGTACATTTAAAGGAAACGTATGTAAGAAATTTATTTTAATTAATCATAAAATGGCACCGATATGTCACTAGACATTAAGAAATCACGTTCTTTTGAAATACTTATATCACTGTCAATAGTGGTCCGGCCAGGATATTGTTATGTAAAAGTGAAAGTTGCAGCCCTCAAGTGATGTTATTGTTGTCATGTTCTGTTTTGGTCTGAGGCTTCACCCTCAAACCCTACAAATCACGAAGTCAGTAGAGTTTCCTCATCCGGTTTGCCAGCTCTGCTCTGTTTACCACAGCTGAAGCTCCGAACGTTACTGACAAAACATGTATAACGTTACGAAACCTAAAAGACCTCGTTATCAATCCGAAATACGTCGTGACAAAGTCCGAAATAAAACAAGGATTTGTAAAGGAGATGCTTTTGAAAGATGGAGATGGCTGAAAATGGAGAAGAATTTGAATACAGACATCAACGTCGCCAATTTTCTCCTGGACAGGTAAGATTCACCTGTTTGTTCGACTGTCGTGAATATTTGAAATGTCAATTTACATTAAGTACAAGTAAGTTAGCCAAAGTTATGCATGTTCGAGGAAAGTAACGTTACGTTAGCGCATATGGAGGAGATTGGTTATAACATTGAAAAGGAAAGGAATTGCTTTGGAGATAAAAACGACGAGTCGTCATTGCTAACATTAGCATCAGGGCCCGTTTCTTTGTCATTATGCTGAACTGTTGAGGAAAACAACAGCACTTCGATTCTGGCAATGTGAAACGTAATGGAGACGTATTGAGTAGCCTATACCTTGGTACAAAAAATTCCTAATTTGTTCTTCGCGTACATTGTGGACTACACATGCTGCAAGTTAACCTGTATGACCATTGCTAATGTTATTTAGTTAGGTTCAGCCGTTCCTGCTGGAACCCGCAGCAGCTGGCAACCTCGAGTCAGGAAGGGATACACAGTTCTGCAGTATTTTGAATGTGATTGCAGTACCGCTTTTGGCCACAATCCTACATACGTTTCCTTTAAATGCACATATTAATCAAGCTTTTAGCACTAATCGGACTAATGGATTAGCCAGAGTTGAGGGCTGTGTCCCAGTGGGGGGGGGGGGAACATTCAGCTCCAGGCTGTGTTCAGGCCACAGCAGATGAACTGTTCATTATTTAAGTCTAAATTTTCTATATGTAGTTCTTTGCTAGGTTTGATTATTATTTAAACATACAAGATGTAAGATTGACAACTGGTGGTCAAATTGGAGTACTGCAGTGCATACGGTAAAAGACAGCAGTTGGCTCTGAGCCACTCACTCCTCCCCTTTGTAAGTTTTGAGCAAGAGTTGACAGAACAAACAAAATGATGAGCGAAGACGAGTTATACACAGTAAATTGGTAAGTATAATAAAACAGTTGTGGTTAAAAAAAAAAAAAAGAAAGAAAAAAAGGACTTGAGACGTGATTAGAGCCAACCGTTTGTTTTTTTTCCTCCCCCAAATTTACTGCTAGCATCATCAACTCAACTTCAGCTTTTAGCTGGGTCAGCATCAGATTACAAATGACAGCGCAGTGTTTGTGTTGAAACTCGATAATCTTTTGAGCTCATGTGTGATAGGCCCTGGAACCAGAAAATATAGTAGCCTAGCGGGATGGATATTGTAAACAATGACTATATCCTGTAACATTTTTAAAAATGAGAAATACTTGCAACAAACCAGCCGGCTAAGATTGAAATCTGTTCCAATCTAACGTTTCTTCCAGCATTATTGGTAAATTAGACTGTTGTGTGAGTGTTTCACTGTAAAATTATTACAGGTTGCACCTTTAAAATGAATTAATAAAAATGTATACTATTGAGTAAGTTATTTTAAAAATGACTCGTAAAAAAACATCATGACTAGAGATGTCCCGATCCCGAACGATTTTTCAGTGATCGGAGATTGGCTATATTAGCTAAGAAGTCGCGCTGATTTTTACAAAAGTACCCGCAAACAAGGACTATCAATTACCACCAATCAGCACAGCCGATTAAACACAGTTCTCATTTGGGTAAACTTCAACAAATATGCTAAACCGTAATTTAAACTATACAAGAAAAAGACATAGAAACTAACCTTCTGGTATTTACATTAAACGATAAACTGAAATAAACAGGGAAAAGTTCCTCTTTTGCTCCAGCAGTGAGAAAGGAAAAAAAGGAGCCACTGAAATGCACTAGTGATTCATTCAAATATCAGTGGAAATCTATGCTGAGTTCATGAGAATAGGGTATTTCAGCTTTTAGTGAAAGCACCAATAATATTACTGCAACTTATAAAACTTAGAACCATGTGGACTTTCTAACATGTCAACTCAAAAATATATATATAGTGAATGTGATCCCATGACAGTAGAGGGCAGCATTGCATATGGCAGCATATAGCCGGAAATATTTTTTCAAATAATACTGTACCAAGTATAAGTGTTTTGGTTTTTACTTTTGTCTCACCTTTAATTCTCTTTCCAAAAATATATTTCCTTTCTTATAAATTTTGATACTAAAGGCAAAATATTGCATGGGGACTCAAAATTGGATCGGGTCAGAGGCCTAAAATGCTGATCGGGACATCTCTAATTATGATAAGATTTTATTTGGACCCCGTGTGTGGTCAGTACTCTGGAAGAGCTGCAGGTGCGTGGTTGGTTTCTGAACGTAAAGACACTGCTGCAATGATCTGACCTGCTGAATATGTAGGAAACCCTTTCTTCGGGGGATGTTTTTCATCTCCTTCATCCTCATCAAGTCTAGCTGAGTGCTGCTCTCCATACTTTCTTTCTCATCTGCACTAAGCTGGAGGAAGTTCTGACCCATCCACTCACTGATGTTATTAGCACCCTGACTCTGAGGACGTACGTTATCTTCGTGAAGAGCGAGATGGTGTGTGGCCAACATCCTGATCCCCAGACGAGAGCACAGTGTTGTATCCAAGAAGTTCCTGATGATGGTCTCATCCTGGAAGTCAGAGAAAACATGAGCGATAAAACGGAAGCGACGAGCCTTTAAATAAACCAATAATTGAAACGGAGAGCGGCTCCTGCCTGGATGTGTCTGCGGCATTCTCTGAAGCCCTGGGCCAGCATGGTAACCACATCTTTATGGTCATCAAGCAGCTGCTGCACCAGTTTACAGAAGCGAGCCTCAACTTCCTGATCCTTGATCTGTCCAGAGAAACAATCGTCACATTATATGGAGAATTATTTTCTTTTTCTCAATCTAAATATTGTAATTTATTTAAAATTGGTGTAACTATTAACCTCATAAATCAACCTGCGGAGTAACAAGTTATATTCCCGGCATGTGACACAGGGGCTTTTTCAATGTAGCCACACTTCTTCATGCTTTTATTTCTTAAACTATCTACAGACTTAACTGACAAAGTAAGAAATAACAATGAGACATTGAGTTAAAGCACCTGTCATAAAAAGAAATCAAGGATTTTGAGAGAAACTTAAAAGCCAATAACTAACTGTTTGAAAAAACAACAAAGGATTTGTGTTCCTCTTCCTAAAATAATTTGTATTCAAGCCAAGTAAATATGGATTCACCAAAGTTTGCTTTTGAGCAAAAGTCAGTACAGTAGATGTGATCATACTTATTATTACATTAAATCAGATGGGAAAAAAGTATTGTTTATAAGAATTACCTTGTCTTGTCCTGGACATTTTTCATATCATTTTAGCACCAATTCAAAATAAAACTCCTCCATCTGCATCAGCAGACTGTGCTGAAGGGGTCAGGTTTACATCATTCTAAAACTGCAGTCAGGGGCCAGTACAAAAATCACCCCAGGAGCCATAAAAGGTCCCCAGGCTGCACTTTAGACATCCAGATCTTATTTCAATGCAAAAGATTCCGAATAATTCAATTCAAATATAATTTATTGATCCTAAAAGGAAATTAAATATTCTAATTTATATTATCTACAAAGTTTTTTCAAAGAGTTGTGGTAGATTAGATGCTGATGGTAGGAAGGAGCTCCGGTAGCAGTCTGTATTACAGCATCCCTAAATAAGCTTCTGGCTGAAGACACTGCTGTGGATATTCTTGATTTCTTTCAACAAGAGGTTTCCAAAGGTTTCACATTCCTTCCCAGAACAGAACCAGAACCTCCTTAATCAGCTTGTTGAACCTTTTTTATTCCCTGGTTTTGATTCTGCTACTCCAACAGATGAAGTGTAAGAGCATAAACTCTCCACAGCAGATCTTGCTGCAGACCTCGACGGAAACCAAGCTTCCGCTTTTAGACAAGTGTAGAAACGCTAAAATAAATGTATGCATGTAAATAAAGAAAAACTTGAATAAATGCAAGATGAATACAGCCTTTCTAACAATCACAGAAATCAACAGGTTCCAAGATAACTTGATTTATCTAGGTTTAAGCATGAACGTCACCTTGTTTTTTTTTAAAATGTGACTAAATGTCCTTCATGCAGGAGTCTAATGAGACCTGGATCACAAACCGAACCGCTTTAAACCTGCTGCTTTTCTTCTGATCTGAAGCTTGTAAAAGCTTTTAAAACATGCAGCAGCATAAAAACAAAATTCACACTGATGTTAAATATCCTCAGACTTTGTCTGCAGAAGAATCTGCAGGTTTGCCGGCAAACGACACCTGGCTTATTTTGCTCCGACAAAACGCTGAACCTTAACTTGTGAACCTAAACCGTCTGCTTGTGCAGTATTTCCTGTTTGTATGAAAGAGTGCGTGACACCTACCTGGGGAAAATCGCTCACCATGTGGTAGGCTCTGATGTACAGTTCATGCTGTAAGACAGGAGAGGGAGAAGGAACGTCAGAATCACACGACCTGGACAGCTTGCTGGGCCCCACAGTGACTAACAAGTTCTCACATGGGTTACATTACACAAGCTCTCAGGAAGATCCACGGAGGCTTTTATTTCTGTGCAAATAAAAATATATAATTATTTATAATAGACTTCCGTATCGATATTTGAGCTAACCCACAGTTCAGAGGGTTGTGTAAAAAAAAAAAAAAAGAGAAGAAGACGGAGGTCGGCTTTATGCAACCGGAGGAGAAAGAATCTGGGTGAAAGTTCAGCGACAATAAAACAACAGTCGTGAGGAGCTTCCAGGGAGAAAACGGGCTGGAAGAGTTGCAGACTCTGCCTTTATGGCACAAGAGGAGTTTATCGGTGCTGATTAGAGCGGTTTTCTGTACAGACAGTATGTGCAGCCTGAGCGAACGCCGCCTCTGTGTGGAGAGCTGCAGAGGAGTGGCGCCGTGTTTAATCTTAACCTCCAAGAACAATGTGTTCCCGCTGGAGGTTCTGTGACTTAGTTTAACAGCAGAAAAAAAATGTAATAAAATCTAACCTTGCATCAGTGGATTACATTTTTAAAAAAAGCTGATAATTGGCATTATTACAGAAGTACACACATACAGAAGGTGCATGTGTGCTTGTGCATTATTTAGCATATAAAACTGATTTTTTTTTTTACTTGCAAATTACAGCAGCAGAAATGTTAGTTTGTGAATTAGTGCAATTATAGTACTGATGTAAACATTTCCGTTTGTTGGGAGCAGTTCTGTTTGTACAGTGTGACAGCTGCAGGGAGGAAGGACCTGTGAAAATGCTCCTTGGTGTAGCTAGGATGCAGCAGTCTGCTTCTAAAAGAGCTCTGCAGCATCTTCTTCTTCCCAACTTTCTGACCCGTTTGCTGAGTTCCTTCGTCTTCAAGGAGCTGTTTGTTCTCTAAAGAACCTCCAGAGTTCTTCACAGAAAAACTACATTCACATTGCGAATAAATTACACTCAGCTGCACTCCATCTACCAACCAAGTGACCTCTGAGGGGAGCTCGTTACAGTACATCCTATTTTGGAGTATAAACATACGTTTTAATCCATTGAAACTTTTCAAAAAGCATGTAATCATTTGCCTTCCACATCTCAGTCATGAATAAACAACAAATATTTTACATGAAAGACGTGTGAATAGTTTTTGGTCTGATTATTTGAACAACAAAGAAACAAAAATTAACCTTTTACCTCAGTAATCCTGTACACAAACCGAGATAATTATGGGTACAGCATTTTAAAAACGACTCTGTTCTGCAAGCTAAGCCAAAGACAGAATGTTACGTCTGCAGCCGGTTAACATTGTGTCAACAACAAGACGAGTGTTCCTCAAACAGAAGGGATCACGTCTGCTTCACGTCTGCTTCAAACCAGCACAGGATTCTGCTACCGATGAGTAGCAGATAATAATGTTTGGGGCTTAAAGGCATGGTTCTATACACTTTAATCAAGACTTATAAATACAACAGTTTGCAAAATCTTTTACTTTGATCGCCATAAAACAAACAACATTTTCCCAAATTGCTTCCTTTCAATTTCTGTAATTAATTTCATTGTATTATGTTCTATAACTCCAAAAAAAATTCTAAATATAGGACTGGAGATTTGATTGGATAATAATTTGAATAGCACAAGTAGAAGTGGGCAATATAAAAAGGTAGAATTATATAAATTAAGTCAAAGGTAGAGATTTTGAAGATACTGTGGTTATGGATTTTGATGACATAATCAATGTCATACAAATTTACTGGATGTACCAGGTATGCAAGGATATTGAAGGTGAGAGTTTGTCTTCACACTAGATATTGACAGTTTCAAGTTTGTTTTCTTTATTTAACGGAAATCTTCTGAACTTGGAAGTATTTTTTATCTAACAAAAAAAAGTAGGTTTCTGTCTGTCTTAAACTTTAATTCACAATATTTAGCTTTTTTAGATTTTATTGATAATATCTTCATCTTGATAATGTGATGGGAATTTTGCTTTGCATTATTTTGGAAAAGAGGTAGATATTTTTCTAATGCATTTTGCACACGAAATGTTGTTCAAATGCCATTCTAAAGGTCTTCGAAGTTGTTTTGCTGCAATGCATCTAGAAAGTGAAAATGTTCATAAGCATCCATTTTGACATACATAAAGAAACAAAAGTGTCATGGACCATATTGCTGCATTCACTGACAAAGTTCTGGTTCGGCCCACCTTTCTCTTTCTATTATAGCTGCATAAGAAGCCATTAATGTTCCCAACCAGTAGACTTAAGTGATAGCTGGAAGTCCTTTCTGGTTGGTTCTGGTTTCACTTTTTAAAGTTGCACTGTGCACTGAATTCTACTCCTAAACATTTTGCACATGTTCAGGTAGAAAACAGCTGGATTAATTCAGTACACGTTCGTACCAAACCAGCAGGACCGTAACGACAAAGAGCAGTACACAAATGGTTACAGCTTCTAGCTAAAAGGTGTTGAAAAGTAATGCAAAGTGAACTGGATCAAGCAGAAAGGACTATCAGCTGGATGAAGACAGAAGCTGGAGATGGGATTCTTTGGAGACTCATTCTGACCTCCTGGGATCTGCAGCCGTTGTTCAGGACAAAATAATCAAATAACCTCAACTAATACTAGCTTTTGTGTTTGGTGGGAAAGCCATTCATTCCCAGGTCAGGTGAATCTGCAGCTGGTGTGGCTGTTTACTCGGTTTAAGCTTCAATCAGGAGGCACTGGAACATTCCCCCCTGGTTGACGTCGTTTCTGTGATTTAGTCGTTTGTTATGGCACTTGGGGCTGATTTACAGCGCTTCACTCCAGCATCAGAAGCGTCTGGGGAGCCGGGTCATGTTTCACATCAGGTTTATGAACAACCCTGAACATTCTGAATAATTAGTAGGATTTTTCAACAGAAGCGGCGTCCTACAACTAGGACCCTGACTCGGACAAAAACACAGAAATGTTGGAATTTGTAGCATTAAATCATCTCAGTTCACCTGAAGATTCAGCACCGGATTAAGAAATTTGGATAATTTTGATCTTGCAACGTAAAAACAATCTATTACTGCAGTTCATTTGAATTCACAATCTACGTTTCTAATAATAAAAAAGAAACTAGAAACTAAAATTTCAAGATCATTTGTTTTTCCAGACTAAAATCTCCATCGGTTTTTGAGAATAAACACTAAAAAAAAAAAATTTTTTGACACACCTTTCTGGACCTAGAAAAAACCTTAAATACTTTTTCTACATTATTTTCTGTTCAAAAAGAAGGACAGCAAAAACGAACAAACGATTCCTACCAGGTTCCTAATAGGTTTCCAGCTATTTGTTTGGCCGTCGTTCAGAGATCTGATTTCCTGCACAAATTTTGAGAATCCGACTTCTATTGGGGCGCCCACTGTTGGCTTTACACCGCCAAACTTTAAACGCTGAATCTTAAATGTTAGATTCACTTGCTTATGTTTTTTTTTTTTTGTTATGCACAATTTTGATATGTGTTGTCAGTTACTGAGTTGGGGTTATGAATTTAAAAAGACTGATAGGATTTCGTTTCTTTCTGCGTTTCCCACACATAGACGAATCCGTTTATGTGGTGGACAGTTTAGGCGATGTTTCTAATTCCCCTCAAATACAGAGGGACCCCACGGAACAGGAGAGTAGCGTTGTCTGGATTTACTCCTCAGCCAAGCGTAAGCGGGTGGCATTCTTAAACAGTTTTTCTGGGTACGGAAGATGAAACCGGGGAAACCATAAGACACTGGGCATGGGCATACTTGCCAACCCTCCAGACTTTCCCGGGAGAGTCCCGAATTTCACTGCCCCCTCTCGAAAATCTCCTGGAGCCACCATTCTGCTGAATGTCTCCCGACATCTGACGGCATCGCATATCATATCATAAACACTCGCTGTTTCTTATGAGGGATGGAGAATACAACATGTTTCGTTTGCATTTTGCAGGGGAAGGTGCTATGGGGTACAATTTACTCATTCATGACATGACAATCCTTCACCTGTTGGCGAAATTCGCCGTTTTGAAACCCAAATAGGTCACCTACGTGACTTGTATATCTCCGATGAGGAAACCAATCAGCTTTAATTAGTGACGCACGCCGCAGTAGCCAGCCGAAGTTTTCAGAACGTTCTTTATCTGACTGACAGAAGCTGTAGTTCCAATTACTTTTTAAATCTTCCAAGTTATTTAGGATTAAAAACTGTTTCAACCGACCTCAGGTCTTGCTCCTTTCATTTCGGCTATGTGATGGTAACTTCGGCAGCAGATCAAAGGTCTTTTTCCAGCTCTTGAGCGCAGCTGGTCATACTTTCTAATAAGTGACCGTGTCAAAATCAATGCTGCCTTGAGATCAAAGTAGGGTAAAATACTTCCTCAGCCGCTTCGGACAAAGAGACTACGGCAAGTTTTAAGAATGATCATTAAGTGAATATTCTTAAACGTACAGTGGTGCTGAACAGGGGCGTATCCAGGAGATTATTAGAGGGGCTAAAAGGGTGAGTATTGGAATGTAGCACTAAAATAAAAGCAGAGATGTTCTTCTAGTTGGGACCCAATCTGAGCTCATCACATTTTAGACTTTTCATCTATTAAAATTACATTTAAGCATTACATTACGTGAGCTTCACATTTAGCCAAATACTATTAAAAAAAAACTCACTTAATCTAAGAGTTTCTTGAGAATCGAGTTCTTACCACTTGAAGAATGGTGGGGTTGCAGCCGATGATGAAGGGCAGACTGCGGAAGCCCTTGATGCGATGCGCGATCCGCACAGGCAGCTCCTTGTGAAGGTACTTGGCACTGCTCTGAGATCACACACACACACAGAAATATCTGTAAGAAGCTGAAGAGGAGGCGGTGGAGGAGGGCACAGTGGTTAGATGATCTACTCAGTGTGGGTGAAGTGTTTACCAGGATGTGGTGTCCATCAGGAGACTTCCCGGAATACAGGAGGGTCGCTAAGGTGAGCCGCACTGAAGCCTGAAGAAGCAGGAAGACTCGATTACAACAGAGACTCTGAAACACCAGAAGCTTTGAAGTATTATTGTTCATTTTAGACTAAAAACACAGATTATATCACCTACATCGCCCTTTTCAATTACCCCCACCCCTTTCCTTTTAAACAAGAAAATAGTCAAATGTAAACATGCATTTTATTTATATGAATACTTGACAAGAAAACTACATTATAAGTGTTGATGCAAGATTCCTGTAAATATGTATTTAGAGAATCTATTTACACAAATTTCTTTTCAAACCTTTCCCGTTTAGTGAAACAAAAAACAATGACTTCACTTTACTTTGATATTATATTTAAAGAGAAACTTAATTTATTACCCAAGTTAAAACTGCATTTTTTTTCATCATCAAGCTAAGAGGATTTCAGGAACTCAATCTAATTTATTTAGATTAACACAATTTGATCTTATTAGCAGAATGACGGGGAGGGAAAGAAGATCCTTAAAGCTCTTGGATGTATTCCTGGACAAACGGGATGAAAAGACAGGTGTGACACACAACACGACATGTAGAAATCGAAGATGTAAGGCATGAAGGGTGTGGAGCGACACTCCAGCCACCAAACAATAGCTTCCTTTGGTTGACTGAAATTAAGTGAAAAAATCTCTGAAATTTAACGGACATTCTTAAAAAATCTTAGAATAACTGACAAAAACCTGATTACTGCCAGACATGTAGAAGTTAAGACTTAGAGATAACACCTCATCTCCTGATGTAAAGAAATACATGACATCCATCACAGTGTGAACCATGAGCCACACATGGAAGAGCGGAGAACCTCCGTAGGAGACAATGGCCAACCAAAAATACTGTGAGAGAGCATCGAACACCCAACCAGGAGGACACGGAAGAACCCACATCATCGGTTTTCAATTTTAAGAAGGAGAACTGGTAAAAATGACACCCAGAGTTTCTGGACCGCGAGACCTTGGAGAAAACATTCCGTGAGCCAATGAGGGGAAAAAAATGATCTTTTTGGAGGCCGTGCATCTTGTTTCATCTACAAGAGAAGAACGTCATGCCGACAGTAAAGCATGGTTGGTGTGGTGTGATGGTCTGGGCCTCCTTTGCTGCTTCAGGATCTGGATGATGCGTCTTTACTGAAACATGACTCCGACCCTCAACCAAAATACAACGAGAGCCAACAGTCGGCCGTTCATGGTTATGGAGCTGGACAATGATCTAAAGCGGTAGTTCCCAAAGTCAGGGTCACAACCTCGCTTGAGGTCACGAGTATGTGAGTCTAGGGTCATGAGATCATCTTCAGAAATTAACCCAAAAAAAATCTGTATGAAAAAGCATTTGCATTTTTGAAATTTGAAAAAGATGGAAAAAAACAAGGCTGCAAAATAAATAAGAAAAATGTTGACTGTCGGTCCTGATTGTGTTATTTTACCTGACACAGTGAAAATGTTAGTATGCTTAACCAAGAGTTGGGGTACCAACCCTCTGACATTTTCATAATGTGGGTCAGAAGCATGTTTAGGAAGTTTGGGAAACGCTGATCTAAAGCATTCCTGCAAAATCCATCTGTAAACGGCTCGATTCAGCAAACAAAAATGAGACAAAATTTTTCCACGACTGTGTGAATAAATAAGATGAAAATCACAAAATACTTTAATAAACAGAAAGCAAAACACAAGGCAGATTTAACAAACAAAAGCCGGTATAAAAAGATCAGTTTTTAGAAAGCTGCTCTGTCGGCTGATTTTGATGTTGGATGGGGAAGAGCAGCCTTCATTTCCCTTTAGTTTTCAGTTTTATATTTGGGACGAGCAGCAGGCCTTGATCACAGGGCCTGATGAGGGTGTAAAGGTGGAAATTTGCAGAGCCCTCCAAGTCAAAACCAGGATCATGGACCCAACGCAGCTGTATTAGCAGTGGAGTCACGTGAGTCGCTTCAGATGATCTGCTCTGGAGCCCCGCAGCAGTATTTATCACAGACTGCAACGTGTCCGCTGAAGTTTCAATTAGATATTATAATCCAGAAAAGAAGAAAAAAAAAAAAGAGCACAAATTGAGTTTGCTTTGAAAGGATGACAGACAGTGGAGGATAGTTGGTTAAAAACATGACCCAACCATAGATTTAACATGATTTTCAAGAATTAAACCTGAGTCAATGGTTATACTAAAGTTTCTAACTGTAGATGTACCTAAAAGAATTTTGCAAAAAGAATTGTGTTTAATCCCTACATTTATTTTATCTGGAGAAAAGAGAATAACTTTAGTTTTGTGTTAATTTAATTGATGAAAACTACCAGACATCTCATCTATATAAAAATATCCTTATAAGATTACAGTATGAGATAAGGAGGTAGCAGATAGAGCTAAAACAACAGTGGCCCCAAAATAGAACCCTGTGGAACACCAAGCTGATGGATGGACGGATGGATGGATGGATGGATGATAGATAGATACTTCTACCACACAAAAAAGGCATTAATTTGAAAGGTTTTATTTTCATCTCTGCTAGTTACAACAAATAATTAACTACATAAATAAATTAATTAATGAAAATTGCCATAACATAAAATTTTTAAAGAGAAATTAAAAATGTTCTGTTAAATTATTGCAGCGTTTCAACATTCTAAGTGTCAGTTCATTAATCGAAATCGCGATATTAAAAAGATTGATCATGATAATCGTGTGGGTGTTGTAATCATTATGCCAACTGACCAATCCAGTCGCAGCGCTGCCTTGTTGTCAAGGTAACTGGCCAATCAAATTACAGAAAAAGCATCCTACAGTGAAGGGTAGTAGGTAGGTAGGTAAAGCGAAAGTGCTTAGTCAAGATTTTACAGCTAGTGAATTTTGAAGGAAAATCGACAAATGGGAGAACAACAACGATGACACTGACCAGAGTTAGCAGTTAGCGGTAGCACTCAGTTTTAAAGTGATGTGACGTTGTTAGCATTATAACGGGAGTGGGACGCATGATCTGTATGGGACATTAATAGTGAATGTAGTAATAGGCAAATTAAAAGGTATAAGGTAGAAATTAAATAACTTTACCTAAAAGGGAGAGATTATTACTGTACCATGGTGATGCATTTTGATGATGTCATCAAGCTGTGCCTACCTATTTTGTACCATATACACAAGGATACTGATATTCAGTTTGTCTTCACACTAGATACTAAAAGTTTAAAAATAAACCTCTTGAGCTTGAAGCATTTCTTAATTCAAATATATGCAGGTTTCTTTTGTGCGATATTGAATGCATTAAAAAGAAAGAAGACAATTCTGAAATGTAAAATCTTAATATCCAACCATTTTAGCTTTTATTTTATTATATAAATATCTTCATCTTTTTTTTATGTTGAAAACTTTAGTGTGGCATTATTTTGGAAAAATGAATATTTGCATAACAAATGTTCTCTAAATGGCACTGTTAACATTTTTGAAGTTGTTTCCAATGTGTCTGGAAACCGAGAATGTTCATAAGAAGTCATTTTTGAAACAGATAAAACAAAATAATGTACTGAAAACATATTGTAAGCACACATTCTTTAGATTATATCGCAATATAGATTTGAGGTCATATTGCCCAGCCCTAAGTACAAGCAGACATAGCCAGAGTAGAACACAATAGAATCATTTGAAAACAGTCAAACTTTATGAGAGTCATTACGAGCTTGTTATGGACCTTATTGCTGCTATTATTGTTTTGATTAGACAAAATTGGAATCAGAAAGCGAGACCATTCAATATAGTGAAAATAATCTCAATTATTTATTTTCATATTCGCCCAGTCCTTCTTCATGGTATCGGTTAACTTTATCAGTATATTAAAACGGTATGTGCCCACATACAGGTATCGGTGCATCCCTAATAGATAACATTTGAAAATGGCATTTGTGTTTATTGGGTTATTTGGGTGTGACACAAAACCAAAAATAGCTGAAAACTTTACGGACGCAGCATTTAAAACTAACTAAAAACATTTAAACTAAAAAGGAGAAATCAGGAAACATCTGAACCCAATCTGCTTCACCCAGAGATCAGATCTCTCCTCAATAAAGAACAAATGAGCCTTAGCAGGCACACCTAGACAAACAGTTGCACTGTGTGTGTTTACTTTAATATGAGGCTGAGAAAAAAAAATACTTGGCAAGGTGCATAGATGAAAAACTAGTAGGTACAAGTGGAGAACAACAACGGGAGAACAAGCTGACCTAGTTTCTCTGGGTCAGACCCGCAGCCATGCACAAAGCAATTTTAAGCGTTCCCTTTTGTCTGGTGACCAGAGCCAAATTCACTGCAGGATTAATGGCCAACTAAATTAGAAGGTTAAAGTTTAGCGGTGTTCAACTTCACAGCTACATTCACTGATTCAAGATCTTTAAACCTCAGCAGCTCCTTTTAAAAATGACACATCCTTTCTACATTGATCAAACACTTTTACAGCAATATAATTGGAGAACGAGTGACTGACAATGTCTGAGTGTGAGGGAAAACAAAACATCTGAGTTAAAACCAGGAACAAAGGAGGAGGAACACAACTGTTGACAACAGTAGGGGGAAAAAATCTTAAGTCTTGAGCTAAAGAAGCCACCCATCAACTCGGGAGTCCTTACAGATATTAGAACCTTTCGGTTAATCTTTTTTTTTTTCTGTTTTCCATTAATTTACACTTCTACTTTACATCAAAATGAAAGTACAAAGATGGTCAAAAGGTCAGATTAGCAACCGGAAGATACAAAAGGACTCACTACAGTGGCTTTCTAGTAGTGTCATTTCATCTCTATAGCTGAAACGCGATTCCTTCCTCAGCTGATAACACTCTTTACACTCCTACGAGGCCTGCTGGAGTAAATGTTTCGCACTTCGTACCATTCTAAGCCAAACTGAGCCTATAATGTTATTAACTTGTACGAAACTGTTTAGCTAGCTAAACGTGCCGTCCTCTCGACGCTGCATTCAATGGTGCGTAAACAACCAAAGAAATCGCAGCAAAATGTAACGGTTCGGTGACTCTCAATTTTAGTATGGAAGCTACATATTCAATGTATAGGTAATTTCGTGTTCCAAACACTATATAGAATATATCAGGGAACGATGCCGAACCGATTTAATTTTACTAAAATGTAGCAAATTGCTTTTTTCCTTGTTTAAATCACATTTGTTTTAGTTGGCTATAGAGGCGGTGAGGTTGGGCCAGTTACTACCTTTACCAGATCGACTGTTATTGTAAAACAATTTAAAATAAATGTAGTGTTTGCTTTAAACTTTAATTGTGATGCCGGACTAAAGAAGCGTATTTTCTACATGCCCTCACATAGCACCGACCATTGTAACGGTTAGCTCTGCTAGTCAAGCTCAAGCCAGCTCCAGCCGGCTCGGGCTAACACCTCCCACGGAACCGGGAGGCGCAACAATTCTGCTAAATTACCTTCTCGGCCGAAACGTCGATGGCTGACTGGTTGTAAAACGATGTGACAGTCTTCGACCGCTCTCTAGCCAGTTCCGAGAACCCCTGCGCCGATGATGTGGACCGGAATCGGTTATTCCCGGTGCCCGACTGCAACGCCGGTAATGTTTTGGTTGCGGGCGCCAGTAAGAGGCTGCCGAGCCTCGGCCTTGCCCTGCCGGCGACACCGCTCAGCATGTCCGCCGCTATTCCTGCCAGTCCCGGTCGCATCTGGAGACCTGTTTGCGGGCCCGTTCCTGGTGCACCAAAACGGAACTCTGCCGCTGCTATGAGGCCATTAGGGTTGTGTCGTTGAGCACAAAGGCACGTATCTGATCTGAATACAGTAGCAAGCAACTGGATTCAGAAAGGCATTTGTGCTTATTGGTCAGTGGGTCAAAGATAAAAGGAAGCGACAAGACATCAGAGCCAGTAAGCGAGCCTGTCGGAGGCGGGGCCAACAATGATGAACGCCCCATTCACAACGGCACATACTGTACTGTACACAGACCATAAAGTTGCTGAAAGTATGGAAGAACAAGAGTGCCAAAAAACATTTAAAAAATAAAATTTAGTGAAAAAAAGGAACTGTTTCACAATGTATTGCTCTGCAAATATTTTATTTGCTTCTTACAAGAAGATTCTGTCCATTAACAGAGACGAGGCAAATCTTTAAAACAAGTGGTGCAATAAGACTTTGAGAAATAAAAAATAAAACATTAGCAAATGTCAGTTTTTACAACAAACTCAGAGTTTTAAAATTACCAACAACTTTAACCTGGAGAAGTTAGCTTCTATAACCAGTCTTCAGTCTCAACTATGGTGTCATTTCCATCTGAACAGCAACTTAAAAACTTAATTCAATGAAACGATTAAATGGGGTATATAAAACTCATATTTAAGTTCGAGCTTTATATACAGAACATTTTAAAATGACACTTCCTTCAATGACTTCCCACAATTCTCATCTCGTTTATAAACTCTTTACAGTGTTAGCCTGAAGCTAATTTTATTTATACAACAAAGTATCAGGGGTTTACGAAGATTTTTCATTAAAAAGTTGCAAAATTAGCAATTAAAACTCAGAAATTTCCATGAGAAAATTTAAAATTAAGATATTTTCTGACATATGGTCAGAAATGTGTACCCCACAAAATCTATATAAAAAAACCTTTAGTTTGTTGAGAAAAAATATATGTCCAGCAGCAAATGTCAGAAGTCCTTATATATTTAAGTGTTGAATTTACAAGAAAAGCATCTATATATTTTCCAAATTCTAAGTAGTCCATGCAGCTCCTACTGTATTAGAATGACTTCTACTAGGTGCAGAGGAGGCCATGAACGGCTTGAATGGGATCCAACTGAGACTTTGGGTTATTTTGCTGCAACACCTAAAGTTACACACACACACAGTGCTCAGTAACACCAACTTGATGCAGCTCCTTCCTCAGAATCTCAGGCGGATCAAGTCTGGCCCCAGGAGAAGTCAGTCTCCGATGCAGGAAGAACTGTATGAACCAATTTAACACCTTAAATCCTACATTACTTCTGCAATTTTCTGTTGGACTTATTCAATTTAAAATCTCAGCAAACATCAGTGTTTTTCGGATAAATGTAATTTTTTTTCTTGAACCCTTTACAATGTGGTCCTAATGCTTCATTGTACAATTAAAGCCAATGTTTACATGTCATATCAGTGATTTTAAGGGGAATGTGTGAATTAAACTGATTCACATCTTACAGTCATGAAGAACATCAAATCAGTACAGACTAAAGCATGTTATATATTGAACCTGCTTACATAATTAACTGGGATTTGTCAAAAACATTATGATGGACTAGATCCATTTTATACAGCTTTGTTCTAATTTTTAAAGGTGTAAAAAAAACAAAAAACATATGTAAGACCCACATTAAAGAATGGTTTTGTTTATATGAGCAGAAGTAACCTAAAAACAGGTAAATCTGTTCCAAAGATTCACAATAATGTTTACGTATCAGACAAATCAAAGCTTCTTTTTATAACGCTGCAAAGCCACCTTATATAAAAACAACAAATAAATCCCTGTAATTCTCAAATTTTGGTATATTTTTATGGATTATTTAGTCCCAGCTCATTTCTGTAAGCTTCTCTAAAACTTGACTTGTTTTCATTTTATAACAGCATGTAAAAACTATAAAACCAACATTAACAAGAAACTACTATTGCATTCCATAGATGTGTTAGATGCTCTGAACACAAGCTTCTTGAGAGTCACTGTCCCAAAGAAACAAAAAGCAAAGAGGAATGGATGAAAGATGGATGAAACGATGATCCAAAAGGTCACGGAATACGTTTCTGGAGAAAGTACCAACATTTGGTGATTCAACCTCTTTTCTGACATGACAAAACCTGCAGGTTTGTTATGCGTAAAACGCTGCTGTTCCTCAGGACGATTGGTCTCTCTTCCATATGATAACCATGTTCTTATCGGTGAGGGCCACCAGATAGTGAAGCTCCGGGTCCATCGCCACACTGTTGATGGAGGGGCCCTCGATCCGTCCCAGGCCTTTCCTCGCTGGGGTCGGCCATTCCAACACCTGGAAAAACAAACGGATTGGGGACTAATTTCACCAAGATGTCACAATGAATTAAATTTCTTTTGTTTCCCTTTTTCTCTCGTCTTTTGAACAAAAATTGGGGGAATAAAACCAATTACTTAGATATCAAATAGTTTTACTAGGGATGCCCAAATACTGGTATCTGGGAATAAGTTAAATTCTATGAAACGATACTTAAAATGCGGAAACTCTGCAATGATTTTACAGAAAATTTGTGGTTTTCATTCAGGATTTTAGTTTTATGGTCATTTTTATTCATATTAATTGTTTTTTATCTGATTCAGCGTAATTTGTTCTAACACGCAGAGAAGAATTTCTAATTTATTGCATTTTTTTGTGTGTGGTAGAATTATCTGCATTGGTACTTAGTACGGCAAGTAAGTATCGGTTTGAAAAATGTGGTAATTCCCCAGTTTTTACCTTGAGTTGTAATTTTTAAAAGTTTTTTTTGTTTTGTTGAAAAACTTTAAGTCATGTCTTCCAGATCAGAACCTGTATCTTTACCAGTGAGTCAACTTATCAGAGTGACAGCCAGAGAGCCAGAACACATCATCAACCGGAGCTGTAAACTTGAAATCTAAATATGACAGCACACACCTATAAGAGTCTTATTTAAACTTATTTTCGTTCTGTTGGTGGAAGGACTAATAATTCAAAAGCGACTTAAATAAACCTGCTGATAGTCAGTCTCCCCCCACCACCATCTTGCTAAGACTTTTTTTAGTTGCTGGAGAAACTTTCTATCCAATCAGGAAAAAAAAAAGACGGGACTAGCCCCTAAAAGAAATAGCCAATCATGCAGGAGAAGTTCTATCCAATCAGAGGCGAGAAAAGCGGGGACCTGCCCCTACTTACTGATTATTAAGATACTTTCCACCGGCTGCTTTCTTTGGCAGTAATCCATACTGGAGATTCGAATCTACTACATCGCTCATATACTCCTTTTCTCCTCCCACTTAGCAAGCGTAGTATAGGTTGGTGCACGTAGTCTAATAACATTGACTGATACAGTGCCCTCTGGTGGACAAAACATAAAGAACCTAAGGTTGATACCAATATCAGTCTTACTGACATTTATTGGTCAAAATATAATTACTAAATATTCAAATATATTCAGATTTTAATATTAATAAACAAACAAACTTCAAATATGATTTTTGGGCAAGAGGCAAGCCCTGTAACTAAATGTGAATCTCACCTCAACCCCAGCACCGCATTGAGTCCGCACATAAACAGCAGCACAGACAGAGACGAAGCCAGCCGCTGATTAGCAGTGCCGTTTGCAGGTTAAGTAGTGTCAAATATGCTTATAAAATGTTGTACAAAAATTACCATTTGGAAAATATGGCAAATAGTGTTATTAAAAAGTTTCACAATCTTGACTTGTGACATAATAGAGGGGAGTCATGTGCGGTGCGCTGCCTTCACAGTTTCTAGTTTTCAGATCCTGTGGTTGTGTTATCAAGAGTCAGTGTGTTCATTAGTTTTGGACTGTGATGATTTTTCTTAAAAAATGATTGCCTTTTCTGTACAAACACCAGCCTGTAAGGACATTGAGCCCACAGGTTTCCAAAGGAAAAAAAACAACAACCCAAAAAAAAAGGCATCTTCTTTGACTGGGTGCATTTTATGCACCTGAAACTGCCCTTAACTTCTGCTTACGGATAGGAAACCTGGCTTGTGGCACACCCTTCAGACCAGAGGCATAAACTACCAGCAATGTGACAGAGTTTATACAGAAGCAAAGATCAGGTTAGACTCTAACCAGCCTGTGTGCTGCGGTGCTTACAGTTTCATGGGAATAAGGGTTTAAGGGCGGCTCTAACCTGCAACCTGCACTTTAAGTGGACTCTGAGAGTCCTGCCAAACCCTTTCCCAAAACAATATTTTTTAATAACAATGCTATAACTGTTTTGGGTATGAAAAATAAACAATACATCATTCAAGAAAGTTCTATACTATAGAACCGACTGCATACTATAAATGTATGCCAATATTTTATTTTTGACACCGTTTCTAAGATACATCTACAGCTGTATGTCAAAGAATCAAAGGTGAAGCGTTGGTGATGCCAGCGTGAAGAACTGTCTCAGTGCAATAAGAGGAAAAAATCTTTCAGAGGTGATGAAAGCATATGAGCCAAACTTGAAGTCTTTCTTAAAGATTGCCGAAGACACAGAGACAGGACGGGTGAGGTGTGTCCACCGTGTTGACATGTTAATAAAATCGAAGCTTCCCCGAACAACCAATCACTTTCCCGAGAATCCCCACTGCACAAAACCTTACATATGGTAATTAAATATAAACTTTTTTGATCAGGTAGAGCTTGTATTTGTACACATTTGTGTTTTTTCCAGTAAAATAGGCTGTTACAGCTCATAATCAGGTGCGCTTTATAGTGCGGAAATATGGTAGATATATGTGGGGTATTGGATTTCAGCTGAAAAATGTTGAGATACAATTTTTGGTCCATATCGTCCAGCCCTATTTTAAAGGCATTAAGTCATAGATGAACAGTGCTCACCATTCTATGTATGTTTAAGTAGCACTAATCAAGTTGACACAGGTTAACTGAAATTCTATTTATTTTAATTTAGTTAAATGCTATTGAATTTAAAGTATTTATGTTCCTGTTGCAGTATTGTTGCAGTGGATTGATGTGTTAAAAATAAATCATTATTGCCATCAAGATGAGAAAAGTGTCATAATTTCAAAGCTCACTGCAAATCACCCCTTTGCATCGCGACCCAACCTGAACCACCCGCTCACCCAAGCTTCCCCAAAACTTCCGAACGTCATTTTCCAGCATGACTTTGTGCCGACCACCGCTGCCGAGAGTACAAAAAAACTGCTTCAATGACTGTGCTGTAGCTGTTCCTGATTGGCCAGAAAAATGAAGCGTTCTTGCAAGGAAGATGAGAGCTACCAGAACCAATGATCCAGATTCTATAATCTAATCTGAGGTTAAAGCTAATCGTAATCATCATCTGTTTTTGCACAAGACTCCTCCCGCCACACGTTCCCAGTTAAACCACTTAGGCCTGCTCTTGGACAAGCTGTGTGTGTTTAGCGGTCAACAGAAGTTTGCGGTAAAGGGTCTGTTTACAGAATGACTTCTTCCACCATCTGTCTCCAGTTCAGTTCAGCCGTCAGATCTCTGCAACTAACTTTCAAGATGTGGCACAACCAGAAAACCCCAAAGGGACGGTTATCCTCCCGACTCTTCTGCTGTATTCTTTGGAGGCAGAACTGTTGACAATAGGAAATAAATGTCAAAGAAATAAAATACCTGTGAGGGTGGAAATGGTTTCCCAGTCTTGGAGCTGTTCTTCTGGAGGTTGGTGATATGATAAGTCCATATTTGACCTTTGTCGTCACCACAGGCTAGGAAGCTTCGTCCTAAATACGACACAAGAAAGAATTTAGCAGGTCTAAAGCTGTTAGATGTGTCCCAAATCCAACACATCTACTCCTTTATCATGTCATCATTTTGGATGGACAAACTGAGGGATAGACGGACAGACAAATGGATGAATGGACAAACCGAAGGATGGACAAACAGACAAATGAACGGATGGATGGAAAAACGGATGGATCGACAAACCGCAAGATGGCTGTACAGACAAACGGATGGATGGAAAATTGGTCAAACAGATGAATGGATGGACGGACAGACAGACAGATGAATGGATGGGAAGTCAGACAAACGAATGAATTGATGGATGGACAAACGAACGGACAGACAAATCGATGGATGGACAGAGACAGACGGATGGACAAATGAACAGATGGATGAATAAACGGGCAAACAGATGGACGGACAAATGAACGGATGGATGAATAAACGGGCAAACAGATGGATGGACAAATGAATAAGTCGACGGAAGAACAAACGAAGGAATGGACCAACAGACAAATGAAAAGACAGACAAATGGATGGATAGACAGATAATCAGATGGATGGGTACAGATCCTTGGGGGCAGAACAAGGAATAAAACTTGATGAGTGTAGACATATTTTTCCAGTCTCTGTTTTCTTCTTCCATTCTTCCCCAGAGTTTTCCAGACAGCGTATGAACCCCGAGAGCTTCCAGCCGGGTCGTCGAGGACTCACCTGGGCAGGTGTTTAGAGCCAGGTAGGGGACGTCGGTGTCGGCCCACTGCAGCTCGGCCAGAACCACAGCGCACACGGACCTGTTCTTCTTGTCTGGCCGCTGAGACCTGGTCCCGCTCCAGCTCCACAGGTAGATGGATCCATGGGTGTGGCTCTTGGAGGCTAGCGTAGCGACCCCCACAGGCAGAAAACGAAACAACAGGAGGAGAGTTACAGGAGATGTTTGTGTTTAAACTCAGAACTTTAAACCGTTCTGGGTTAGATTTAATCTCAGCTGGAGAAAGACAGAACATTGATTAAACATTGATTATTGATAGGGTTATTATGCTTATTTACTCTCCTTTTACAACCATAGCTATAAACCGTTACAGCGCCATATTGTAGTCTTTCACCCGTACTACATCTGATTCAGCTTAGCCAAATTGGTAGAAAACAAGTGTAAACTATTCCACTGTGCTTACCTACAACATCATCAGAAAGAAAAGCCAGACCATCGATAGTGTGATAGTTGTGCTGTTTGTCCTCCTTTTTATAAATAGGGAAAGTTATTTCCATTTCCTTTGACCTAATAAGGGAAACAAAACAATGATCAGTACCAGCTGGAGCTTTGGGTCGAGCATTCTGATTAAATATGGACAATCCCTACACCTCTTTGATGTGCTGTTGGCTCCCAGTTGCGTGTCGAAGCAGTGCAGGCCGTCTTCGCAGGCGGTCAGCAGGTGTGTGCCGGGGGAAGCCGGGGGCAGGCAGATGTGCAGAGGCGTGGCGCCAACCTCTAACGTCAGCAGCTGCCTGCAGGGACGACAAGTAAAGGAGTTTAAGGGAAAGCCAAAAACCGGAGCTGGTTTTTACGCGTTCACGGTTGAAATCATCGGCGTCCAGCTTCAGTGGCTAGTGTGGCCGGTGCTTCTGCTCCGAAACACAGTGGATTCAAATGGTCCGATTCCCTCCTCAGCAGGTCAAAGTTCTGCAGAGGTTATGCTGAGGAATCATCATTTGATTCAAGTGTGTTGAACAAGGTGAAGATGCAGTATGCTGGCCCTTCCCATTTGGAAATACTTATAAATCGGATTGTTTGGACAAAGGTTAGCTTAGAAATAATTAATTAAAATGTCAAGTTATTAATACAGCTCTATTTAAAAATACTTTAATGATCCCAAAGGGGAGATATAAGGTGTATTCGGACAAGGAAAGTCCATTAGTTTACTTGCTTTGTTCTTGACGAAATGTTTTTTCCGCTTTTATTTTCCTTCCGTTCCTATTCAGACTGCGTTAAATGCAGCAGGACCAGAATTTCTCAACAAAGACAAGCGTGCTATCAAACGAGGAGACTTGTGACAATAGTTTAACATATTTTCCCTATTTGACGGGCTTTAAAACTGTGACGGAAAAATCTGAAGGTGACAGCTCCTTTGGAGCGCATCTGTTGCTACACAGGTGTCACAACGCATATTGGTGGTGACAGATCGCTGCAGTTTACTGATGTAAAAAAACTGATCCTGCGGCCTCTTGTTCCAAAAGCTCTGTCGTATTCTGATCACTTCAATTGGATAAATATTCTCTCCAAACTATATCCTAATTGGCACTTCAACCTCCGTTACGCAAAGGTGGAGCAGTTCAGCTCCATGCGTTGCATTCACGCCGGTGAAATATTTTTAGTTTAGTTTAGTTGTTTTCGCACTTAATGTAAACCAAAATGAAATAGAAGAATATGTTATCAGGGAAACCATTAGTTTTTTAACTTTCAAAATGACTACGTGGGTCAGAAGGTTCTGTTTCGGTCTCATCTGCGAGGTTTGTGGTGAACAGGTCCTCTATTCAGCAACGGTTATCGACTGCCACTCTTCAATAAAAAGGCCAGGCTTGTAGAGGTTCCCCTTTTGACAGATTCTCTCCTCCAGGGCTAATAGCATGTCAGTTCTGGTAGACGTTTGTGTCTTGGTGGATCTCCCTGACTTTATGTTTAGAGCTTGGGATGTTGTTTTCAAACCCAACTCTGGATTAAACCACTCCAGAACGTCCTACACGAGCTGTCTGCTGGGTTCCTCGGTCTGTATGAAGCTGCATGTTCTCTAAAGAACTTCTGACTCCTTAGGAGAAAAGATACATTATTACTTGGGATGTCCCGATCAGCTTTTTAAAACTGTTAACAAGTTTAACAACAATATTGTTGCAAATCCCATGAAATCAAAATCTCAGAGAAATAAAGGCCAACTTCAGTTTGATATTTCAGACAAAAGTAAAAAGCAGTAAAATAAACTAAAGTATTTCCAGCTTCACACTGATGTGCGCAATGCTGCCCTCCTCTTTAATAGGATCACATTCACTCTATAGTTCTGAGTAAATACCAGAGTAAGAAAGCCCACATTGTTCTAAGTTGTAAGTTGCAATATTATGTTTGTTTTTTCAATACAAGCTGAAATATCCTATGCTCCTGAACTCAACATAGATTTCCTACGTTATTTGACAGCACCATAGGTGCAATTCTGCCTGCCTTTTTTTCTCTTCCTCGCTGCAGGAACTAAAGACACGTTTTTTTTCTGTTTATTTTGCTTTTTAGTTGTGTGTAAATGCCAGAAGTTACATTTCTATGTCTTTCTTATATAGTTTAAAGTACAGCTAAGCATATTTGTTGAAGTTTACCCATATTAGAATCAAGTTAATCTGCCATGTTGATTGTTGGTAATTAAGAGTCCTGTTTGCTCCTCTACGAAGGTTTGAATTATTGCACAATCACTGTCAAATGTAACTGGGAGGTAATTTTGTAAAAAAAAAAAAAAAAACGGTGCAACTCGTCAGCAAATATAGCAGCTCTACGATGAAAAATTTGAAAACATCAGCCAGATTTCAGGACATCCCTAATTATTACTAGATTAAATGACAACCCAGTTGAGTCTAATTACCAGTTAGAAGAATTTTTGGAGGCTGCAGGTTGCATTTTATTTAAATGTCGTGTACAAATGCATGATGTACCGCCTCCTTTTCCAGCACCATTTATGTTAATCTGTGACATAAAATCTCCACAAAATGTGAGAAAGTTCCAAAGAACCAAAGATCCTCACCCAGTGATACTTACACAACTTTGAAGCTGTAATGACTGTCCACTCCTCCGACATCCCACATGATTATTTTGTTGTCATAGGAGCCCGCTGCAAGAAAAAACAGGCTGAAGTTGGTAAAAGACATGAATAAGTAGAATAGAGGAACCAAACTGTGTAACACAGGGCGTTGTTGATGTCTGAGAGATGACGTCACCTTGTTAAAGTTAGACGTACCAAATGTTGGAAATTACAAAATCTTAAATCAAATAAAAGTTTATTAATGTAGCACTTAAAACAACTTTTTGACCAAAGTGCTTAAAGATAAAAGCTGATCATAGAACCGCATAGAAGATGATGAATGAACAAGGACAAAAAACAAAAAATATGACACACCCATTTATTTACAAGGGTAGAACAAAAGAACAAACTGATATATAAAATTACAAGTGCAATGTCACACTCTAAAAGCCAAGGAATAAAGATGTTTTTATTCCTTGGGTTTTAGAGTGGCAGATGACCTAAGGGCTCCTGCTGGCTTATGAGGTTAAAGCTGATTGCTCAGATCAAATGGAGCCAGTTGCTTTGTCATTTAAAAACCAAAATTGACTGTTTAAAATCAATCCGAAATGGAACTGGTGCATTCAAATAGCGTCAGAAATCTATGCTGAGTTCAGGAGCATAGAATATTTCAGCTTAGAGTGAAAAACACAAGTTAAAACACCAATAATAATAATAATAATAATAATCTTAAACATTAAGGGCAATGTGGGATTTCTATTACTGGTATTTAATGAAAAATATAGAGTGAAAGTGATCCCATGACAGCGGAGGGCAGCATTGCGCACGGCACTGAATACCCTGCAGGAAATGCTTTTCCTTATAATATTACACAAAGTATAGCTGTTTTGCTTTTTACTTTTGTCTGAAATAATAAACTGAAGCTGACCTTTAATTCTCTGAATTGAGTTACTTGCTAAAAACATATTTCCCTTTCATAAATTGCAATACTAAAGGCGAAATATCAGATCGGGACACAAAAACAGATCGGATTAGAGGTTAAAAGATTGGATCTTGATCAAAGACCTAAAATGATGATCACTCATCCCTACATAAAAACTTGAATCACTACCTCAAGGTTGCCATATGAGAGGAATGTCTTGTTTCACTCAGTAGTCTAATAAAAAAATGCTTTAACAACCTAGTTTACCTGTTTGGCTAGTTTTAGATGCCTCTCAAACAAAACTCTTAGATTTTTTTTGCGTTGGCATTAAGAGTGGAAACAAGGCACCAGTGGTCTGATTTAATTTATTTTAAAGATCTCAGATATCCAAGGTGGAAACATATCTGTTATTGAAGTGACACGAAACTCACTGAAGAGGAAGTTTCCCTGCCGATGGTTGAAGCGGAGGGCAGACAGCGACTTCCGGCTGGCTCTGAACTCGCCGTACGCCAAGTTGTTCCTGGGATGGATCAGCTTGACAACCCCTCGCTTCCCGCCGGCGGCGAGAACGCTGCAGGCCTGAGATGGAGCGCTGCCTCCTCGGGACATCAACACGGTGGACCAGGCCAGGGAGAAGAACTCCTGGTGAGAGTAGCGATGGGCAGTTTGAGAACCACAAGTCGAACTATCAACTACCATAACTGCACTTCCACCACATTTATGAGTCTTCTTTAATCCACTAGTTTGATGTTCCATCTCAATAATAAAGCTTTGGTGTTGTTCATAATGTAAAGTGACCTTGAGAGCCTCCAAAAGTGTCTATAAATAAAATGTGTTATATTTGTGGAGTAGGTCTGTCCATTAGTTCATGATCTTAAGGTCAAGCAAAATCAGGAAGTTGTCTAATGATCCAAAAGAAGTCCCAGTCTGAATGGATAGAATTGGGCTGGACCTGAATCTGACAGAAACGCAGAGGTCTGACCTTAAATAGGCTGTTCATGATCCAACGGTTGGGGGGAATACAATTAAGACTCACGGTTCTCTGTGACTCTGCCTCTCTTGTGCCTCAGCCTAACGAGCTAGGTTGTCCTGAGCTATCTGTGTAGTTATGCTGCTATAGGTTTAGGCCGCTGTAGGACAGACTGACCGCTTTTCTTTACTCTTCTACTTTTCTCTTCAACTACTCGTCGCATGCATTGCTTTGTTGTTATTTTATGTGTTAATCAGTGTTTTTCTCTGCATAGAAGCTACACCTGGTCTGGTATCCTGCTCAACTACACTCCCGTTGGATGGGGAGCATTGTTTGGATGAAGCTCCCAGCGTGTGCTATTATCAACTTTTTATTTTCTTTGAACTAGAAAGTACACTTACAACAATTCTGTTTCTTTTTATGTGTCTCTGCTCTTCCACAGCCTCTAGTGGGTCATGGCAGATGGCCGCTTGCACTGAGCCAGGCAAAAAATTATCTGAATTAAATCAAATCTATACTCCCTTTGTAAAGTTAAAATCTCTAAAGTTAACTAGAATAATTTGGGTTATTTAGTCTTAAATAAGAAATATTTGGGGCGTTCTCCAATTTACTTGCATCAATGTTATTTATTAATTTATAAATGTCAGCTTTAAGCTAAATACTTAAGTTTGCAAGTTATTTATTTACCTCCAAATTAAGAACTTTTCTAAATATTTATCTTTATCTCTAAAGCCCCTATAGTTAGAACCATACTTTTGGCCAACTAGCTAACCTGGCTAGCTAAATATTTAGCTTTCAAACTAAAACTTTAGTTCAGAGCAAAATATTTAACTAATATACAAATGTTCTTGCCGATAAGCAGAAGTGGACAACCAAAATAAAAGCTAGGCCTTGCGAAACTCTATACAGGCTGCTGGCTGTCACCTGAATGTTTATCATTGTTTATTTTCGTACCGACATATCCAACATTTCAGTTTAAAGCGTTGGATTTGCTGTTTTAACGGCAACATCAACATTTATCGATGGATTTACAGCAACAGTGACAAGAGGTTGCATAGAGATTTGCATGGTCTGGCTTTTATTTTGATAGAGCACTTCCCCACACTGTGAAATAAAAACGTACCTCCCCTGGAACTTTGTACTTCTTCATGACCATCCCTGTTTCACAGTCAATCACACAGACCGAGTCTCCTCCGCATGTCGCTACCAAACGGCTTACTCCTGCCAAATTAGGACAAGTCAGCTCAATCCGCCTCTTTTTTTTCTATTTTGCTCTGCCAAATTTCTGGGAACAGGAGCTTCTAATTGGTACCGTTGGATTCTGAGAGAGGCTGAAAGGCACAAGCCCACAGCTGGGTGGAGAAGTCCTCTGAGCTGTCCTGTTTACTGTGGCACTGCAAGACGTGGAGCGGCTTCAGAGAGACTGGCTGCAGACAAGCCAGAAAAACAACAAGATATTAGAAACATTCAAACATGTAGAAAATGCTTAAAAAATAAAAAATATAAAACGATAAAAAGCTGCAACTTAACTTCAGCATCACGAGGTTAACTATCTTTACATGCACAGCTGCCTACTTGATTTGAGCTGCAGGGATCACGTTAACCAAATATTTTCCGACTTCGATGCGGTCGGTAATTTTGAAAAATTAGTATTCACACATCAGACTACTTGGTGCAAATGTGCAGACATTTTAAAGTTTAAGCACATAGTACAGGTAACTAAATTAGTCAGACAAAAAGATTCCGATGAGCGCATCAGAGCATCATCTCCTGGATACCTTTTATGGAATATTTCTTATGTAATTCATATTTGATTAATTCTTTTCTGTAGGTCATGTAGAGATAACAAAGGCCTTCTGTGTGTAATTTAATGAGACGTAATGTATCAGATGGACAGGCAGAACCAACAACCGTACGTTTGGACCATGTCAGACGGATGCGTGGTTCGCTATCAGAGGAAGAAGACATTCTGGGAAACTGACAGAGTTCATGATGTTAGAAGATAAATGGTAATTGCTACATGCTGCTTAAGGTTTTGAGTTAGAAAGGTCGGGATAGGGAGTATGGGCGTAAAGTCTGTCCCTCCATGTTTGGCCAAACGTGTCTATTAAATACGTAAACTTCTGAGGATCTCGGTTTGATCTTGACTTATAACTGAGCGACATTTTTATCCATAATAAACCGTACTCAATGCATCTCGCTAACCAGGAGCTGACAGCACATTAAAGAGTCACTGAGGCGTTGGAGCGCGCCACATTCAACAGCCACGTGTTGTGCAAGCTGGGGGATTCCCTCCCGCAGAAACGATAGCTCGCAGGGCAGGTAATGGCTCGTTCAGAGAGTTTTTCTGACTTCTGGTCACTTCATTTGGAGAAATATTCCCTCATTTCAAAATGTCGGCTTAAGTGGTGCTAAATCCCAGTCTCCGGTGATAGCGCGTAATTAGCCTCTAGAACAACATCTATGAGAAGTCATCTGTCCGAGGCAAAAATCCAAAACCTCATGAGGACAACCTCTGCAACAATCCCATTTGATTACGCACAAATGGGTGAGCATTTCAGTTCCATGTGGAGTAGGACGAAGTTATAAGACTGTGTGTTCAGGCCATAGCAGATGAATTATTCGCATTTTATGTACAATTATTTAATTTTAGTGTTTTATGTGCAGTTCTCTATTCAGCTAGAATTTTATTTGGAATGCATTTAAGAAATGATTATATATGTTATCTAAAAAAATGGACCTACTAAACTAACTTTTTCCTTTAACCCCTGAGCCACAGTTGCCCCATTTTTGACTCTATCGATGGTCAAAATGAAAGACAACATGTTTTGCGCAAACTCTGCTCTCCCACTGTTGGATATGGTAGTGGCAGCATCATGCTGTGGGGATGCTCATCTTCCAGCAGGACCCTAAGCAGACAGCTCTAACCCGTCCTCTCTAAAGCTTACAGCTTCCCGTGAAGTCGCTGCAGCTCAATGATCCCTGTTAGTTACACCATCTCTGTCTATATTACCTGTGTTTTCCTACAGGCCTTAATGATGGGCAGCACGTGTGCATTTCTGTGCAGATGTTGTTCCTTTCTGCTGAGGTTTTCTTTCTGTTTCTCCTCTTTGGCTTGCTGCCCCTTAGTGCTCCTTCTGCGCACCTCCGTCCTCGTCTCTCCGTCTGTAGGGGGGGAGGGAAATCTGGTCGGCTTCAGGGGGCTCGTCCGGGCCTGGCTACTCGTCTGCGGTTTGAGGCGGAGGCTGGATTTGCGAGGACTGCTTCCGGCAGGTGATTCAGGGAGGTCGCTGCGTAGCCTCTTGCGGGGTGTCAGGCTTACGTTGGCGCCTGTCGTTGGGTCCATTTGTTTCCTCTTGGAAGGTGTCGAAACAGCCTGAATGTAAAAAACACAGCGTTAAGGCGGAATTATTTGATGGGGAACATGAGCTAATGCGGTGCTTACAGTGTCGTCTTTATTCTCATCAGAGTCCACCTTTGGTTCTGTTAGTGAGCGCAGAAACTCCTTAGCCAGAATCTCCACCTGCCAGTCACAGGATGCCAATAAGCAGTTTACAGTAAAATGACCGACAGAAACGCGTAAACCTTCCAGAACTTTACCTTCCATCTGGTGAAATCGGCAACAGAACTGGGGCCAAACTTGACTTGCTGTCGCGCAGCGCTCACAAAGTTCTTCTCCAAGGAAGACACTTTCTCAGCAGAGAGTGATTCCGGGAGGCTGAAGCTCCTCTCCCAAACTGCAATCATCTAGAAAGAAACAAAAAACAGCGCTTAAAACATACGGAACGAGTAGGGGTGGAACAAATCGGGGTTATGTTTTCAGTACAATTTAAATCAAGAAAAATGTATATCACTAAATATACAACTCGGTTTTGACGGAGACTGACTGACGCAGCGCCATAATCGTCAGCGTCGACGCAAGGACTCTCAGTTTTTGTCTCAGTCAATGGAGAGTGTATGCACCTGATTGGTCAGTTCAGCGACAGACAGGTTGTTTCACCAGAACGGTGCTCTATAGTCGCTGCAATCAGTATTCAATGCAGCGTTTGGTCACTACATGCTTTATACTTAAAGGATAATTTATCGAATCTGTTCTTTCGGCGATTTTTAAACACAAGGAGGTGCAGGAAAACAACAAAAAAGCTGCCGTTTCTTTCTATGTACTTTTAGAGTATTCAAGCTGCACTTCTAGAAAAAAAGCTTTAGAGCTTAATCAAAACTTGCTCTCTGTCGTCCATTGCTCCTTGAGGAAGAAATGCATTCACAGTACTATAAACGTCAATACGTCTGCGTGCAGATTTGCTGGTGGAGAAGTATAAACTAGGCTTTACCCTTCACAATTTTCATGCCGGGTCGCTGGAGCAAGGTCGTCAGACGCAAGTTAATAAGTAGATGAATACATTTCACTGCAATATCAAGTTGGTAATTGAAGAAAAGCGGTTTGAGATATTTTAAGAGGTGACCAGTTTTTTCTAATTTACAGCTAAAATTGTTAGCTAAGCATGAGCGTCTAACCTGGTCGGTCCCAAATTACAAATGCCTGTACACCGTTTGTGTTGAAGACTTTGTAACCTTGCAGGCTAACGTGTGATTGGCTTGGGAAACAGGAAGTGTAGAGGCGGGACTGATTGCAAACACTGATCACTGCTGCCTTTTTGAAACGATAAAAACCCGCAACCACCCTTCTCAAAATTCAATGTTTTAAGAGAGGAGATTAAAACCAAACAGAGACGTGAACTTTTGATCACTGAACGATGAGCATGTTCCCCTCTGCTCCTTTCCATGTTTAGATATTTCCTCTGGATTATTCAATCAGTTCAAATCAAATTTCCGTTCATAAACGCGTCGTCTTTCCTACCCTGGTCCTCAGGTTGTCGCTGTAGACGTATCTCAGATGGTTGGCGGTGGTAGTGACATCTTTGCCGTTGTAAGTCCTCAGATTGGGCAGCAACACATACAGCTTATAATTGTCACTCACCTCAAAAAAACATAAATAAAAAGACGTATTAAAATCAGTTTTACGAGCTCTACACTCCAGATGGTCACATTTTATACCCGTTGAAATTAAAATGTCAACTGTTGCTTTATGATTTATGCAGCAGTGTAATCTTTCAGTGAAAATCAATCCTTTCATTCAAGGTCCTTACAGTGATGTAAAGGTTGTCGTCCATCTTGAGCTCCTCCAGACCCCTCAGGGACTCCAGGGTGGTGACGTCCTCCATCTGGTTATCGCTCAGATCCAGGTACTGAAGCGCAGGCAGCTCCAAAAACTTGGGGAACTCCTGGAGTCTGTTTCCAGAGAGATCCCAGCGCTCCAGGGATCGTAGACGAGATAGCAGCTTCACAGGAAGGTCCTCCAGCTTCAGCCCCATCTTAGACAGACTGAAAAAAATAAAAAGAAATAATCCAGATACGTTGAAGTTGGTGCTTCCACTGGTATGCAGACTCTACAGTTCAATGCTACATATTCCACTTTACTCCAGTTACATTCTGTATTCCTTTAACGTTCTGTGGGTCTCTTTGTATCAAACTATTACAATGTAATCTAATTAATCACAGGGTAGCTGTGAATTAATCACCATTAATTAAACATAAATATGACTGAAAAACTAACATTTTCTGTGTGAATGACGGACAAAATCAGATGCCATTGCTCTCCTTTTATGAAATACAGGAGAGATCCTTTGAACATTTGTTTTGAACTCCACAATCCCATTTACACTTTGCCCTTTTAACATATTCAGCTTTTAGCCTGTTGTTGAGGAAAACTATCTTGTTCACATTATTTGAATGCGAAGCGGACCGTTTTTTAATAATATTGGACAACCCAGAGCATCCTCTTCATCCCGCAACAACAGCTTTTTTCCTTCAAAGGCTTCAACGGTTTTGCTGCAACACAGGCTGCTACAGGAGCTCCTTCCTGCACACAGCCATCAGGATCTACAACAACTTGAAGAATTAAATAGAATGAGCTACAATAACACTTATTTTTCCTTTGGGATCAATACAGCATATTTTGAATTGGAATCTTCTTCTGAAAAATAGAGGAATTATTTGCTTATCAGCATGAGCAAAATGGTGTGCAGCCTTCAGTTCAAATTCAACTCCCGTGTTATTATTAGGGATGCAACGATACCGATACTGGTATCGGGCCCGATACAGTCTAATTTGCATGTATTGGTATCGGTCAAAGTTAACCGATACCATGAACTGATACTTAAAATTTGGTAAATCTGCAATAAATAAATAAAAAATGGTTCCTTTTTCACTAAATTTGAGTTTTATGTTGATTTTATATTTTACATCAGTTAATTTTTCTTAGTTGTGTTTAGTTAGTAAAGTCTGGTGCCTTTAATCTTGTCAAGAAAGGTATAAGGTGGAAGTTATACAGTTTATTAATTCAGCAATAGTATCGGATCGGGTATCGACAGATACACAAAGCCCAGGCATCTGTATTGGTATCGGGACTGAAAAAGTCGGATCGGTGCACACCCTAGTCAGTATTTGTGGTTATCTTGCAGCTGCAGTGTTTGGTTTGCAATGTTAACCGAGGCCTACCTTATGTTAAATCATTACTGTGGATTAAGGACGTCCTTATTAGCATTTTAAGCATTTTTCCAGCCCTGAACTGATCTTTTGACCTCAAATCAGATCCGATTTCGAGCCATTCTATTGCCTTTAGTTTTACAGTTATAAAAAGGAAATATATTTTTAGTAAGTAACTCGACTATTTTCATTAGTAAGCATTATAATTGCTGTAAATCCCATGAAATCTAATATTTACGGAGAATCAAAAGGTCACTCATCTTGGGTGTGTGTGGGGTGGGAGTGGGCTACACACAGCAGAAACTGCCGCTTAAATTGAATTGTGGCATTTATTCACTTTTAGGCAAAGATGAGGTTTGAGTTTTACTTTCCAGAACAAAAAACAGAAATCAGAAGTATTTAGGCAGATCCAGAAAAATGTAAAAGAACAGGATATTTATGCATCAGCCTCTGATCATTATAAAACAAAATACAGTAACTTTCAAATACATATACTGTAACATTATGTTGTTATACATTGCTGAAAAATACTGTATAAAAATCTGTTGTATTATATACTTATTTGAAAACTACAGTATGAATACACAGTAGTTTTCATAAATATACAAGTAAAACAGAACTTTCAATTCTATCTGTACGTCACTTGGATCTGGCATGTGTTAGTGAAACACATGCACTTGTCTTCCACTCAAGAGTTTCTGTAAACTGGTTTGAATAGTGGAAACAGCTGTAACAATACGTCTCTCCAGTTAAAGTCTGTTACTCTGTTTGGTCTTTGTGTGTGTCAGAGCTGATTCATTTTTAGCTGATTGCAGTGTGGCACCAGGTGTCTTTATTATTTAACATTTTCACAATATTCTAATTTTCTGAGATACTAAATTTGGGACTTTCCTTGTCAGTTATAATTATGAAAATTAAAAGAAAAGAAAAAAATCATTTGAAATATATTAGTCTGTTTGTGATGAATTTTCTTTTCTTTTATTAAACTACTGAAATAAATCATCTTTTTCTTGATATTCTTATTTTATGACAAGCAACTGTATAATGAATTACACTTGTGAAAGAGAAAAAGAAGGACATGTTACCTTCTGTAGTTTAGGTAGATAAAGGTTTCGGTCACATCTGAGTAAAATAGTATAATAATATCTATTTCTATAATGCCGGAGGATCGTTAAAAATTATATTTTTTTAATCAGGGATCCCTTGCAATTCCACCACGGACCACTAGGGGTCCCCATAAAAAAAAAATATTAAAACATTGGCTCCTCCTCCAGATCACCGTATTTTAAATCATCCGTTCTCTCCAGTCGCTTCTTCTGATAGCGTCTCTTTCTGCATATGAAATAGGGATGTACGAAAATATCGATATGGCAATATATCTCGATATTTTATGTAACAATATTGTATTGATATTCAAAACCAAAAAAGAATTTTGTTTTTTTATCTTAAGAATTTGAATGAACAATTAATGAATACCGTATTTTTTTTGTAAAATATAAAGTAAGACCACAAACTGGTGGCTGTTTTCACCTTCTTAGTTCCAGTTGATCAACTGGATCTAGTAATAAAAGTGGATGTGTTACGGATGAAACATGTCGGAGTGTTTAGAATGCTTTAACAGTTTTTCTAGTCGACAATATTTAGTCTTGCTCATAGTATCACAATATTTGTCATTTCCTCAACACATCTTTGATTCATTTTGTCCAACATTTGCAAGCTGTAGATTCTGTCCAGTCAGACACATATATTGTTTAATATATGTTTTTAGTCTTCACTTCAATTGTTTCAATCCAAGTAAATAGAACATTTACAAGATGTCACCAAAATCACTCTGTCCCCTTTAAATCTTTCAGAAAATGATGCAAGTGTATCGAATTATATCCATCCGCATCGAATCGTATCGTTGGCCTGCAACTGAGAGGAGACGTTCAGCCGGAACCATGGTTATGATCTGCCATGCTGAACGCTGAGCACTGAATGCGGAGCAGCCTGAATTGTAGGTAAAACGGGGCGGATCATCCAGTGCATGCGTTCTTTGCTTTTTGAAAAATGCATGCTTTTAATCTACGAATTATCGAAGAGTGTTAATTTTGACAGTCCTATAGGTTACTATAATCAGAGTTGATAAATCATTACTTTGAATAAAGAAAAGTTGATCTGGATAATGTGTACTGGAGTTGGTTCGCATGACTCTAATCCCCTACAACTAAATTTAAAGAAGAACTGTTGAAAAAGCATGTCTGAATAGGAATAATGGAAAATGAGCGTCCCACCCCGTTTCTACTTGCTCCTTGGGACTAGGAGTAGATTTTGCTTTGAGGACTGGAGAGCTCTAGTTGAAATGTGTTTCATCAACAATTCAGTAATGTAGAATTGACCTTGAAACAGGCATGTCCTTGATAGTAATGGTCAGGGTTATTAAAGAAATGCTAACATTTTAAAACAGGAGTTATGTGAACTCTTTGGATTGAGTCTTGCTGCAGAGTTTTGGACCTACTCCAGGCAGTTTTTTGTTGATGCACGTGAAAAGTGTGTTGCAGTAGTCTAAGCAAGTGGAAATGAAAGCATGAATAACCCTCTCAATTCCCCGATTTGATATAACTTCTTGGTTTGACGGTTTTTCTCAAGTGATTACAAGCATTTTCCAATGAGCTGTTTTGATTGACCTTGAAAAGGTCAATCTTAAGTCTTTAAGTTTGGCTTGAGGGCTTATAGCCTGGTCAGAGGAAGCACACTGGGTCTGCTCAGAGTTCAGTAGAGGCGGGTTAGTTTCTAATCAGATATAATTTCTTTTAGGTATATAGATTCAGAAATTTTGAACTCTGAATTTTTTTAATACACCCAAACATTATTAGAAATATTAGGAAATTTCTGATTAATATTAACAAGAGGATCTATATGTAGCAATAAAAGAAGTGGACCCAAACCTGAAACTTGGGGTACCCCACATATAGCAGTTTATTCATACATTATAGCGTTGGGTCACACATAGCCATCTGGTGGCGCTAATCTGCATTCTATTCTTGCTCCACAGGAGAAGAAGAAACCCCACACTCAAAGGAAGTGAGGAGGGGGGATTTATATAAGGACCCATCCACCGGAAGTTAATCCTTCTCCACTCATAGCAATGGACGGGCGTTGCTCGGAAAGACCAACTTTCTTCGCTGAAAACTTCAGATACCAGGTGAATCGCAAACATTGATGAAACAAACTTATTGTGTTGTCCTCAAAGCCCGCCGAAACCTTCCCCGAATTCCAGAGCTCTGTGAGAGGAGCTACGGGAGCCGACCCACGTGCAGTGGGACCTGAACCAGCCGAAGCCGCATTCATTTGCCACCACAGAGCGGATAAGAGTTGGATGCCCGAGCTGGAGAGCTCCAAAAAGGTATTGTTATTTAAGGGTTATGTTTTCACTGTGATTTTGTTACTGTGTATAAGATATCATCGGCTATCTGGGTAAAACAAGCCACTCAGCCTGAAGTTTTAACCAGTGTTTTAAAAGATTTTCCCGACAAGGATTTGTTTTAAAGACTGTAATTTGAGTTACTCAATCCGACAGGAGTTTTCTCTATCTTTCTTTAATGTTTAATAAATATATTAGAATGGCTCCAAACAGCAACGTGGGTTACCCGTGAGCTACATGCAAGATAAGATCACGTGTTTGAATACAAGTCATTTTCCAAGGGTTAATTACTTTACATTCAGATCATTTTGAAAACAAAACATTTCTGAATCCACTTTTTTTTTTTTGGTTTAGACATAAATAAATGGTGCTAATTAGTTAAACTAATCACAATTAGTGACCTAATTTAGCTTTCATTCCAGCATTGCAAAGCTTTGGTCTTTAAAGCAACCAGATTACTCCAGAACTGACAACAGAATTTATTTTTGGTGTGTTTGTTCTAGCTAGGGTGATTAAATGTTTGTCTTATTTTTCTTCTTTTGTAAATACACTTTTGTACTTTGGAAAGTCACTGTTGGTCTATTATTATTTCTCATACATGTTGGGAGGGTTTATGTTCAACACACATCTAGAACTCATTCCTTCTCATTCACCTCAGCCTCACCTGGGCAGTTGCTAAACTATTCGACTGATATATTAAGCTATTAATATAGTTTCTGACTTGTCAGGTGATGCCCCATTTATAATAATTTCCCATAAATTATTAATCTTATTGATGGCCATCAGCAATCCTCTAACTATTCATAGCCAAATAGATGAATTTCTTCTAAATACCCAACAAAAGCTTCTGGTTGAAAGTAGGGCTGAACGATATATCTTTATCGAATCTATATCTAGATATGAACGTTCCAGATATTACTATCGAAAAAAGCAGCGATATAGACGATATAGATTTCCACTCTCCGCACTCTCCCTGCGTACAACTCTGGCAGTCAAACATCAGTTTTACAAGTGCCCTTGAATGCACCGCTAAAGTCAGCGCGCACAGACTACAGAGACAGCGAAGAATTTAAAAAGAAAGAAAATGAGTGCGGGAGATAATGCGGCTGGTGGTAGGACAGAATCTGACTTGGTGTCAAAACATAAATCATCTTCCATAATTTGGAAGTATTTTGGATTCAGAAAAGACGATGTAAACCAGAGTGACGTGTTGTGCAGGTCGTGCTTAGCAAAAATTGCGACTAAGCAAGGTAGCACAACAAACATGTTTCACCACCTGAAACAACACCATCGCGTGCTGCACGAAGAGTGCATGACAATGAAAGAGACACGGGGGACTTCTCAGTCATCCCAAAATAAGCCAAAGCAAAGTTCGATTGCGCTACATCGTTCAGTAGCGTTACGCCGTACGAGTTGACGTCCATTAGACACAAAGAAATTACAGACGCTATAACATACCACATTGCAAAAGACATGGTACCTGTGTACACGGTCTCAAAAGAAGGCTTTAAAAAATTTTTTCGGACGCTGGATAAGCGTTATAAAATACCATCCCGAACCCATTTTAATCAAGTGGCCATTCCGAAACTTTATAATGAGTGTAAAATGAGTGTTGAATCCGAGCTACGTGAAATCGATCATTTTGCCACAACCACGGACCTGTGGTTGAGCCGGACAACCGAACCATACATAAGTTTAACGCTGCATTTTATTACAACAAACTTCGAACTGAAGACCCGCTGTCTGCAGACATCATTCTTCCCAGGGGAGCATACCGGGGATAATATAACGGAGGAGATGAGAGGTGCGTTAGCAGACTGGAACCTGAAGGAGGACCAACAAGTTTGCGTGACAACTGATAATGGTTCGAACATGATAAAGGCTTTGGAGGTGAATGGCTGGACACGCCTTCAGTGCTTCGGACACAGGCTACACCTGGCAATAGGTACGTTTTGCTATGTTTATTTTTAATAACTTTGAGACAGACAGAGAGAGTGAGAGAGAGAGTCTGTCTCTCTGTCTGAGTGAGTGAGTGAGAGAGAGAGAGAGAGAGAGAGAAAACAATATGCATTATTATGTGGTTATTTAGCTGTTGTAATATAATCATGAATTAGTTTTGTACATCTATTTTTCCAAGAAAATGCAGTGAAAGGTGACAGCCGGATCAGCCGTGCAACAGGTGTCTGCAAAAAGTTGGTGTGCCACTTCTCACATAGCTGGAACTACCTCTGTTCTGTTAGTAGCAAAGGCATTTTCTGCATACAGTGATGTGATCTTTTGAATATTATAAATGTTGTTGCACTTCAATGCACTTTCAATGTTCCCCCTGCTGCTGCATTTGTTATTGTTAAAGCAGAGCTGCAGTAAAATGGTTGATTTGTAATTTAATTTTTTGATGATTTATGTTAATGTTGATGACTGGCAGTGAGTTCTTAAAAATAAAACCACTTTTTAATGTTATGTTTATTTTTTTTCTGAGAAATACTTGGTTTTCACCGAACCCGTAGTCATATCGTATCGATAGAGATATCTGGCATGAAAATCGAGATATGAAATTTTGTCCATATCGTTCAGCCCTAGTTGAAAGGTAAGATGTTCCAGAGCTGCAGCTTTGAAGCAGCTTCAAAAATTAAGTAAGAAAGTCACAGAAAATCATCTTGTTGCTTTATAGGTCCATATGTTCGTCCATCTTCACTTCACACTCAATTACTAACAAAGTTGTTCCCATGTTACCAACTCTACTACAAGTTTATAAAGAATAATTTGGTCAATGCAGGTCAAAGAGAACCAAAGAGTGCAGCTCCATATTGTACCTAATTGTCTGGATAAAAAAAGGACCATAAAAGGATGCAGTGGTAAAAAGAATAAAAGAAGCTCCAACAAAATAATAATGTGAAATCTACTTACTTCAGAGATTTGATCTGTTCCAGCTTGCTGGTTTTTGGAGAACCTTTCTCCAATAAAACCTTCTCTGTAATTTTCTCCATCGTTCATCTGTGGGCACAGTTAAAAGTTTGGAATCAACGGAAAGGGCTTTAAATGGAACGGTAATTTTTTTTACATTTGTTAGTAGAAATTTTTTTAATCTACAGTATATAGAAAGAATGTTCAAATTTCTTCAAGGTTTTTCACAAACTGCCCTGTACTTCGACAGGCCAACGCAAAGTACAGCATGATTCTGGAGTGGATAAAACAAAAATCAGAGAAATGTAGCACGTGTTTCTGTTCATCCTCCGTTAACTCAAAACAAATGAGTCCATCCGTGTGTAATTTGATTTCATTTCAATCCCAGTTGTTTTGTTTCTGCCCAGTACACTGAAGACCACAGGTGGGTGGTTAGTAACCAGTTACATTTATTTAGGTACATTTTTTTATGCACTTGTTAGAGTAGCTCTGCGATGCAGGACTTTTTACTTTTACTTGAGTAATATTTTTATAATGTATCTAGGGCTGCTACTAACGATTATTTTCATGATCGATTAATCTGTTGATTATTTTTACGACTAATCGCTTTTATTAATAATTATATTTGGCCATTATGTTCACCTATATAAATTATTATGAACAAATTTTCATTAAGAACAATGAAAACACAAGAGAATTGTGAGTTCACTGCGATCTATTTCATTAGACCTGAACACATTTAAAAGTGTAAAATGAGTGTAACAGTGCAAGATATTTGTCCAGAGTTATTTTTTGGTATAAAAACACAAAATGAGGTAGAATTCCATGTAAATTAATGTACAGCATATTAACAAAAATATCTCAGCCCATGAAATGAAAATTAGGTTTTCAATTAAATGAACTCAACTCGTCGGAACGTTAAGGGGTTAAGCTAAAACGTGATTATAAAGCAACTAATCGATGACTTTAATTAGTTGTCAACCATTTTAAAAATAGATTATAATCGATTAAATCGATTAGTTGTTTCAGCTCTAAATGTATCACTACTCTTGGGTAAAATTTCTGGAGAATCTACACACTAAAATAATTTCTCTTCATTCAGTGAATGTATTCAAACAAAATATACCAGATACAGAGACAAAACTACAGTTTATAAAAAGAGACCTCTTTTTTCTACACAAGTACGTAATGTTCTGTCTGTTGAGCTTGTTGTATTTTGAGGTCAAGTAAGTATTGATCTAGAGGACCGATCAACAGTCAGCACACAGCTTCCGTTGATACAGCTAGAAACTACTGAGTGGGCCTGAAATCTAGTTGTAATAATGGACTCAGATCTGAACCTCCAGGGTCACATAAAGGCAATAACAAGGTCAGCCTTCTATCACCTGAAGAACATTTCTAGGATGAAAGGGGTAATGACACAAAAGGAACTTGAAAAACTCATCCATACATTCATCTTTAGTCAGACTGATTACTGCGACAGCGTCCTCACAGGTCTACCTAAAAAGTCATTCAGACTGGCGTCCTCACCAGAACCAGGAAAGTAGAGCACATCACCCCATTTCTAAAGTCCGTAAACTGGCTCCCTGGAGCTCAGAGAATAGACTCCAAAATTCCCCTACTAGTTTATAAATCACTAAATTGCTTAGTACCCAATTATGTTGAAGAGCTGTTGTCACTATACCGACCCAGCAGACCACTCAAGTCCTCCAACTCTAGTTTACTGAACATCCTCAGAATTAGAACCAAACATAGAGAAGCAGCTTTCAGCTTCTATGCTCCCCTTATCTGGGAAAAACTTTTTGATGACCGCAAAGCTGCTGAAACATTACGTTCTTTCAAAACAAAGATTCAAACTCTACTGCTTAGAGATGCTATTGAGTAATTTAGATTTTTGATTGATTCTTGTGTTTTATCTGTTTTTGCTTTTCCTAAGTTAATGTTTTTAATCAAATGCTATGTTTGGTGTCTTTACCACAGACTCATGTAAAGCACCTTGAATTGCCTTGTGTTGAAAGTGTGCTATACAAATAAAATAGCCTTGCCTATTATCTAATGGGATTCCTTACATGAAAAATCTTTTAGCTGATTGTTTGTACCGATACTGATGGAATGTTTGTACCGATATTACTTTTCGTAAAGTGCCTTGAGATGACCTCTGTTGTGAATCGACGCTATATAAATGAACTGAAGTACATACATCACAAGAAATTATCACTGGAAATACTTGTTACCT
Organism: Apricaphanius iberus; assembly: GCA_028564705.1. Lineage (NCBI taxonomy): Eukaryota > Metazoa > Chordata > Actinopteri > Cyprinodontiformes > Aphaniidae > Apricaphanius > Apricaphanius iberus. Next base: position 2,378,577 of record JAPXFQ010000269.1, read on the forward strand.
TGTTCTAAGATATCTTTATTAATTAACTACTGTAAGTATTGGTATTATACTAAAAACATTACTTGGAAGTGTTTCATCTGTTTATTTATTTTATTTTTTATTATGTTATTTGTTTATTTGATTATTTATTTCATTCTTTTGCCCATAACTGTCCATATTTTTGTTTGACTGATGACATAATTTTGAAAATATTTGATCAGATGTTCCTCAGTTCTCAACATTTTTACCTAATACTTTTGTACTTTTTAAGTAATTTTATGGACGGCTAATTCAAACCTTTACTTGAGTAAAAATATGTTGAAGTAGTGCTATTCTTACTTGAGTACAATTCTCTATTACTCCACCCAACTCTCTTGAAGACCAACAGATCGATCAGGGAGGAAGATTTGGAAAGGTTAAACCATGCATAATGTACCTTCTACATCACAATTAATCTCTACTTTGTGTTTGCCATGCAGGATCCTAACAAAGTGGATAGAAGTTTGTTAATAAGGATAACAACACCAAGAAAGAGGTCAATAATGGGCATTCATTCTAAACTATGAGTACTTGGATGGGGCTCTCTGGCATTAAGTTAGTGTTTGATGATGGATGACAAACTGTGAGGATGGAAGTTTTTTTTAGTAAACGGTCTGATCCAGTGTGTCGTTAAACAACTTTATATCACAAAATATTGGTAGAAGAAGCTTAAAAATCCAGATGGCGCTTATAAATGAAAAGAGGTGAAAGCAATGTCGTTATATTTAAAAGCTTGGCTGCCATGTTTCTTTTACAAATAACAAATTTAACCACGCTGGAAGCACAGACAGCAAGTCTCTTCAATAATTTTACATCAAATATAATGATAAATTAAACATATATTTATGGTTCCTGTTCCAACAGTTTACGAGCATACTTCAGGATAACTAATTTATCAATATTCTTTGAAGATTTATCGATTAATTAACTTACAAACACTCAATCGCCTCCGGTGGAGCTCGACAACACCAACGAAACCAATCTTTCCCGGGGAAATTGCGTCTACATCCGGTGGGCGTGGCTTTGCAATGTTTCGCAATTCCCTGGGTTTTGGCTCCAAGGTATCCAGAGATTACTCGACAAATATTTAAGTTGATATTCTGATTACAGTGAATGGTTCGTTACCTTTAAACGTCTATTTTTAAGTATAAGAGCTAGAAGAATCTAAAAAAATCTAATTTGGACATCTTTGGACAGGTTTACGACTCTGCCTTTGCTAATTTCCTCCTACCAGTTACTACTTCTGCTTCTTGTTGAAAAATAAAGCTAATTTTTTTTTCATATTTAAGCACCCTGGTTCCCTAAACATTTTTATTTTAATCTAATTTTGGCAAACTATATGGATAACATTTAACCAGGTTGTCATGTAACCAAAGGGAAATTAAAGAACATTTTGAAAGCATAATATTTTAATTACACTCTTTTAAAGCTTTTTTGTCTGTCCAAAACAGTAAGGCACATTAAAATTTTAATGTAGCCCCAATTCATCTAATGTTATTTTGATGTATTTACTCATTTTGGCCTAAACCTATGTTCATTATTGTATGTCAAAGCCTACTTTTAGTTTTAAAAAGCCTTTTCCTTTTTCATTTAAAATCTTAATATACAATTGATTAGATTAAAAAAGATTGTACATAGAATTTATTTACGTTTATTGTATTTTAATTTCGTAATACTTTTCTTTCATTTGATATTGTGTGAAAAAAAGTCACAGTTAAAAAAATCATTCTTACATTCATTTCGGTTGTCATCAGTTAGTTTGGCTAGAAATAATAATAATAATAATAATAATAATAATAATAATAATAATAATAATAATAATAATAATAATAATAATAATAATAATAAGTCTGCTTAAACAATTCTGCTTTCTCTGGTTAGGGGGCGCACGTTCCTTATCTGTGTGGATCAGACGTTCTATATTGAAGCAGAGGAAGCCGCAACTCCAAAATGGCGCCTGGTTCTAACGGTGACGGCGTTTCTCCCTGCGGCTGTAAAGGCATCCGCCGGTGTCTCATATGTGAAAAGTTTAACGGGACAACTCAGTCCACGACTAGAGAACAGGAGGTACAAAAATATATGTCATAATTTGTCTTATGCTTTATATAACGTCGTTGTCGTTATATATATATATATATAACGACAACTAACTACGGAAGCCTTCTCGGGACATTGCGTCACTTATCAAAAACGGTATTACTGAGCTAAAACGTGCGTTTACTGTTTGTTTTTGAATGTTACCAATATGCCACTTAATATATAATAATTAAAAATTTCCTGCCAACTTTATGTAAATCACCTGTGGGTGATAAAATTTTTCCTGAGATACTAAGATGATTCCAAATGTTTTTGTGATCAAATGTTTTAAAAATGTGTCCTTATTTTGTCTTCGACTAAACGTTAGGAACCATATTTTGCTGCTGTTACAGCCTCAAATCTTGCAGCGACCTATATCCACCAGCGTTGCATTTATAGAGAATGAAATCTTTTTCCAATTTTATTCAATTTATTCTTGGGCCGGGGGTGGTATCTCAATTAAATTTAGATCTGAACTTTAACTGGGTCATTATAGGATATTAATATGCTTTGATCTAAAAGGAAATCCATTGTAGCTCATGTTTATCGAATAGAATGAAATATTCCTTTTTTGTGGGGAAGCTCAGATGCAACAGCAGGTAATGGAAGCATTGGCTTCACTCAAATATCAATGAGTGAAAAGAATGAATGGGAACTACTAGTATGCTAGCGGTTCCCATTCACTTACATTGGTTTATGCTAAGCTAAAGCAAACTGCCTGCCATCGGATAAGTGGAATAATGGAGTTGGTTACAAAAGGATTTTTTTTTTCTAATTTATCTAAATCTGGGTAATATGGCAACAGACCATTTTTCACTTAGGGGTGGGATATCCCTTTAAGGACAAAAATTACAAAAAGAAAGTGCCATTAACTGAGTTCGCTAATTTAAAAAATATTTCACAGTATGATAGTATTTATAGAATGTGTAGTTGTGCATTTAATATTAAACTTAATGTTTCCAAGAAGTTATCAGCATATAAACCTTGACGAAAAAAAATTGCAAATGAAAGCAGCAGAATGATTTAGGTGATTTAAGTATTGCAAATTAAAGCCGAGGTCTAAACATTACTGAGATTGATGGTTTTTGTTCTGTCAACTTCATGTTTTTTTTGTCTTCCAGAACAGCTAAATTTATACTAAGAATAGGTAACCTACTGGTGGATTTTTTTATTAATTAGGAGACTTCTGAATGCAGTTAGTTGCACATGATTTTGAGTATCTAATTAGAGGGAACTGATTGCATGTGTAAAAAGTTTCTTGTACTCGTATTGAATTCATGTGGAACTGATACATTTATGAAAGATTGAAACATCTTCCCTTGGTGCGGGAAGGAATGCAGCAGCAGATTCAATGTTTATATTGTTGTTTTGTGTTTTGGGAAGAAGAATGTGCATCATTTCTTATATGAGCCTGAACTAAAGCTCGCTGTCTGCAAAGATGGTCAAGGCACGTCCTTTCCTTTTCCTGGTGTCTTCCTATGGGAGAACTTCATATCTGAAGAGGAGGAGATGGAGCTGGTTGGCTCCATGGACCAGGATGTCTGGAATCCGTCACAGTCCGGTCGAAGGAAACAGGTTCGGCTCCACGCTCTCTTGCCCAAGTTCTGTAAACCACCGCTGATTTTGAATGAAGCCAATCAAACTCTTGTATTTTGCAGGACTATGGTCCAAAAGTGAACTTCAAGAAAAGAAAAGTGCGTGTAGCGGAATTTAATGGACTTCCACCTTTGAGCAAGAAGCTGGTGGTGCGGATGCAACAGGAACCGAAGCTGGAGGGTTTCCAGCCAGTGGAACAATGCAACCTGGATTACCACGCTGAGCGAGGCTCCGCCATCGATCCACATCTAGATGACTCTTGGCTATGGGGGGAAAGGCTTGTTACAGTCAACATGTTATCAGACACTGTGCTCACCATGTCCCTGGAACAGGGCCTGCCAGAGCGGGGGCTGATGGGGGAGGTCCTCGTAGCCGTACGGCTTCCCCAGAGGTGTCTGGTGGTGTTATATGGTGAGGCGAGGCACAGATGGAAACACGCCATTCACAGGGAGGACATTCAGGACCGCAGGGTCTGCAGCACATACAGAGAACTGTCTGCAGAGTTCCTGCCTGCAGGGCGGCAGGCGGAGCTGGGAGCCAAGCTGCTGAAGATGGCTCTCACTTTCAGAGGAACTCCAGTATGAACTCATCAGACAGATGAACAGAAAACATTTCTCTTAAGTGTCCTTGATAAAACTTGATGCTTGTCGTCGTTTACTACACCACCTACCCAGGCAAGACAAAACATCATTATTTCAAAAGCTGCTCCCTGAATGTTGCAACATTTAGTATGCTGTTTTTTAAATCGAATTGAAAGTTTTAGCAAGAGTTCGTCCAAATGCTTCTTTCTATACTACTTAAATAAATCAGTTTCTCTGAGTTTATGGTTTGAAATGGTAATGAGGGGGGAAAATTATCCTTCAAATTGCAGTAGCCTTATTTCTATTACCTCCACCAGATGGCGGCAGAGTGTATGTTTTAATCTGTATAGTTGAGAACGGAAGGATTTTCATGGTAATTTGTGTTCAAATATATGTAAAACATTAATTTAGTGTCTTTCTTTTTTGGGTAAAGGTTAAATAATTGTATTTATTTAAATCATTAGCTACTCCTGATCACACCTGGCTCCAATCGAAAACTTGGAGGGAACAGGACCTCTCTGTTGGGGCCTCTAAATTATTGAATGCCAGATGTTTGTCTCACAGACGTCTAAAACAATATATATACATTTTAAAACCCATCTTTACTCATAGGCTTTTAACACAAATTAAGACATGATTTTTATGTAATTTTTTTCCATGTTTATTTTATACTATCTTTTCTCCTTTGCACAAACTACTTTTACCCTTACTAAATTGTCTACCTACCCTTACGCTGTGTTTTATAGGTTGATAGTGTTCCTTCTTTTGTTCTAGCTTGTGAAAGCGCTTCATCAATAAAGATGGTGATGATTAATTGCAGTTAATTAAATTATCACAGTAGGGATGTGTATTGGCAAATCTGGCGATATGATATATTGCAATACCATGAGGAAGACGACATGATTTTCAAAACAGCATTCTGAGCACTCCTACCTGTTTTATACTGAACACATCCAATTTTATACTAGATCTAGTTCAATTGTTCTCAAACTTTTTGGGGTCCTGGACCGCTTGCATATTTTTGATCAAAAATACATGAATCAACAGTAGCTCCTTGGCATATGTAGGCATTTTCCTGAAAAAAATGAACAGAACAGGATATATATGTTGTAGCCTCTGAACATTATGAAACTAAATAGATGCAGTAACATTCAAATATAGTAACAAAACACTTTGCACAGTATTTTTCAGATATATGTAATGTACATTTCTGAAAAATACTGTATACATAAACAATTTTTATACAGCAAGTTTCAGAAATACATTGGTAGCAAATCAGACTTTTCACTTCTATTTGTACGTCGCTTGGATGTGGTTTGTAAGTGCTTGTCTCTGACTCATTAATTTCTGTAACGGGTTGAATAGTTGAATAGAACAGCTGTAATCATTCATCACTCCAGTTGAAGTCTTTTTCTGTTTGGGCTTTATGGGTCTCAGAACTGATTATGATCTGATTAGTGTGGCACCAGGTGTCTTCAATATCAATCTTCACGATATTCCAATTTTCTTAGACACTTAATTTGGGATTTTCAGTTCTAATCAATTAAATCCAAAGAAGAAAAAAACATTTGAAATATCAGTCTGTGTGTGATTATTTAATCTAAATTCTTAAAATCGATACGTTGCTGTTGAATTTCGATCGACATCATGACAAAATATTGTGATACATTGGCGTAAAAGTCATTTCTTACATCCTTATATCACACGGTTGATCCGAATATTTTGAAAAATATGTGGTATACTATCTTATAAAATAATATAAATAAAACATGTATAAAGCCAATAATTATACTCTTATTTCATAAATAACTCTGTAATGACACGCTTGTTGCCCATGCTCTTATTTTGGCAGTCGGACCGGACATCCGTGTTTACTTTAGCTGCTGCTCGGGCTGTCGGAGGCTCCGTGTGGTTTTTAACACCCAGCTCCGTGGCAAGCCGGGGTTTCAACTCTCTGGGAGGTTTCGCTCTCCGTTGCCAGGAGGATTCAGCTCGCTTTTCGGTCATCAGAAGCAGAAAGCCAGCGGCTATGTCTGCGGCTCGGACCCGGAGCGGAGGCTTCTTTTTCAAGCTACCGTAGCCGTTAGCTCGCTGCTTTGGGTCCGCTGGGTTTGTAGCTACAACAGGCTTTTTGTTCTGCTCCCGGACAGCCTCTGCATGACAAACCGTCCCTACTAGCGGGCAGGGCGGTAGTACAGCGGCTGCTTTATTGGGAAACGTGTCAAGGAGACCACCACCCCATCTCCACCACCACCCCCACCCTCAGAGGTTGTGAACCCCTGCCGCGGGGCTAACACCCCCGGTGATCGAGCAAATTCATGGCCGGAAATCCGAGGAGGGGCGCCGGGCTCATCGGCTTGATGAAGGACGCCTTTCAGCCCCACCAGCCCCCTTTGCAGCCTCACCAGCCCGCTGTGGTCGATAAGAAAATGGTGGAGAAATGTTGGAAGCTTATGGATAAGGTACGGGCTGTCTCTCTGTTAAAAACTGTTCCAAAAACGTAATTCTTTATTAAAATTGTTATCAGTTCTTCTGCATAATGAAGTGTTCACTCTCTTACTTCCTTCTTCTACATTTATGATCATATCAGGGTTATAACTAACATGCACACAGGTATCATTAACGCTCTGTAAATATAAATAAAAAAAGTTTGCTGTAAATCTCTCTTCAAATGCAAACGTTTTCACGCCCTTTCAAAAGGGCCACAGGTTTGTCACATTATTTTGGGAGAAATTGTATATAATAAACCAACATAAATTAGTGTTGGTGTCTAATTACTTCCCCCTCTCTTATCAGATCCCTCTAAATAGAAGCCAGCATCACTGTTTCTTTACAGAAATCACAAAATTGGATAGGAGTCCACCTGAGTGTAATTTATTTAGTAAAATATTGTGAAGGCTGTTCTTTGAAGGGTTCTTTGGAGAATGCCGGAGAGCGAAAAGCCTCATGAAGACCGAGGAACACAGCCAGCCCCTCCTGGGTTTTGCAGCACTTTTTTGTGTTTGTTGCGGCCTAAAATGTCTGAAGTTGCTGCAACTTCTAGGAAAAGTTGCAGCCCGAAAGTTGCAATTTTTTTGTATGTGTGATTCCCTTTTATTCTTCACCAATCACTTAAAAATCGTTTGAAAAGCAAGCTTTTTTAATGTGTATAGATATTACTTTGTAACAATATTAGCAGCAATAAGAGGCTACATTGTCACAAAAACAATTAAGCAAAAATAAAATGACTTTAACAGTGATTTTAACAGATGAAAACTCAACTCAGGTTGGGTCCCCATTAGAAGAAAAATCTTTGCTTTTATTTTGGTACTACAGTCCCAGACCCACCCTGTTCCCTTTTAGCCCCTCTTTAATAACCTCCTGGACACGCACCTGCTCAGCAGGGCTCAACATTTAGGAACAGTTGTTTATCAATCATTTTTTATAAATCACAGGAGTTTCATTGCCTAAAGAGGGTGAAAAAGTATTTTTTCCCCCTCACTTTGGTTGCAGCACAGCATCAAGTCTGTTGATTCTGACGCTGTAACTTTGGTTTCTGCTGGACCAGAAGCGGGACCAGCTGCGCTCTCTGGCTCAAAGAGTCTGAAAAAAGAGCCTTGAACTGCTGCCAAAGTTACCATCAGCCGAAATGAAAGGAGACTAAACTTGCGGTCAGTCGAAACGGTTTTTAATCCTTGATAACTCAGCGGAAGTCAAAAAGTATTTGAAGCCACAGCTTCTGTAGTCACATAAAAACGGCTCTCCTGAAAACTTGCTGATCTGTGCGTCACTAATTACAGCCGATTGTTTTCCTTATTGGACATACACGAATCAGATAGGTGACCTAAACTGGCAGCTTTCAAAAGGTGGTGGATTTTTATGACCATAATGAGGAAACTGTACCCTGTAGGACCTTCCTTGGCAAAATGCAAATGTAACATATTTAGTCGACATGATATGCGGCGCTGTCAGATAAGATAATGAAAGGGAGAGTCACAATCGGTAAAACATGCAGTAAAATTGCATTAATTGGATAACTGAAGAGCTGCACAGCTTAATTGAAATATATCCGGATCCCAGTATTAGTGTGAGCAAAATTAAGATGTCGAAAAACACGATCCTGTGGTGGCAACGTCTTGCCGTGGAGAGGTTCCTCTTCAACAGGAAGATGGAAGCGGTTTGATGTTGATGGTGGTAAAATAAAGGACAATCCTGTACCTTATTTTGTAATCACAAATGCAACGATACCACTTTTATTTTTTTTTTCAAACCGATACAATGCCGATACTCCTTTATTATTTTATGCTTGTTACAACAAATGACAGTGAATTAGGCAAAAAAATAAATATACACATAAATGTACACGAGTACATAAGAATCGGCCCCGATACACAACACCAGTACTGGTGCACCCCTAATTGTAAAGTCTAGTTTATACCACTCCGTTTTGACGGAGACGGATTGATGCAGCACCATTATCCATCGACTCAAGGCCTCTCCGTCACCTACGCAAGGACAGACGGAGTCCAGCCCCATTTTTCTAACTATCCGTCAACGTAGAGCGTATGCCTGTGATTGGTCAGCTCAGTAAGAGCCAGAGATTGTTTCAACAGAACTGTGCTCTATAGGTAATGCGTTTGGCCACTACATGCTTTATATTGAAAGGATAACTTAATATGGTCTTTTGATTATTTTTAATACAATGAGGTGTAGATAAACTACAAAACAGGCTGCTGTTTGTTTACTATAGCTATGTTGAACAAAATCGTAAAATAGATTTTGAATCGATTCTTACAGAAAGCGAATATTAAGTTCAAAAATGTATTTTGTTTTTTAGAATAGTTTGACCTTTTTATAGCTAGAATAGGAAGGAAAAGTCCAGACGCCAGTTTTAAATCATGTGCCTGAAAGGGTTAATAGAGTTTCCCCCAGTTAACTGTTACTCACTCAGTATTCAGTAATTGATTTATAGACGTATAATTAAGATCACAGCTCAAAACATTTTTTTTGTAGTCCACCCTCATCAATGTTGAACTGGATCAGGTTAAATCGGGATCGAATCGATTCTTGAAATGTGAATCGACACCCAACCCTATGGTTTACATGCATTTTAAGAGTATTCTATGAGCTACACTTCTAGTAAAAAAGCTTTACAGCTAAATCGAAACTTACTTTCTGTTGTCCATTCCTACGTGAGGGCAATTGTGTTCACAAGCTGAAGAAAATTAACTCTAGTTATACAGAAAATGCACTGCAACCGTAGGCATACCCACCATGAAAAGTTAGCACCCCCTGCTGTCCTGGTCTTTAACTTGCTTTGCAACGCAGAAAAATCTACCGAGAATGCGGAGAAAGAAATCAATATGTCTCCGTCTGGGTACAAACTTGCTGTTGAAGTATAAATTAGGCTTAACCGTCTAGTTGAAGTCCAAACATAAATCCAGCGGAGAATCTGAGAGCAGTGTGTGTAAACTGCTGCTTACATACAATCTACTTCATTATTGTTTACAGTTGAGCCCAGAAGGCATGTTTTATTAAATAAGGAAAATGTACCGTGCTTCTACAGGAAGTCAGTATTTAAATCTGACTATGATTTGCTTATTGAAATATCGTATGCTTAGTTTATTTCTTTTTTTTTTTTTTTTTTTTTTTTTTTTTACGTGTCCTGTCTAGCAGTATGCTACTCAGAATTGGTGTCTGAGTACCAAGTACAAGCCCAACAGTTTTACTTTCCCAAGCAGAGTATTACAGCTTCGCTGTAGTACGCCACTTGATGTATATGTATGAAAAATCTTTATTAGTGATTACTGTGGGTTCAATTTCCTGACGTCATGGACATTAAACTGAGACAAGAAGGGAGAAAGGAAGAAGGTGAAGAAAAGAAACCGGACCAACAGAGGGGCGAACCGACGACACAAGACAGGGAGGCAAATAAAGAACACAAGAAAACATCCCAGTCCTCCACCTCTGCCGGACGGCAGAGAAACAGTAATACAAAACAAAAACAACAAACTGTACAGAACCAAACCAATAGTTCGGATCTGGTAGAATAAACAAAGAATTATACATTCACTACACACAAGCATTGATTAATGAACATAATACAAATGTTTCTGGTAAGCTCCTGTGAACAACTAACTAATGATGATAACCTCAGCTTAAGATATGTCCGTCCTCACCTATGTCCCACACCTATGTGTGTGCGAGCATGCAGGTCTGAATAAGGTTTCCCCATGCAAGTGATTGATAGCTGGTGTAAGGAACCGTCAATCCGTCCTACAGGAATCGGCACAGACATGGAGGAGGCAAGAGATGTATGCATCCAGGGTCCCACAGAGTACAGAGTCCACAGGCGGATCAGCGCAGGGTCGATCACCCACCAAGAGAGGAACAGATGGAAGTCCCAGGGGAGCACCCACCAGCCGCGATGCTGGGGCCCGAGAGATCGCAGTGACGAGCCCACGGGCTCCGCCGGTAACCGGCTACGCCAGGGCGGGCCCGGACCAGGAACCGGAGGCCACGGGGACCAGGGGCACCCCGCCCCCCAGCGGGGCCCCAACCAGGGACCAGCCGACAAGGGCCCCCCGCCGCCGCCGCAGGCAAGGAGGACCCGCAGCCAACCGACGGACAACACACGCCGCCGCCACCCCGGACCAGTACCCACCGCCAACAACCCGGCCCGCCTCCACACATCCACACGCCAGGGAGCCACAGCGGATGTACGCCCTCCCCAGGCCGCGCCCAGCCGGCACCTGGACATCCAGATCTTCCAGCTCCAGGGTCCAGATCCCGCCCCACGTGGGGCGCCAAGATCAGGGGCCCAGCCAATGCCGGACAGCCCCACCAGGTGAACAGACCAGCCAGCTGAAGTCCTGGAACCGGCAGGAGGACTGGGCGCCAGGCACGGTCCCCACCGATCCACCGGACGGCACCAACCTATTCTACAACCCCGGCACCCCCATAAGAGGTGCCCCAGTCAATCCAAGGAGGACATCGGCCCGAAACAGCGGCCGCCCGACACACCGGACCACCCAGGACCCGCCCGACATGCACCAGGACCGAGCCGGGCCGCAACCGGGACCCCCAGCCCCATGCATCGAGAGTCATCATCAACCAGCGGGCAGGAGCAACCATCACCGACGGGGAGTGACGGGGAGGGAAGAAGATGCATCAGGCCAGAGAGCAGCCAAACACCCAACCTGACAGGTAGACATAGACAGACAGAGACACTCATACGTACCCTCCCTCTCATGTGTACACATTCTTACAAATACAGGACATACGAAAAAAGGACGCTATACCCTCATTCATACCCCCCATACGTACACTATACTCCATACTCCCAGGCCCAGGGACAGACGCCCCAGTAGAGAACCCTGCCCCTGCACCCAGGAGACAGACCCCTTTGCCCACCAGGACGGGGACAAGTAGACCGCCAAGGCCCCCACACCGGCAAGAGCAGCCCACCAGCCCAGGACCCCGACCAGACGGCGTGATGTTCTATCCGGGCTCCCACCCCTGATGGTCCAACGAACAGGGGTGTGGAAAGACCCCCCAGCCTCTCTCCCCCAGCTCAATGTGGTGTTGTTGCGTGTTGTTCTAATGTGCACTTAAAACAGAGGGGGGGGACATGGGAATACTGCCGGGTACCCCCATCTCCCCCCCCGGGCCCTCAGTGTCTAGATGCGTTTAACCAGTGGGTGCCGGCACCACAGGCGAGGCCCCCACAACGGGGGGGCCTCGCCTGTGGCGCCACACCGCCAGGTCCCTACATGTGCGTTCCCTGTAAATGTTGCAAGTGTAGTGTCTAAATTGCTCAATAAAATCGGGACCCAGGCCGCCACCGGGTAGCGAAGACGGAAGCTCCATCCCGCACCCCAGTGACGTGCCCACGTCCCAAGGCCTTGTGAATGGTAGAATGAAGGAGCAGGTGGACAGAGGCATGGGGAGCCAGCTCCCCTGCTGACTCCAATAGGCACCCCCGTTCGGCCCGATCCACCAGGGGTGGGAGGCCCCAGCACGTCCAGTCGGGGCCCACGGCAGCGGTACCGCCGAGCCCCATGGGGGCCCCGGCAATCCACCAGCCCCCATGCCAGGGGCATACCTAAATCCTCCCCAACATTCACACTGCTAACAAAACACATGTCACTAGACACCCAGGTTGAGTTTAGCCCCCCCTCACCCTCAACGCCCTCCCCCCTCCCGTCCCAAGCGCACCCCGTTAAAAAGAGCGCCTGTGCTAGATGGTAAAAAGCCTCCCCGCCAATAAGAGACGCCCCAGGCACCGCCAGCGTCCGAGGACCCCCGGGCCGAGGCCGGAACCCGGCGCACCACCGACTCGGGTACCCCGGACATGCCGCGCCAGGCCCGTGAGCAGACCGAAGTCCCGGGCGGCCAATCCCCAGGCCGACATCCTCCAGCCTTGCTACTACCGCCCGATGGCCGGGTGGCAACAGAACCCAGCACGTCCACCCACCAGCCCACACCCCACCAACTGGTCAGTCACCGTGGAGGCCGACCAACACCGGCCAGAGCCCCCCACCCCAGCACCCCCGCGAGGGCTAAGACCAAGACCCAGGAGCCATGTCCAGTGTCAATATAGCCGATCGGGCCCGGAGACGCCGGCCACCCGCCACGGCCTCTCGCCGACGCCCGGACGCGGCAAGCGGCCACCGGGGAGCAAGCGACAGGAACCAGCCCGGGGAGATGGAAAGGGCAGCAGCGCCCGCCAACCACCGGCCGACCACAGCCCCCCCCCAGCCGGCACCGACGGCAGCGGCCCCCCCCGGCCAAGCCCCGCCAGGGCCCCAGCCGGGGGGCGCGCCGCCCCAGAACCCCGAGCCCCAGGCCCAGTCCAGACCCCCCCAGAGCAGCACAGCACCAGGCCAGTAACCCGTGTCCGCCAGCACGACCCCTCTAAGGCGCCGCATGCAGCCACTAGGAGTCACCACACAAAGACCCCAAAGTCCCACCCCAGGCGAGGGTCTCGGCACCTATCGCCGAACCGCAAGCGGACCCACCCCCAAGGACCTCCCCGCAGTCACCACCAACCCTTAAGCTCCACATCGGCAACCGTGTCCCACAGAACGGAATCAAGGGCCCGACCCCACTAGGTGATGGAACTGATCAAGGGTGACCAGAAAGATTGATCAGATGTGGAGGCAGATGCCGTTTCTAGACCAATGTAATCCAGAAGGAGATCTCTATATTGATTAATATTCAGAGTATTTTTATTTTTCCAGTTCAAGAGGATATTTTTCTTAGCGATGCATAAGGCGATGTAAAATAATTGCATAGACTTTGTATCCATGGTAACTTCATCTATATTTCCCAGCAAGCAAACTCTGGGAGCAGGTGTGATATTACATTTCAGACACTTTGATAGATCTTCACATATCTGGTACCAATATTTCTTAACAGGTGGGCAGAACCAAAGAGCATGAATATAATTGTCTGGTAGATTGCTTGTACATTGTAAACAGGTATCAGACGGCGTATAACCCATCTTGAACATCCGTTGCCCTGTATAATGCACTCTATGAAGGATTTTATATTGTATTAATCGTAGATTAGGATTCTTAAGAAATTTAAAGGTTCTTAATGAAATTTGAGACCAGAGGTTTTGGTCTATTGAGATGGACAAGTCCATCTCCCATTTTGAAATAGGAAGGGCTATTGATTCATCTATTCTATTTAATGTTTTGTATATTTTAGATAGCAGTTTGGGAGGGTTAAGATTAAGGAAGTCTAAAACTTTTCCTGGAATTTGTAAATCAACTGTATTGAGCCTAAATTTATTTTTTATAATTGATTTAATTTGTTGGTATTCTAAGAATTTATTCTTGTTAATTCCGAATTGTGTAACCAATGTATTAAAGGGGATAAAGTCTGTTCCATCAAATATATGCTCCAGGTATTCAATTCCTTTACAACTCCAGCCTGGAAAGTTAATCATGCATTTTTTTTGTAAGATATCCGGGTTATTCCAGATGGGTGTACGCCTGCATGGGACTAGTGAGGTCTTTGTCATTTTAAGAAATTCCCACCAAGCTGTCAGAGAGGAGCTGATATTTATACTTTTGAAACATTCATTTTGTTTTATATTTGAGCTAACAAAAGGTAGATCTGAAAGTTTTATCTTATTGCATAGTGTCTGTTCTACATCTACCCAGCACTCATCGATATAACTGTGTTTTACCCATCTTGATGTGTATTGGAGTCTGTTGGCTAAGAAATAATGACGAAAGTTTGGTAGGTCTAGACCTCCTTTATCTTTGGACTTCTGTAGTGTTTTTAAGCTGATACGTGGGGGTTTATCTTTCCAAAGGAATTTAGAAACAGAAGAGTCCAGAGATCTAAACCAATCAGGTGATGGTTTGCTTGGGATCATTGAGAATAAATAATTGATTCTAGGCAAAACCATCATTTTTATTGTAGCTACCCTTCCAATAAGTGATATTGGAAGGGATTTCCATCTTGCCAGATCATCTTCCACTTTTTTTAAAAGTGGGACGTAGTTTAGCTTAGATAAGTCTGCCAGTCTTGGTGAGATATGGATACCTAGATATGTAATATTTCCCGACCGGAGCTGTAAAGCAACAGGACTCTGGTAAGAACAGTTGATTGGAAGGACTGTAGATTTTAACCAATTTATGGAATAGTCTGAAACTCTTGAGTAAGATTTTATTAACTCAATTACCTGATACAAGGAAGTTTGTGAATGCTGTAGAAAAAGTAGTACATCATCTGCGTATAAACTGATTTTATGTTCTATTTTGTTGCATTGTATACCTTTAACATTATTATTTTGCCTGATTGCTGCTGCTAATGGTTCAATAAAAATAGCAAAGAGGGAGGGAGAAAGTGGACATCCCTGCCTGGTACCTCTCTGAAGAAAGAACCTTGATGATGTTTGATTATTGGTCCTAATACATGCTGTTGGTGAGCTGTATAATATTTTTAACCAGTTTACAAAAGAATTACTGAATCCGAATTTATTTAAGGCTGCAAATAAAAATTTCCAGTTAACTCTATCAAATGCTTTTTCTGCATCTAAAGATAATATATTGGTTTGGACGTTTTTACAGTGGGAATAATCTATTAAATCTATTAATCTACGTGAATTTGTGGAAGAGAGCCTACCTTTTATAAAACCTGTTTGATCCGGGTGGATTATTAGAGGTGTTATTTTCTCTATCCTTCTTGCAAGAGCTTTGCAAATTATTTTCAGATCCACATTGATAAGAGAAATCGGACGATAACTGGTAGGAGACATAGGGTCTTTTCCTGGTTTTAATAGAAGATTGATGTAGGCAGAATTCATGTTTGGTGGTATTCGACCAATTTCCTTTGTTTCCTGTAACATTTTGTAAAATGTTGGTGCCAGAATATTCCAGAATTCTAGAACTCTACTGGAAATCCATCTGGACCTGGAGCTTTATTATTAGGCATATATTGGAGGGCCTCCTGGAGTTCAGACACTGTTAGCGGTGAATCCAGGGCCTTTGCTTGACTGTCTGAAAGTTTAGGAAGAGTTATTTTATCCAGAAATTGTACAATATCATTATTTGAAGGGTTTATCTCTGGTGTGTATAACGTCTCATAAAATTCTTTGAAAGTGTTGTTTATTTTTTCAGGGTCATATATTATATTCCCAGTTTTGTCTTTGATTGCAGATATAGTTGTTTTTTCTTTATTTATTTTTAACTGATTAGCTAAGAAGCTACCTGATTTATTACTATGTTCAAAGTTTTCTATTCTAAGTCTTTGGATTAAGAACTGCGTCCTTTTATTAATAATTTCATTTAACTCTAATTTTGCTTTCCTTATTTTACTTAAGCTCTCTTTATCCAGGGAAGGTTCTAATGATTTAATAGTTTCTTCTAATTCCTGAACATGTTTATTTTCTGTTCTCTTTTTATTTGATGAGAATGAAATTATTTTACCTCTAATCACAGCTTTCCCTGCTTCCCATAGAGTGGATGGCGACATACCAGGGAGATCATTAAATTCCATGTATGAAGCCCATTCTTTTTCAATATATTTAATAAATTCTTTATCCTTAAGTAATGATGTATTAAATCTCCAATTTTTATATTGAAGGGTTGCAATTTTATTTGCTAAATTTAAAGAAACAGGAGCGTGATCGCTGATCACTATAGGATGTATCTCAGTGTCTGAAATGTCATTCAACAGTGAGCTGCTGACTAACAAATAGTCCAATCTAGAATAAGAATGATGTACGTTTGAGTAAAAAGTGTATTTTCTGTCGTTGGGATGAAGCGATCGCCATGCATCGCAGAGTCCATAATCGCTCATGTACTGTTTAACTATATCTATGGATTGCCATCTGCGCTGAGTCCCTGCTGTACTGAGCCTGTCTATTTCTTCATTTAGTCCAAAGTTGAAATCTCCCCCAAGAACAAGTGAGCAATCCATGTGATTAGCCAGAACCGAGAAGAAAGTATGAAAGAATGAGGGGTCGTCAACATTTGGACCATATATACTAACTATACATAACTTTTGGTTATTTATAAATAGTTTTAATATTATAAATCTACCTTCTGGATCTGTAGCTGTGTCTATTACTTTAAAATTAGTATTTCTATTTATTAATATTGCTACTCCTCGTTGTCTAGAGTTATAGCATGAAGAAAATATATTAGGATACTCTGGTGTTTTTAAATCATTAGCTGTTGAACTTGATTTATGAGTCTCCTGTAGTAAGACGACATCTGCCTTCAGTCTTGTAGATAGATAGATAGATACTTTATTCATCTCCAAGAGAAATTCACAGTTCTAGCAGCTTACGGGAACACAGGGGCATGCAGGGAAAATACAATATAAAAATTTAAAAGAAGAACTAAGGTAAAATATAATGGTATAAAAAAGTATAATGTCTGCCAGTCCAGTTCAGTGCAGTTGTGCAGATGTCAGTATGCAAAAACAGTTGAGTAATGGTCAGTTTGTACATACTTAGAGTCCAACTTGTAGATGTATGTGTATGATAAAGTGCATGTGTGACTGAAGGTGCATGGTGTGATTAGCATTAAGTCCAGTGTTCTATGGTTGATTTTATCGCCCTCCCCCTAGAGTTGTTGAAGAGCCGCATGGCGTGGGGGAGGAACGATTTCTTCAGTCTGTCAGTGGAGCAGGACAATGACAGCAGTCTGTCACTGAAGCTGCTCCTCTGCCTGGAGATGGCGTTGTGCAGTGGATGGTGTGGACTGTCTATGATGGACAGTAGCCTGTTCAGAGTCCGTTTATCTGCCATAGATGTAAGGCTGTCCAGCTCTGTGCCAACAACAGTACCTGCCTTCCTCACCAGTTTGTTCAGGCGTCCAGCGTCTTTCTTCTTGAGGCTGCCCCCCCAACACACCACTGCGTACATGAGGGCGCTCGCAACTACAGACTGGTAGAAGATCTGTAGCAACTTCTTGCAGATGTTGAAGGACGCCAGCCTTCTGAGGAAGTACAGACGGCTCTGTCCTTTCCTGCACAGGGCGTCTGTGTTGGCAGTCCAGTCCAGTTTGTCATCCAGCTGCACTCCCAGGTATTTGTAGGTGTGAACCACCTCCACACAGTCACCTTTGATGTTGACAGGCTCAAGGTGCGGCCTGATTCTCCTAAAGTCCACCACCATCTCCTTGGTCTTGGTGGCGTTTAGGAGCAGGTGGTTAAAGTCGCACCACGTGACAAAACGTTGGATCAACTCCCTGTATTCCTCCTCCTGTCCACTCCTGATACAGCCAACGATAGCTGTGTCGTCCGCGAACTTCTGCACGTGGCAGAGCTCCGAGTTGTACTGGAAGTCGGACGTGTACAGGGTGAACAGGACCGGAGAGAGCACAGTTCCCTGCGGTGCTCCAGTGTTGCTGGTAACAGTGTCGGACCTGCAGTCCCCCAGTCGAACGTACTGAGGTCTGCCGGTCAGATAGTCTGTAATCCATGCCACCAGGTCTGATCCTACTCCCATCTCTGTCAGTTTGTGCCTGAGGAGCAGAGGCTGGATGGTGTTAAAGGCGCTCGAGAAGTCCAAAAATGTAATCCTCACAGCACCACTGCCTCTGTCCAGGTGAGAGAGAGAGCGGTGAAGCAAGAAGATGATGGCATCCTCCACTCCAACCTTCTCTCTGTAAGCGAACTGCAGAGGGTCGAGAGCGTGGTGGGTCTGTGGCCTCAGGTGATGGAGCAGCAGCCGTTCCATGGTCTTCATCACATGGGACGTCAGGGCGACCGGCCTGAAGTCGTTCAGCTCCCCAGGATGTGGTTTCTTGGGGACTGGAATGATGCAGGATGTCTTCCACAGCTGGGGGACCCTCCCCTGTCCCAGGCTCAGGTTGAAGATACGCTGTAGGGGCTGTGCTCGTACGTAAGATGGTTGAAAATCTTAATGGTTTTATCTCTGCAGCTAGCGCCGCGAATATTCCATGTTATAAATTTTACAGGATTCATAGAGCTAAGATAAACCTTAGATATGTACTATCGCCAAGGATGAATATAGGTGTAATTTTGGTTTGTCCATGGGGTTGCCAGATTGAAAAAAACCAGAAGCAGAGATAAAGCGGGTAAATAATGCACCATACAGGTGTGTACAGAATGAAAGTATGATGGAAAAACATGAATATGCCATGATAAAAGTCTGTGTGTGTGTGAGAGAGAAAAAGGAAAAAAGGTGATAAAGAGATTTGGTGGTACAAATGTGAGAAAGATAATAGTGAAAAAGAAAAAATGAAAGAAAAAAAAAGAAAAAGCAATCTAGTGCACAGCCCTGCCCCTACCCACATTAACAAACAAAAACAGCCTGCTGAGCTGTGCCTTTTTTTTAAACTATAGTTGTCTGATAAAGCTAATTCTGTCTTGGTTCTGTTAAATATGACTAATAAAGCCAAGGAGTAACCTGAGGGTCCCTAAACAGCTGACCGTTAACATACAGTTTATCCACACTAACCGTAGCCCTACAGCCCTCACTAATATGTTTTTTTCTAATTGGAAATAACACGCGTCTTCTGTCCAGGATTTCTTTCGGAAACTGATCATTAACGCTGTAATTCGTCCCCCGTAGCTCTCTCCCGCGTCCTTTGACATGTTCTTTTTGTTTAAAATGTTCAAATTTTGCAACAATTGGTCGCGGGCGGGTGTTGTTGGGCTTCTTACCTCCGAGTCGGTGAACCCGATGGAAGGTTATGCTTTTAACCGTGTCGTCTGGCAGTTTCAGCTGGTGTTGAATGAACTTTCGCACGGCTACTTCAGCATCTTCCTCAGCCTGCTCTGGTATCCCCGAAAAAACAAGATTGTCCCTCATTGATCGGGCCTGGATGTCTAGAATAGACTCCTTGAAGCTTTTGTTTTCTCCAGACAGCTGCTTCATTCCCTCGGTGAGTTTTTTAACGTCTTCTTTTAGTGTTTGGTTTTCTGTAACTAGCGAAGCTACTTGTTGTTGGCTGAACTCCAGCGATTCCCTCAGAGCCTGAAATTCTTTATGAAGAACCTCAACCAGCGCGAGACGGGCGTCCAGGCTGGTTAGCTTCTTGTCTATTGAGTCCAGGATGTCGCCGTAGCTTCTATCTGGCGAGTCGGTGGATGTGCTAGCCTCGGAACGAGTGCGCTTCTGCGACGGTGTGCTCGTTGTTGTATCCGAAGCAGGTTTCCGTGACTTACCCATAACGATGTTATCAAAGCACTCGTCTAGGTAGCACTCCAGCGAATCCAATGTTTCCTCGTCCAGGTTGTTTAGAGGAAAAAAAAAAAAGTAACTTGATGGTTAGTTTAGAAGCTGCGTTTGATTCAAAATGATTGTCTTATTTTACCTGGGTGTATACATTACCACATAACCGCCATGTTCACCTATGCACAGCTCTCGCGAGAACTCAGCAGCTCATCCTCTCCCTCAGCAGCTCCTTAGTTTATTTCTTAATATGAAGAAAAATATATTTTTGATTTTTATTTTATTATTTTGTGTAATGGGAAATAAAGCTGATAAGGCTCAGCCCTAGTATTTAAATATAATATAGATTTCTCAAAAATGTTAGACGATACGAAGCTGGAAGTCGTGAATAAATAAGCACCGCTTGCTGAGGATGTTTGTTTTGACACACAGTCATGTTACTGTCCTCTATCAGCGTTCGTTTACTCCAGCCACCTAATAATCTGCTGTTTTCCGTGTTTTGGAGGCTGCAAAGCTCAGGAAGCATTGATCTAAACTGTATGAGAACACTGAACCCCTTCACATTAGGATTACAATGGTGTCCCTGATGCATTTCCTAATTGGGATAATGTGAACTAGGTCACGCCAGTGTCCCCCCTGAGAGAGTGGCCCTTTCTCCTGTGTTGGATCAGAAAGAGGTGTAGCTTTTGTGCTGCGTCGGTGGTGGTGGTGGTGGGGTTAGCTTCAGTCCCATTTGCCGCCACCGCCTCTCTGGTTTTATCTCTCGCCGTCAGCTTTGGGCTGAGATGGAGATAAGAGAAGAAAGCAGGGGAGAGATGGCCAAGTCGAGACTTCAGAAGATATTAATGCAGGATGGCTGGGGTAGGAGGAGATAAGGCAGACAGACTGCTGCATCAGTTACACCTACAGGATATGTGCTGACAGCAGCGCCTCGTCCCTTTTTTATACTCTGAAGTTTTAATTCTTCTTTGTGTCAGGGGTGTATAGTATACAGAGTTATCGCGGCACTTTAATAAAGGCTGCTCCCGAATGTTAGATGCATTTGTTTCAGACCTTTGAGAAAATGTTCATAACAGGCAAAGAGAAGCTGGGTAAGTGCTTGCCAATGATGATTTCATTCATTAAGGGAAAGAAGCAACCAAAAGTTATCGCCTCTCCATTGGGAAGTTGAGTTAAAATTCGGCTGAACTTGTCTGGTAGCATGAAGTTAGTCTAAAAGATCTCAGATAGCAACACATACCCCAGATCTAAAGGGGGTTAGGAAGAAATGAGGAAAATGTGTTCAACATAACTCCGTCTGGAAAGAGTTAGTCATTTCTGTTTATTCAAAAATCACACCGCTGCTTGGAATCCACATTTTTAATGGTCGCCATTAGCAAGACACCAGCAAACTCCCTGTGCAACGTAAGAATGCCATAGTTGCTTAGATCCCTCCTCCTAAATCCTGATAAATGCAACTTAACAATCTCAACTCTCTCTTTAAAGAGAACAAAACAGAAATGAACAA